>JASUAD010000003.1:6862500-8062500 GCA_037013555.1 Sextonia rubra | reverse complement strand
CACAACAATGATATTAAGGAATTAATTATTCCCTTTCCCTTTTGATCATGACTTGATTTGACGTTGGATTTGGAAGTTGAATATCTTTTACCCAATTTGTAAAATACACTAAATATACATAATTAGATTAGATGAAGTATGCCTTTTGAGAAAAGTTAGTTAATGTTCGGATGAGAATTGGGCTAAACGTAGAATGAGAATGTGAGATTCGGGATGCGCCACATGATAGGCACCAAAAGTAGTATATTAGCATCGTAGACTTACATTTCCATTGTGAAATAGGGTTAGTTCTCATGTGTATATTTAACTAACTATAACTGTTAGGTGGTTTAGTGGTTATCCTCAGAGAATTTGAATTGACACACATTCATAATACACTTTCAAATTTAAAAGTAAAAAATACTCAAATTGATATTGGTTTGAATATTGGGATTAAGAGTGTCATATCATGATTCATTCTGCATTTGTATACGTATGTATTTGTAAATATGCACATATATATATCTGACCGACTGCAGTTCGGAGGTGGACGTACGCCATCGGGTCAACGTGTACTATGGATTATAGCACACAGCTGTGCCTTCTGTTATTATCTGCGAGATTACCTGATTCTGTTATTATCTGCGGGGATACCCTTTCTGTTATTATCTGCGGGAATACCCGATTCTGTTACTATCGCGGGACTACCCGTTTCTGTTATCTGTATGCGGGATTATCCGTTTCTGTTATCTATATGCGGGATTACCCGTTTCTGTATATTTATCCGCGGAAATACCCGTTTCTGTGCATTCATGTCATTAGGGTTTGCATCTGATATATTGTGGGTCATAATGAATACTTATGTTTAATTCAGTTGATTAATTTATTGCTTGCAGTTTACACTCTTGCCAGATTATGTCAATCTGACCCACTACTTTTAGTGTCTAGGTTTTGTTACCAGTGCTGAATCGGAGGGTCAGGCGACGCAGGAAATTCCGCCAGATGGCGGAGTTGTTGAGTGGAGCACCGATGACATCATCTGAGGTGTCCTAGTGTGGTGCAGAGATCGAAAATCTTAGATTATGTAATAAGGCCATGTTTGGGCCATTAGGATATTAATTTTAAGTTTATTTGTTTTGAAATTATGACTTTAATTGTTATGCTTCGAAGCACTTGATCTTGATTTTTATTATTAATGAGATTGTTACCTGATTGTTATGTGATATCTGTTTGCGATGAGTATGGATTTTAGTTTCGCGTGTGATTATGGTTGTTTGATCACCAAGTATAGCCTCACGAAGGACTTCGATTCACCAGGAATTGGGGCCCGTACTGTTTATATTAGAAAAATTTTAATTGGCTCCAATTCTCACACCCCTGGAACCGGGTTTGGATCTGGTTCAGTTTTGGGGGTGTGACGGGATGGGTGAGGGGGGAGCGCATGGACCATTGCACGTACGGGATGTTCATTGGTATGGTAGGCCTTGACATAGAAAATGGCTTGGTTTCTCTCGAAATGAGCTTGTACCGGCTCCAACACCCACCAGTCTTGGAAAGTGTAAGTAGGACCGGCTCTTATTGGCAGAAGTCATAACGTGGAAGTCGAAGTCATTCACTTTTACTGGTTTGAATATGCAATATGTGGTCAAACTGAGATTTCAGTATGGCAAAACCTCACGTTGACCAATCCCGCCACGTCACAGGTGAGGTTTTCTTGACAGTGGATCCGGACTCTATGTAGTCTCCTCGTTAATTTGGACAGCCCCATGGCAGAAACTCTCATTATAAGATTACCCTACCTGGCAGCACTGTTGTCTCTCATTAAATTGCCAAGTACTGGACTAAGTCAAATCAACACAATGGCTTAACTTGTGAAGACCCATAAAGTAAACAACATGGGAAGTTCTTGACTGGTAAAGTTACAAGGAAAGTTTCTTTGTTATTGCATCCTTTACTTTTCTCGTAAGTTACCATGACTTGACTGGACCTGTCATGCAATTTGAGCTCGTAAAGTTCGTAGTCCATGCGACCTACACCGTCCGTTCGATCGTCGCATCTCACACCTTCAATTCCATCCATATAATGGAAGCAAACGGCTCAAAATCCAACGAACATCCTGTCATCAACCCTATCAAGGGTATAACCGTCAATCAGCTATTTCGACAAGAACACCAGACCAGGTGCCGATCAATTCCCCAATTTGTGAATCAAAATCGCAGGGTCGCACTAGGAATAAGTTCGAGTGGCTCTGTCGGTGGCATAAACTAACACAAACATCGGCGCGTCTTACGAAAAGCCCACGCTCAGATGTGGCCCACTTCCATTGTAAAATTGTGTCCGTCCAAAGCAGTGGGGTGGGGTTCTCTATCAGAAATATTCTCCCTTTGATCTTACTATCAAATCATAACTGTCCAATTAGTTTCCAATGGAAAATAAAGAATCTGACAAGTAAAGATCTAACAGCAATGATAATGCCAACAACTTGTGTGGCCCATCACATGTTTCCTCCATTGATGTATGCAACTACAACCATGAACGCTAAAAATTGCTGTAGGGACAGGTGTCGGATTTCGATGCAAAGAAAAAGCCTGCTTTCTCTTTTCTTTCTTTTTTTTCTATTTCATCAATAGTTATGTATCCTACTTGTAACATCCCACCGCACGTCGATTAAAAATAAAATATAAATTTAATTATATAAGTTACTATTTAGCAATTTGGACTTAAATATTTTAGTCCATGTGACAAGCTAATTAAATTATTTGATGGGATTTTGCTAGTAATTGCTGATGAGATAGCCGTCGGTACATAGAGAAAATCATCTTGACTTGACTTGTGGGGTTTTGCTAAGTAATTGCTGATGGGTCAGCTGTCGGATGCACAGAGAAAAATTATGCTTGACTTGACTTGTGGGGTTTTGCTAGTAATTGCTGATGAGACACTTGTCGGATGCACAAAGAAAAATGATGCTTAACTTGACTTGACTTGGATGGATGCAGATGCAAAGAAAAAGCCTACTTTCTCCCTTTTTTTTCTATTCTTCTTCTTCGTGATTTGTTCATAAAGGCCACCTCAGCTGGCAACACTTCCATTGAATTGCTAACTTTACTAAATCAAGTCAATAGTAGCTTGACTTGTGAAGATCCAGATAGTAATCAACATGTGAAGTTATCTTGAATCGTTATATCCTTGACTTGACTTATGAGATTTTGCTAGTAATTGCTGAAGGGATAGATGTAAGATGTAGATGCAAAGAAAAAACTTACTTTCTTTCTTCTTTCTCTTCTTCCTCTTCGTGATTAGTTCGCTAACTTCACTGAGTCAAGTCAACACGTGGCTTGACTTGTGAGGTCTTAGAAAGTAATCAGCATGTGGAGATGGGCCTAAATTATGGGATTGGTTCTTGTCATGTGCAACTAAGTCAAGATAATAATGCAAAGAAATAGTAGGGGTGTACACTGTTCGGATTGAATCGAATTAAGCTTAATTCGTCACCAATCCCTTACCTATGATTGGTAGTTTTGCATAACTAATTCATTGCCCATTAAAAACTGAACAGGTGTCGGATTCCGAAGCAAAAAAAGGCTTGCTTTCTCTCTTATGTTTCATCAATAGTTATGTATCCAACTTGTAACATCCCATCGCACGTCGATTATAAATAAAATATAAATTTAATATATATTAAATTATATAACTTACCATTTAGCAATTTGGACTAAATATTTTTGAGAATGTGACAAGCTAACCAAATTAGTTGATGGGGTTTTGCTAGTAATTGTTGATGAGATAGCAGTCGGTGCATAGAGAAAATCATCTTGCCTTGACTTGTTGGGTTTTGCTAAGTACTTGCTGATGGGTCAGCTGTCGGATGCATAAAGAAAAATTATGCATGACTTGACTTGTGGGGTTTTACTAGTAATTGCTGATGAGCCAATTGTCGGATGCACAGAAAAAAATGATACTTAACTTCACTTGACTTGGATGGATGCAGATGCAGAGAAAAAACATATTTTCTCCCTTCTTTTTCCTATTCTTCTTCTTCGTGATTCGTTCATAAACGCCACCCTAGCTGGCAACACTTCCATTGACTTGCTAACTTCACTAAATCAAGTCAATAGTAGCTTGACTTGTGAAGATCCAAATAGTAATCAACATGTGAAGTTATCTTGAATCGTTACATCCTTGACTTGACTTGTGGGCTTTTGCTGGTAATTGCTAAAGGGACAAATATAGGATGCAAATGCAGAGAAAAAACTTACTTTCTTTATTCTTCCTCTTCTTCGTGATTCGTTCATAAACGCCACCCTAGTTGGCAACACTTCCATTGAATTGCTAACTTCACTAAATCAAGTCAATAGTAGCTTGACTTATGAAGATCTAAATAGTAATCAACATGTGAAGTTATCTTGAATCGTTACATCCTTGACTTGACTTGTGGGGTTTTGCTGGTAATTGCTAAAGGGACAGATGTAGGATGCAAATGCAGAGAAAAAACTTACTTTCTCTCTTCTTCCTCTTCTTCTTCTTCGTGATTAGTTCGCCAACTTTACCAAGTCAAGTCAAAACATGGCTTGACTTGTGAGGTCCCAAAAAGTACTCAGCATGCGGAGATGGGCCCAAATTATGGGATTGGTTCTTGCCATGTGCAACTAAGTCAAGATAGTAATGCAAAGATATAGCAGGGGTAGCAAAGATATAGCAGGGGTATACACAGATCGGATTGGATAGAATTAAGCTTAATTCGTTATTAATCCGTTACCTCTGGATTGGCAGTTTTGTAATCCGTAACCAATTTGTTGCTCATTAAAAACCGAACCATGGATCAACGGCTCGGTTCGGTTAAAACTATTCAATCCGTTAACGGCAGTGCCAACTGTTTCCTCACTATTTTATATGGAAAGTGAATGGCTGAGATTGAAAGTTGGATAATGAATGACTAAAATGTTGCCTTCTAATTTTTTTTATAAAATTAAAAATGTATATATTTTATTTCAACGGCTTAGATCGGTTTAAATCTTTGAATTAAGGGTAAAATTTGTTTCGAAACTGTTACTAACAGATTATGATTTTTGCAATCCGTCACCAAGCCATTAACTAGTTGATTGGTTAAAAGTCGCGGATCAAATCGGATTGAATCAGTTTTACAAATCACTGAATCTTTTGTAGACCCCTAAAAAATAAACCCAAATGGGTTTGTTTCTTGCATATGCAAAAGTCAAGATAGTAATGCAACTAGTCTTGATCTGAATGTGTCTTGTCGTCTTAGTCATGCAGTCAATCGTGGCAACGATAGCAATTATTTTTAGGAGAATTTTAAATTCTATGGTTTTTTGTTTTACTTGTTTATGGGAGGAATAGTAACCTAAACTACCCTAGTTCTACTAAACAAGTATAGTCTAAGTCCTTGGGATTATCTGTCATGCCTCGAACCTGAGAATTTGGGATTTATTGAGGATTCCGAGGTGTAACACATGTACCAGTGATAATTCATTCCATAATAAGACACGTACAAACTGTCACAAGGGTGATCCCACAGGTACGTGTGAGAAAGATCTAGAAACACGTATTAACAAATATAATTAATTAAGCAGAAACCTGGAGAATTCACCTGTACATATCATAAGCATCAATAAAATATTAACTTCAGTTCATTAAATAAAACAAGTCTATTAATTATCCCAACTACATGCACAAAGTATGAAAATCCATAAATAACACAAAATATAACAAGTGCCAAGATGAACCCTAAGCCATTCCATGGCTAAGCTAAGTCAACCCAGATTAACCTTGTTTCGCGCTGTTGAGGAGGATCAAGAAAAGATATTTTCCTCGTTCCACTCGTTCACATCCTGCGGTAATACTGTGGTTCCCTCCGGGAGCGTGATGAATGCCGAATTGGTAACGGGTTCCGTACCTGTAACACCATGGTAACTTTGTTAACACAACGGTTAAGCAAAGATAAATATACATAAGCTTAACATGATATAACAATGAAATTAAAATGACATAATGGTTAAAAGAGGGCAATATCGAAATTTAGGCACTTATGCATATGAGTAAGCATGACTAAGGGATCATGAATAAAGAATACATCATACCAAATGACAACCACATTGCTATCTCCTCTCTAATAAGAGAGTAAACTGATCTGTGGGAAATCATTAGCGATCGGGCCAAGATCGACTAGCTACCCTAAGAGCGTCGACTCACTCTTCTGATAACTACTAGAGTAGACAACTGATAAAATACTCCCATTCGGTCATGTCGAACCTTTTATGGGGTATAAGCTAAGCGATGCCGACTCTAATATCGGAATTGATATGATATCTATACTTATCGTGTACTGATCTGTTTGTACTCATACGGAAATGTAATTCAATTTTGATGATGAATACCAATCATAGAATCGCAACTGAGTAGAATACTGATCATTAATAAAGCATACTGATATAAACAATCATATTGAGGTCAAGGTTGCTACCAATATGAATGCAATTAGATTGAGAGGTTATCAAGGATAATTACTAGCCAATCCTATGCTAGATAATCTGGGTTTCCAAGGTCATTCAATACTGTGTATTCATAAGATATTCGGTGTCATTGCATTACCATTCTCGGTGTTACCTCATGTCTATAAGGACACTTCATCCTATGCAAACACCCATGACGTGGCATTGAAAATTAACCAAAGAATCAGGAGGGAAGGAGTGGTAGCTCAATACTCTTCCTTCTCCATGTTTAGTTACCATTGGGCTGGTTGGTGTAGCACAGGATCCACTTCTATGGTCATAAATGGTCTTGGGATAAACCTACTATCTATGGTAAGGGTGAGTGGATACCTTGGTCTCTTTCTAGGGTAAAAGGGTGTAACCCATCACTAGGCTACTTCGTAGACTAAAGAAAGTTCATAGTCAAGCATAAAATTCATGTTTGAAACACATTCATATCATCTAAGCGTTAGGCTTATCCGACCGATCGAGTATGGGTTCGACCGATCGAATCATGTCCAGAAGGGAAATTTGACCGGTCGAGCAGATTGGCCAACTGGTCGGACTACCTGGAGAGGCAATTTGACCAATCTGGCTTTAGGACCGACCGGTCGGCCCTAAAGCACTCTGCTACGAGAGAGTTCAATTTCCATTTGGTTTTCACTTCTAATCTACTATTCCACCTGAAATCAAACTTACAGATGGCACTTTGAATATATTTTTATTTTTCATTATCTTTTATGATGTTTTCCATTAATATCATCATCATCATCATCATCATCACCTTATTCCATTTATTTGGGATCAACTTTGTGACCTGATTCTATTTTTGAATTATATTATTTTGCAAACTGAAGTACTCATGAAGGGGCCTGTCTACCTAATTGGAATTGAATTTCTAGGGTTTTATCAAAGGAGTATTAAAGGGGTAAACCTACCATAATTCCCTAGGATTCATTTTGAAGTGTGGGTAATCATTCTTATCCAAGGAGAAATCATTTTATTGCACCATGTGGATCTTCAACTTTCATCTCTCAATTTTAGCCCTATTGGTAGATAGCATTGCTCAAAAAATCTTACGAATTGAGTACTAAGTAGACAAACAAGCCCAGAGGGCCTAATTGCTTACTTCGTAATTAATTTGTAGGAAGTCATGGTAAAAGTATATCATGTTACTTCCTCATGAGGCAGCCCTCTTGGTACTTACTCATAAGGCAGTCCCCCCTCTCCCCCTCTCTTCCTAACTGGATTTAAGCTTTAAAAAAAAGGGGTATGTAGTACAAACCTCGCAAGGACTGACGACTAGCCTTCTCTCAAAATCATAAGGAGTAAAAGAAACAAATAATGTATACCTCTTTCCCAATTAACTACAAATTCAATTTGTGACTGGATTTTAGAAATAGAACCTTAAAACAGAGTGGAAAATAAACTTCAGAAATCAACTTAGGAGAAGTAATGAATCTTTCAATTGGAACCAAGACCTGAATAAATATATTTGCGTGTAGGCAGTGATAAATAAAGAAGGAAACGGTTGATGGGAGGAACTAGTTGATTCCCGGCTTGAAGGCGAATATGACATGCAAGAACTCAATGCAATGGCTGCTCTAGCATATAAAGATGTATCGACTCCAGCCCCATCAAACGACATTCCATGAAGCAGATTGTTCAGGAGCTCTCAAAACTTTTGAAACCATCATGCTATGTTGGAGGCAGTTCCCATCAGTAAAACACAGGATACCCAAAATTCAGTGGCTGAGGATGGAGGGGAGGAAGCTGATGACACAGCCATAGCAATTGGTTTTTTGAAATGCTTTTCTGTTTGACTCTCTGCTTACCTGCCTTTTTGGTAAGCTCTGCACATGCATTCTAAAGTTGCATTTGCACGCACACAAAGTTCCAGTTGGTTCAAGTTTTGGTCAACATCCAAGTGGAGATGAAATGAAACTAGATATGAAAATTCAGTGGAGTATAGAGGGTGAGTTGTGATTCAATTCTTTGGATGTATGTACTAATTCCATTGGCAAACAGCCATTTTTGTCAAGAACTCTCTTCCATCTCCAAATTAAATTTGAAAGGTGGTGTGTTATATTGTTTTGAAACACTTTGGGCATTGTTTTTTATTTATCTTAAGGTGTCATTTGGATGTTGAGAAAGCAGGTACAGAACACACGTGGAGAAAAGTTTTTACACTACAAATTTAAACTATCAATAGTTTTATTCACCTCCATTTTCTCTAGGTTCTCTTCTCATTAAAACAGGCTGTTAGGATCACTGGATGAAGAGAAAAGGTAGATAAAATTGTTTTCCCACCTCTGTTTCTTCACTTTTATCTCCTTGTTCACATGAATCTAATTGGATTTGGAGAGAAGACGGAGAAATGGACAAAAGCAACTGCAGTTTAAATTTTACTGTGGAAACTTTTCTCCACCTATTTTCTCTACAGTTAACAGACAAGGTAAATGTGGAAAGCTGAAACCCAGAATTGGTATTTACAGTTTTTTCTACCTTCATTTTTCTCCCACCTTGTTAATGTTCATTTGGATGTTGAGAATTGCCCAAAAATTATGGATGCGAACTGATGGTTTTCTCTGCATATTTGCCTCATTCTAGCCAGGCACTTCTGGATATGATCATGCAGGGTTTTCCGCCCACCCCCCACCCCCCCACCCCCCCCCCCCCCCCCCCCCCCCTTTAAACAACTGAATAGTCTAAGAGGGATAATGGTTTTTTTTTTTTTTTTTTGTTACACTAGCATTTTCTGTGTTTTTTGTTTTCTGAGCTTAAAGCATTATCTCCAGTCTCTGTGGTAGCATATGGAGTATGGACCGAAAGCTGGAACATCAGGTTGAAATCGTTCAGTCTCCATTTTTCCTGGCAAATGATATCAGTGTGGAAACTGATGAGCACGAAGAGCCCTTTAGGTAATCATAAGTAAAGAAAAGAGAATTTAAATTGGCATCATGTATTCATTAGCAGGTCTACATGTCTATTTATGTAGTATCTCTGATTGATTGGGTAACTTTGGATGGTTTGGACCAATTCAGTTTTGCATTGAATTGCTAGGGATTCATAGGAAAGGAGTTTTGAGTATAAAAGAGTTGAAGAGTGATGTGGACATCTAGATGGGGTTATCACTTTCCTAGGATTAAATTTACTACGGTAATATTTTATAACAGAGGAAGATCATCTGATGGCCCCTTAAGTATCCTCTACTTTAATTTTAACTTTTGGACCCTCCCATAGAGAGACATTTCTCAAGAATTTGTGCCCAACAATATAAGGGTCTCATGTATTCCAAACTTAATTAATGGACTTGGACACGAATAAAAAGTTATGGGCAATTAGCCTTCTTAAGGTGAACGTTGATGAAGTGTTTTGACTTCTGAGTACGGATGGGCCAGTCTAATAATAAAGCTTAGTAGCAGTGCAGAATTAGAAAGAGAGCGAATGATGCCTAAAGACAGGATAAAGTAGCAGGATAAGTCCAGTTCCCACAAGTGTCACCTCGTGCTTCCCCTTAGTGGAAGGAATGGAACTCCAAGGAGGGGCCACCTACTAAAAACTGAGCAGATCAAAATAAATGTCCTGCCTATGTACCTGTTTTTATTCCAATAAGAGTCAATCCCTCTATTAGATTAATGTGATTAAGAATTAATCATATGAAATAATCACATTGTTAATCATAATCCTTCTAAGGTCAATTCCAATCAATCATATGAAATAATCACATGGTTAAATCATAATCCTTCTAAGGTCAATTCCAGTCCAATTCTATTCCCATCCATTTTTCCCTTCTAACGTAAGTTAGAATTAAAATATACAAATGTCAACATCATTAATTAGATAAGAAGTTCTATCTTAGAACAAAAATTCAGCAGCTTGATGTATACAATCTAAACTGCAACTGCGCTGACTAAGCATTAGTTTGCTCATGATTTCGCAGCTGTGCTGTATGCAAGTTTCAACTGGGGCAGGTTTATGCTCTGCAGGCCAACATTTGAGATAGGCCTGTTATGTTAACAATCATTTGTATCCTCTTATTTTGCACAAAGTTGAGCAGTCAATTAATGTGCTCATCCCATTTATGGTCTCCTAGGTACATATAAGTAATGAATGTTTGGAAGAAGTAAATCCTCTACCATGCATTTTCATGGTGGTATCTAATTTCTGTACAAGTTAATCAATGAGGACCCCTAGCTGTCAGGAGTCAAAAGGCTGCAGTTTTTTTTTTAATATATGTTAACAATCTAATGACCTCTTCCTCAGATCCCATAAGCCTCACGCAGCACCCATTAAACCTTTATTTAAAAGAGAACACAAACTATGAAAAATATTCTAATTCATTACTTGTACAAAGTAAAGAAACCATGCATGCATCTTAATCTTAAAAGAGTACTAGCTCGTTTTCATACAGCACATTAGTCATTCTAAGACCACCTCTATGATATTAGATTCTTCAATGGTATTTGCGATCACTCTTGATTGGAGGTTAGCCGTTGATGACTCGGCAGTTTCTGCACTTGGAGCATCATCCTTATCACGCATCTCTTGTGGAGATAGGAATGGCTTGCTTGGCATTTGCAAATCTTCTACATTCCCCTCTAGCATTTCAACAACTCTGCTCATAGAAGGACGATCTATAGGCTTCATCTGTATACACCATAGCGCGACTATACTCAACTTCTTTGCTATTCGCTTTCCTTCATCAGTATCACACATCATTTCCATATCCCTTCTTTGATGGAGGTGATTATAAACCCATAATGGGAAATAAATTTGACTTGAATGTTCGGCAATTGCATCAATATTTTTTCTTCTCCCTGCAATCTCCATCAAAAGCATCCCAAAACTGTACACATCGGACTTATAGGAAACACCACCAAGGTTTTTATAAAATAATTTTGGGGCCATGTATCCTATAGTTCCCCTTGCGGCTGTAACCGATACTAAACTCTCCTCTGTTGGATAGAGCTTTGCGAGTCCAAAGTCAGAAACTTTTGGGGTGAACCTCTCATCGAGGAGAATGTTGTGAGGCTTGATGTCGAAATGCAAAATCCGCATATCACATCCTTGATGAAGATATTCAAGCCCACGAGCTATTCCTAGTGCAATCTTGTACATCTCATTCCAATACAAAGAATTTTTGTTTTCCTCCGTGAAGATGTATTTTTCTAAAGAACCATTAGGCATGAACTCATAAATAAGAGCCCTTTTTGATCCCTCCGAGCAAAACCCAAGCAGTCGGACCACATTGACATGGTGTATCCTTCCTATTGTGGCTACCTCATTGATAAAATCTTGGCCATTACCCTTAGAGTTCTTTAACATCTTTATTGCAACAAGACAACCATTGGATAACTTTCCTTTGAAAACAGAGCCAAAGCCTCCTTGGCCTAATTTTTCTTTGAAGTTGTTTGTTATCTTCTTAACACGAGAGTAAGAGTATCTCCTTAGCATCTGGTACCTATAGTTGCTTAGAAATTCTTCAACAGTTGTATCCATCCATACATGCTTCTTTCGTAATTTGTACATAAAAAATATTGAAAAGCACAGTATTCCAATTGCTGTTCTCGCAAGTAAGCACAGCTCTTCAACAGAAAATAACACACAAGTGTGTGTTAGTTTTTCGAAAATGATCATGTTCTTTATTCATAAAATACAAAAAATGCATGAACCACATATGTGCTCCATATATGAGAGGGTCTTACCAAAGTACACGATATGTAGCCCGTAGATTTCTGCATTGTAAGCCATGAAAGAAAGCAAAATCAAAGTCTGCAATAAGCGGTTGAAAAGTAAACAAGAATGAAATCTAAACGCTTCATTTCTAATCAATATGTAAATCTATAGAAGCCTCGGCAGATAATCTCTTCATATGTAATCTACTAACCTTGCAATAATAATAATAATAATAACCTCTTCATAAACACATGTACAACATGTATCTAACTTGCTAAAAGGACTATATACTTTTTTTATATGTATTAATAAGAATGGCCATCATGCAACAAAATTTATTTGACAAAATCTTACCGTGGCGCCTGTAGAACACGTTGTAGATAACAAAGCTCCCGATATCTAAGAAAAAATTAGAAATCAAACAAGAAAAACAAAATCAAACAATGAAAAAATATAGGTGAGAAAGAAATAAAGCAGTAAACAGATGTTAATTACTCGTGATGACTCAACAGATGAAGTTATTACCTATAAGGAATCTGCCCAGATTTTTCAAAAGACCTGCATGGTATTCCAGAGATTCAGTCAAAATATAAATAAATTAAACATTTCTTGGCTGTAAGATCGAGTGGGGACAACAGTTTATTCGAGAGCGGAAAAGGAAACGGATTTCTGCCAGAAGCATGGAATCTCACCATTAAGTGTTTTCCACACAAATAATTCCAGACGGAAATACAAAGAGACGGGGGACTTATAGTACTGATGCGACTCGGATGGTCTTTCACAATGTAAACACTGTGCCTTCCATCTATCGAACATCTCAAATATGTTGCACCCCTCCCTATTTTTAAAGCATTCAACTGGATAGTCGGAGGAGCAATAGTAGGAGTGGGAGTAGTCGAACCATTCAACTTCGAAACCCCTCATCAGAAAACTCACAATCTGAGAGTAAGTATTAGCAGTTTCGTCATAATCAAATGGTGCTGGGATAGTCATCATAACCTTGCAGGAGGTGTCGAGACGTTCAATTGACATGGAACTACTCAAGATGGCATACAAATAAGGAGAATGCAGAGGAGGAGAAGAGCTTAGGCTGCAAGGGTCAGCTGGTACATATGCTGGGTCCTTTACTGGAACCGAGCAATTCGCATACACAACTCGAGACCCGTCAAAGGACAGGTCGATTTCCATTGAGGAAGATAAATAGTAGGGGAAAGAAGAGGAATCATAGGAGAGGAGAGAAGAACAATTGTCTTTTTGTAAAACAGAATCGATGAGCCACATGTACCCTCGCCAGTAGTAGTAGTCGTACGTGATGCTCATAACGTAGTATGGCCTGGCCTTGACATAGAAAATGGTTCGGTTCTTCTCGCAAGAGAGCTCGATCGGTGGCTTGGGGGGAGGACATCTGGCTCTAGAAGAATTTTTCAGGTAGAAAGGGTAGCTAATGTCGGCAAGAGTTCCACAGGAAGGGTGGCAGTCTTGCATCTGAGGCTTAGCACTGCAGATGAAGGCTACAAAGAGGAGCGGGAGGATGAGAGAGAAGAAGAAACCAGCTGAATACATTTTACAGAGTGAGTCTTCTCTATCTGAAATCACTTCGTCTGCTTAACCCATTCACTTGTTTATATGTCGAAAAATTTTCTATTAACTTTCTTTGCTGACATAAATTCTTGTGCTTTTTTTCACTTTAAAAATTAAATTAAAATTGAAGCAATTGCAAATTGGGATCGTCTATGCTGGTATATTAAGCAGTTTTTATGAGAACATTGGACATAAGTTGGCCGCACAAAATTGACAACTTTTTAACATTTGTCTCTTATACCGTCATCGAGTCTCTCCGCGGTCCACTTGGCATGGTTGCCATTGTTGTCTTCAGAAGAACAGCGGGCACCAAATAAGGCCCTTTGGTTAAGAGAATGAAGCAGTGGTTTGGGACTAAGGACTGTTAATTACGCTGGTAAGAGAGATCTATCCATGCAATCATCGAACTTAGAACCTACTTCCTACCTATTCAAGCCAAGTCAACAATGCGGTTAGTGATGTATAAAAAATCCGTTGATCCGTAAAATCGATCCAATCCAATCCAATCCAATCTACGGTTTTTTAATCAATTCGATGGTTAATAATTTGGTGATTGATTGAAAAAATTGTAATCCATTACTAATGGTTTAGTGACAGGTTTTACCCTTAATCCACGAAATTTAAAATAATCCAAACCATTGAAATAATATATATATATATCTTATATATTTTATATAAAAAATATTAAAATACAACATTTTAGCCATTCATCATCCAACTTTCAATCTCAGCCATTCACTCTCCATATAAAATGGTGAGGAAACAGTTTGCATTGCCGTTAACGGATTGAATGGTTTTAACTAGATCGAATCGTTGATCCATGGTCTGGTTTGGCTTTAAATAGGCAGCGGATTAGCTACAAATTACAAAACTGCCAATCCGTAGGTAACGAATTGGTGACAAATTAGACTTAATCTGATTCAATCCAAACTGTGTACACCCCTAAAGGTGGCATATCAACTAATCTTGATGAAAGTAAAAAACTAATAAATTTCATGATGTCAAACCATTTTGTGCAGCGTCTAAGGAAAACTTTTTTTTTTATATTTTAAATGATAGAATGTGAGAAATGGTGGTCAGATATATATTTACTTATTACAAAATATCATCTTTCATATTATATAAAAATAAATAAATTTGCTTGCTAATAATAGAAAGCATATGATTAAAAACTGATAAAATCCATCATATCATGAGATTTGGAGAAAAGAAATTAAAAAAAAATGTTGACTACGAGTCAAGTGACTCTAGTAACATGATCTAAGTTTTGACCATGAATTTGGAAAAATTAGATTTAAAGAGTGCTAATATGTCAAAACACATTTTTTTATTTTAACCATGCATTTTGCAATAACCAATCTATGCGGGCCCAACTCTAATTAGTAAAATTTAACCTAAAGAATATGTAAAGAACACTTATCTTTAATTATTTGGATTTTACATGTGGGTCCTAATGATGGGCTTATACTGTGGAAATAAATAAATTTGTTTGACAAACTTGTCAAACTCAAAAGGCAAATTAGACAAATTGGGATGCGAATCAAATGAACCGACTTCATTGAATTCTTTGTTCTAGCAAAAGTGCAAATTGTAAATGCAAATTAGTTGAATTGCGAATAAGGAATTAGGTTATTCATAGGAGAACAATGTTCCCTATCAAAGAAAACCCTGTTTTTTTTAGTATGCATAAATTGAATGGATCAAATTTAAAAATAAAGGATCTATGGTTAAGATGCAATTAAACTTTAAGGTTGTTGAGTCAAGAGCTAGGATAATCTGGTGGGACAAGTTTTTTTGGCTCTATCTTATTCATAACAAGATCTTTCCAATTTACCTTTTTACATTGAGAGATATCCAAGTGGGGCCCACAAGTTGAATTTAGTACTCTTCTTGATGCTGCAACTCGCTCCTTTTGGAGTTAGTCTAACAATAAAATTGAGTTTATAAGATTATGAATCCCCTGTGCCCAATCTTAAAGTGGTACCAGCTATTATGGAACGGAGGTCACCTCCTTTTCGCGGTTTGGAAACGCATTATGTGGTCTCTCCATTATCTTCCCCGGTCTGATGGCAGAGTTTTGCATTTTCACACCAAGGGGTATGGAAGACCACATCTTTATTGACTTGTGAAGACTAATCAACACGTGAAGTTACATCCTTGACTTGACCTGTGAAGTTACAAGGAAGTTTCCGTGTTATTGCTTCCATCACTTCACTTCGAAAGAAATGAAATTTCTCTTTTATATATAATTTAGAAGACTTCTCAAATGAGGCCTTAAAATTTTTTTTTCTTATTTGAAAAAAGATATAAGTTTCAAAACTTGCCAAATTAATCTCTAAGTTTTTTAGAAAATTTTTGAATAACGACGTTTATCCATTTAAAGCTATTTTTCACCAACTTTGTTTTGCAAAATTTTTCTAAAATATTCAAATTGCTCTTCACTGAAATAAGAGCATCATTAACTTCTTCTTTATTCTCTTTATTTCCTTCATAAGAGTTTTTACGGTGATCAAAGACAACCAAAATCCTATGGTGGACAACCAAAATCCTAAGGTGATCAACTGCTGTAGTGGAAATCATGTCATGGCATTAAATGAAGGGTAATTTGGGTGTTTTAGAGAACGAATCTCACCAAAAGAATCTTTAAATGACTAAATGTCCTTTATTAAGAAATAAGGGACTATTTTGAAAAGTTTTGTAACTTATGTCTTTCCTTTGAAATAAGCCAAAAACTAAAGTCTCATCCTCCCGTACGTATAAAATTTGGGAAGGGTTGGGGGCAACTTTTCTCCTAATTCGATCATTTCCCATTTTCCCTTCTTATCGATAGTAAAAGAAATGGGCAGCTTAGAGCAGACCATGTTCTTCCTCTCCCTCTTCCCTCTTTCTCTTGTGATTGGGTCGTCCCATGCCCAGGCGGACACTTGCAAGCCTGACCGCTGCTCCTTGGATGGCCCTGTCATCAGATTCCCCTTCAGAAGAATCAATGATAGTGGTCGTCACCCTCACGAACGCTGCGGCTATCCAGGGTTCAATCTCTTTTGCAAGGACAATCACACCTTCTTTCACTTCTCTTCCTTAGGACGTGATGTTCCTGTAGAAACAATAGATTACGAGAAACAGACGCTAACCATTGGGGGCCGCAACAACTGCCTATGGAGACTCCTCTTCAACAGTCCCAATTTCTCAACTTCTATTGTGTATCAATATCCCTACACTATTCACACACTCATTAATTGTTCAAAGAAGGTGGCTTTCGATGCCTATTATGACGTTTCTCCTATCCCTTGCCTGAGCGATGCAGAACATGATGCTTTCGTCGTCACTGCTTATTGTGATATGGATAGCGGTAGTGACAGAGTGGGTTTTGTGCCGGTATCTTGCCAGCGAGTAAAGACCATTTCAGTTCCAAGACTCTATCCTTTTTATCTTAATTGGTCGTGGACAACTCCACCGTCAAGTGTGGATGACTCTTCTTTTGTGTCAGATTGGTTGCACTATAGTTATTACACATTTGACCAGGATCGGCATAATCTGATGTGGTACGTGCCCGGATGCATCGGCTGTGAACGAAATGGAAGGGAGTGCAGATACAAGGACGACAGCAGCAACCAGACTCTCTGTCGCCCCAAACCTCCTCCTCCTCATAATGGTATAATATTAGTTAGGCACATAGAATAGGACATCTTTTTTTCTTTTTTCTTTTATTCAAGCAGCCCCAAACCTCCTTCTCCTCCTCGCAGTTAATAGTTGAGCTTTTTTTAGATATAAAATTGTAATCGATATGACAAACCGGAAATAATGTGTTTGGAAAACAACATAAATACCATTCTACAAAAAAAACATTGAAAATGCGCTCACACACATACCCACATATACAAATGTACAGATGATTTTTGGTCCCGAACTTTTCAAAAGAAACAAAAAAGAAAACGTATTTTGAGCAATTAAATGTACATATGATTATTGTT
This sequence comes from Sextonia rubra, assembly GCA_037013555.1. Taxonomy (NCBI): domain Eukaryota; kingdom Viridiplantae; phylum Streptophyta; class Magnoliopsida; order Laurales; family Lauraceae; genus Sextonia; species Sextonia rubra. Next base: position 8,044,805 of record JASUAD010000003.1, on the reverse strand, counting down.
ATTATTATTTTTTTAGCGCATACACTTCAATTCAAACTAGACTTGTGAAAAATTATATCTAATCATGTTTGCACAGAAAGGTGAACAATTGGCTAAATGCAAGAGAAAAGGACTCTGAAAAGTACAGTTCTTAACACAGAAGCAGAGGAGATACGTTCTTTGGATGTTTCTATGTATTAAATTACATAAATATCTGTTTAGTCTTGTGCGTTTCAGCTTTGCCTTCTAAAACCCATTGAGTCAACTCAAGAGTCAGATTAATTATGAAGAATTTCAAGCCTAGTCCATGGATGCTAAGAAAGGGCTTATTCCACTTGTGTTTGGGAGTACTCATTAGCATAAAGACCCAAAAGTTAGCTACATTACAAATTACAAACCCTGCCACTCCAAAACCCCCCTCCCCTCAAGTCCTTTGAAAATTTCACGTTGGAAAGGAAGACTACACAACGGTGCTGATTTTTTTTACTTTGATTGTTCTTGCAGGTTGGCTACGAGAGCACGTAACTGTAGGTAGATCCCTCTTTCTCATGTTAATGACTAATTAAATTGATGATTTTCGTTCCAACTGTTGGTGACTTCCATTTTCACTCCCCGCAGTTTCATGCATGGGCTCATTTCTTCTCCTAACGACTCTGGCGATTACCATTAAGCTCTGCTGGTCTTGGAACTCAAATAGAAAGCTGGATTCAGAGAACCAAATCAAGGTTGACAAATTTCTAGAAACCTACAAGTATCTCAAGCCCATGAGATATACTTATGCTGATTTAAAACAAATGACTGGTCAATTCAAAGAAACTTTGGGCCAAGGAGGTTATGGTACTGTCTTCAAAGGAATGCTTTCAAATGGGACTCTTGTTGCTGTGAAGATCCTCAAAAATTTGGATATTGATGGTGAGGAGTTTATCAATGAAGTAGGTACTATGGGTAAGATTCACCATATCAATGTCGTCCGACTTTTGGGCTTCTGTGCTGATAGATTGAAGCGGGCACTTGTGTATGAATTCATGCCAAATGAATCATTAGAGAAATACATTTTTCCTAGAAACACTAATAATGACCATGTTCTTGAATGGGAGAAACTTCAACAAATTGCAATTGGCATTGCGAAAGGAATAGAATATCTTCATCAAGGATGTGACCAACGCATTCTTCATTTTGATATTAAGCCTCACAATATTCTCCTTGATAAGAACTTCAATCCAAAGATATCTGATTTTGGGTTGGCAAAACTATGCTCCAAGGGGCAAAGTGTGGTATCTATGACTCATGCTAGAGGAACCATGGGTTACATTGCACCTGAAGTGTTTTCGAGAAACTTTGGAAATGTCTCCTACAAGTCAGATGTATATAGTTATGGGATGTTGTTACTAGAAATGGTTGGTGGAAGGAAAAACATTGATGTCACTGTGGAAAACACAAGCCAAGTATATTTCCCAGAATGGATCTATAATCGTATTTGTCAAGGAGATGATATGGGGCTCAACCTTGAAACAAATGAAGATTCTAAAATAGCAAAGAAATTAGCAATTGTGGCACTTTGGTGTATACAGTGGCACCCAGTGGATCGACCTTCCATGAGAAACGTGGTCCAAATGTTAGAAGGAAGCATGGCAAGCCTGATGATACCTCCTGATCCTTTTGCTTCATCTGTTTCCGCAAATACAGACGTAAAAAACACTTGCCTTTCAAATTTGTCAACCATACCTGAATAAGTGTGAGGAAAAGCTAGTTTACATCTCTTGATTTCAAGCTCCTAATAGTTCAAATGAAGTTTAGTAGGAATGGTTGGAAAAAAGGAAATGCATTCATCTTGCCTTATATATGTATGTTGTACCCTTGAGACTTTATTTCTCCTTGTGAATGGAGATGCTTGTATGTAATAAACTAAATTTCATGTTAATGCATTTGCGTGTTCTACACAGAGGGTTCTTATCCATTAGAAGAGTCATTTATATGAAGTTAGATATCGAGCTATTTGTTGTTCCATCAAAAAATTATCACAGCATATTGAAGTCCCATATTCCTAATTCTTATAGTTTGGTAAGTTCTCACACAAATAAAAAACCAAAAAAATAGGGTTGCTAGGGATTGGCATAAGGGATCAAAGGTGAAAATACATGGGGACAATGGAATATCTCCCTTTGATGGGAAATATTCCCACACTATTATTGTGTTAATAGAACTTCAAGAATAAGAATGGCTCCTTACCCTAACGGTAAGGAGTGGCAGTTCTTATTGGGCTATCCAGGGTTCAAACCTTAGGTAGCCCCCCTTTTTTCCCTTATGTGTAGCTGCCTTTCCACTTGTTTGGGCTCTTTTTCTGCGTGTAGTGGACTTTCTTCCCAGGTGTGTCGAGATCTTTCTTGGGTCCTAACCCCTTTGGCTAGGTTACCAAAAAGACAAAACTTCTAGAATGGGGTTCCTATGTATAGAAAGAGGGAAGCAATAAAGACATAGGTCTCAATAATACCAAAGTGGGGTTCACAAGAAGAAAACTTGAGCCATTCAAAATTAATGCGCACCTTACTCATGGGATGTCCTAAAATTTGATTATAAAGCAAGTTAGTCCCACCATAAAATTGAGCTCATTATTGGTAACATGATTATAGCACAATCTTATGCAATATTAGTTGTATATTAATCACATTATCAATGATATGATTAATCTTATGGTGGGACCAACTCATCTTAGAGCAAATTTGAGGACATCACAATGATAGAGTGGGTGCTTTTGGGTGGCTTGGATTGTCACCTGGTGGGCTCCATCATTGATTCACTAATTTCATTCACTGGAAGGAAGCATATGGGAGATCACTCAGAAGATGCTAAATTTTGACCAAACGTGAATATGAACATGGTTCAAATTGACCGAAGCACCAACAAATAGTATGTGTGTTAACTGATAAGTGGCAAGTCTTCCACAACTATGTCTATGTCGAACCAATGACTAATGGTTCAAAAAACTCATTTTCTAGCACCACTCTTACTCACCAAGTTCACTTGTAAGAGAATATATAAGAAATAGTTGCAGAACATGTCAGTATGTCACCATCAAAGAATAAAAGCTTTGTAAATTTTAGGGGGATTTACTACAAAAAACCCACTAATAAAAATAACCACAAGCTAAAACCCCAGTTTTTTTTTTATCCATGGAGGACCTCCTGCCCAATTTTCATATTTTTATTTCCAAATTGCACCCCTTTAGTTCCTTTAATAGTATTTGTCGACGTTGACAAATTATTTGTTAACATCGACAAATATGTTATCGACATTGATGAATCTGCATTGTTAAGTAGGATTTCTTGGCAGATTCTTTAACAATATTTGTCGATGCTTACAATTATTTGTCGATGTCGACAAATTATATGTTGACATCGACAAATAATATTTCTCCTTGTGAATGGAGATGCTTGTATGATTTTCACTATGGTCTATTGAATTATTGCCTTGTTGGTATGTTATGTTAGTATATTTTGTGAATTGAAATATTTGAGTACGTTGTAGTTAATAAAGTATCAATGCCTCGCCCTAACTTGGCCAAGTTGAATCAACTTGAAGGGTATAGACTATAGAGACAAATGAGACTGACTGAATCTGCCAAAACTTAGGTAGTTTTGGGGAAGTTACTTGTTTGCATCCTTTTGAGCCATTCAAACGAGTGAAGTTTTAGAATTATGGAGTACACTATAAGACTATTGTTCTATTAACCTACTGGCCAAAAGTGATTTTTTCAACTTGAACGCTGCATGATACCAAGGTGCCAACGCCACTCAACCATGAGTGTGTTGGAGAATTTTAGTTTGTACTTCTGTATCATAGAAGACATGAATTTTTATAGTACTACGGCCAATATGTCTTGGATATATGAGCTATATAAGATAAGTTTCCATTTTCAACTGTAAACATAGAACTAACATAATCATCGGAACATAAAATCTTCACTATGCTCTGTTATTGGCTTATTGGTATCTTCTGCAAGTATATTTTATTAACTGAAAGATTTTGAGTACGTTCTAGTTAATAAAGTCTCGAATGCTTCACATTGACCTTTCCAATTCGATTCAACTTGAAGGGTACAGAGACAAATGAGACTCACAGAATCTGCCAAAACTTAGGTAATCTTGGTGAAGTTAATTGGTTCCATCCTTCCGAGCCATTATGGGGTACACAGTAATATTATTGTTCTATTACATTATATATATATACATATCAATGTTACTGAAATTATATAATATCTAATTTGGCATCACTATAATTTATGGTTTGTTTGGAGTATTCTCATATAGCAGTATAGTAGGGGTCAAAAGACTTAGGACACAACTATGTCAAATACTGCTGGCTTTGGTATCTGCGGAATATTTCTTTATTTTTATTCTTCTAATATAAGTTTTTTACAGGTTTTTCTATGTTTATGTTGCTGTTCGAAATGTCCTTATGGGTAATAAGTACCTTTCTTTTATCACTTTCTCTGCTCATTAAGAGTTACAAGGGATGCAAATGTATCTGGGCAAGTGGTGTCAATTCTTCTAAGAAGACATCATCAGACTCAGATTCAGACTTGGACATAGACTCAACTTCCAGTTTGCATTTAGAAAAATCATCTGAGATGAATGGTTTGTACTGGTGGCAAAAGAAGCTCAAGAGGAAAAGTTCATTCTCTGTCTCTGGAATACATAAATATCATTACAAGTATGTTAGTTTCTTTCTTCAATAGTCTTTCAGGATAGATATGCTATATTCTAGCTTCCTACTTATTTTTTGTTTGATGGGTTTATAGTCTGTGGTTTTCATTCATTCCTCTAATAATATATAACTAGTGGTTATTCCAACATTGGTATGCTTTATTATGGTTTGTGGTTTTCAATCATTCCTATAATAATATATGACTAGTGATTATGCCGGTGTTCTAATGCTTTATACCATCTTAATCCAAATACTTAAAAGTTGGAGGATAGGATGTGGTCATAGCTTGCTTTTCTTTAGGGTAGATTGAACCATGTGATAAGAGTTCAGCTCATCTGAGGCTTTTCCGCACGGTGACCATAAGTGGACCAATCATGGTCCGTCTCGTCGTTGGGGATTGCCTGCCATTAATGTGGGTAGCGGGGTGGTGCCACCCAAGACAGCTCATCCCTCGGTGACATGGTGGACCTGATTGGTCCACTAACAGCCACTGAGGGTCAAAAGCCTTATAGGATCCTGATTCATATGATAAAGGCTAAGATGATGATAATAATGAATTTAAATGTGAATGTTGGAAGTGGAGCATGACATGGACATAGTCATGGGGGGTGTTGGAAGTGTCGTCTTTGATGTGGGAAATTAAATCTCTGCTGAAAGTGAGTTTTGAATTGTAGTCTTGATTGGTCTAGTAGATTCACCAATACATAAAATAAAGTAGGACTTGTCCCGATTCTGTTGCATTTCTACATGACTCATTTGACTCTGATGAGTCATAAATCTGATTGAACTCCAACAGTATCTGAATCGCAATTTGATTCCTGTCCATATATCTGAATCCAATCCTATATTAAATGGATCCAAAAGATGAGTCCTCCATTGCTTTTGAGTTGAATCGTTCACGTAATCCAGTAAATGAATATCCATTGACAAGTCAGCATAAAAGGAATATATATATATCTGTGAATATTCCTAATGTTGTTGTTTATGTTCAATAGCATTTCATGCTTTTCTTTGTTTTACTTTGCCGTTTGTGATGCATAAACAGTGAGCTGAAAGCAGTAACTCATAATTTCACAACATCCATTGGTCAAGGGAACATTAGCATTTTTTATAAAGCTAAGATGCCTAATGGTGAGACACTTGCAGTTAAATTGCTTGCAACTAATGTTTCACAAGGGAAGAGGGAGTTCCAAACAGAGGTAATGCTAGTTAACATCTTAGGCACCTGAAGTTGTCTGACAACATATATTAGAATTTACATGTCTTATGAGCATTGTACTGGTTATTAAAGTCATTGCAAACTATTCTCATGGATCTTTTTGTTCTTTTATGCTAACCATAGAATACTGATAAAAATTTATGTTACTTTGGTTCTCCTCTTCTAGGTAAATTTCATTGCAGTAGATACCTAATACTTTCTATTGTCTCATTGCTCAATTTTCTAACCTGTTGGATCAACTATAACTTCGGCTAAACTCAATACTGATTCCCGATGAATAGTGGATGAGTAGGTGAAGTTGAACTTAGTTTGGATTAGTTAGGGCTGAAACGAGGTTGGCTCATTGGTCAACTCACAACTAAGCTTGACACGTCCTGTATAGCCAGTTTTATCCAAGTCAACCGGGTTGACTTAAATTAAAACACTTAACTAGAGTAGTATAATGGTAAATTTTAATATATTTAAATGGGAATTGAAATCTGAAATTTAAAAGTTCATTATTTTTATATTTGTGATGTATCTGTACATTAGTTATTAAAAATGTATATAATTTTGATATATAGATTTAGACATTAATTTACTTAAGTGCCTGGTTGATCTGCTGAGTTTCTTCCTCAATTTATGTTGGTTGTGTACTAAGTGTGGTCAATCCACTTGGTAGGAAAACTATGGGCAACTTTGTTACATGCTCAATTCACTTTGACAGTAGGGGAGAATATCATCTTGAGTGACTTCATCATACACCAACTTCGCATTTTCTTTACTTTTACATTATTCTGTCACCTTAAAGGCCTATAGTTTCAATTCTTGACTCTTTCTCAGCCACCATAATAACTATAATGACAATGAACACAAGAGTGACATTCATATCCTGACATCATGACCACAGTGACCTCCTGTTTGACAAGGGGGAGGCCATACCATTTTCTAATCCACCCATTGATGATACACAACTAGCTTAAATCTCAATCTAATCAGAGTTGTTTACCCTGTTGTATTGATCAACTCAGGATCAATGGAATATTGTGGATCACTCTGATTGGAGTGAATTTTGAGATAGTTCTTGTAAAGGGAGGGCTTGCTATTTGAATGGGCTGAATTAATGAAATGTAAGTGCCAAACCAGTCAAATGAGAATGTAGGATTGTCTTCACATTTGATATAATTGTCTTTCTTAGATCATTTGGCTGAAGTATTCCCACTTCCAAGAGTGAAACTGTTTCCCTTTTCACTCTATTCTACTGTCGACATTTGATTTGCTTAAATGGTCTTCCATGGTACTGAATGGCTGATTATAAAACCATTGAGGTTTCTTCAATATGAAATTTTTTTCATGATTTTTCCTTTTTTTCTTTTACAAAACAGAAACTTGTTTTATTTGCATTTGCATTTGTATTGTCTTTCGAACTGTTTTCTTTTGTATCATTGTGTTTGGTTCTAGACAAGTGATTCAGTAATAACTTTCTTGTCCTTATAGAATGGGTCATTTTCTAGGAGTAAATTTTAACCTTAATTTCATGTCTTCTTCCCCAGGTCCAGCTGCTTGGGTGATTGTATCACAGGAATCTTGTGAATTTGGTTGGCTACTGTATAGAAAAACACCAACACATGCTTGTATATGTGTACATGAACAATGGCAGCCTTGCAACCCATTTTTACAGTGAGTAATCAATATACTACTCTTACTGCAGTACAAATGAAAGCCTGGAGGTGCTAATTGTTGCAGAATAGTCTATTTGACCTAGTCCAAGACTCATTGGATCAGTAAACAGTAACAAACTGTAAATTGAATTGACCAGACTTGTGTATGTTTAGGACTGTTCTGTTTTGTGGAATTCTGGTAATCATAAAATTTATTTCCATTTAAATCTTGAGAATTTCCTCCTTGATTCCTTAAAAGCCGCCATGTATATGAAACTGACAACTTGTGAATTTGGTCACGCATTATGTGTGGCTTTTATGAATATATAACCATTTGATCAGTGATGGATTAACTCCATGTGTATGAAACTGACAACTTGAGAATTATGCATTTCCTAACACTTAGGACCCCCTCATTCTCCTAATAATCATCACAGAAAAAAGTTAAATCCAAGTCAGGCTAACAAAACCATTTATGTGAATTAATAAAACTTGCAGCTACTAAAGAGTTGTCCGGATAAATGGAATTCATGGATGAGGAATGCAAGACTCACCTACACTTGGTTTGGCAATCCATCTTTGAAAAGGATACTATGATCCATAACTGTGAACGAAAAATTGATTAAGGGCAATTTTATAAGACAACAATTATGCATATTCTTTTCTATGGATCTGGATGTTGGGTTACAAAGAAACAACATAGCCAAGATTTGCATACTATGATGGATTTGTGGACTTAAAATAAAGGATGGAATTAGGGATGAGTATGAAAGAGGAATCTTATGAGTACCTCAAATAAGGAAGAAAATCAAGGAATGTTTACTAAGTGGTTGTCAACATGGTATGAGAGTGGGATGTCAAGTGTTCGAAAATCCAAAGGCTGTTGTGCCTTCTATTCTAGTGACCTAGGGTCCCCACAATGTTGGAACAAATCTACAAAACAAGATGGATATTAAATCATGAAAAGTTAAAAGTAAGGTATTCTAAAGTAAAAATAGTGATGTGGTAAAATCCTTATTTGGATAGGATGAGATTAAATATAGGTGAGTTGAAGTAAAAGTAGATGTGTAGTATAATCCTTATTTGTATGGTATGAGATGAAGTATAGGTGAGAGAGAAAGTGTAGATTAAGAAGCACTTTTTGTAACAAGTTTACTACACTAAACTTTAAACTTCTTCACACTTTTATGTGGTAAAAAGAAATAGGCTAGTGGAAGAGTAAAGGTAAGTGGTGTCATCTCATCAGTTTACTTCTCCAATTCAATTTTTCACCCAAATATGGTGAAGTTTAACACTTGACATCACTTGCATGCTTTTAACTCCACCTTTATTACTCCTTGTGCAAAACCAATGTCCTCATGTTTGCTCACAAACTTACACACCCTCTAATATAAGCGGGCTCAACTCCTCTCGAGATTAATATACACAATGAAAGAGTAGAAGTCCCATTTCTTCTATATTTTACGTCCTCCAAAACCAGCACTTGATGCTAAAGTGAGTCGCTTGAAGATTTGTTAATTTAATACTTTTTCAAAACAAACAAAAATTTAAAACTCTAGCAGGTAAATAACTTCTATAGATGTCAAATGTCATATGAACTATGAGTGATCATAAACACTTGGCTAGTCCTTGTGATGAAACCATTCCTCCAAAGCTCTCACACAATGATATAATAGAAATTCTACAATCTGCTTTTGTTCATGAACATTCTGTGGTTGGTTTTTCCATAGCGCCAGTTGGAATGCTGTGCAGGTGGAAAACATGAAGTGCTCAACTGGAATGTAAGGTTTAACATAGCTTTTGACATAGCAAGCTGCTTGGAATATCTGCATCATGGGGTAAGGTTCCCAAATCCTTTAGAAACATAATGTGATATATGGATTAGTTATAATGCATCTTTCCTTTCTGACTGCAGACTGTTCCACCAGTAGTGCATCAGGACATCAAGTCTTCAAACATATTGTTGGACTCATCAATGCGAGCTAGGGTATGTAACTCTTCTCATCAAGACAGCTTGTTAAACTAAGTGCAGCATGGGGTGCCCAATAAGGATTGGGTTCAATTAGGGCTTTTTTTTTCAGCCAGTGGCTGGATTGGGGTCATCTTTTGGCCTGAGAACTAAATAAGCTTGGCCTCACTTACGCATGTTCAATGCTGAAGTATGAGCCAGTCCCTGCTTGACATATATAAGGTGGGGACCTGTTCAGATGGTCGGATCTCAAGTGCAGATATTTCAGTTTATGTGTTAGTGACATTCAAGAACTTGAATAAAGCATAGTAACTATTGTTTTGTTCTTGCAACAACCAATTATAGATGACCAGAGTTACAGGGAAATTGAATTACAGGTACTCACTGGCAGGGAACTGATTTCCAACAAAAAATTTAAAACATCTTTTATAGGATGAACCAAAAAGGTAGCAAAATTTGAAAAACAACTAGAAAAATCATTCTCTGGGCTTTTAATTTAAATGTATTTGAATCTAACCACCCTTTTTAACATTATAGTTTATATTTTGAATATATTTTTATTTTTCATTATCTTTTATGATGTTTTCCATTAATATCATCATCATCACCTTATTCCATTTATTTGGGATCAACTTTGTGACCTTATTCTATTTTCAACCATGTTTTCAGTTACTCCACACTCCATCTTGTGTTTTACCACTAGTTCATTTGAAGGCATCAATGGCCTCTCTCTTTTTCTTCTTCATACAAGGTGGTTCTCTTACTATCTGGATTTAAAAATTGAAAACTCTGGAAATCTACAGATGACAAGAATGATAGTTGTGAAAATGGTTCCTCTCAAGAATTTTCTATTCGATTTGAAATGAATTTTATCATCATAAATGCAGTATTTGTCTTGAGCAGGTGACTGGTTTCAGGGTCTCAAGAGAAGATACTCTGCGGCCACATTCCTACAAGGTCAAGGGCAGTTTTGGCTATGTTGATCCAAAGTATATCTTAAGAAGGATCTACACTACAAAAAGTGATGTTTATAGCTTCAGAATCTTGCTCTTTGAACTGATTGCAGGAAGAACTCCTAAAGCAGGCGTTCTAGATTAAGTTGAGCTTGTAAGATCTCCGGGCTCTAACAACTATTTCTGCTTTAACTAAGGCTGTCAAATGCTTGTTTCTGTTTTTGAATTATATGATTTTGCAAACTGAAGTACTCATGAAGGGGCCTGTTTACGAAATTGGAATTGAATTTCTAGGGTTTTATCAAAGGAGTATTAAAGGGGTAAACCTACCATAATTCCCTAGGATTCATTTTGAAGGGTGGGTAATCATTCTTATCCAATGAGAAATCATTTGATTGCCCCATGTGGATCTTCAACTTTCTTCTCTCAATTTTATCCCTTTTGGTTGAAAGCATTGCTCAAAAATCTTAGGAATTGAGTACCAAGTTGACAAACAAGCCCAGAGGTCCTAATTGCTTACTTCGTAATTAATTCATAGGAAGTCACGGTAAAAGTATATCATGTTACTCCCTCATAAGGCAGCCCTTCATGTTACTTACTCATAAGGCAGTGCTCCCAATTGGATTTAAGCTAACAAAGAAAATGGGTATGTAGTACAAACCCTGCAAGGACTGACAACTAGCCTTCTTCCAAAATCATGAGTAAAAGAAACAAATGATGTATACCTCACTTAACCACAAATTCAATTTGTGACTAGACTATAGAAATAGAACCTTAAAACAGAGGGCAAAATAAACTTCAGAAATCAACTTATGAGAAGTAATGAATCTTTCAATTGGAACAAAGACCTGAATAAATATATTTGCGTGGAGGCAGTGTTAAATACAGAAGGAAATAATGGATGGGAGGAACTTGTAGATTCCCGGCTTGAAAATGAATATGACATGCAAGAGCTCAATGGCATGGCTGCTCTAGGATACAGATGTATTGACTTCAGCTCCATCAATCAACCTTCCATGAAGGAGATTGTTCAAGAGCTCTCAAAACTTTCGAAACCATCATTCTATGTTGGAGGAAGTTCCCATCAGTAAAACACAAGATATCCAAAATCCAGTGGCTGAGGATGGAGGGGAGGAGGCTGATGACACAGCCATTGCAATGGGTTTTTCGAAATGCTTTTCTGTTTGACTCTCTGCTTACGGTAAGCTCTGTGCATGCATTCTAAGGTTGCATTTGCACACACACAAAGTTCCAGTTGGTTCAAGTTTTGGTCAACATCCAAGTGGAGATTAAATGAAATTAGATATGAAAATTCAGTGGTGTGTAGAGGGTGAGTTGTGATTCAATTCATTGGATGTATGTAATAATCCCATTGGCAAACAGCCATTTTTGTTATTAACTCTCGTCCATCTCCAAATTAAATTTGAAAGGTGGTGTGTTATATTGTTTTGAAACACTTATGGCATTGTTTTTGGTTTATCTTTAGGTGTCATTTGGATGTGGAGAAAGCAGGTAGAGAAAACACGTGGAGAGAACTTTTTACACTACAAATTTAAACTATCAATAGTTTTCTTCACCTCCATTTTCTCTAGATTCTCTCCTCATTAAAACAGGCTATTAGGGTCATCTGGATGAAGAGAAAAGGTAGATAAAATTGTTTTCCCACCTCTATTTCTTCTTTTTTTTTCTCCTTGTTCACATGAGTATATTTAGATTTGGAGAAAAGACGAAGAAGAAATCGAGAAAAGTAACTACAGTTTAAATTTTACTGTGGACACTTTTCTCCATCTATTTCTCTACAGTTAACAAACAAGGTAAATGTGGAAAGCTGAAACTCTAAATTGGTATTTACTGTTTTCTCTACCTTCATTTTTCTCCCACCTTTTTAATGTTCATTTGGATGTTGAGAAAACGAGTGGTGAGAATTGTCCAAAAATTATGGCTGCAAACTGATGGTTTTCTCTACATTTTTGCCCCATTCAAGCCAGGCCCCTTTGGATATGATTATGCAGGTGTTTTTTTCTAAAACAAAAGAAAATAGTTTAAGAGGGACAATGATTTTTTCCTTTTTTGTTACACCAACCGTTTCTGTGGTTGTTGCTTCCTGAGCTTAAAGCATTATTTCCGATCTCCGTGGTAGCATAGGGAGTATGGACCAAGACTTTGGAACATCAGGTTGAAATCGTTCAGTTCCCATTTTCCGTGGCAAATGATATCAGTGTGGTAAAAAAATGGTGTGGAAGCTGATGAGCACGAAGAGCCCGTTAGGTAATCATAAGTAAAGAAAAGAGAACTTAAATTGGCATCCACTACAAAACATTTGTATTGATTAGCAGGTCTACATGTCTATTGATGTTGTATCTCTGATTGATTATGCAGCTTTTGGATGGTTTGGACCAACTCAGTTTTGCACTGAATTGCTAGGGACTCAGGAAAGGAGTTTTGAGTATAAAATAGGTGAAGAATGATGTTGAGATGTAGATGGGATTATCACTTTTCTAGAATTAAATTTACTACGGCAATATTTTCTAACAGAGGAAGATCATCTGATGGCCCCTTAAGTATCTTCTGCTTTAATTCTAACTTTTAGACCCCTCCCATAGAAAGACATTTCTCAAGAATTAGATTGGGCATATGATTAAGAATGTGATTAAAAATTAATCATATAAAATAATCACCTTGTTAATCATAATCCTTCTAGGGCCAATTCCAATCCAATTCTATTCCCAACCATTTTCCTTTCTAACATAAGTTAGAATTAAAATATTCAAATGTCAACTTCATTAATTAGACAAGAAGTTCTATATTAGAACAAAAATTCAGCTGCTTGATGTATACAATCTAAACTGGAATTGGGCTGATTAAGCATTATTTTGCTCACGATTTGGGCTGGATCGTGGCATTGTTCAGCTGGGCTGGATGCAAGCTTCAACTGGGAAATGGTTTATGCCACGCTGGACAATATTTGAGATGGGCCTATTATTGTAACAACCATTTGTAACCTTACTCAGCACAATGTTGAGCAGTCAATTAATGTGGTCCTAAGCCTCATGGAATACGCACACATTAAACCTTTATCAAGGGAGAACACAAAGTATGAAAATTACTTTAATCCATTACATGTCCAAAGTAAAGAAACGATGTGCATTCATCTTAATCTTAAAGGAGTAATGACTCGTTTTTATACAGAGTAATAGTCAATCTACGACCACCTCTATGATATTAGATTCTTCAATGTTATCTGCGATCACTCTTGGTTGGTAGGTAGCTGTTGATGATTCAGCAGTTTCAGCACTAGGAGCATCATCCTTATCACGCATCTCTTGTGGAGATAGGAAAGGCTTGCTTGGCATTTGCAAATCTTCCACATTCCCCTCTAGCATTTCGACAACTCTGCTCGTAGATGGACGATCTGTAGGCTTCATCTGTATGCACCATAGTGCGATTATACTCAACTTCTTCGCTATTCCTTTTTCTTCGTCAGTATCACACATCATTTCCATATCCCTTCCCTGTTGGAGTTGATCATAAACCCATAACGGGAAATAAATTTGACTTGAATTTTTGGCAAATGCATCAATATTTTTTCTTCTCCCTACAATTTCCATCAAAAGCATTCCAAACCTGTACACATCGGACTTATATGAAACACCACCAAGGTTTTTATAAAATAGTTCTGGGGCCATGTATCCTATAGTTCCCCTTGCAGCTGTAATCGATACTAAACTCTCCTTTGTTGGATAGAGCTTTGCCAATCCAAAGTCAGGAATTTTTGGGGTGAACCTCTCATGGAGGAGAATGTTGTGAGGCTTGATGTCGAAATGCAAAATCCGCATATCACATCCTTGATGAAGATATTCAATCCCACGAGCAATTCCTAGTGCAATCTTGTACATCTCATTCCAACACAAAGAATTTCTATTATCCTCTGTGAAGATGTATTTTTCTAGAGACCCATTAGGCATGAACTCATAAACAAGAGCCCTTTTTGACCCCTCCGGGCAAAACCCAAGCAGTCGTACCACATTGACATGGTGTATTCTTCCTATTGTGGCCACTTCATTGATAAATTCTTGGCCATTACCCTTAGAGGTTTTTAACATCTTTATTGCAACATAACAACCGGTGGACAACTTTCCTTTGAAAACAGAGCCATAGCCTCCTTCGCCTATTTTTTCTTTGAAGTTCTTTGTTATCTTCTTAACATGAGAGTAAGAGTATCTTCTTACCACCTGGTACCTGTAATTGCTTAGAAATTCTTCAACAGTTGTATCCATCCATATATGTTTTTTTCGTAGTTTATACACCAAGAATACTGAAAAGCAGAGTATCCCAATTGCCTTTCTCCCAAGAAAATACTTCTCTTCAACAGAAAATCACACGCAAATGTATGTTAGATTTTCTAAACCAGTCATGTTCCTTATTCATAAAATACAAGAAACGCATGAATAATATTTGATATAAGAATGTTCTTACCAATGCACCGCTCGAAGGAAACCTCGTATAGTCGTCCTGCATAAAAAGCTATGAAAGGAAACGAAGTCAAAGTTAACAACATACAGATGAAAAGTTAACAATAATGAAATCTAACATTTGTCAGAATAATTAATGAGAACCATATATGCTTCATTTGTAATAAATATACAAATCTATATAAATCTATGTATCTATTTCTCATCAGCAAAATTCTCTTCATAAACACATGTACAACATGTATCTAACTTGCTAAGAGGACTTTATTTTTTATATGTATTAATAAGAATGACCGTTAACAAATGCTTAGGAATTCTTCAACAGTTGTATCAATCCATATGTGCTTCTTTTGTAATTTGCACACTAAAAATATTGAAAAGCAGAGTATCCCAATTGTTGTTCTCCCAAGAAAATACATCTCTTCAACAGAAATCAGTCACAAATGTGTGTTAGATTTTTTAAAATTCTCATGCCCTTCTTCATAATATACAAGAAATGCATTTATCATATATATGCTACAGATATAAGGTGGTCTTACCAATGTACCCTTCATAGGAAACCAGCGGGTAGTTTACTGCATTGTAAGCCATAAAAGAAAACAAAATCAAAGTCTGCAATATACAGATTAAAAGTTAAACAAGAATGAAATCTAACATATATAAGAATTATTAATAAGAACCATTTATGCATCTATAGAAATTTAATAGTCACTACATTCCCATAATTTTCACTGTAATTGTGATGAGAGGAAATCCTCTCATTTATACGTCAACAAGATTATTCAAAATTCAAACTAATCTAAACTTTCTAACAAACCACTAATAATTCAATATTATCTCTAAGATCAAAATCCGTAACATCCATATCTCTATCTACTTCATCTGTCTCAAATAAAATGATTATTTATTTTTTTTATATTTAACAATAAGAATGGCAGTCATGCAATAAAATATATTGAGAGGATCTTACCCATACAGACGTAGAACAAGGCGGAGGGAACAGCAAGCCAGAAACCTTAGGAGAAATTAAAATCAAACAAGAAAAAATAAAATCAGACAATGAAAAATAGTAAACAAATGTTAATTACTCATGACGACTCAACATCTGAAGTTATTAACCTTCAAGCTATCTGCCCAGATTTTTCAAAATACCTGCATGGTATTCATGAAATTCAGTCAAAATATAAATAAGCATCTCTAGGCCGTAAGATAAGTGGGAGAAACATTTTATTCGAGAGGGAAAAAGGAATAGGATTTCTTCGAAAGCACGGAATCTCATGAATAGGGTTCGAACCTCCAACTTCTTGGCTGTGATCCCACCATTCTACTTGGAAATCCCTCTTCAGAATAGTCACAATCTGAGAGTAAGTGGTAGCTTTATCGTTAGAATCAAATGATCCGGGGATATTCATGACAACCTTGCAGTGGGTGTCGAGACTGTGAATTGACATGGAAGTACTCAAAATGGCATACAGATATGATGGATGCAGAGGAGGAGAAGAGCTTTGGCTGCATGGAGCAGCCGGTACATAAGCTGGATCTTTTACTGGAACCGAGCAATTCACGTACACAACTCGAGTGTCACCGCGCATGTACAATTCCTTTGTAAAATAGGAATCAGGGGTGGGTAAACAAGAGGAATTATAGGAGAGGAGGGAAGAGCAATTGTCTATTTGTAGAGCAGAATCGATGAGCCACATCAACCCCTGCCCGTTGTAGTCGTATGTGATGTTCATAACGTAGTATGGCCTGGCCTTGACATAGAAAATGGCTCGGTTTCTTTCGCAAGTGAGCTCGAACGGTGGCTTGCGGCCAGGACATCCGGCTCTAGGAGATTGTTTTACGTAAAAAGGGTAGCTAATGTTGGCAAGAGTTCCACAGGAAGGGTGGCAGTCTTGCATCTCAGGCTCAGCACTGCAGATGAAGGCTGCTAAGAGGAGCGGGAGGAAGAGGGAGAAGAAGAAACCAGCGGAATACATTGTATAGAGTGAGTCTTATCTATCTGAAATCACTTCGTCTGCTTAACCCATTCACTTGTTTATATGTTAAAAAATTTTCTATTAACTTTCTTTGTTGATATAAATTCTTTTGCTTTTTTTCACTTTAAAAATTAAATTAAAAGTGAAGCAATTGCAAATTGGGATCGTCTATGCTGCCATATTAAGCAGTTTTTATGAGAACATTGGACAAAAGTTGGCCGCACAAAATTGACACCTTTTTAACATTTGTCTCTTATACCGTCATCCAGTCTCTCCACGGTCCACTTGGCATGGTTGCCATTGTTGTCTTCAGAAGAACAGCGGGCACCAATAAGGCCCTTTGGTTAAGAGAATGAAGCGGTGGTTTGGGAGTACGGACACTTAAATTTTACTGCTGATTTCAAACACCGTTAATTAATTAACTGGTAAGGGAGATCTATCCCTGCAATCATCCAACTTAGAACTTACTTCCTACCTATTCAAGTCAAGTCAACAATGCGGTTAGGAGTGTCTAAAAAAATCTGTCAGTCTATAAAATCGATCCGATCTGATCCACTCCGCAGTTTTTTGACCGATTTGATTGTTAATAGTTTGGTGATAGATTGAAAAAATTGTAATCCGTTAGTAACGGTTTGATTACAGATTTTACCTTTAATCCGCAAACTTAAACAGATCCAAACCGTTGAAATAATATATATATATGTTTTTATTTTTATATAAAAAATATTGAAAGGCAACATTTTAGTCATTCATCATCCAACTTTCAATCTCAGCCATTTACTCTCCATATAAAATAGAGAGGAAACAGTTCGCACTACTATTAACGGATTGAACAGTTTTAACCAAACCGAACCGTTGATCCATAGTTTGGTTTGGTTCGGCAGCGAATTGGCTACAAATTACAAAACTGCCAACCCGCAGGTAAAGAACTAGTGATGGATTAGACTTAATCCGATTCAATCCGAACTGTTTACACCCCTAAACGTGGCATATCAACTAGTCTTGGTGAGAGTAAGAAACTAATAAATTTCATGATGTCCAACCAATTTATACAGCGTCTAAGGAAAACCTTTTTTTTATATTTTAAATGATAGAATGTGAAAAATGGTGGTCAAATATATATTTACTTATCACAAAATATCATCTTTCATATCATGTAAAAAATAAATTTGCTTGCTAATAATAGAAAGTATATGATTAAAAACTGATAAAATCTATCATATCATGGGATTTGGTGAAAAGAAATTAAAAAAAAAATTGTTGACTAGAGTCAAGTCACTCTAGTAACATTATCTGAGTATTGATCGTGAATTTGGAAAAATTAGATTTAATGAGTACGAATATGTCAAAAAAATTTTTTATTTTAACCATGCATTTTAGAATAACCAATCTACGCAGGCCCAACTCTAATTAGTAAAATTTAACCTAAATAGATGTAAAGAACACTTATCTTTAATTATTTGGATTTTACATGTGGGTCCTAATGATGGGCTTATACCATGGAAATAAATAAATTTGTTTGACGAACTTGTCAAACTCGAACTGCAAATTAGACAAATTGGGATGCGAATCAAATGAACCAACTTCATTGAATTCTTTGTTCAAGCAAAAGTTCAAATCATGAATGCAAATTAGTTGAATTGCGAATAAGGCATTAGGTTATTCGTAGGAGAGCAATGTTCCCTATCAAAGAAAACCCAGTTTTTTTTAATTAGTATGTATAAATTGGATGGATCAAATCTATAAAAAAAAAAGGATCTATGGTTAAGATGCAATTAAATTTTTATGTTGTTGAGTCAAGGGCTATGATAATCCGGTGGGATAAATTTTTTTGGCTCTATCTTATTTTTAACAAGATCTTTTCATCTGCCTCTTTACAATGAGAGATATACAAGTGAGGCCCACAAGTTGGACTGAGTACTATTCTTGATGCTGTAACTCGCTCCTTATGGAGTTGGTCGAACAATAAAATTGAGTTTATAAGATTATGAATTCCATATGTCCAATCTTAAAGTGGTACCAGCTGTTGTAGAACAGAGGTCACCTCCTTTTAGCAGTTTGGAAACGCACAATGTGGTCTCCCCATTATCTTCCGCGTGCCCATGACAGAGTTTTGCATTTTCACATAAAAAAGCACGAAGACCACATCTTTATCGACTTGTGAAGACCAGACAATAATCAACATGAAGTTACCGTAAATCATTGCCTCCTTGACTTGACCTGCGAAGTTACAAAGAAGTTTCCGTGTTATTTCTTCCATCACTTTGAAAGTTACTGAGAAAGTTTTTGTTTTAGTGGATGTCACATTATTAACTTGGATTGTAAAGTTAGCAAGAAAGCTACCTTGTTGTTAGACCAATTAATGGGTAGGGGCCGGGCGGGTTGACCTCGTCTTACCATCAATATGCAGAAGCGAAAGAGATATGTTCTTTAGATGTTTCTATGTATTAAATTACATAAATTTGTATTTCCTCTTGTGCATTTTTGCTTAGACTTCTAAAAACCATCGAGTTAACTCAAGAGTCAGATTAATTATGAAGAATTTCAAGCCTAGTCCATGGAGGCTAAGAAAGGGCTTATTCCACTTGTGTTTGGGAGTATTCATTAGCATAAAGATCCAAAAGTTAGCCACATTACAAATTACAAACCCTGTCACCCCAAAACCCCCTCCCCTTTAGTCCTTCGAAAATTTCACATTGGAAAGGAAGACTACACAACTCTGCTGATTTTTGTTATTTTCATTGTTCTTGCAGGTTGGCTACTAGAAATTCCTGAATTTGGAATTTCTCCAATCTAAACACAAATTCCTGAATTTGGATCTCAACTTAGTGTATGTCCAAGCATGCCTGAGTTCACTTTCCAAATTTGCAAAAACTCTCTCCTTTTTCCTCTCATGCAAGAAGACCTTTTATCTATGACTTTCTTTTCTTATCATCAAAAATCTTTGTTGGAGATTTCGTGGAATCTTCTTAGAAATAATTGGCTTGAATTAAAGCTACAAGAATTAAGAGCACGTGGGTCCTCCCTTGGATGTGCTTGGCATGTGCAAATTAATTCACATGTGTGCATGTTGGTGGGGTACAATTGTGCGTCAATTTCTTCCTTTCTTCATTTTTCTTGGATATCTTCACAAATAATTCCTTGGCACCAAATCTTAATCGTGGGTCCAATTTTTTCAATTCTCTACAAAGAAAAATGACATTTTATTACAAATAATGATCTTTACCAAAAGTTACAATTGTACTAATGTGAGCCCAATTTACATAAAATGACACAATAAATTCACATCATTGGTTATGATTTATCTTTAAATAACTAATGATGATAAGAAATTTTATCATTTCACGTAAAAATCATGAATTTGAAAAACCTTCTAAAAATGGAAAGTTCTATGATTTTACAAAAAATTAATGATTTTCAATGATTTTTGCAAAAAAACTCTAAAATGAATTCTAAAATCATAAAAGCTTGTTTTCCAACTAAATGAAGAGATTTCTAATGAATAAGTCCTCAAACCACATAAAGTGAACATACAATGATGTATTTTTAAGGACTTATCAGGTGGGGGTGTGTGTGTGTGTGTAATGTGTATAGGGATTGGAGTTTGTTTGTTTGTTTGTTTTTTTTTTTAAGAAACCTTAAAGGCCTATTTGGATAAGCAAAAAATAGAGTAGAGTGAAGTTAAATGGGCCCTAACAGTTTAAAAATTCAACTCTACCTTGTTTGGATGAGTCTTACCCAAAAATGAAGTATTGTTGTCAGCCCATATATATTTCATTTACTTTAAACCTAAATACTTCAATTTCCTTGGGTAAAAGTCAATTTTACTCCATAATACATCTAAATTTCAATTACATTAAGCATCCAAACAAAGTGAAGTGAACTAATCTACCTTCACTTCAACCTACTTTACTCATAATGTAAAATTTACTGCACTCTAGTCTATTCTTCATTTATCCAAACAAGACTTTTACTATAGGAAATTGAAGTATTTAGGTTTGAAGTAAAATGAAGTATACATGGGCTAACAATAATATTTTATCTTTGGACAAGACCCATCCAAACAGGATAAAGTTAAAATTTTAAGCTATTAAGGCCCATTTAACTTCACTCCACTCTATTTTTTGCTTATCCAGAGAAGCCCTGAAGGAGTTTGTTGAACATACTCTTTTCCACTATCATCATGCTAGAGCCACCTGGTTTCATTTTAGCATTGGATTTTTATCGAATTCTTCTTTGTTCAACATTATGGACTAGTGGATCATAAATTTGTGTGGGTCGGTAGATCCACCGGTAAATATTTCTTCTAAGGAAGATTTCAGTTTTAAAGGAAAGAAGATTGACCCCATCTCCTCCTTGAATACACCTATGAACTTAATTAATAACTCTAAATGTTTACCTAAGAGAGGCCACCTAAACTCAGTTAACCCTACTACAGGATTATTAATGAGAAACTCTAATGATAGAGTTTTGATTTTTTTTTTCGGATGCATTGAGCCGCAGAAGGTAAAGCCATGGATATGGTTTTGCCATTTGGGTTAATGCTTGTTTAGTGGATGCAAGTTCCGTGGATGGCCCAAAGGTCTGTTCTCCCAAAAAAAGATGAGGCATAGGCAATCTTATTTTCCATGAATGAAGCTAGCTAGGAAGCATGGACACCTCTCCGGGGCCAGCGTGTCAGTGTCCAACACGTCTGGTACACGAACACACCCCGGACACGCTTGGACACATCCGGGACATGCAAAAAAGTGTCCTGTTTTTTTAAATTTTAATTTTTTTAATTATGGACATGGGTCGGACATGGCTTCGACACAGATCAGACACGGCTCCGACTTGGTGGGACACGGCTCAACACAGATTGGGACACGGCCAAAAAAAAAAAACGAACTATATTTTTTTGCATCAAAATTAGAAAAAGTAAATCAAGGAGGGGGTAAACGAAAATTTAAATATTATAACAGCAACTCTTCGATCCCCAAATTTCATTCTTTCCCTCCCAAAACTACAGAAGCCCTTTCTCCCTCTCGCCAAACCCATTCTCCCTATCGAACAGCATCTGCACCGAATCCCATCATCGGCGCGAAACTCCATCCCGGCTTCGAGATCCCATCCCGGCGGCAAAACCCCAGAGCCCATCGAAGCCCCATCCCGTCTGCGAAACCTGACAACCGAACGAAACCCTAGGAACCCATCAGCGTAACCCCATCAAGCCATCATCGTCTAAGAAGAATGAGCAGGAGAAAAAGAAGCAGAAGAAGAAGAAGAAGGAGAAAAAGAAAAAGAATAAGCAGCAGCAGCAGAGAGGGAAAGAGAAAAAAAAAAGTCTGCTGGTACTCCATCACCGTCTACGGGAAGAAGGAGAAGAAAAAGAAGAAGCAAGAGGAGAAGAAGAAGAAGAAGAGAGGGAAAGAAAAAAAAAGAATCACCATCTGCCGTCAGCTGGACTATTACCGTCTGTCGTTCACCATCTGAGAAGAAGATTAACAAGAAGAAGAAGAATCACCATCTGCTGGTACTCCTGCTCCTACAGTGATGTCTGTGATGTCTGTTTTCCCCCTTTTTTTTTTTTTTGAGAAGAAGGTCTATGATG
This sequence comes from Sextonia rubra, assembly GCA_037013555.1. Taxonomy (NCBI): domain Eukaryota; kingdom Viridiplantae; phylum Streptophyta; class Magnoliopsida; order Laurales; family Lauraceae; genus Sextonia; species Sextonia rubra. Next base: position 8,022,300 of record JASUAD010000003.1, on the reverse strand, counting down.
TCTCTTTTTTTTTCTTTTTCTTTTTTTTTAATCCCTCCTCTGCTAGGCCTTTTTTATAAAATGATTTGCTACTGTGCTACTGTTCATTTTTTTTCTTTTTTCTTTTTTTTTTAAATGTTGTGCTGCTGTACTGCCATGATACTTGCTTAAGGTCTGCTGTTCATTTTTTTCATTTTTTTTAAATGATGTGCTGCTGTAATACTTGCCTCCCATCTGCCGTTCATTTTTTTTCCTTTTTTTTTTGTTGCTTTGCCTTTTTTTTTAATTCTTTTTCCTTTTGATTTATTGTTCGCCTTTGCCTTTGCCTTTTTTATGAAATGATGTGCTGAGGCTTATTTGCTGTGCAATATCTTAATACTTGCTTGCCTTTTTTGTGAAATGATGTTGAAAGGCTTGCCCGCCTTTACCCTTGCCATGGCTGCCTATGCCTTTTTTTTTTATTTAATTGTTGTTGTTTGTTGTTAATTTGATACTATATCCTGTTAATTTGTTGTTAATGCTGGTGCTAATTTGTTGTTATATTATATAGATTTGGAATTTGGCAATAGAAGTTCTATTGGTTGCTCTAGCTCTAGCTGTAGTTCTAGCTCCATTGGCAATATTTATTTTTTGATTGATTATATGTATATATAAATAAATCTATATTATTAACGTGTCCGTGTCCTACTTTTTTGAGAAATGACATGTCGGAGTGTTCATGTCGTGTCATATCCGTGTCCCGTGTCCGTGTCCGTGTCCATGCTTCATAGGAAGTTAGAGCTCGTGGGTTCCTTAAGGGCACGTTTTAGAGAGGATGGATTGCGTGCCCTAAAGCTCATATATTGTTAGATGCATTAACCAATCTTTTGACAAGTTTATAAGTCCTATATTGCATGACAATAAAATTCTTGCCAATAATCTTGAGAGTCGATTGCGCCTTCAATTCAAGGAGGTTAAACTCAATTGCTTATAATTTTGCTAAAGGATTTTATTATGAGTGTTATGGCATACCTCACATTTGATGAAAATTAAGTCCCACAATTGGTTAAATTACTCACCTCAATAAGGTGAGCATGAAGTAGGCCTTAATGGGTTAAATGACTCGCCTTAATAAAATGAGAATTAAATATGTCTTAATGAGTTGAGAGTTATAATATATGCGATGAAAACGAAAATAACTATTGCAAAATATTATGCCAATGAGAGATGGCTAATGTGACATAGAGGAGCTGATTTGGCTCAACGAGAGGATAGATTTGAGGGTCTTTTTTTTTTTTTCCAACAGTCATTAGGCTTTAATATAGGATATTTGACACAACCTCAAAAAAGGCCCTTATATTTTGTTCTTTCTTTCCAAAAACCTCTTTTGGGTTAAATCTAAACAGGATAAAAGGCAATTAAACCCTCTAAAGTTTTTTTAGGCCAGCTAACTCTTGAGAAAAACGCAATTTACATATCCCATGAGTTATGAGATAAAGGGCAATTTTGTCCATTAAAGTTTGAAACCAAAATCTAAGGCGAGGACTATTTGAGAGGCTTGATATTATATGAGGGCTAAAAACCAAAGGCTGTTATAAAAGATATTATTATGGGTGGATGCCCACACTGGGGCCTACATTAGATAAGGAAAGCACTTAGGGTTAGAGTCCTGCCATATTAGTTTGCTTAGAGAGGAAGCAATCTTATTTTATAAATAAGACCCTCCTTAACCTCTTATGATGTACACCTCTCTCATTAATGAGAATCGCTCCCTCTCCATCTCCTTTTCCCTCTCTTCTCAATACGTTATCAGCATGCCCAAGCCCCATGCAACGGTGGCTCTCCCCCCTCCCTCTCTTTGAACTTCGATCAACATGCAAAGACCATCTCTTTTGCACTTCGATCAACTGCAAAACTCTCCCTCCCCACCCTCTCTTTGTTTTCACGTGCAAAAACAAAAGTTTTTTGCACATCAATCAACATCAAAGACATTTTGCCTCGATCCATGTGAAATAAAAAAAAGAAAAAAAGGTGCAGACAAAAGCCATTCTCTCCCATCACCTTTATTCCTTAGCCTGCGTGAAGACAAAAAGACAAAAGGTGATATCGGCAATGACATAGGCAGTGAAACAAAAAAGGTGCAGACAATTGGTGTAAACAAAAGCCATTCTCTCCCATCACCTTTATTCCACGGCTCGCGTAAAGACAAAAAGACAAAAGGTGACATCGGCAATGACATAGGTAGTGACGCAAAAGAGGTGCAGATCGACCTTCCAACTTCAAGCCATGATATCTTGGCCGTACAGTATCCGATCAACAATTTGTTTGAACCTACGGAAAATGAGCAGATCTATACATTAGAAGCTAAATGAGGCAAAATCAATGGTAAAAATTAATTTTTTTATTATTTTTTCAATCTATCTTAGATTAACAGACATATTTTTCAATCTTTCTTAGATTAACAAACATACACATAGACTTTATATCATTATTTCCCTTTTGATTTGAACATGAATGGTTCTTTTTTTTTTCTAACAGGGGGTGATCAAGATAAAATGGATCATAAATAAAAACCTTAAGTTCTACATTAATACGGATCTACAGTTCTGTACAAACCATAAGTTCTTTTTCTAATTCGGACCAAAAGATCCGTGAATTATTAAAATTTGAAACAAGAAGTTCTCAGATCCATAATATGAACTTGAAGGTTCATATTCCTAATTAAACCTAAAGTTTGATATTAATAATAATAAGTCATAATATCAAGCCCGAAGCCTTGATAGAACCTAAAGTTCTAAATCGATCCAATGGCCTTCCCAGAACCTGCTGTTTTGATTATTACAATTGATAACCTGAAGTTTTCAATTTTAATTTGGCCAAACTTATTCTGATGTGACTCATCCCTTGATTTATTCTAAATTCTTTAAAAGTTTTATTATTTATCTTTTATCTTTCTCTACATATGAATAATTATATTTATATATATTTTTTAAGTTCTTGCATAATGTCAAATTTAGCCAAACTTGAATTCAAAACTCTTAATATTACCAAGGACAATTACTTGTCCTGATACTTGGATGCAAAAATACACTTGAAATCAAAGAAACTTAGAGAGATAATAATAGAAGGAAATAAGAAGTCATCGGAAAACAAGGCGTTAGCGCTTTTCTTCTTGCGTCATCATATACATGATGACCTCAAGAACGAATACCTCACTGAGAAGGACCCAGCAGATCTTTGGAAATCCCTGAAGAATAAATATGATCACTAGAAGATGGTCATATTACTAACTGCTCAGAACGAATGGCTAAACTTGAGATTTCAGGACTACAAGTCAGTATTTGAGTACACCTCTACTCTTTTCAACATTATTTTCTGATTACGATTAGGTAGGGAAAAGATTACGGAAGAACAAATGTTAGAGAAAACGCTGTCCACTTTCCACGCATCAAATGTAATCCTACAACAGCAATACCGTGAACGGCGTTTCTCTAAATACTCAGAACTAATTTCTTATCTTCTTGTTGCTGAGCAAAATAGCAAGTCTTGATAAAGAATCACAACTCCAAACCAACTGGGTCTACGGGAATGTCTGAAGCAAATGCCAATTTCAATTCCAGCAGCGGTAGAAAAAAAGGGAGTAGGAGAAACAATCCCTCCAGAAGAGGTGGAAGAAATAGCTCCTCTAGACGAGGAGGATTTCGAAGTCCCCCCTCCCAAAAAAATAATAATAAACAAAAAAAAATAAAAAACCACTAGAAGTGGTCTGATCCTCAAAAAAAGCAAAATCATGATCAAAATCAGAATCCACCAAACAGATCTACTCACCGTTCTAATGACCTTTGCTACAGATGTGGAAGGAATGGGCATTGGTCACACAATTGTCATGCACTAAAAGAAGTGATTGAACAATATATTTCATATAAGGCCTCTATTCATTCTACAAAATCAAATGATATGAAAAATTGGGATTGAGATACAATCCTACAAAATGACGATTACCAGTTGGATATCACAAACTTGGAGACTAAAGATTTTTTTAAAGATGAGAATGGCCAACCTCTAAGCAATGAGGCATTCAATGCTAAAATTGGAACCCCTCCTGGCATGGTCTAGAAGACCAAATTATTATTATTATTTTTTGTTGAATCTCTATTTAGAATGATGTTTTTCAGATATTTACTTTTTCATGGATATTTATGATAGGTGATTTATTATTTTTAAGTTTATTAATTTGATAAACTTTTTATGGATGTTTTTTTATATCATGTGATTGCTTAGTTATATTCTTTTATTATTTTTTTGTTTAAAAGTATAGATCACGAAAATGGGGATACTCATTGTCTTATAAATAGTGCCACAACACACCATTATGAAAAACCAGAAATTTTTCTCAGAATTGATATTCAATCCACGAAAGTAATCCACCATAGCTGGACCCGTACAAATAATTGAAGGCTCCGGAAGAGCTCATATGCGTTACCTAATAGTAATCATTTATTCATTAAAGATGCATTGTTCTCCAACAATTCCCGAAGAAACTTGCTCAATTTTAAAGACATCAGAATAAATGGATACCATATTGAGACTGCTAATCAAGGTAACAAGGAAATGTTACTTATCGTTACTAGTATTGGAAGCAAAAAGCAAATACTGCAAACATTAAGTGCACTCTCTGCAGGGTTATATTATACGACAATATATATCGTCGAATCACATTCGATTTTGAGTAAAACAATACAATTAGGCCCAAAGCTTAAACAAAGCTCGAAGCTTAACAACCCTCAGACTTTATTGCTTTGACATGATGGGTTAAGACACCCCAGAGTTATTATATTAAAAAAAATCATTGATAACTCTGTTGGGTACTCCTTAGAAAACCATAGATTAACCATACCTAATGGATCTCTATGTATCCCATGTTCACAGGGAAAACTAATCACTCGACCTTCATTTGTTAAAATTGTATTAGAATCCCCATCCTTTTTGCAAAGGATACAAGGAGACATCTGTGAACCAATAAATCCACTTAATGGACCTTTTAGGTATTTTATGGATTTGATTGATGTTTCTACCCATTGGTTGGATGTTTGCCTAATGCCTACTTTCAACTAGAAATATAGCCTTTACCCGCTTATTGACCCAAATCATTAAACTTAGGGCCCACTTCCCTGATCATCTTATTAAGTTTATACGACTTGATAATGCGGGTGAATTTACATCTGTAACAACCCGCCCCGCACAATCGAGGTATTGTCCGCTTTGGACTTCCCAGGAGGTCACCCATCCTGAAATTGCTCTGACTCGAGCACGCTTAACTTTATAGTTTTTATGGAAGTCCTCACGGTTTTGTCCCCAAAAGGCGCCTCCTCATTTAAGAGAAGGTATTGTTCCACCTAACTGGCATTATCAGATACGCAGCGGGGATTTTGTCCCTGGAGGGACTCGAACCTGAGTCAAGAAGGTAACGGAGCTCCCATTCGAACCGTACCCGCAAGAACCAGTGAGCCACGCCAAGGCGCCTCCTCATTTAAGAGAAGGTATTGTTCCACCTAACTGGCATTATCAGATACGCAGCGGGGATTTTGTCCCTGGATGGTATTTGATGGGGAAATCAAAATCCTTAATCAACTCAAGCCACCTTCGTTGCCTCATATTCAACTCAGACTGCGTGAAGAGGTACTGTAGACTATGATGATCTGAATGCACTTCAAAGTTCACGCCATACAAATAGTGTCTCCACATCTTCAACGCAAAAACGATGGCTGCCAACTCTAAATCGTGCGTAGCATAGTTCTTCTCGTGCTCCCGAAGTTGCCTCGAGCCATAGGCAATCACTTTGCCATGTTGCATCAAAACACATCCCAAACCGACTCGAGAAGCATCAGAGTAGATCATAAATCCTTCATGCCCATCTGGTAACGTCAAGACTGGAGCCGAAGTAAGCTTCTCCTTCAACATCCGGAAATGGCGCTCACAGTCGTCCGTCCACAGAAAAGGAACATTCTTCCTGGTCAATCGGGTTAACGGTGCAGAAATCTTGGCAAAATCTTGAATAAATCGACGATAATAACCAGCCAATCCAAGAAAACTCCGTATCTCCGTCACTGTCTTCGGGCTGGGCCAACTCATCACTGCCTTAACTTTCATCTGATCCACTGCCAACCCATCTCGTGAAATGGTATGACCAAGAAAAGTTACCTGCTCGAGCCAAAAATCACACTTCGACAATTTGGCATATAAGCGATGTTCCTGCAACAACCGCAAGGCTCGACGTAGATGTTCCTCATGCTCCTCTGGGGTCTTCGAATACACCAGAATATCATCAATAAAGACCACCACAAAGCGATCCAAGAAAGGAGCGAAGATCCTATTCATCAAAGCCATAAAGGCAGCAGGTGCATTGGTTAATCCAAATGGCATCACGAGGAACTCAAAATGTCCATACCGTGTCCTGAAAGCAGTCTTCGCAATATCTTCTTCCTTCACCCGGAGTTGGTGATACCCCGATCTCAGATCAATCTTGGAAAAATAGGCAGCACCTTGAAGTTGGTCAAACAACTCATCAATACGCGGCAATGGGTATTTGTTCTTGATCGTGACTTTGTTCAACCGCCGGTAATCGATACACATCCGTAAGGTACCGTCCTTCTTCTTCACAAACAGCACTGGAGCTCCCCACGGTGACACACTCGGCCGTATGAAACCCTTCTCCAAAAGATCTTGCAATTGCGTCTTCAATTCGAGTAACTCAGCAGGGGCCATACGATAAGGAGCTAAACTAATGGGTGCTGTACCGGGCACTAGATCGATCGCGAACTCTACATCTCGGACAGGGGGTAACTCGGGTACTTCCTCCGGAAATACATCCGGGAACTCACGTACTACCGGAATCTCACTCAACTGCTTCACTTCCTTCTTCTCCGAGACAAAAGCAAGAAATCCTGCACAACCTCTACGTATCAAACGATCCGCTTTGCATGCGGAGATGACACGCCTCGGGCATCTCTCCTGATTGCCCTCGAAACGAAACCCCTTCTCAAAATCGAAGTAAATCGTCCTGTTGTAACAGTTAACACAGGCACGATACCGCGCTAGCCAGTCCATTCCAAGGATCACGTCGAAATCCAACATGGACAACAAAACCAAATCGACTGGCAGCTGGCGACCTTCAATCACCACGTCGCACTGAGGGTAGTATACACTACACTCCACTCTCTTGCCCACAGGAGTGGACACCACCAACACATAGGGTAGCGGCTGAGGGGGTTGCGGTAACTGTTCCGCAAAACGAGGTGTAACATACGAACGCGTAGATCCCGAATCAAATAGGGTATGTGCTTCAGCTCGGGCAATGAGAACTTTACCTTCCACCACTTTCGCATCTTCTGCATGATCATGAGAGGCTGCATACACACGAGCAGTCTGACGCTGGGGCTTCTGGCTTTGGCGAGACGGATGGGGGCTGTTCGAAGCTGCTGAACTGAGAGACTTGGATGACCCCATAGATCTGGACGACTGGAAGGTCCTAGTCTTCGGGCACTGAGCTATCTTATGCTCCATAGATCCGCAACTCAAACAAGCTCCGGACTTCTTCCAACACTTCTCCGTCGGATGACCAAATCCACAAAACTCGCATCTGCTCCCGGAGAAACTCGAAGTTCCTTGCTTCCCTTTCCATTTCTTCTGGATCTGTCCCTTGGACCCCACTGGTGCACTTCTCTTGAAGTCCATAGCTCTCTCTGCTAGGTGGTTGGCTTCCGCAGCGTGTGCTCTATCGACCGCATCGTCAAAAGTAGCTGGTCTCTGAAAAGCAGTCACATAATTCGCATATCTCGGATGCAGACCAGTAATAAAACGATTCACCTTCTTCTCCTCGGTATTGATCATGTCCTCAGCAAATGGGACAACTGGGTAAAGCGGTGAATGTACTCTGAAACGGTCAGCTGCTGCTGCTGTAAGGCCAGAAACTCAACCTCCTTCACACGCCGGACATGAGCAGGGATGAACTTCCTTCGGAACTGTTTCTGGAACGTCTCCCACACTGTTTCACTAGGCAAGGTCAGATAAGCTGCACTAACACTCTTCCACCAGGTCTTTGCCACCTCTCGGAACATCGAGGCAGTAAGCATAACCTTCTGCCGGTCCTCACAGACGATAGTCGAGAAGAGATCTCCTGTATGCTCTAGCCACTGATCAGCCTTCAATGCATCTTCGTTTCCATAAAATTCTGTGGCTCCACGTTTCCTGAACTTGTCATACAGCGCATTCGGATCGCTCTCTTTAGGCTGGAAAACCACTGGCTGCTCTGATACCATCTGTAACAATCCGCCCCGCACCATCGAGGTATTGTCCGCTTTGGACTTCCCAGGAGGTCACCCATCCTAAAATTGCTCTGACTCGAGCACGCTTAACTTTATAGTTTTTTATGGAAGTCCTCACGGTTTTGTCCTCAAAAGGCGCCTCGACAGTTTAGGACGGATTATTACTTATATTCTTTCATTCAGATGTACTTTTTGGGACTGGGTCGTTACAGGCCCACCAGCTTCCGCCGGATATGTCCCCATATCCACATATCTAGACTGTCGGACCGAAGATGGCCTCATAAGCGATGTGGGACTTCGTTCCTCCTCCTTCGTTCCCCCTCCTATTTGTGGAGGGCAGGATTCGAGAGGGAAGCAGGATTCGAGTGGTCCCCAAGGGGTCCGGCCTAACGGCCTCACCCTCCACCACTCAGAGGAGAGCCATCCCCTGCTCTGATACCATACAATACGTATGTCACAACCCGAGCCCAGGGACCGGGGGTCAGAGAAAAACTAACCAATGACACACGTACTCCCGTGCATGCACACCTGGACCCCGCCCAAGCATACACACACAAGGGATCATTCACACGTGCAAACAACTGTACGCGGAAGCTGTACGTATCAAGGCATACCACAATATACCAAAAGACATAGGAGATTACGAACGATCATAAACTGATAACAATAACAATAACAAAATACAGGAACGTATGTAACGGAAGAGGGCTCCCAAAAAATCAAAATACAATATACAGGTATCACTCGAAGCCCTTAGTGCAATTACAGAAAAATCCCCTCAATAGACTCCAACACAAGGAATGGGGAAAACCAAAATGATGCAAACCGTACTCTGGAGGATGGATCAAGTCCACTCCTCTAGGCCGGAGGGGGCCTCGCGAGCCTCTCCTGCAGTCGGGTCGACCGACGCAGGATCGGAAGAGGGATCTGAGCCTGCAACACACAAAGACAACGAATAAGTACAACGACTTAGCAAAGTATAAGCCAACAAGAAGATAACACGAATCGTGTCTAATACTGAATAATACTGAACAATAAGCATAATGCAATATCCATAGAAAGCATGTTCGTATGCTAAAACAATTTATGCAATGAATAAGCATGCTGTAAGAATCATCATAAACAGATAACATTCAAGTGGCTACTACATTGGCCATTTTCTCCCTTACGAGAGCAGTCAGGATGAGAACACCAGCGACCGGGCCAGGGTACGCATGGGTCTCTAGTTCCCGGGGTCCGGAGTCCCAGGACAATCACACTCTGCAAAGGCAAACACTTAAACTAAACCAAAGTTAACCCCGTCGGGTATCCTAAGGCTGAGGCTCAGTAGTGCCAATACCAATCACAATCAAATCAGATGATGCACCTCACTCAATCAATCATATCATATCACATACAGATCTCACATAGCGCGCTGAATACACAATAGGAAGTGCATCGAACATGATACTGATACTGAATGTACACAAACAGGTACATAAACACATACAAGAAGTGTTAACAATGAGTATCAATTACAATCACTGACTCATAACTGATGCAAGTACTCCAATAGAGTAACGGTAAATACAATACACGATGAGAATGGTTCCGCCCGGGCTTCGCTCTGGGGTTGCTGCATTTCCCACAGAATCGAGAGGTCCAGCGCAGAACACATAAGAGGGCATAACCGAAATCAATATGCTGTACAAATCAATAAATCAAGTACTTATACGAATCAAGGATCAATTACAAGCCAATCCTACATTAATTATCCAGTGTTTCTAACCGTGCATGTTGATGTAGTTTTAAGTTGTTCGATGCACCATTGTCTAGTGTTGCAGTGTCAGGAGTGTGCACCGAAGTCCCTTAAACCAACACCCATGGGGAGGTGCTAAACAACTGGATAACAAGCATGAATGATTCACAGCCCATGAGATCATTCATGTCACTCAACATTCCATTGGGCATGTCCAGGTTAACTACATTCTAACATGAAAGTCATCTACGGTCTTTTACTTAAACCTAGTCCCTTTTCATTCAATTCTCAGGGTCTCACGGTGTAGCCGTAGGTAACCTTACGGCTTAGCCGTGGCATCTTACGGCTTAGCCGTACTATGCACTGCGGCTGAGCTGAGGTTCCCCAAATATCCCTTCGGATTTACGACTTAACCGTATTTTGCTCTACGGCTCAGCCGTATCCTGGTCCACGGCTTAGCCGTAAGACAATGTACGGCGTAGATCAGGCTGGGCCGTAGAAGAATGTCAAATTGCCAACATCCAGTTATTTTCAGCTAACAGTCTGTACTGTTCTACGGTTTGGTTTACGGTTGGGTCTCGGCTTAGCCGTAAGCCATTTTACGGCTTAGCCGTAGCACATTTCACGGCTTAGCCGTGAGTGCACGGACTCATTTTTCCTGGAATCATTACAGACATACAGAAACTGAACAAAACGGCTGCAAACAACAAAATAACAGTGAAACAAGCTCAATGGGGCTGTCTAGCACTGAAGAACACACTGAAGAACAAGAACACAACAATCAAATCACTATCAATCGATGTTCATACAACTTGGGCTTATACTTGCCTCACGGATGGAATCACTTTGTTGCTTGGCTCAGTCCACCGGAAAACACACACAAAGTGCTCCTTTCTTCCCCCCCTCAAGCAAGCAACCGATCAAAGAAAAAGGAGGAGAGAAAGAGAGAGCTGCACCGAGAGAGAGAAACGAGCTGAGAGAGAGACAGAGGCGATCGAAAGAAAGAGAAGGGAGTTGGTGGGATATTTATAACTTAATTTGAGTCCAAATTGCACTTAAGTCCAACCAGTTTATATCAATAGCAGTTTGAGTCAAATGACGGTCCAACAAGAGCAAACGAACTCATTCGAAGCCAAGACAGTTACGAACATTGACAAGCTCAACGAAATACACGCGCTGACGTCAAAATGACGCAAAACTGACAAGGTCAATCAAAAGCCAAAATTACGAAAAAGGGCTCGATCTACTTAGACCAAGTCAAACTCAACCCAAACGATCTCTCTACAACTCAAAGCCAAAAACAAACCAAATCAAAACACACTTAGCGATAAAAACACACGCAATTACCCACTAATCCGGGTCAACTCGGGTCGGAGTGTTACATCCTCCCCCACTTGGACATCATTCCGTCCTCGGAATGAACACGTACCTGAGCAAACAGATAAGGATACTGACGCGCCATCTGATCTTCTAATTCCCACGTGGCTTCATCAGGTCCATGATGTTCCCAAAGTACCTTGACCCATCGAATAGTCCTCGTACGCAAGAGCTGTTCTCGAGTCCCAACAATACGGAGCGGACGCTCAACGTATGACGCATTAGGTTGCATCTGAATATCATCGTAACGAATCACGTGCGTCGGGTCTCGAACATACTTGCGAAGCATAGACACATGAAAAACATCGTGTACTCCAGAAAACTCCACGGGTAGAATCAGTCTGTACGCTAGATCACCAATCCGGCTCTTGATCTCAAATGGACCCACATATCTTGGCACTAACTTGCCTTTTTGACCGAATCGTACCGTGCCCTTCATCGGTGAGACCTTCAAGAATACCCAATCTCCAACCTGAAATGTCAAGGTTCTTCTACGCGTATCTGCATAGCTCTTCTGTCTCGATCGGGCAATCTTCAAATTGTCAATAACTTTCTGAACTTTCTCTGTAGTCTCAGCAATGATTGTCGGTCCGTAGAAACTCCTTGTTCCAACTTCTTCCCAGCAAACAGGACTTCTACATTTCCGTCCATACAGAGCTTCATAGGGTGCCATTCCAATACTCTCGTGGAAACTATTGTTATACGCAAACTCGCACAACGAGAGATGCAAATCCCATTCTTTCTCGAAATTCAGCACACTGGCCCGTAACATGTCCTCGAGCGTCTGAATAGTTCGTTCTGACTGTCCATCAGTCTGCGGGTGATACGCCGTACTGAAGCTCAACTTCGTTCCCATGGCTTCCTGGAATGCTCTCCAAAATGAAGAAACAAAGCGGCTATCTCGATCTGACACAATCGACACGGGCGTACCATGTAGTCTCACGATCTCATCAACGAACTTCTTCGCCATCTCGGAAAATGTCATGCCTTTCTTGAATGGAAGAAAATGGGCTGTCTTCGTCAGTCTGTCCACGATCACCCAAATGGCACTGTTCTTCTTGCTCGTCAGGGGTAAACCTGAAACAAAGTCCATCGAGATGTGCTCCCATTTCCACTGGGGAATATGCAATGGATGTAAGGAACCTGGAGGTCTCTGATGGTCAGCTTTCACCTTCTGGCAAGTCAAACATCTGGCAACAAACCCAGCAATTTCTCTCTTCATGTTGTTCCACCAGAATCTGTCCTTGAGAGCTCGGTACATCTTCGTACTTCCAGGATGCATAGAGTAACGTGCATGGTGTGCTTCGGTCATCAAACTCTCCTTTAAAGCATCTACTGCTAGCACACATAATCTGCTCCTGAAATATAAAACATCACCCTCCAAGCAGAAGTCTGGTCGATCTGCAATGCTATCCCGGATTCGCTTCAACATCGCGTCTTCAAACTGCTGGTCTTTAATCCGCTGAATGATGTCAGGCTGAAAGCTCACTGTACTGGCAAGTGTCAAACAATTCTCCACCGATTGCAATTCCACTGGCTGTGCATGCCTAACAAAATAAAGGCTGTCCAAAGCCTGAAGAATCTCTGACTTCCTACTCAAGGCGTCTGCAACAACATTGCCTTTCCCTGCTCCTATTTGTGGAGGGCAGGATTCGAGAGGGAAGCAGGATTCGAGTGGTCCCCAAGGGGTCCGGCCTAACGGCCTCACCCTCCACCACTCAGAGGAGAGCCATCCCCTGCTCTGATACCATCTGTAACAATCCGCCCCGCACCATCGAGGTATTGTCCGCTTTGGACTTCCCAGGAGGTCACCCATCCTAAAATTGCTCTGACTCGAGCACGCTTAACTTTATAGTTTTTTATGGAAGTCCTCACGGTTTTGTCCTCAAAAGGCGCCTCGACAGTTTAGGACGGATTATTACTTATATTCTTTCATTCAGATGTACTTTTTGGGACTGGGTCGTTACAACATCACAAGTCTTTGATTAATATTGTTCATCTCTCGGCATTGTTATTAAACATCCTGTACCTCACGTCCATACCCAGAATGGCTTAGCTAAATCCCTGATTAAGCACATTTAACTTATTTCTAGGACTACACTGATGTAGTCCAAATTACCAGTTGTGCTTGAGGACATGCTGCATTACATGCATCAATGCTCATTAGACTTTGACATCAACCGAATATCTCCCATTTGTATAAGTTTGGCTGTGCAGTCCTAGTCCCTATGCCAACCCAACGTAGGTTGGGAATCTATATAGGTTATGACTTTCCTTCGATTATTCGATTCTTAGAACCAATGATAAGAGATGTTTTTACTGTTCGTTTTGCTAATTGTTAATTCGATGAAACAAAATTTTCACCGTTAGGCGGAGATAAGATAGTTCATGAAGAAAGTATTGTTCCTGCAGAACAACCCGTTCCTGAAAAACAACGTGAACTAACGTGGAATACTTCCACTTTGTCTTATCTGGACCCACGTACCTCACAACGTGAAAATGAAGTATATAGAATTATGCACTTGCAAAAAATTACAAATAGATTACCTGATGCATTTAACGATGCAGCAAAGGTAACTAAGTCACGTATGCCAACTATGAATGCACCTACTAAAATTAATGCCCCTATAGGATAAAGCTAGAAAGTGGTGACAAAAGAGTCTGCAATACTCCAGAAGCGCAGTAGACCTATACGGTTCAAAAGATACAGCTCTGTGGAAAAGGAGAATTGTACAATCATCATCATATCCTCCTAAAGATACACTTAACACTCTTAAAGAAGTTCCTCCTGAAGAGGCAGATAACGTTCCCAAAGAGGTTATGACAAAATCCACTCCTTCTAGAATAATAGAAGTCCCTGATGAGACTATAAAAGCCCTTGAAAAGGCACCGGTACTGGACAATGAAAAGAACTCTATACTTTATAATTATTCAAGAGAGAGATGAGATAAAAAAGAAATTGGCATTGATGACATATTTGCATATGCAGTAGCTACACAAATGTCAAGGAAACATGAGGATGATGATTGGGATACAGAACCACGTACTATAAATGAATGTCGACAAAGGAAAGATTGGCCAAAATGGGAAAGTGCTATTACAGCAAAGTTAGATTCTCTCAATAGATGTGTATTCGGACCCATAATACAACCCCAAAAGGTGTTAACCTTGTAGGTTACAATTAGGTGTTTGTAAGGAAAAAGAATGAAATGAATGAAATTATTAAGTACAAGACAAGACTTGTGGCATAAGATTTCCTGCAGAAACCTAAGATTGATTATGAGGAAACATACTCCCCTGTTATGGATATAACAACATTCAAATACCTCATAAGTTTAGCGTTTCTGAAAATTTGGACATGAGACTCATGGATGTTATGGCCGCTTGCTTACTTGTACAGAGACTTAGACACAGAAATTCATATGAAAATCCCAGAAGGATTTACTTTACCTAATACAAAGCCCAATAGTATGTACTCAATACAACTAAGACGATTATTGTATAGCCTAACGCAATCCGAAAGAATGTGGTGCAATCGTCTTAGTAAATATTTGTCTAAGGAAGGTTATGTAAATAATCTCATTTGCCCATGTATCTTCATAAAGAAATCCTTAAAAGGATTTGCAATAGTGGCAATTTATGTTGACGACATAAATTTGATCGAAACTCCAAAAGAGCTCGAAATAACTGCTGATTATTTGAAAAAGAGAGTTTGAGATGAAAGACCTTGGGAAAAAAAAACTTCGTCTCGTCCTGCAAATCAAGAAAAGTTCTAATAGAATATTAATCCATTAGTCTAATTATACCAAGAATGTCTTGAAATGCTTTAGTATGAACAAAGCATATCTACTAAGTACTCACATAGTTGTTCAATCTTTAGATATAAACAAAGATTCATATCATCCAATTGAGGAAAATAAAAGGTATTAGGTCCTAAAGTACCATATCTAAGTGCTATTGTTGCTTTAATGTATTTAGCACAATGCACTAGACCGGACATTTCATTCTCAGTGAATCTACTTGCCAAATACAGTTCTGCACAAACGCAAAGGCATTGAACTAGTATCAAACATATCCTACGTTATTTATGTGGTACAACTGATTTAAGACTCTTTTATTGTGAAGATTCCAAGTTTGTAGGATATACAGATTCAGAATACTTCTCTGATCCTTATAAGGGTCGATCACAGACAGGTTATGTATTTCTTAGTGGTAATGCTGCTATTTCTTGGCGCTCTACTAAACAGACTTTGGTAACTACTTCTTCTAACCATGCTAAGATTTTAGCCCTCTATGAAGTCAGTAGGGAATGTGTGCAGCTAAAATCTTTAATTCAGCATATTCGTAGTTCTTGTCAATTGTCTCTTTATACAGGTACTCCAAGTGTTATCTACAAAGACAATGAGGCATGTATTCAATAGATTAAAAAAGGATATATTAAAGGTGACAAGACGAAGCACATTGCACCAAAGTTCTTCTCCACACATGAACTTCAGAAAAACAATGAGATTGAAGCCAAGCAAGTTTGTTCAAGTGATAACCTGGCTGATTTGTTTACTAGGTCATTACCAAAGTCAACATTCTAAAAGCTTGTACATAAGTTCGGCATTTGTAGAGTTTATCATCAAACAATGTAAATGTAATTATTGTTAGGGAGAGTAACCGATCAAAGGTAGGCATCCTGAAGCATGCTAAGGAGGACATATATGTGCTATACTCTTTTTCCTTTTCTAGGTTTTATCTCACTCAGTTTTCCTCGTTAAGGTTTTAACGAGGTATCATTATGCACATCCAACACTAATTCAATGATCCTGTAAAACGTTGCACTCTTTTTCCTTCGCTTTGGTTTTATCTCACTGGGTTTTTCCTTTATAAGGTTTTATTGAGACAATTGTTATTAAATGGTGGTCATCCAAGGGGGAATGTTATAAGAGATATTATTATGATTAGATGCCCACATTGGGGCCCACATTAAATAAAGAAAGCACTTAAGGTTAGAGTCCTACCATATTAGTTTGCTTAAGAAGGAAACAATCTTATTCTATATAAGACCCTCCTCCCCTCTTATTATGTACACCTCTCTCATTAATAAGAATCTCTCTCTCTCCCTCCACTCTTCCCTCGCTTCTCAATAAAGGCTAATATAACTCGACTAAGTGAAAATTGTTAACCTTAGATAAAGGGTATTAATGAAATTTCCTAAGCTTCAATATTAGGTATTTTATCACTAATTATATCCATAAAAGTTAGAAGTTATATTCTACACCATCAGCAACTCAGCACTCAACAATACTTAAAAATCACTATATATGAGGTAAGATACTACTTATATAGCTGAAATTTAAAATTCTTTATCTGTTTCTTATTATTTTGAATTCTATCTATTTTTTATATATTTTTTTTACGTCTTATTGCCAATGTGGTCATAATAAGCATGTAAATATGAGCAGGGGCTGCTTAAGGTCGGTTTAGCCTAGCACAGCCAGCAAAAAGGTGAGCCATGGGCCGGCACGCCATGGTCCCAAGGGTGGGCCATGCTGGGCTAACCCCCTTGGTACCTGGGCACAGCAACCCGAGCCATGGCTTAGCATGGCCCAAGACGACATTGATATTATTTATATATTTATTTTTTATATAAATTAATTATAAAATTAAAAATAATTAAAATTTTTCTCTTCATTTGTAAATTAGTGTCCATATTTTTGCATATATGCTACTACTTTCAATATTATTTCAAGTTAGAAACCCTAAAGTTACATAATGTCTCATTCAATTTATATAAAATGCTTTAAAACAAATTTAAAAAAAAACATAGAATGGGCACGTGGGCCAGTCCATGGGCAACATGGCCCAGCCCGTTTGGGGCACGGACCAGCACAGCACTACTGGGGGCAATGCTGGGCTAACCCCCTAGGTACTTGGGAACAGCACAGGTCAAGCACGACTTAGCCAGACATAGCCCATGGGTACTTGCTTAGGTCATACTGATCCGACACAAACCCACACGGGCAGCATGGACATGTCCCAGACTCCCAGTCCAATCAAAATATAAAACCAAGCCTTTTATTCGATCAAGTAACGTCTCACCAACAGCTTTGATATAATAGTTTCTCCTTTACAAGTGTGATAGATTGGTATAAGCTATTGTTATAGTTTTCTAAATAAAAATAAAAAAACTAATATGAATGATACACAAATTTGTAAAATAGTCCAACCAATAAATATCAACATTTTATCTTTTTAATGCAATGCTGATTAATTCTTGTAGATCAAAATTATCGAAATATGATAAAGGACAAGAGGTGTCTCAGTTGAATCCATTCAGAACCTGAAGTCTCGGGTAAAAATGCAACATCTAAGTTTGTTTATGTTACTCTTGTTTGCATAGGAAAAGATAATTTTCATCAAAATGGAGAAGCAATAGTTCAAAATTTTTCTTCGGTTACATAAAAATAGCGCAAGCGATTCGTGCATGCAAAATATAAAAATGCGATGCAGCTTCACAAAATCCGTGACATTAGGCTTATGTGACCTACGTAGGGCCATGGATGAAGCAATAACTGCTAAGCGTTAGTGCTTTGGAACACATAGTGGAGCCCACACTTTGATCTATCCATGTAGGCCATAAAATAAAGACTCCCTTATAATCATGGTTCCCGAAGTTTGCCACCTATTTTAATGAAGCGAATTGTTGAATCAATTATGTATATTCATTTGTGGAAAAATCATGATCCAAGCCTTCATCACTATACGCAGGGATGAGGCTGGGGCAGGGGATGGGGCTCAAAGTGGCCCGCACAAAGTGCTCAATGGAAGGGCTCCCCACTAATTGCGTGCATCAGTTCTTACTTGTAACATGGTGACCCTTTTCTGGGCTCGTTTTTATAGGAATCTATTTTTCAAAATTTAAGATGAATAAGTTGAAAATTCTAAATCGAGAAGAAATAGTACAAAATTTCATTTCATATATAGAAAAACCATCACATCATGCCACAAAAAATTTGTGCACGCAAAAATTGATACTTTACAACTCTTCATTCACTTTAAAATTGTCTTTCCAATGATGTAAAATAAAGTGAGAAATGCTAACATCCAATTATTGTTTGAAGTATTGTTTATGTAACTCTTGTTTTCATAGGGAAAGGCTTTTTTTCTTCAAAATCAGAATGAATTAGTTAAAATATTAAAACCAAGAAGAATCAGCTCAGTATGCTACTCAAATTAATGATTAGGAACAGAATCTTACCCTAGTCGTAAAAGGAGTCAGTTCTTACCTAGGTATCTAGGGTTCAAACTCTAAATATGCCACCTCTTTCCGTATGTGTGGACTTTCTTTCCACTTGTGTGTGTTTTTTTTGGCATATGCAGCATTCTTTCCCATGTTACTAGGCTTTCTTTCCCTGTATAGGGGCTTTCTCCTGGGCATCAGGCCCCTTGCCAAGGTAAAAAACAAAACAGTTAATGCATAGCTTGGGGAAAAGAGAGATGACCAGGTTTGTGAAATCCTTGTATTAATTATGATATTTCTTGTTCTAGCATCTCAATTTCTAAGAAGGTGAACTTACAAATAATGAATGATTTCCGAGATTATGGAATACGGTGGAATAGCCCGGAGCTGCAGAAGGCCCAAAACAGCAGCTAATTACTCGTGAAATCAAACTAGTGTGTAGAGAATACCAACCTGACCTTTTATTTTTAGCTGAACTCAAGGCCATTTGTCAAGAAATTGAGGAGTTAGCAAGGACCCTGCCAATGGGAACGCTGGTGGCATTGCTTTGTTTTCGAATGAAACCAATAACGACAATAACAGGTATTTTCTTCACTGTAGTATAGATTGTCAACAGGCAAGTGATTCAATGGTCTATAACATTTATTCAAAGCCCACCATATATTCAAGAGAAAGCTCCATTTTAGAACCTATTGTCAGATATTGAAATGACAATACTACATCAAAAATGACAAAAAAAGCAACAGTCGTGGGATGTTGGTTTCCGAAACAAATAATAGTTGGAATGTAGCTTTTAATAAAGGACCTGCAATATGACTAAAAAAGGACTCAGTAGACTCACTTGTTTTTATAATATATACATAATGACCAAAATGCCCCTCCACTCCCTCCACCCCCCCTCACCTTCCTCTCCTCCCCTTCCCCACCTCCCCCTCCCAGCCATGATCGCTGTAGTTGTAAGGAGATCAGGGAGATTCAATCTCCTTACAGCAGATCCCCCTCCCACCCACGCCTGCAACCCCTTCCCCTTCCCCTTTTTACAGCGACCCCATCCCCCCCGTTCGAGCAATTCTAGTCGAACAACCCTCTTTTGTTTTGCCAATCATGGCCAAATAGTCTTCTTTTTGTTCGACCCTACGAGGCCGAACAATAGTATAATGTTTGGCCTTGCAAGGCGAACATGGTGAAAATCTGAAAGAGGGAGAGGAGAGGAGAGGAAGGTGAGTGGGAGGAGAGGAGATGAGAGGAAGAGGGAGGGGAGGGAGAGGAAAAGAAAGGAAGAGGGAGAGGGAGAGGAAAAGAATGGAAGAGGGAGATCCGGTGGCTCCCTCCGCCAGATTTGTGACAGTTGCCAGAGCTGGAGTTGGAGAAGGTGGGGACAGCGAAGGGGGAGTAATGCAGTATAGACCTCAATGGCCACACGTGTAGGGCCCAAGTAGATTTAGAAATTATATGTCATTAGATTTTATATTTTATTTTATTTCATGAGTTGTATTTAAGATTTAGTTTCCTTTTTATTTAGTTCCCTAGTTTAATAGATTTCTTAGGCTCTAAGTTATTCTTCTTATTTATATAATAATGTAAAGAATAATTGAAGAGAGAATTGATTAATAGAATTGTGGGTTTTATCACTAAAGCTGCATCCTATGTGTTGAAGTCTTTTGACAATTTGAAGTGTCCTCAGACACGTGCATCGACACTCTACGCAAGCCCTAACCTTAGAACCTGCATAAGTTTGGTATCAGAGCGAAGATCCACATCGCTCCAATCACCCTCCAGTCACCAATCGGAGCCTATCAATCCATTCCATCTTTCAATCATCCATTATTATCAATCATTTCCGAAACCCCGCCATCAAACCATGCTGCCAAGCCCCTCTTCCAATCTACTCCTTCATCATCGCCAACTTCAAAACCAATTGTCATTTCCACCCCAAAACCTACATCTACATCTCGACCCCAGATCACTAAAATCCATCCCCATCCCGTTGCCAACCCTAAACCCCCAGCTCGTTGACTCTCTGCCATCAACCCCCATCCCAGTAGGCTGAAACCAAAAGAAACACCTCTTCTCCAAATCTAGCCACCAACAACCCGAACCCTTGCCATCAAAAACTAGAAAAAAAAAAAAAAGCAACAAGGAGTAAGAAGAAGACAGAAAAAAAAAAAAAAAAAAGAAATCACAGAAAAGTATAAACATACCTATTACCTGTGCACAACACCTTCATCGACAAAGCTACTATATCTTCTTGCATCATCATCCTCTTCATCATTGAGTTCGCTCACAGCCATCGCAAAGCATCCTCAAGTTTGCCAGACTACCATCTCCAAAGTCTGCTTCATCTTCTTACAAGGTTAAGAGCCGCCATCCGCCTATCGAGCTCCCTGCCATTATCACCAGTGAGAGATCACAAAGAGAAGGGGTTTTTTGCCCCATTTTGAACACGAAGAATGAGAAAAAAAGAGAAAGAGGGAGAGATTTGGGCCTTATTAGGCCTCATTTCCAGGTTTGCATCAAGTCAAAATAGTTTCGAACCGCTTGTAACTTCGCCCCAACAACAAAACCCACTTGTAGAAAAGAGCTCATCCTATTGTATTGTTGACAACATCACTTCATTAGTAGAAGCAATACACACCAGTAAATCAAGGGTCAGAATTTGTTTTCACAATTTTGGAACCATCTGACATCAGATTTCCAATCCATTTTCGCTAGCGCGTTTGTGGAGTACAGATCTTCATATTAGGTTCTTTTATTCTTTAATCTACAATGAAATTCCGTGATACCATAATCTTCAACATACTTCAAAGATATAAATATAAAGATAAATATGGCTCATAGTATTTTGAAAATGCAGTCTATTTTCGGTCATTTCTTACTTTGAAACAAGGAGACATGCCTGTTCTTGATTATAGTGATTTGTTTTCATGGCTCCAATACAAGTATAGATTCAAAGATGAGGAAGAACATGACTTGATTAGTTTTGTCAAAGGTTTGAGAGTAGAAATAGTGCAGAAAATGAATGATTGCAGGAACACTCATGACGCATATTGGGAACCAGTTCGTGTAGAATGGATGCTTAAAGGATATCATCTGGTTAAAATTATGCTTCTGGAAGACAAGTCACTGCAAATAACGGTAGACTATGTTAAGGGGCCAATGACTGAGGATAAGCAAACCAAGAAGCCAAAAAAAGACACAGAAGTTTCCACCTCTACGCTTAGCCTCGAAAATTCTCCTATGAGTAATGATGATCAAGAAGTGCAAACACCGAGGTAGGAAGAACAAGTTGTTGCTGTACCCCACATACATTCTCACATTGATTTTGTCATCGGGGATCAACAATGGAAATTGGAAGATGAAGAACGGCTAGTCAAATATTATGGTCTGATAGTGCAATTTTCACAAAGGAGGTCTTCAATGGTTCGATCGTGCATCCACGCACACTTGGTCTGTCAAATCAACATTAGGGTCATGCTTAGAGTTTTCAAGAAATGTATACAATCTCGAGCTCGGCCAATAGATAGAAAGTTCATTCGGTTGATCTTTGACCCTAGTGGACATTTACCAAACTCGCGGTCGAGTTCTTTCCAAGCCAAGGAGAATGATGCAGCATAGACCTCAATGGCCACATGCATAGGGACCAAGTAGATTTAGGAATTTATGCGTCATTATATTTTATATTTTATTTTATTTTGAGTTTTATTTAGGATTTAGTTTCCATTTTATTTAGTTTCCTAGTTTAAAAGATTTATTAGGGGCTAAGTTATTCTTCTTATTTATATGACAATGTAGAGAACAATAAGGAGAGAATTGATTAATAGAATTGTAAGTTTTATCCCTGGAGGTGCATTCTCGTGTGTTGAAGTCTTTTGACGATTCGAAGTAGTCTCAGACATGTGCATCGGCACTCTAGGTGAGCCCTAACCTTTCAAGGAGGTGAGTGTGGAGAGAAAAGGGTGGGGTAGTTTAGGCATTATTTATTTATTTATTTTTTTAATGGGTGAATCTACTGAGAAATTATTTTCTTTCAAATAGCAAATCCCTTAATAAATGACATGCTACCATTTGATTTTATCTAAGATAAAATGATATTCACACACATTGGTAAAATCTAGCTTTATAAACGACAGTCATTGATTATCATTTTTTCCTACAACAATCCATTAGAAAAAAAAAAATGAAATCTGATAGTAAAACAATAGCCAATGGATGTGTTTTTTTATATTCCTGAAAAAAATAAGAAAATAAAATAGTTAAAAAGTTAAATCTATTTGGTATAAACAATAATTAAGTCAAACAACCATATCTATGATCGATAAAAAAATAAATAAAAAAAATCAAACACTGATATTAGCCAAACATCAAAAACTCAAATAACAATATCATCCATCCATAGAAAAAAAAAATCCACAAATTCATATAATAACAAAGTATAAACAAAAATCACAACAAAAAAAATTCATTATCCCGCGGCCCTGCCTCACACCAGCAAAACATTTACACCAAAATTCATTGTTTCGGTCCTAATTATAGGCTAATCGAGCACATCGTCTAACATGAGTTGTTCTAAATTGCGTTCACCATAGAACAAGTCAAAACTTGCATCAACAATTGCTTCTAATACAATCCAATCCTGTAGAAAACTACCTATCAGTCTCCCATAAGCAACTCTTCCTCATGTGCTGCAACTTACACAAAGATGGCCTCTTATATGTGTGGTTGTTTAGTCTAAGTATGCAGATTGACTCTAAGAATCTTGCCTTACATACATACATATTAGGAACACATTTTTTTTTTAATCAATGTAGACATTTCATTACGCTTAAGAATGAATCTACTATTTAGGATCAATTATTGATTTGCATGTAAAAGGAACACCGTGTTTGGTAGAAGGTCGGATTTGTGTACCTACTTAAGAAAGGAATGCAAAGATCTGGTCAATCTCCCACCTTAGTTGCCTCCACTTCTAGTCGTTTGTATAAATTCTCCACTTGAGCTTGTAAGATATTGTACGATCCTTGTTCCTTTTATAATGCTTTCTTGTAAGGATCTGAATACTAAATGACAGTCTTAGAAACCCATGGCTCACACATCCACGGTCATCATGGAAAATAATCTGTGCAAAAATAAATAAATAGATATGGTCAATCCCTGCTCATGATATTATGTATTCATCACTAAATATGATGGTTAATAAGGTCACATAATGCAACTATAATCAGACCACATACCATGGCTACCGTGTCATGATCTCGATCATTCTGTGCAATGGAGGGGTCATTCTCATAAAATCTAGCTACTCTTTCCTGCAAAACGAGTTGTTAAATAGAAAGCATAGATACATACATTACTTACATGTGAAGGGGTTGCATGCTCATGGATCAGGTTAAATTGGTAACAGCACTCAAACATACCGTCAATTGAAACATTAGGAACACATGGCTATGTTCTCATTTAACGGTCTATTTAGTAACCCAGTTGTTATGAAACAATTATAACCACCAAGAAAAGTTACAAATATTGTTTATGAGAGAATTTCATATCAAGAGAAGTGGGAGAGCCAATATCAACTTCACCATATTGAGGTTGCTTTAAGAGGAGACAACATAAACAGATCATCTGCAAATTGGAAGTGGAAGATCTACAACCCGCTTTAGCAAATGCTACCTGGTTTAAGAACTTTCACATTGCCCAATCTGCTCAAATATCTAGAGGAAATCTCAGCATAAATAATTCATCTCGAGATTAGCAATATTAAGGTAAAGACCTTGGCCTATCAAAAAAAAAAAAAGATTGTGACTAGTCACTTAATATAACCTAGATGAACCACTAGGTCCAGGCCCAATACTTCATATGAACAGTTCCAAACTTTGATTTTGTTGAAAACTCGCTAAAACAATGGTTATGACTATTTGCACCTCTGGATATATACCAAAGAAAGTCTAGTAATTGCAGCTGATGTCTGATCATGTGGCCTCACTACACACCCAACCAAATAGCCACCAACAACCTCATCTCACTACCAAGATCACTCTATTTCTCTCTTGACCAACAATTCAGCCTAAATAGAACGTGCAAACTCATCGCCTCATCATCACCACCCATCTTCTGAAATCAACTTGCCAACCCCATCACCCAGCCTGACCTGCTTACGAGCACCCACATCCATCTTCATCAGTTTATAGCCCCAACCATTACAGCCACCATCTCTGCCATTCATCACCCCACCACAGCCAAACACCACACTGTTTCTCGATGTTAAGCAAGCATACAAGATTATCAAGTTAGAGGATTTTTCTTATATTCTAACTTCTCAAATTGAGCACAGTTGGAAGGTGCACACTGCTGCAACCATAATGTAGAGAGCATGTAAAGGGTGGTTTCCTCAAATAATATTCATCAGTACACATCAGATAATACGAATCATGAGAACACATATCATAGCATAAGAAACAAACAAACAAATCAAATCAAATCACAAGCAAATGCTCTGCAAAACAGAAGATTGTGCAGAAATATATATGAAATCATCAGCTATAATAGTTGTCTAAGGCTCTCTTAGCTGCTGCCTATTAGCATTTTTGTTGTATTGGGAGGCTGTTTTTTGGTTCGTGTTTTCTTTTTCTTTTAATAAACTTAACCTTGCAGAAAAAAAAGAGATGTCCTCATATCATGACATATTTGAGCTATAGAATTTTGAATTAAATATTGGATACTTTCATTTTCATTTTAAATATTTAGACACTGTTTATTTATCAGTTTGGGTGGTTTATGTTGGAGAAAATGAATTTGTTCACTTTTTAGATACCTTTCAGAATTTGCAAGATTTATTAGTGATGAAGAAAAAGAGAAGAAAAGAATGCAATGGCAGTGTATAAATATTACCCTCTATACCTGCAGTCTACTCTCATTACCAGAGGGCCAAGCTGGGATAACAGAAAAAAACACATGTCATGTGTCTTTCTTTTTCGTTAGAAAAGGCACATGTCAGGTATTATATAACTCTCTGTGTTTTCTTTTTGTCCTACAAAGCTACTTTTTTTATTATGCCTAAAACCAAAAATATAAGGTCATATTATTTAAAAATTTAATATTCTCAAAACATCTGCTACACTATGGGAGAAAAATCTCTTACTCAAGTGAGCGTTGAGGTGATGATTTCTCTATTTGTGTGGGTTTGTTATATTGTTACAATTGGGTTCCTATCTTCATGAAACAAAACGATGACAATTGTAAAAAATTAACAAAAAAAAAATGATTGTTTGACAAAGTCAGTGCTTCGTTTGAAATAGTTGTACGTAGAGGCTGAGCTAAGGCTTGATTCTATAGGTTGCCAAAGCATCTTGGCTGGGCTAGACGAACCAGGCCATCATCCTTTACATGCCTATCAGTTTTAGTCATTGGAAGTAATACTTGTTGACTTGCATGATTGAAGGGAACACTTGGAAGAGTAAAATCTCATATTGAATGTAATGTGAGGAAAATAACTTTACGACGTGTATTTGAAGGAATGACAGACATTAATGTGTTCATCATCTTAGTTTCCAAGCACAATTGGTAAGGTACATTTCATTATCCCTTAGAAAAGAATATGGGCAGGTGGCTCTAGATTTGATTGGTCCATAAGAGTCATGACCAGCATAGCATGTATGAGGTGGACTTGAGCCATCTTTTTCACATGTGAAACATACGTGCATACAAAACATTGAACAAATAAAAGATAATCCATTGAGATGATATTGTGCATGAAAAGTCTTCCACCTTACTCTATTTCTAATCATCAACGAATTTTATCTCATCCATTTACGATCATCGTTGAGTTCTCACAAACCCACTTGACAATTCAGCAAACACATTATATTCACGAACGACTACAAAATTTTCAAGTTAGGCAATTTAGCAAACACGTAGGATGCATCATTAACTTAACAAACACCACCATTACAATTGTAAAAGAAAAAAAAATGAGCAAAAATACATACCTTATTTTGGAGATCAAACACACACACACAGAGAGAGAGAGAGAGAGAGAGAGAGAGAGAGAGAGAGAGAGAGAGAGAGAGATAAAGCAGCGTTGAGTAGATGAGGCAGTTAATGTGGGAAAAGTTCATATAGAGCCTGCAGTAGAAATTGAATATGAGCAATGTTGATGGAAAAGCAAAGTAAGAGTTAGACGGTGGAGCAGTTACCATTCGTAATTAAATTATCAATGTTGGGGAAACGACTGTGAATGTGATGAGAGGGGAGATGAGGAGGAAAAGCATCGGAGAGGCGTTTCTTCTTGTGCATTTCCTATTCAGCAAAATTGTATTAGATTGAGTCTACCCTTCGTCAGCTGAGTCAGACTCACTTGAGAATGGCGATGGCAGCCGGGTGAGTTTGGCATGGGGCCTAAATCCAAATCCACAGGGTAAATCCATATCCACTCCGTCTCCAATTTATTTGATCCAAATCCGGCCCACTACGTGATGGGGTCAATGATGTGCAATACCAAGCCCACGCTATTTGAGTGCATAAGTCAAATTTAAAATTTAAAACTTTTAATATATAAAACAATGGATGAGAATATTTGTAGTAAAGATTGAACATTCCACCCTTTTTCTTCTCATATGTCTTATGTTAAGGCTCAAAACTACTTACACCACATTAGTTTTGTCGATGACTTTAGTAATAAATATATAAATATTATATATTTGGGGTGGGGGCAGGTGAAACTAGGCAGGGCGGGTCAACGAAATCCAAAACTACCCCGCATCAAGAAAACCACTACCAACCCTTCTCCTAATAAGTGTGGGTTGAGGTGTGCCTCTGTTTATACCTGACTCATTCGCATTCCTGCTTGAGAAGAGTCTAATCTTCATTGAATGAGTATAACTGAATTAGATATCTATTGGAAGATGTAATTTTAATAAATATCAAAGGACTCACTTCGCTTTATACATAATAATAATAATTGTCATTCTACAAAGATAGATGATGGAATCAATGGTAGAATGAAAGATCTGTTTAGGATGCTCGGATGTGATTTCTATATTGGAATTCAAGCTATATGCAGTCAAAATAAAATCAAACTTGCAAATAAACAAATAACCACACAGTAGCAAGGGGCACAATATTTTTAGTGTGGAAAATCTTAATCAGGACAAAACCACAAGTCCTATAATGACCAATAAAACCAAGTACTATGAATCACATAATTACAAGATACTCACAAATTCCTCCCCAGATAATTACTACCTAAGGATTGTAGTTCCCTCTTGTACAGCTTCACATCGCAACGACCTCCTGCCATTCTTTGTAATAGATCCAAAACACCCAAACGCTTTTAAAAACATAACTTGATCTTCTCAATCTTCTACTAAAGAAGATTATCTTCTATTAAAAAAAAAAGTAGAACGATATTCTCTAACACAAAGCTTCAGTACTATTCTCTAATGAAATATCAAGAGAAGACAGAAATCGTCAATGTGAAATCTCAACTTAAAATATAGAAATGGATGCCTTATGGTTGAGAGAAACATTTTTTAAATTACTTACAATTTGTGCCTTAGAGTTAGGGCTTGTGTTGAACACAAAATCGCAATCCTGACACAGGGCATATTTGTTTGTAAGGTAGAGTATAGTAGAGTAAAATAAAAAATTTGAAATCCAAATTTTCCCCATTCTTTTAAAAAAAATTCAAAATTTTCTCCTTTTTTGAAAAAAAATCATCACTAAATTACAAAAAAATCTTTACTTTTTATTCCAAAAGTCAAAAAGATTCAATATCAAGCATCTAAAACCAAAAGGTCATCAAAACCCCATCAAATATTATTATTTTTTTATTTTAAATTTACTCTACTTTATTTTACTTTACCCAACAAACAAACATAAAGGAAACAATTCTGTATTGGAAAAGTAGGTTTTCTTCATTGTTTGCTCAAGTGGATAACCAAATCCACTCGAAACCAAATTCGAGTTTCTTCCATTTTTTGCACTTTCTTCTCTTTAACTCTCTTAGCGACACATACCACAGTCTATTCTAAACTCAATTGCAAAATACAATTCAATGAACTCATAGTTTGTCAAACCCATGAATCAACCAACGCACAAATATCCTAACATAAACAATATAAGCAAGATAAATTTATAAATATCAAACCCTTCGATGATATACACTAAAATTTCATTTCAATAGAAATGAATCCTACCATTTGATTCACACATGATGGAAAGTTAATTAAGTGGTACGAATGTGAGTTTGGTTATCTATTTATTAGATATTTATACTAGGTTACAAGTCTCCAATAATCTATCTTGGGTCCAATAGAGGTAATGGAGAGGTGATAGGAGATAACTTCAATATATAAGGTGATAAAAGCTCACTATGCAAACTGAGAGAGGCCCTTACGGTGAGAACAAACACTCCTCCTTTAGTTTAGAGTACTTGAGTTGACCCAAGTAGGCTTTCAATTTGAACATTCAAGAGGTACACATCATACCACATTTCACTTCAAAATGGAGGGATATCAACGTCTGCACTGGATTAATCCTCATATCTGTCTCCTAGTGTGGTGGCTCAAGCGGATGACTGTAGTGGGGCCCACAATGATTGCTAACTTGCTATCTAATGGAGACACTCGCTGATATACAGGTGTGTGTTCTTCACTCCCGTATGGGGCCCGGCGCTCACATGCTCACTTGTGTGCGTGTGTTATCAACTCAGAAAGGACAGTGACTTTCATCGTTGTACCTTCTTGTGTTAAACTTCCAAATAAACTGAAACTGTTAAAGCTTGACATTAGCCAATTCTAAGATCAATTTGAGTATTTTTTCCCTGCCACTTACCAATATATATTCGTGGGGGAACTCAGAGTGAAATTGAGGTAATTGAACTCAAGATTAAGTTCGATCCATGTTCTGAAAGCAATCAGCTCGGTCTCTGCTTGGCCCAATTAACTGCTTTAGAGCTGAGCTTGTGCTGTACAGCTCCAAATGAGTTTGTGAGATTGAGCTTAGAAATTAGAATGCAAGCTGGGCTTAAGCTAATATTTTTTCATTGAAAACCCCTAGTGCTAAGTGGTCAAAGCCTTATGTATGTGCCATGACGGTCAGCTTGCCAATACAGTATTTTCCTGAGTAATGGTTAGACCAAACTTTTCATTTGAACTTGAGCAAACAATTGCTCTCCGGCGAGAAATGCTGTCAGCCTGTCACCCTGTTTACCAAGTTCGCAAGTTTGTAATTAGTTACAGGGTTGATCTGTTAATTATTGTGCTCATCTCATTTATTGCCAGATAGATGCAAAAATGTAATAAGTGCTTTGATGAAATAAGTTCTCTTCTACACAATCTAGTGGTGGACCCTAACTTTTTAATTCTTTGACTAAAAGGCTAATATGGGAGGACTACGAGCTCCCCAAGTTAATGGTTGGGGAAGCATACAATTCACAGTTTGTTCATAGTAATTCAGTCTCTGATCCCATGGTTACTTGTAAAGGGAGCTCACGAGCCTCATAGAGTACCCATTGAATCTTTATTTACGAGAGAACATAAGACTCTAGAAAGAAAGTACTTTAATCGATTACATGTTCAAAGTAAAGAAACCATGTGAAGTGGCGAGGATAGTGGGGGGCTGCGGGGGGGCCATGGCCCCTATGATCAGAAACGCTAATAATGTAATATGATTGATCTAATAGGGGCCACCATCCAGCCTTGTTGACGATCCATTGGAGTAAGACAATTCCAGACAGTTATATGGAAGGCCCATTAAACAAACACAATTCCAGCCACTTTATATGGAAGTCTCATTAAACTAATATACAAGAACTTAGGCTTTGCTAATTAGTAGGGCCACCATCCATGATCCATGGCACTAATTCTGCCAGCCACCAAAGACCCACCTGGCAAGAGGGAAGACTAGAAGAGGGACTGTCGTGGCAATCTAATGCTTGGGTCATTGCTTGTAATTGAAAACTGGAAACACAAGAGGCAAATAAAAACTGGAAACAAGACCTAACGTTTTTGGGAAATTGAAAACGCAACAAGGAAAAATGAGGGAGGAAGAAGAGGGAAGAGGAGAAAAGGAGAGGAGAGGGAGAGTGCAGTAGCAACAAAATCACAGGTACATTCCTCTCATGATCATTTTTTGGAGCATTATCCAATAAATGTTTTTTTTTATTTTTTCTTTGTGCATTCTCCTTGAAAGTTGAAACCCATTTTTTTTAATCTGCAAAAGCACGTGCAATTTGGTGGACTTAGAGCGTGAAGGAATTGAATTCCTACAAACAAACAATAGAGGTATTTCTCTCTCTATTTCTCCCCCTTTGTATTTTAGTTGATTTATTTATTTGATATTCAATTTAGAATAGACCACTCAATATCTCAATTTAGTAAAAGTATTTAGAAATTATTAGATTTTAAAAACTTATTCCATTGATTGCAGGAATAGGATATTTTGCATTTTTCATTAGTCATAAATGAAAAAGTCATAAAAAATTTATCATTAGTCATAAATGAAAAAGTCATCAAAAATTTATTCTTCTTTCAAGAGAAAAAGTATCTCTAGTTCAGACGACAATGTGTCATCACCACCGGCTCCACTTATCTCTAGTACAGAGACTTCAGTCCATGAGGCTGATATTGAAAGTCTCCCTCTAAAATCCCCAAGGCTCGAATTAGAAAAAGTTGATATCAGTTCCTTAGAACGTGATCCGGGATTGCGAAAACAAATTTGGGAATATCCTATTGATCAACGTGATGAAATTAGGCGAGCTTACATTAAAGTTGGTCCGTATCAAGATCAACTTAATGAATATCCAAAATCTGGACCAGCATCTCATCGCCGTAGCTTTCAATCATCATGGTTTAAATTGTTTCCTACTTGGTTAGAATACTCCCCAACAAAGGATGCAGCATTTTGTCTACCGTGCTTTCTTTTTAACACACAAGGAGGAGGTGCTCAAAAAAAGGCATTTACAATTGATGGATTTTCACGTTGGAAGAAAGTCAGGGATGGAAAAAATTGTACCTTCTTGATTCATGAAAGAAAAGATCCAAAATCATTTCATAAAATGGCTGAAAGTTCTTGTCAAGATCTGAAGAATCAATATCAGCATATAGAGCAAGTTTTTGAAAAACATACCTCTCAACAAATTGAAAATAATCGATTGCGCCTTAAGACTTCAATTGATGCAGTCCGATGGCTTGTCTTTCAAGGCTGTGCTTTGAGAGGTCCTGATGAAAGCAAAGAATCACGAAATCGAGACAATTTTCTTGAAATGGTAAAAATTTTAGCTTCTTATAACAAAAAAGTTGCAAAAGTTGCATTGGATAATGCTCCAAAAAATGCCTCGTATACTTCGTCAGATACGCAGAAAGAGATTTTGATCGTTTTAACAGAGAAAGTCAAAAGAGACATTGGTACTGAAATTGGTGATGCAAAGTTTTGTATAATTGTTGATGAAGCTCGTGATGAATCAAATAGAGAACAAATGGCTCTTGTTTTGAGATTTGTGGATAAAGATGGCTTTGTTTGAGAACGTTTTTTTGGTGTTGTTCATGTTCGAGATACTACGGCATTAACTTTAAAGAATACAATTTTCTCTGTTATCTCTCGTCATAATCTTCATTACCAAAATATTTGGGGTCAAAGTTATAATGGTGCTAGTAATATGCGAGGTGAATTTAATGGATTACGAGCCTTAATTTCTAATAATTCTCTATATGCTTATTATATTCATTGTTTAGCCCATCGATTGCAATTGGCATTAGTAGTAGCAGCAGCCAGAGAAGTTATTCCCACTCATCAATTTTTTGAAAAATTACAATTTATTGTCAATACTATTTGTGCATCCTCCAAGCGTCATGACGAATTATAAGCTGCTCAGGCTGATGAAATTGCTCATATGATTGCTTCAAATGAAGATGAAATCGCTACTGGAACGGGGCTAAATCAAATTGGCACTTTAAAAAGAGCAGGAGATACTCGTTGGAGTTCCCATTTGAGATCTATCTCAAGCTTGATGACAATGTACAATGCAACAACTGTAGTTCTGAACAACATCATAGATGGAGGAAATCCTTCTCAGCGTGGAGATGCAGATTCAGCTCTTCAGACATTGACTTCTTTTGAATTTATCTTTATTTTACACCTTATGAGAGAAATTATGGAGATCACAAATATACTATGTCAAGCTTTGCAAAACAAGTCTCAAGATATTTTAAATGCCCTGCACCTTGTCTCAACTACCAAAACACTTATTCAGAAGTTGAGAGATTCTGGATGGGATGCACTTTTGATAAATGTAAAATCATTATGTGAGGGACATGGCATTGAAGTCCCAGATTTCAGTGCTCGCTATATTGCAAGGAGAGGTCGAGCTCGCCATCAGTATGATATAATTACAGTTGAGGAGCATCATAGAAGAAACATTTTTTATGTTACAATAGACAAAATATTTCAAGAACTACACAGCAGATTTAGCAATAATGCAATGGAGTTGCTTACTCTTAGTTGTGCATTGGATCCCAAGGATAATTACAAGTCATTCAAAATTGATGATGTTTGCACTCTTGTTGATAAGTTTTATCCTGAAGACTTCACAGAGTTCGAGAAAGAAGATCTTAAAAGGCAACTAAGACATTATGAAGTTGAGTTATCTCAAAATCCAGATCTACAATAACTATTAACGGTTTCTAACTTATGTCAATGGTTGGTGAAGACAAGGAAATCAGAAATTTACTCACTTCTTCATAAATTGGTTAGACTTGTGCTTACTCTTCCAGTTTCTACTGTAACTACAGAACGTGCATTCTCAGCAATGAATGTTATTAAAACAAGACTTCGAAACAAGCTGGAAGATGATTATCTATCGAATGCTATGTATATATTGAAAGAGAGATTGTTGAAAAATTTACAACGGAGTCAATCATAAATGACTTCCGTGACTTGAGACTCGTCGAGCATTATTTTAATTGATTGATCGCTTTTGTGTATTAAGAAAACTATATTTATTATTTTGCGTATTTAAAATAAAAAAGATGTTCATTACAATTTCTGTATACTAAATTTTCTTACAAATATATTGTTAACTTCGGCCCCCTATATTATAGAATCCTGGCTTCACCACTGACCATGTGCATCTTAATCTGAAGAGAACTGACTTGTTTGTTACTGGATAATAGTCAATCTACGACCACCTCTATGATATTAGATTCTTCAATGTTATTTGGAATCAATCCTGATTGGTTAGCTGTTGATGATTCAGCAATTTCTGCACTAGGAGCATGATCCGGATCAAGCATTTATTGTGGAGATAGGAATGGCTTGCCTGGCATTCGCAAATCTTCTACATTCCCCTCTAACATTTCAACAACTCTGTGTCATAGAAGGATGATTTGTAGGCTTCATTTGTATACACCATAGTGCGACTATACTCTCCTTCTTCACCATTCTTTTTTCTTCATTGGTAGTACACATCATTTTCATTTCCCCTCCCAGATCAAGTTAATTATAAATCCATAATGGAAAATAAATTTGACTTGAATGTTCTGCAAATGCATCAATATTTTTTCTTCTCCCTATAATTTTCAGCAAAAGCATCCCAAAACTGTACACATCAGACTTATATTAAACAACACCTAGGTTTTTATAAAATAGTTCAGGGGCCATATATCCCATAGTTCTTCTCGCGGCTATAACACATACTAAACTCTCTTCTGCCGGATAGAACTTTGCCAGTCCGAAGTCAGAAATCTTTGGGGAAAACCTCTCATCAAGGAGAATGTTGTGAGGCTTAATGTCGAAATGCAGAATCCGCATATCACATCCCTGATGAAGATATTCAATCCCACGAGCTATTCCTAATGTAATCTGGTACATCTCATTCCAACTTAAAGAATTTCTGTTTTCCTCTGTGAATATGTATTTCTTTAGAGATCCATTAGGCATGAACTCATAAATGAGAGCCCTTTTTTACCCCTCCAAGCAAAACCCAAGCAGTCATACCACATTGACATGGTGTATCCTTTCAATTTTGGCAACTTTATTGATGAATTCGTAGCCATTACCCTTAGAGGTCTATAACATCTTTATTGCAACAAAACAACTATTGAATAACTTTTCTTTGAAAACACAGCCATAGCCTCTTTCCCCTAATTTCTCTTTAAAGTTCTTTGTCATCTTCTTAACATGAGAGTAAGAGTATTTTCTTAGCATTTGGTACCTATAATTGCTTAGAAATTGTTCCACACTTGTATCATCCATATACGCTTCTTTCGTAATTTATACACCAAAAATATTAAAAAGCACAGTATCCGAATTGTTGTTCTTCCAAGAAAAAACTTCTCTTCAACAGAAAATCACACACAAATGTATGTTAGATTTTCTAAAATGATCATGTTCCTTATTCATAAAATACAAGAAACTCATGAATCATATATGTGCTACATATATAAGATGGTCTTACCGATGCACCCGTCAAGGCGAACATTGTACATTCCTGGATTTCAAGCCATGAAATAAAGAAAATTTAATCAAAGTTTGCAATAAGCAAGTGAAAAGTAAACAAGACTGAAATCTAACATGCCTAAAAATTATTAATAAGAACCATATATGCTTCATTTGTAATAAATATGTAAATCTATATCAGGATTTCTCTTCAGCAAATAATCTCTTCATGAACACATGTGCAGCATGGATCTAACTTGCTAAAATGATTATTTATTTAGCTTTGTATTTATTAATAAGAATGGCCATCGTGCAATAAAATTTATTTGAGAGGATCCTACACCTATGCGTGTAGAACATGAATAGGAAAGCAACCACCGTCGAAAAATCGAAGAAGAAATTAAAATCAAACAAGAAAAAATAAAATCAAGCAATGAAAAATATAGATGAGAAAGAACGTAGTAAACAAATGTTAATCACTCATGATGACTCAACATCTGCGGTTATTAACCTTTAAGGTATCTGCCCATATTTTTCAATAAACCTGCATGGTATTCAAGAAATTTAGTCAAAACATAAATAAACATTCCTATTCGAGAAGTAGAAAGGTAGTGGATTTCTGCCAAAGCATGGAATCTCAGCAATAGAAAAGTGAACTTACACTAATGGCGCTTGGATGATCCTGCAACATTTCGAACTCTCAGGATGCAATTTGTTTTAGTTAATTGATTGTTAGTCAATTAAGTGTATTTAGAAGCTAAAAGCGAGTCCGATTTATTGTTAAAATCATGCGTGCAAAGCCTCATCGGGCTCCGAGCAGGGCCGGCTCTTTCATTAGGCAAGGAAAGCCCTTGCTTTGAGCCTAAAAAAAAAAATCCCTAAAAAAAAGGCCTCATAATCTCTAATTAAAGAAACAATGAAGCCTTTCACATTCCAACAGTAACTCCTTTATTCTCTTCCTAAAAAGTAGGCTTTTTAGTTTTCACATTTCAACATCACAATCTGTCAACTCCTTTATTTCTTCCCTTAAAATCAGGCCTTCCACATTCCAAACGTCATTTTCTCCCTTAAAATCAGGTCTTGCACGTTCTCTCTTTCTCTCTCTCTCTCTTCTCTCTTTTCTCTTCCTTTCTGTTATATTTTCTGCCTCAAAAAAAATTCCAGCAATAACTAGGAAAAAAAACAAGAAGAGAAGGGAGGAACCTTGTCTTTTGAGGTAAGAATATGATTAAATCTTGTTAATTAAGTATATTTGATTTTGGTAGGATTTTATTTGATTTTGGTACGATTTTATTTGATTTTAGTAGGATTTTATGTTTGGCTGGGATATATTTTCATGAGAAGGGTTGTGGGCCCCTAGCGTAGGTGGACCACTAGATGAGTGATTAGCCCCATAGATTTGGAAGCAGACGCATGTGCAACTATGATAGGTGTATATTAGATCTCTTGCAGGAGATGGTTGGTTGTTGGCATATAAAATTCAATTCTTTAAATCAAGATAATGTAGAATAGAATTTGAGTGATATGTCAATAGCTATCTTTAAGAATTAAGAAGGAAGGCCCACTATATCTCCCACATGACTGGCCACACTGATGGAAATTGTTTTTACAAATTATTGTTATAGGCTTTTTTTTTGTTCTTTTGTGATATATATTTTCATAATATTGTTTTGATAATATATGTTAATCATAACCCACTAAGGTATTAACTCAAAAAAAAATCTTTTTTTTTTCATATTGAAGAAGTTGCATCAAATTCAAAAGGCATCCACCTCTACAATCTTTGTGGCCAATATTGATAAATCACTTAATCAGGTTCTATTGTTCTATGCTTTTAAAATCTTTTTAATTTCAAGCTCATATTGTATATTTGTTATACTTAGTGTTCATTTTATTTGTAATTATTTGTTATTATTAGTTATAATTTATAAATATAACTATGTCTAATAGAAAATACGAATCCGGATACTCAAAACTTAAAAAAAAAAGAGAAGAATAGATGATTTAATTCAATCTAAAAAAGGAGCTCTTGATAAATTTGTTACAAGTAATAAGTAAAATATAGCAATAAATGAACAAGTAACTAATCTAAATGAGTTAGAAGATAATGAAATTGTAGAAGAAAAAAATCTTAATGAAAATATTCATAATGATAGTCAAATTATTGACGAAGAACACGAAAATATTAATGAAACAACTGATTATATTCCTAAAAATATTTATGATCCAAGTCAATGGACAAATATTGATACAAAATTAAGAGATTTATTAGTAGAAAAGGGTCCAATTAGAGATAATTATCTAGATTTTCCCAAAGATGAATTCTCTAGACATTTTTCTACTACATATTATATTCAAAAATTACCAAATGGGGAGAAGCATGATAGAAAATGGTTAGTGTATTCAAAAGATTTCGATAGAGTATTTTGTTTTTGTTGCAAATTGTTTAATTCGAATTATAATACAAGTAAACTAGCTAATAAAGGTACTAGAGACTGGAGAAATCTTGGTGTTAAGCTTAAGAGTCATGAGACAACTAATGGGCACATTACTATTATGAATACTTGGATAGATTTAGAAATAAGATTGTTAAAAAATAAAACAATTGATAAAAATATCCAAGAACAAATTAACAAAGAAAAAGATCATTGGAAAAAAAGTATTAGTAAGAATTATTACTGTTGTAAAGAATCTTGGTAAAAATAAGTTGGCATTTCGAGGAAAAAATGAAAAGATTTATCAAGAAAATAATGGAAAATTTTTAAGTCGAATTGAAATGATTGCAGAATTTATCTAATAATGAAAGAACATATTCGACGTATTCAACATGATGAAATTCATAACCATTACCTTGGACATAATATACAAAATGAATTGATAAATTTATTAGCAAATGAAATTAAAAGTAAAATTATTAAAAAAATTAAAGAAGCAAAATATTTTCAGTTATACTTGATTGCACTCCGGATGTAAGCCATCAAGAGCAAATGTCTCTTGTATTACGATGTGTCGATATTTCATCAAATTCGATAAAAATAGAAGAATATTTTTTAGAATTTCTAAAAGTAGATGATACCACTGGAAAAGGACTTTTTAATGCAATAATAGATGCGATAAAAAATCTTGAACTTGATATTAATGATGTACAAGGACAAGGATATGATAATGGATCTAATATGAAAGGAAAACACCAAGGGGTATAAAAAAGACTCTTAGATATAAATCCTAGAGCATTTTACACACCATGTGGTTGCCATAATTTAAATCTAGTACTTTGTGATATGGCTAACTCTTGTCCTAAAGCTATATCTTTTTTTGGAGTGCTACAACGTATATATTCATTATTTTCTTCTTCTACAAAACGATGGAAAATTTTACTAGATAATGTACCCGATTTAACTCTTAAGTCATTGTCACAAACACGTTGGGAAAGTCATATTGAAAGTGTTAAAGCAATAAGATATCAAGCTCCATAAATAAGAGATGCATTGTTGCAACTAGCAGAAATTAGTGAAGATCCTAAAACTAAAAGTGAAGCCACTTGTTTAGCAACATATGAGATTGAAAGTTTTGAGTTTTTGTTGGGCATGACAATTTGGTATGATATATTATTTGCTATTAACTCAGTTAGTAAAAATTTATAATCAAAAGACATGTGTATTGATATTGCTATAGATCAATTAAAAGGTTTTATTTCTTTTTTTGAAGAATATAGAGAAAATGGATTTACATCTGCTATGATTACATCTAGAGAGATTGCAGTAGAAATGGAAATAGAACCTATATTTCGTAAAAAATGTATAATTCATGAAAAAAAACAGTTTGATGAGAATGTCAATAATGAGACAACACAATTTGCAGAGGAATCATTTAGAATTGATTATTTTTTATACATAGTAGATCAAGCTATTTCTTCAATTCAAAGTAGGTTTGAACAATTCAAAATATATGAAAATATTTTTGGTTTTCTATTTAATTTTAAAATTTTAAAATCATTAGACATTGATAGTTTGAAAAAAAAAATGTCTTAATCTCGAATGTTCTTTGAAACATGACAATTTTTCTGATATTGATGGTTTAGATTTATTTTCAGAATTAAAAGTTTTAAAAGAAATTTTACAAGTTGAAGAAAACACTCCAATTGACATACTTAATTATATAAAAAGATTAGATTCTTTTCCAAATGCATATATTGCTTATAGAATACTATTGACAATACCTATAACTGTTGCTTCTGCAGAAAGAAGTTTTTTAAAATTAAAATTGATAAAGTCATACTTAAGATCAACCATGTCACAAGAAAGATTAATTGGATTAGCTATACTATCAATTGAAAAGGACATGTTAGCAAAATTTGAATATAAAAACTTAATTAGTAATTTTGCATCACAAAAAGCGAGGAGAATAAATTTTAAATAAAATATTTATAATAATTTTTAAAAAATAAAAAGGCCTCATTTAGTATTGTCGCTTTAGGCCTCAAATTGTCTGGAGCCGGCCCTGGCTCCGAGTTCATTTGGACTCGGAGTGGGGTAGCTTTTTATTTTAAGAAGTTATAAGTCATTTTCGTAGTTTTTTCGAATTGTGAGGTTTTGAGTTCATCAGGTAGCTTTTCTAATCCAAAATCATCTTGTTATACATCGACCCAATTTGGACCCATCTTGGCTACCAGATTTCTTATTTTCCAAAAATTAAACATTGTTATAAAAAATACCCAAAAAACAATTAAATAATGCAAAAATTCCAACTATTTCAAAATATGCCAAAAGTTGGCTCATTAAAAAGCTTATTTAAATTCGTGAGCGTTGGTACTTACAATGACTCAATGCCACATACAGTTTACAACTTATACCCGAAACAAGTTCTAACCCCAAAGATTAAATACATGCCAATTTGGTAAATAACCGAAAACCCAACCCATTTCCATTTTACCTCCTCACTCTCCCTCCACTCGTTTTCCCCCACCCACCACCAACTCTCTCTCTCTCTCTCGCTCTCTCTCTCCCTCTTCTCTTATTTCCTATCCTTTCCTTTCCTTTTCTTCCTTTCCTTCACTATTTCACTCTGTCTCGTTCTTCTCTCTTTCACCTCTTCCAGCGACAGTCACCAAAGGATCAGGGCTCCTCTATCTCGCCGGCCACCACCAATTCCACCTCCGAGCACCGCCGACCATCACCATCACCCATCTTCACCTTCTTCTTCCCTCATCATCTTGCTCTCATTTTTCCCCTCTTTCTCCCTTTGTCCTTATCTCTCATCTTCACAATCCCCAGCCACCATCAGACATGCCACCGGAGGATTCGGACTTTTCCCAAGTCACCGCCGGTCACCACCTTCTCGGGGCTGCCATCACCCGACTGATTTCTCCTTCTCTCTTTCTTCCATTTCTATTTCCCGCTCTTGTTTCTCTCCATTTTTCTTCTCCCTCACCTCTTTGCTACTGCCGCAGGATTTCAAGCCTCGCCGTTGCCGGACCGCCGCCGGAATGTTCTTCCTTGAGCTCCCCTCCTTCTGAAGAGCCCATTTCCATGCTTTCCCTCAAACCAAACAAGCCTTAGGTAAGGTTCCTCTTTCCCATAAATTAGGTCATATGGCGTTTTGGATTTGGATGGTGTTTAACATGCTCATTAGACCCTTCTTTCTCTATTTGTAGCTTTGCGTTGGCTGGGGTTTGCATTTGCTTGAGATTGAGCTTGGTGGGTGTCTTTTGGCGAGCTGGAGCATGCCCATTTTCCACTTTATCATCAAGGCAAGTGGATATGCTTAATTTGTAGATGATATGCATTATAAACATTGATTCTAGCATGTATGGTTTCCTTTTTTGTGGTTGTGCCCATTAGTAATGAAAATGACTAATATCTTAGAATTTGGTATGTGATGAATGGTTGAATTGAAGATGATTGGAGGTGGTTTCTGTATGTGTATTGGAGTGGGCTTGGCCCTTGCACGTGCAGGTTTTGAATGGGGTTATGGTGTAAGGGATTGAACTCCCACATGAGCTGAAACGAGGGACTCTCCCATTTCTGATCAGTCCTAGGGCAAATCTATTGGACAGTGGTTCTGTCCGCTGGCAGTTTTAGGTTTGTGGGCCGTATGTGGGGGATGTTGGGGGTTGTTTACCTTCCACGATTTCCCCACATACATAATGTAACTTTGTTTCAATTATAGGACCCCATCTGACCCGCTTTGTGATAAAACCACCATTGGTCTCCATGTAAGAGACGTTTTTGGGCAAACGTACTCTTATGGATCATATGGTTTGTGTCCGGTGCACAATCTACTCTGAACCCAGTTGATGTAGGAATTGGGCCTATGCACCATTGTTACTTGGATGGAATTATTAGTACAACCATACGTCATCCATGGTTTGAGCAGGGGTCATCCATGGTTTGAGTAGGGATACCGGGTATGTGAATTGTGATCGTTAACCTCGGAGTGGGCTTGTAAATACTCCTGGGCCTTCGGGTTTGCATTATTGCATTGTTTATAGTTTTTAGAGATGTACCCTTGCATTGTCTTGGTTGTGTTGAGGCTTGGCTTGCGTATCGGTTTTTAGGAGGGTTACTTTTATTGTGTGTTGTGAATCATCAAATCAAAGTAATCCCTCATTGTTTTGGTATTGTTGATACCCTTTGCCAGCCCTTCACAATTACCTAGGGTACGTCTATCGAACAACCACTAAGCCATGCTGTTTAGGTCTTGATACAAGAAGGGGTAGGGCTGTATGAGACTGTTTATCGGATCTGGTCATCGGACAACTGCAGGTAGTTTACACATATGTACACTGTGATGTATCGGACTGGATGTGAGGCATCCTAAGGCGAGCTTACCACTCGTATTAGGACGGCGCTTCGGCTCTATGAATCGGATAGGATGCTAGGCATCCGAAGACATATTTGATCCACCGTAGTCAGACAAGATGCGTGGCATCCGAACACGATGTAAATCCCGTATGGGTATCGATTGACTCGATACTCGGTTGTTGTGGGTGTTGTTCATTTGATGTAGCATTGGATTAGGATTTCCGTCTTTTCACATTGTCTTTTGCTTTACATACATTGTTTAATGTACTCCATTATGATCATACTGTCTTTATTCTCTAATTGACATTGCACTTCTATTATGGATTATGTTTATCCCCTTGCCGACTCGTTGTAGTTTGATGATGCTGTATTTAGTGTATAGGCGCCAAGTATGCTTTTCCCTAGGGTGTTTCGTTGCAGATGGTATCTCCGATCCATCGTGTCCCATACATGAGCGACTTCATAATTGTTAGGTAGTAGTTTATACGATTTTGTTGGCCTAGGTTTTAGTTGTGGCCATTTAATTAACATATCTTTTAATTTTTCACTTTAATTGTAGAAATGGATTTACATGCTTACTCTGAAATATTTATTGTACCGTCTGTATCGATTAAGTC
Source organism: Sextonia rubra (assembly GCA_037013555.1). Taxonomy (NCBI): domain Eukaryota; kingdom Viridiplantae; phylum Streptophyta; class Magnoliopsida; order Laurales; family Lauraceae; genus Sextonia; species Sextonia rubra. The sequence goes on along the minus strand of JASUAD010000003.1, from coordinate 7,979,827 downwards.
TTCTGCTATATTGATTGGTGAAGTAACCAATATTGAAACTCACCGCGGACTGCAATCCATAGTGGGACCATGATTGGGGGCCACATGTTGTTTTAAACACGAATGGTTTAACAGTTAGACTGAGAAAAAATTTAAATTAGCCCCTAATCTCATGTAACCCCTGTTTACGTATTGGGGGCGTGACAGATCCTCTACAATATGAGCACTTCTTCCATGTATCGCATTTTTGTTATAATCAACTGATGCAGGGATATGCTGCACGTTCGCATCTCAAGCAATCCTCTACTATATAATCGGAGGAGAAGCTGTGGCTGGGCCACCATTGAACTTCAAAACCCCTTGTCAGAATACTCACAATCTGAGAGAGTGGTTACAGTGGTCGCATTTTCATTATAATCAACTGATACAGGGATATTCATCATAACCTTGCAGGAGCTGTTGAGACGGTGAATTGACATGGAATTACTCAAGATGCTATACAGATATGGAGGATGCAGAGGAGAATAGCTTTGCCTGCATGGAGCAGCTGGTACATATGCTGGATCCTTTACTGGAACCAAGCAATTCAAATACACAACTCGATCAACAATATGCATATTGCTCAATCTCTTTGTAAAATAGAAAAGGTTGGGTAAAGAAGAGGAATTATAGGAGAGGAGGGAAGAGCAATTGTCAATTTGTAGAACAGAATCCATAAGCCACATCGTTTGATTCTCATAAGCCACATCGTTTGATTCTCATAGAAGATTTTCATAACGTAGTATGGCCTGTCATTGTCATAAAAAATGGTTCGGTTGCTTTTGCAACAGAGCTCGAGCTGTGGCTTGGGGCCAGGACATCTTGCTCTTGTAGATCGTTTCAGGTAGAAAGGGTAGCTAATCTTGGCAAGAGTTCCACAGGAAGCGTGGCAGTCTTGCATCTCAAGCTCAGCATTGCAGTTGAAGGTTGCGAAGAGGAGCAGGAGGAGGGAGGAGAAACCAGCGTAATGCATTGTGTAGAGTCTTATGATTATCTATCTAAATTCACTTTGTCTGCTTAACCCATTCACTAGTTTATATTGAAAAAAAAAATGTTGACTTTCTCTGTTGATAAAAATTCTTGTGCTTCTTATTTTTCTTTAAAAATTATATTAAAATTGAAGTAGTTGCAAATTGGGGAAACTACCCAAAATTTATTATGACAACATTGGACTCTTCTAGTCAAGTGGACCCATTAACCCTGTGGGCACTACTAAAGGATCTTTTGACAAGTCTATAGATCCTATTTTGCATGGGATTAAAATTCTTACCAATAATCTTTGAGAGAGTTGATTCTCCTTTACTCTCAGGAGTTTGAACTCGGCTGCTCATGATTTTGCTAAAGGTTCTTGTTTTGAGTGTGGTTTGCTGAAGGTCTTTGTTTGAAGTGTTCAGGGTGGCGAGTGTTGGACTTTTAACATCATGTTTTGGGTTTTGCCTTTTCTCAATGCTGAATGTTGTATGTTGTTTATTATTATTATTTTTTTAGATTCTTTTTTCTTCTTCATTAAAAAAAAAATCTATACAGCATCGCCGCTTTGGTATGAAAATAGTGAAGCCATCACTACTGTCGATAGTAAAAGAAATGGACAGCTTAGAGCACATCATACTCTTCCTCCTCCCTCTTTCTTTATCTCTTATGATTGGTTCCTCCCTCGCCCACGCCAACTCTTGTAAACCTGACTGTTGCTCCAGGCATGGTCCTCTCATCAAATTCCCCTTCAAACTCAATGATAGTCGCCATCAGCCTCAAGAAAATTGTGGCTATCCAGGGTTCAATCTCTTTTGCAAGGACAATCACACCTTTCACTTCCCTTCCTTGGGACGTGATGTTCTTGTACAAACAATTGATTACAAGCAACAGATGCTTACCATTGGGGACCACAAAAACTGCCTATGGAGATTGCTCTTCAACAGTCCCAATGTCTTTGCTTCTATTGTGTATCAATATTCCTACACTATTCACACTTGTTACTTGTTCAAAGTGTTGGATTTATGTCTTGTATTCCGGTTTAGCTGGATGAGTCCACTGGGTTTGCCAGGGACTGGTTTAAGGTCAAGGGTATTTTGGTAATTGTACCAGAGCTTTCTTGGTGGCCAAGAAAGCGGAGACTATATATGTATAGTCTGTAACCCTAGATTTTGCGCAGTTGAAGAAAGGTGAGAGCTCTTTTGCCCGTGGTGTTCTCACACCACGTAGGTGAGACGATGTGAGAGAAAGAGAACGTGTGTCTCTGTATGCTTTACATGTGATAGTGAAGATGATCGTTTTTGTGCCCGTGGATATAGCCCTGTTTGGGTGAACCACGTAAATCTCGTGTCTCTTCTTGTGTGTTGCTTGTTCGTGTTGATCTTGTGATTGATGGATGTGCACAACGGGTGAATGTCAGAAATTCACAACAACTGGTATCAGAGACAGGTTCGATAGGATCGTGGGATCGTGGAGATTTGTGCGATCAAATCTTGATTGAAAAGTTTCTATTTACAGAAACTTGATCCGGGACGACCGTTGCTTTCCATCACCTGAGAAGAAGGGTTTCTGACTCTGTTGATCTCGCCGGAAGTCGGCCTCCGGATCTCCACGTCAGTGCCGGAGAAGAAGCCGGCGAAGAAGGAGCAACCGCTGCCGCTGCTGCCTCGCTCGGATCGCCGGAGAAGCCGCACGCAGAAGACATCGCTCGCTGCGTTCGTCTCCCACAGTCGTTGCCGCCGTCAACAGAGCCGCCGGTCGTAGGCGCCAGACGCCGATCGGTGGTCGTCACTGCTGTTGTACCCCGTCGCTGGGCCTGCGCCTCTAGTTTCCGGACTGTCGCCCCGGACGAAGAAGACAGGGCGACCCTGATCTTGGTTGCAGACCCAGATCGCTTGAAGCGCCGCATCTCTCGCCGTCACCTCCATCGTTGCCGGTGTGCACCACCGGAGTTTCCTCGCCGCTGCCGGCCTCATTGTTGCGGTCTGCCGCTCTCTTACCGGGCTCGAGGAAGGAGGAGGCGCTGTAGAGTTTCTGGTTGACCGAACCAGAAACAGAGGAGGGAGATGACCTTGTCAGGTTGGGTTCGGGTTGGGTCAGTTTGACCTGACCCGTGATGAATGAGCCCAGAAGAACAGGTTACGGTTCGGGTTCCGGGTTTCAAGTTGGGCCAGACCCAACCTGTGGTGCAAGCCTAGTAGCAGCAGTGCCGGGCCAGTTCAGGTCGGGTCGGTTCTGACCCATGTTCGGAGAGTCCAGCCCAGAGAGCACCGAAGGTTCAGGTTGGGTAAGGTTCGAACCCGAGCCTGTTTATGCAGCAAGCCTAGCAGAGCAGTTTTGGGTTCCAGGTCAGGTTGGACCCGAACTCGGTACGGCAAAGAAGCCCAGCAGAGCCAGTAGTTTAGGTCAGTTCCGGGTCAGGTGAACCTGACCCGAGTCCACTTCAGAAGCCCAGCAGAACAGGAAGTGACGTAAGCAACGGTCAACAGGCAGATTTGACCAGATTTGCGGCTGAAATTGTTTCTACGATATCTTGATCGTCCGATGTCCGATCGGAGATCCGTTTGCACCTATGGACTCGTTTCGAGCAGATCTACGCAGTGGAAGAGGTTGATTGGCCGTTTGGCGGTCAAGGAGGAGGTTTGACCAATTAGGAGCATAGAAACTTGTTTCTACGATATCGGAGCCATCCTGAGTCGGATTTTAGATCCGTTTCTTCCAGCGTGCTTGTGGTGACGAGATCTATAGCTTGATGCAGACTACAGGTGGAGAAGGTGGACAAAACGATCCGGCTCGTGATGAGGCACAGGGGTTGCCAGACGATGAGGGTGTTGATCAGGGGGAGCAGCAGTCTCCTCGGATTGAAATCACAGAACCTCAGGTTAGGAGGTCTACATGAGAGCGTCAACCATCAACTAGGTATCCTGCATCCGAATATGTTTTGCTTACTGATGAGGAGGAGTCAGAGAGCTTCCGAGAAGCAATGTCTCATGCGGATAAAGATGAGTGGATGAAGGCAATGCAGGATGAGATGAGTTCTTTGAAGAAGAACAAGACATATGAGCTGGTGCAACTTCCTAAAGATAGGAATGTTCTGAAAAACAAATGGGTGTTCAAGCTTAAAAAGGATGAGAATGGAAAACTGGTGAAGCACAAAGCACGGTTAGTGGTAAAAGGCTTCGCACAAATGAAGGGTATCGACTTCTGTGATGTTTTCTCTCCTGTTGTGAAAATGATTTCTATTAGAGTTGTTTTGGGTCTAGCCGCCAGCATGGACCTTGAGCTTGAACAGATGGACGTGAAGACCGCGTTTCTTCACGGTGACTTGAAAGAAGAGATCTACATGACTCAGCCGGAAGGATTTGAGGTAGAAGGAAAAGAACAAATGGTTTGCAAGTTGAAAAAGAGTCTCTACGGGCTGAAGCAAGCACCGAGACAGTGGTACAAGAAATTTGATTCATTCATGTTGAGTCATGGGTACCGGAGGACAACTGTAGATCATTGTGTCTATGTTCGTCGATTTATCGATGGCAGGTTCATCATCCTTCTTTTACATGTAGATGATATGCTGATAGTTGGACAGGATAGCAAGTTGATTGGCAAGTTGAAAGAGGAGATGTCAAAGTAGTTGACATGAAAGACTTGGGTCCCGCACGAACGATATTGGGCATGCAAATACGGCGTGATAGGAGTTCCAAGCAGCTGTGGTTGTCACAGGAGAAATATGTTGAATGAGTGCTCGAACGGTTCAACATGAAGAATGCTAAGCCAGTTAGTATACCTCTAGCCAGTCACTTTAAACTAAGCAAGCGCTTGTGTCCTCCTACAGATGATGAAAAGGAACGGATGGCATGTGTTCCTTACTCCTCTGCTGTGGGAAGTCTCATGTATGCCATGGTTTGTACACGGCCAGACATTGCTTATGCTGTGAGTTTAGTGAGTAGATTTCTCGCAAACCTTGGAAAAGAGCATTGGGAAGCAGTGAAGTGGATCTTTAGATATTTGAGAGGTACTTCCAAGGTGTGCTTATGTTTCGAAGGCTCAAAACTATTCATGGAAGGTTATACTGATGTTGATTTTGCAGGTGATCTTGATTGTCGGTTGTCGACTTCTGGTTATTTGTTTACTTTCGTAGGGGGAGCTATCTCCTGGCAATCGAAGTTACAGAAGTGTACAGCACTGTCTACAACTGAAGCGGAATACATAGCTGCTAATGAAGCAGGGAGAGAGATGCTTTGGTTGAAGAGATTCCTTCAAGAACTAGGTTTGAAGCAAGAAGAATATATAGTTTACTGTGATAGTCAGAGTGCTATGGATTTCAGTGAGAATGCTACATATCATGGTCGCATGAAGCACGTTGATATCAAGTACCATTGGATTCGTGAGGTGATCGAGAAGAACTTCATGAAGCTGGAAAAGATTCATTCGGACAAGAATCCCTCGGACATGATGACCAAGGTTGTGTTTAAGGGAAAACTGGAGCTGTGTTCAGAGTTGGCAAGACTGAACTCCCAGTAAGGGGTTCAGGGCGTCTTCCCTATGGTCTGGAGGGGGCGATTGTTGGCCATGTGGGTCCAGACCATTAGTGGGTTCAGTATCTGGGGTGGTTTCCCTAATGATATTAGGAATTTCCTGTTTTTGTCAAACAGCAGTTTTCTAATAGGTTAGGACTTTCCTTTTTCTTGAGATAGAGTTCTTGGGGGGTAAGGATGTAATTGTTATATATATGATGTAATCTGTAACCATAGAGAGAGGCGGAGAGTGGCTGAGATTCCAAGGTTGTGGTTTCACAGATTGGAGGAGAACCTAGTGGAAATTGGTTTCCTGTGGACGTAGGCATCTTTGCTGAACCACGTAAATCTTCTTATCTTCTTGTGTGGTGATTGTTGATCTTGATTGCGTTTGCACACACGCGCACAAGAAGTGGCATCACATGCGATCCAGAGAGCATGTGAACCCCCAACGAACAACTTCGTTTGAATCAGTAAACCTTTTGCAACTAGGCCGGCGACTCCTATTATTGGGTTTGCAACAACAACCAGGTCGAGTAGACCTGATTCTAGCCTAAATCCACATCTGTTTAGATCTCCTCCAGATTTCTGCAATTGTGAAGTCATCTGGACTTGTATTCCCGATCTGTTTTGCTTACATGCTTGTGGTGATTGGATCTTCACAGTGATGTTGAAGATGGGGCAGGATGGTGAGTGATTCATCACTATCACTCAGATTCGTCAATGGTTTTGGGCTTTACGTTCGAGGTGGAGTTTGACGAGAAGATGAACTTTGCTCAAAGTTCATGTGCTGGTTCAACAAGTCAAAATGTTGAAGAAGACTGCATCGTTGGTGCAGTGACGTACCATTCAGCAAGGTACATGAAGATATTGCCGGTTTTATCTCCTAGTAACTTGAGTTGTGCGGAATTCAAGGCAAGGTGGAGATTGTTGGGTTTATGTCTTGTATTCCGGTTTAGCCGGATAAGTCCACTGGGTTTGCCAGGGACTGGTTTAAGGTCAAGGGTATTTTGGTAATTGTACCGGGGCTTTCTTGGTGGCCAAGAAAGCGGAGACTATATATGTATAGTCTGTAACCTATGATACCCGGATACTCCAAATGCCCTGTGGTATCCGTACCGATACGATACGATACGGATACGGGTATGGGATACGGCAAGATACGGCCAGGATACAGCCACTAATTTTAGGATACGGCCCTGCAATATTTTTTACCTAAAATTACGACAAATTTTGTCCATTTTGACCAATTTACTCCTAAATGAGCCCTCTCTCAATTTGATCAAATGGAAATAAAAAAAGAAGGTGAAGAGGAGGAGGAAAAGGTGGTAGCGAGGAAGAAGATAACTAAACTAACTGAGGCTACTGCTTTCATTTTGACGGGTTGCTTTTTTAACTAGGTGGTAGACTACTGTGTTCCTTTCTGTTACTATTGCTACTTCGAGTTTCTAGCTTCAGGTGTTATATATGCCTCCGCTTCTTCTTAATCATTTTTCTTCTTCTTTTTCGTTCGATGATGCCCCAAAAATGCAAAAGGAGCAAAAGAACCCGTCGCATTTTATTAATGAGAACGGGCCTATTGGGCTTTTTTTAATTTTAATTTCTTTCTATTTTAATGTTGAGTTACTAGGCCAACCAAGACACTTGGCCCATTTTTTTTCTTTTCTTTTATTTTCTTCTATGTTACGATACTGTCAGGTCCACTTCATTGAAAATTTAATCCACACAGTGGGCTTTGTAATATTTGAGCATTACGATAAGTATTTATATGTTTATGTTTTTTGAAATGCCGTACCCGTATCCGTATTCTAAAATTTTCAAGTCGGCGTATCGAACCCTCGTTCCCGTGTCCGTATCCGTACCTGTGTACGTATCTGGGCATCATAGTCTGTAACCCTAGATCTTACGCAGTTGAAGAGAGGTGAGAGCTCTCTTGCCCGTGGTGTTCCCACACCACGTAGGTGAGACGATGTGAGAGAAAGAACACGTTTGTCTCTGTATGCTTTATATGTGATAGTGAAGATGATCGTTTCTGTGCCCGTGGATGTAGCCCTGTTTGGGTGAACCACGTAAATCTCGTGTCTCTTCTTGTGTGTGGCTTGTTCATGTTGATCTTGTGATTGATGGATGTGCACAGCGGGTGAATGTCAGAAATTCACAACACAAAGAAGGTGGATTTAGAATTCTTTAAGGCTTCTCGTGACTATATACCTTTTCTGAGTGATGCAGAACATGATGCTTTCGTTGTCTCTGCTTATGATGATATGTTTAGTAGTAGTGAGAGTGTGGGTTGGTTGCCGGTGTCTTGCCAGCCAATGAAATCTATTTCAGTTCCAAGACTATATCCTTTTAATCTTAATTAGTTGTTGACAACTCCACCTTCAAGTGTGGATCAATCTTCTTTTCTGTCAGATTGGTTGTAAAAATATGATTATTACACATTTGACCAGGATACCCATGATCTGATGTGGTACGTGCCGGGATGCATTGGCTGTGAATGGAGTGGAGGGGAGTGCAGATACAAGAACGATAACAGCAATGAAACTCATTGTTTCCCTAAGCCTGCTCAAGGTATAACTTCAATTTCTGTTTAGTCTTGTGCATTTCAACTTAGCCTTCTAACACCCATTGAGTCGACTCGAGAGTGGGATAAATTATGAAGAATTTCATAAGAATGGGTTTGGGAGTACTTATTAGCATAAAACCCTATGAGGAGGCATTATGTCGGGGCAGAGGAATGAGAATTTAGCAACATGCAAATTACAAACCCTGCTGCCCCAAAACCCCATCCCCTCGAGTCCTTCAAAAATGTCACATTGGAAAGGAATACTATATGACTCTGCTGATTTTCTTGCATCCTTCTTGCAGATTGGCTAAAAGTGCATGTGTTTATAGGTAAATCCATGTTTCTCATGTTACTGACTGAATTGATGATTTTGCTTCCCAATTGTTGCTGATTTCCATTTTCACTACGTGCAGTTTCTAAGCATAGTCTCATTTCTTCTCTTAACAAATTTAGTGACTGTCATCAAGATCTACTACTCTTGGAAGTCAAATAGAAAGTTGGATTTAGAGAACCAAATTAAGGTTGACAAATTTTGTAGAAAACTACAAGTATCTCAAGCCCATGAGATATACTTATGCTGATTTATAACAAATGACTGGTCAATTCAAAGAAACTTTAGGCCAAGGAGGTTATGGTAGTGTCTTCAAAGGAATGCTTTCAAATGGGACTCTCGTTGCTGTAAATGTTCTCAAAAGTATTGATGTTGATGGTGAAGAGTTCATCAATGAAGTGGGCACTATGTGTAAGATTCACCATGTCAATGTGGTTCGGCTTTTAGGCTTTTGTGCTGAAAGATTGAAGCGGGCACTTGTGTATGAATTCATGCCAAATGAATCATTAGAGAAATACATTTTTCCTAGAAACACGACTGACCATTTTCTTGGATGAGAGAAACTTCAACAAATTGCGATCGGGCATTGCTAAAGGAATAGAATATCTTCATCAAGGATGTGATCAATGCATTCTTTATTTTGATATTAAGCCTCACAATATTCTCCTTGACAAGAACTTCAATCCAAAGGTATCTGATTTTGGGTTGGCAAAACTATGCTCCAAGGGGCAAAGTGTGGTGTCTATGACTCATGCTAGAGGAACCAGGGGTTACATTGCACCTAAAATGTTTTCGAGAAACTTTGGAAATGTCTCTTACAAGTCAGATGTATATAGTTATGGGATATTGTTACTAGAACTGGTTGGTGGAAGGAAAAATATTGATGTTACCGTGGAAAACACAAGCCAAGTATATTTTTTAGAATGGATCTATAATCGTATTTGTCAGGGGGATGATATGGGGCTCAACCTTGAAACAAATGAAGATTCTAAAATGGCAAAAAAATTGACAATTGTGGCACTCTGGTGCATATAGTGGTACCTAGTGAATCGCCCTTCCATGAGAAATGTGGTCCAAATGTTAGAAGGACGCATGGCAAGCCTGATGATACCTCATAATCCTTTCGCTTCATCTGCTTCCTCAAACTCAAACGTAAAAAATACTTGCCTTACAAATTTGTTAACCATACCTGAATAAGTGTGAGGAAGAGTTAGTTTATGTCTCTAGATTTTAAGCTCCTTAGTTTTATGTCTTTAGATTTCAAGCTACTAATAGTAGAAATGAGGTTTAGTAGAAATGGTTGGAAGACGGAAATGCTTTCATCTTATCTTACATTTGTATGTTGTACCCTTGAGACTCTATTTCTCCTTGTGAATGTAGATGCTTGTATGTAATGAATTTCATATTAATGCATTTGCGTTATCTACACAAAGTTTTCTCATCCATTAGAAGTGTCATCTATATGAAGTTAGTTATTGGGTTATGTAAAGATTTTAGTATGTTGGCTAAATTCATGGATTGGACAAAACTCTTGTTCTAATTAAAATAGAGTTTCTATTTATTCTAGACTAGGAGTTTGAAGAGGTTAAAGAGTTCCAGAAGAGTTAGAATGAAATTATTTGAATCAAAAGGTTATATTTCACAAACCGAGCGTCGGATATGGGCAAGCGATCTACCGTTGAAAAGCTCATTTCGAGTAGAAACCCGTAGGTTCCAAAATTACGTCAATTAGATATAAAATGAAAAAGTTATAACCTCGAAAAGTTTGCAAAAATTGTGCTGTCTGAAATTATGAAGCTGTTATTGTGTAGATTTCTAATTCTATTTTAAGTGAAACTTTCCTGTTTTTTGCTTATTCCTAGCTTGATTGAATTACCATTATGAGGCATGAAATTGGGGCTATAAAAAAGGATTTTCTATCAAACTTCAAGCATTCATCTCTTTATTCTAAGTTAAGAATACATGTTGGAGATTCTTTTCTTCTCTAAAGCATTCATTGAGAGTTTGTGCTGAAGTTTTTGATTTTAGAGAATATTGCTTCTACTCTTTTGTAGAAGATTGTCTTCTCTCTTGCATAAGGTTGTTCGTCTTGAGTAGCTGCAAGGTGTATTGGATTAAATGTAAAGAAGGTGAATGGCGTATGCATCAGTAAGAAAAATTTCAGTCCTTTAGGTTATGTTCAATTGGACAAGGGTAGTAAGGAGCTCTTGTAACTTTTTTTGCATAGTGCTTGATCTCAGTTTAGACTGATATTAGGTCTCATTATTTTCACCCATTTCGATTTTCCACATAAAAATACTGCGTCTATCTCTCGTGGCTGATTGATTATTAACTTAGGTTAATTGCTTGATTAACTACATATAAAAAAAATCTATGTTGAGACCTTAACCTATATCAAGGTTAGAATCTTTCAGGTTATTAATTTGTTACATCGAAAAAATTATCATAGTATATTGAAGTCCTATTTTCCAAAAACTATAAAATAAAAAAGAGGGTAAGTAGGGATTGGAGAGAGGGATCAAAGGTGAAAATATATAGGGGACGATCAAATATCTCCCATTTAATGGGAAATATTCCCACACTTCTGTCGTGTTATTGGCACTTCTAGAATGGGGCTACTATTTCTTTGGTAGCAATAAGACATAGGTCTCAATGGTACCAAAATGGGGCTTGCTTAACAAAAACTTGAGACATTCAAAATTAATGCGCACCCTATTCATGAGACATCTTAAAATTTTATTTTTGAAATGAGTTAGTCTCACCATAAGAATTAGCATATCATTGATAGCATGATTAGTGCAATCCCATGCCCAAATAATTGTATTCATTAATCACATTATCAATGATATACTCAATCTTGTGATGGGACTAACTTAGCTTACTTGTGATGGGATTAATTCATCTTAGAGTAGATCTTGAGGACATGACATAAGCAGAGTGGGTGCTCATTTTAGGTGGCTCTGATTTCCTTCAAGTTTGCTCCATCATTGGTTCACTAATTCCATTCATAGGTAGCATGTGGGAAATCATTTAGAATATCCAAAATGTTGCAATATGTCAACCGAACAATGAATATGAATTGGGTTCAAAATTCAATGAACCACCAACAATTTGTATGAGTGAAAAGTGGCAAGGAAGGGTGGGGCTTTGTATAGGCACCGATGTCAATTTGACTAGAATTGTTGTCTCATTCTCTAGTGCTTTTTAAATAAATCATTACCTTTCTGACAAAAAAAAAAAAAAAAAGTAAAGAGGCAAGTTTTCCATAACTATATCTATGTCAAACTACAGGTGTAGAATGAGCCGAGTTACTTAGGCTCTGTACGTCAGTCAACATCTTGCCGTTCGGCTGGTTATACTCACCAGCCATGTTGGGCCGGGGTGCCATCGTGGCATGGCTTGCCTTGCTTGAGCCCAAAGCAGAGCACCACCGCACCCACCCACCCCATCTAAAAAAAAAACAAAAAAAGAAAAAAGAAAAAAAAACTAAAAAAGGGTCAAATAAAGGGTATTTTGAGTCATTTCAACACTTAATATATTTATAAGTACCTTTTTCTCTCATTTTGAAACACTCATCTACACTCTTTCTAAGCTCCCTAAGATAACAAAAGGTTTTTCTATACTCTCAAAGGCTAAGAAGTTTAATTAGTTTGTGAGGCACAAAATCTACTCAAAGTGCTCTCTCTCTCTCTCTCTAATGTATTTATTAATTTAAATTTTAGATTTTATTTAGTACATATATAGTAATACATAATAAGTTTCATCTTCTCCCCCTTATATAAATTATCACAAATAATGCACTAAATATTTATAAATAAATGCTCTTCAAAACATTCCGAAGAAAATAGGATTAACTTCAAATTTATAGACTTCCAAACAAAATGTTGGGTACATTTCATTAACTACATATTATATTAACAAGAACTGGGTTTTGTAGAAAATTATGAATATATTCTATCCACTTAAGTACCCAAACACTGGGTGCTAGGATAAGATCCATTATCCTAGAAAAAGAAAATTCAAGAGTACAATAAGAAAAATAAAATAATTTATATAACTTTAGATAGTGTAAGCTCCATCAATAGTGTTGTTGAAATCCTAAAAACTGCACTCCCACTTAATATAAATGAGGTTATTTTTCACAAGAAATATCCCTGTCACATCTTATATCTTAGAGTACAAGATGGATTAGAATTTATTAATCCTATAATAGAATTGATCAAATAAAATGTAGGTTATATATTTTTTTTCAATTCTAAATCCTATAATAGAATTGATTAAATACAATGTAGATTATATATTAATTTTCATCTCCTTTAAGGAAATAAAACTGGAAGAAAATATGTATAATTTTTATGAAAACTAAAAAAATTTCAATCCAAGCAATTCAAATGCACAACTCGACTCTGTTCAGAGAATGTGTTTTGTGGGGTGATGTATGCCACATCGACCATTGCACGTCCGAGATGTTCATTGGGATGGCTGGCCTTGACATGGAAAATGGCTTTGTTTCTCTCGAAATGAGCTTGCACCGGCTCTTATTGGCATAAGTCATCACAGAGAAGTAGAAGTCATTCACTTTTACCGGTTTGGATATGCAATATGCGGTCGAATTGAGATTTCAGTATGGAAAAATCTCAGGGTGATGATCTCGCCACATCACCAATAAGGTTTTGTTGACAGTGGATCCGGACTCTATGTAGTGTCCCCGTTACTTTGCACAGGCCCATGGCAGAAACTCTCATTAGAACATTACCCTACCTGGCAGCATTGTTTTCTCTCGTTGAATTGCCGAGTACTGGACTGAGTCAAATCAACACAGTGGCTTTACTTGTGAAGACCCGTAAAGTAAACAAGATGTGAAGTTCTTGACTGGTAAAGTTACAACGAAAGTTTCTTTGTTGTTGCATCCTTCACTTTTCTTGTAAGTTACCAGGACTTGACTTGACCTGTCATGCAATTTGGGGTTCATAAAGTTCCAAGTCCATGCGATCTACACTGTCCGTTCGATCTTCTCTTCTCACCCCTTCAATTCCATCCATACGATAGAAGTAAACGGCTCAAAATCCAACGAACATCCTTTCATCAACCCTATCAAGGGTATAATCGTTAATCAGCTATCTCGACAAGAATACCGGGTCCCGATCAATTCCCAAATCTGTGAATCAAAATCGCAGGATCGCACTAGGAATAAGTTCGAGTGGCTCTGCCGGTGGCATAAACTAGCACAAACATCGGCCCGTCTGACGAAAAGCCCATGCCCAGATGTGGCCCATCTCCATTGTAAAATCATGTTCGTCCAAAGGACTGGGGTGGGGCTCTCTATCAGAAATATTCTCTCTTTGATCTTACAATCAAATCATACCCGTCCAATTAGTTTACAATCGAAAATAATAATGGAATAAAGAATTTGACCAGTAAAGATCTAACAGCAATGATAATGCCAACGACTTGTGGGGCGCATCGCATGTTTCCTCCACTGACGTCTGCAACTGTAATCTTGAACGCTAATAGTTGCTGTAGGGACAGGTGTTCGATGCAAAAGAAAAAAAAAAAGGCATGCTTTCTCTCTTCTTTTATCTTTTTCTATTTCATCAATAGTAATGTATCCAACTTGTAACATCCCATCACACGTCGATTATAAGTAAAATATAAATTTAATATATATTAAATTATATATGTTACTATTTAGCAATTTGGACTTAAATATTCTAGACTATGTGACAAGCTAACCAACTTAGTTGGTGGTGTTTTGCTAGTAATTGTTGATGAGATAGCAGCCGGTGCACAGGGAAAATTATCTTGACTTGACTTGTGAGGTTTTGCTAAGTAATTGCTGATGGGTCAGTTGTCGGATGCACAAAGAAAAATTATGCTTGACTTGACTCGTGGGGTTTTACTAGTAATTGCTGATGAGCCAGTTGTCGGATGCACAAAAGAAAATGATGCTTAACTTCACTTGACTTGGATGGATGCAGATGCAGAGAAAAAGCCTATATCTCCCTTCTTTTTCCTATTCTTCTTCTTTGTGATTCGCTCATAAAGGCCACCCTAGCTAGCAACACTTCCATTGAATTGCTAACATCACTAAATCAAGTCAATAGTAGCTTGACTTGTGAAGATCCATATAGTAATCAACATGTGAAGTTATCTTGAATCGTTACATCCTTGACTTGACTTGTGGGGTTTTGCTAGTAATTGCTGAAGGAACAGATGTAGGATGCAGATGCAGAGAAAAAACTTACTTTCTCTCTTCTTTCTCTTCTTCTTCTTCGTGATTAGTTCGCTAACTTCACTGAGTCAAGTCAACACGTGGCTTGACTTGTGAGGTCGTAGAAAGTAATCAGCATGTGGAGATGGGCCCAAATTATGGGATTGGTTCTTGTCATTTGCAAGGAAGTCAAGATAGTAATGCAAAGAAATAGAAGGGGTGTACACGGTCCGGCTTGGATCGAATTGAGCTTAATCCATCACCAATTCGTTACCTATGGATTGGCAGTTTTACGTAGCCAATTCATTGCCCATTAAAAACCGAACAGGTGTCGGATTCCGATGCAAAAAAAAAAAAAGGCCTACTTTCTTTTTTCTTTTCTCCTTCTCTATTTCATCAATAGTTATGTATCCAACTTGTAACATCCCATTGCACGTCGATTGTAAATAAAATATAAATTTAATATATATTAAATTAAATAAGTTAGTATTTAGCAATTTGGACTTAAATATTTTAGACCATGTGACAAGCTAACCAAATTAGTTGATGGGGTTTTGCTAGTAATTGTTGATGAGATAGCAATCAGTGCACATAGAAAATTATCTTGACTTGACTTGTGAGGTTTTGCTAAGTAATTGCTGATGGGTCAGTTGTCGGATGCACAAAGAAAAATTATGCTTGACTTGACTCGTGGGGTTTTACTAGTAATTGCTGATGAGCCAGTTGTCGGATGCACAAAAGAAAATGATGCTTAACTTCACTTGACTTGGATGGATGCAGATGCAGAGAAAAAGCTTATGTTCTCCCTTCTTTTTCCTATTATTCTTCTTCGTGATTCGCTCATAAAGGCCACCTTAGCTAACAATATTCCCATTGAATTGCTAACTTCACTAAATAAAATCAATAGTAGCTTGACTTGTGAAGATCAATATAGTAATCAACATGTGAAGTTATCTTGAATCGTTACGTCCTTGACTTGACTTGTGGGGTTTTGCTAGTAATTTCTGAAGCAACAGATGTATGATGCAGATGCAGAGAAAAAACTTACTTTCTCTCTTCTCCCTCTTTTTCTTCTTCGCGATTAGTTTGCTAACTTTACCAAGTCAAGTCAACACGTGGCTTGACTTGTGAGGTCCCAGAAAGTAATCAGCATGTGGAGATGGGCCCAAATTATGGGATTGGTTCTTGCCATGTGCAACTAAGTCAAGATAGTAATGCGATGCGGGTATACACAGTTCAGATTGAATGGAAACGAGCTTAATCCGTTCCCTATGGATTAGCAGTTTTGTAATCCGTAGCCAATTTATTGCACATTAAAAACGGTTCGGTTCAGTTAAAACCGTTCAATCCATTAAGGGTAGTGCCAACTGTTTCCTCACTATTTTATATGAAAAGTGAATGACTTAGATTGAAAGTTGGATAATGAATGACTAAAATGTTGCCTTTTAAATTTTTTTATAAAATTAAATATATATATTTTATTTCAACGGCTCAGATCTGTTTAAATCGTCAAATTAAGGGTAAAATCCATTACCAAACTGTTATTAATAGATTATGATTTTTTCAATCCGTCACCAAATCATTAACTATCTGATCGGTTAAAAGTCGAGGATCGAATCGGATTGGATCGATTTTACAGATCAATGAATTTTTTTTACACCCCAAGAAATAAATCCAAATGGGTTTATTTCTTGCATATGTAAAAGTCAAGATAGTAATGCAACTGGTCTTGATCTGAATGCGTCTTGTCATCTTAGTCATGCAGTCAATCGCGGCAACGATGGCAATTATTTCAAGGAGAATTTTAAATTCTATGGTTTTTTGTTTTACTTGTTTATAGGAGGAATGGTAACCTAAACTACCCTAGTCCTACTAAACAAGTATAATCTAAGTCCTTGGGATTATCTTACTCCACAAGAGGACTCTCTTTCGTGCTCCATCAATGTATGCCAGCTATTGTATAGGGGTGAAGTATTTGTTGAGTAAAACAGGTCAAAAATTTGTTTTAACAATTAGTATGTATATTATTCCCATACAATGAGTGAAGAGACAATGGAGCGGATGAAACTTACTTGCTAGTGTCTAAAATCGCAGTCTGGGCCAAGCCTGGAACCAAATGACCCCCGTCAGACCCACATCATGCCGACCTACAAAACCCTAAAATGCCCCAAGCCCAAATTTGTCGCTCATTTAATTGTTACTAACAGTTGAATTGAAATCCAAAACAATGATATCTTTTAAAATCATCGTACTTGGGGACTATAGATGGAGAAGTTAGAATAATATCATTAGTGTTGATATTTTGTATGCCCCAAGTTAAGGTCTTCAGATTTTTTTACGATACAGATGATTGGCATGGCTACAATGGGCCTGCTAGCCTAATTCACGCTTCCACTTGAAAAAACTTCACAGATATTTATGCAGGCCCCAAGGTTTTGTGAAAACTTCTAGTAGTACGTAAGGCCTCCTAAAAATATACACAGTGCCCCATCCAAGGGAAATTTTCTAAAATTGGGGCTTATGAAATAGTTAGGATGTGAAGAATTTTGAGAATCTCGAAGGACATCCTCCCTTGATTAATATGGCCACCATTTCTTGCACACAAATAACTCATAAGGAGGCCTTTCAAACTCCTGATCCTGCCATGATGGTTCTGATATGGGGCTCAACAGTTGGAACAGTTTCTGCGCTGAAAAGCCAAACAACTGAAAAAAGGTCAATTATTTTGTCTTGTTATTTTCAATGCAATACATTCGCAGTTTCTATTTCAGGTAAAAGCTATTCTCATAGAGAGACCAATTTGGATGAGTTTGAATCCTTTGTGAATGGAGTAGAATTCCATAGTGGAACCTTCCTATTCCAAATTCAAGCCACTAAAAATGAGTGCCCTCTATTTTATAGGGTGTCATCAAGTTCTATTCTAATATAAGTTGGTTCAACTATAAAATTGAGTATAAGTGTCATGCCCCAAAATTTGATATTTTTGGAATACTCAAATCCCGGGTCACGATTCATCAAAAAAAAAAAAAAATCCCAGGTCACGATGGTCCCACATTGACTAAACTCTAAAAATCTACTAATTTCTAATGCTAAAGTGTTGCAGCTCAATCCACAATCTCATCCCCATACGCAAGCTAAGTTTCTTCGATTTTCGACTCGATCTCAAAACTTATGGAAAAACAATAGGTGAGGAAACTCTACAAATAACCAAACTATGAAACCGTAGCAAATGGTTAATAGTGAATTGAAAACAATTTAGGTCACAAAGTATCAGAATGAATATTTCAAGGTAAGTTCACAATTTCTTAAACCATAGTAATCAAGAGAAATAGATGAGAATAAAGAGCATAATAAAATACAGATTTGACATAAATCATGAGACAAAGTTGCAAATTTAGGAAAGGCATATCCGTAGCATTAATCAAATACAATTTTCATGTTACCGATGAGATTTTAACGTATAATTTCAGCAACTCAATTTCAATCATTTTTGTTACCGCAAGACGTAATCCCAAGAGCATTAGTAACATGTTATTGCTGGGCGTAATCACAAAAGCTTCAATAATGACACATAAATGGGCCAGCTGCAGACTAGTGATAATGCACAAAGGGGTCCAAATCATGATGTCATACGCAAAAAATTGATGGCTAAATACCCGCATATGAGAGTTTCCACAATGCATTGCCTATACTTTAGATAATGCTTTGAGGTCAATGTTGTATGTGTAACAAAATCCAACAATTCTCAATTTCAATTTACAAATAGGGGTCAGGTTGGAAACATGAATCAAACCATATGTCATCAAAATTTCCACAATTCCAACCTTTTAAATCAAATGACATAATTTCCAAGAATAATTCACAAAATAGTTCATTTTATAACAGGATATAGCTAAAGGGAATAAGAGCAAGTTTAACAATCATCACATTCAAAAAAAATCAAGGTAGCAAATATCCTAAATATTCTAGGATTCATTTAATAAATTCACTCAAATCGAATTGGGTCATCTGATCAAGTGTTTTAATACCTAATAAACCATCTGTGGAGCCTGTAATTCTACCACATCTTTCATACGTGATGAATTTGATAATGGGCCATAGCTCTCATGGAAAGAGTTTTGGCAACAAATAGGGAGGCATGTATATTAAGCGATTTTTTCGTTCAGTTCTTTACTTCTTTTCAAGCGTCTTTGAGGAGAGTGCAGATCTGCCGTTGACTGAAGTTTTATATATATATATATAGATATATATATATAGGGCTTTAATTCTGTGAGAATTGTTCTCATATACTTAACGTGAGAATTTTTTATGGGGACCACTTGTATGTCCCATTTGGGGATGGAACTAGGGGGATGGAAAGATCTATTTGAGACTACCCTACATATCAAGTTTGGCCCAAATCACATGTCTCTAACCCCTTTATCTATGGCCACAAATTCAATCTATTCGGATTCGTGCACAATCAATCTAGCAGTCCAGTAAATTCTATGGACGATAGTACTTGCAAACTGTATAACAGCAAACGGAGAGGCACAGAGGAAGCCGGCGAGCCCATAATCACAGGTCAAAGGACCAATACCGGTCTCTGATATGAGTGCTTCTATAGTGCACTCTTGGTTTTTTTTTTAATTCACTTTTCTTATTTGTTACAGATACAATTACTCCTTTTTAATTTGTTCTTCGTTCTACCTATTCGTACACCACCTTTATTTACTGTTTTTAACTTCCCTTCCAAACTTTATCTTTTCCACCATCCTCTGTTATAGTTAAAAAACTTCTTATTACCGGTAAAATGAGATTTCTAATGGAAAAGTGGATTGCCGGCAATATATAAAAGAACTATTATTTTATTTTTCAGATTACTAGATGATAAAAACCTCTTTGTATCAGGTGGGTTTAGAGGGCCTTACAAACTATAACGAGTGTCCAATTTTTAAAAGCTCAATAGGAAAAAATTTATCCATAAGTAATCACCAAAATAAATATCAAATTAATTTTTCAAGAGCAATATATATATATATATATATATTGTACGCTTGGGTGTTGGCTCTTTGGCATAAAGGGCTTGCAAACGGGTTGGGTTGGACTAATTCATGTCGGGGCAGAGGTGAACATTCTTTGTACCTTCAACTTGTGGCCGAACCATTTCTGAAACGGGCTGCAAACCTGTAAACAATACCCATTAAGCCTGGGGCCAGGTTGACCCATCGAGCCCGCATAACCTAGTTTTATTAATCCTTCCAAAACAAAGATAGTTCCTAAGGCTCGAACTCAAGACCTTATGTTTTATAAGGAAAAAACCTAACTGCCAAAACACAACTCTTCCGTATAAATAAAACTAAACCAAGCAAATATATAATATAAGGAATTGATCATAAAAAATAATAAGTTATTATAATTTGTAAAAAAAATAACATTATTAATAAAGATAACCTGCACCAACAATATTGAACTGAAAATATAAACCCGCACTAATGTGTTGCCAAAAATGCTTGTCGAGGGAGAATCGGTGTCGTTTGAAATTTTTTTTTTTTTGTGACTTTGAGTTTTATAAATTCTGATGTTAAAGGAGTGGAACACTACAGCCCACCAATTAAAATCACAATCATTAAGACAAACATCCTTACTACTTTTGGTATATTCCCAAAATTTACCCTTATTTGGATTATTTTCACTGTCGAACTAATTCTCTGATTAAAAAAATAAATCTTATATATATGCATATTCTTTTTCATATTTTTTTATCAAATAATTATACCAATAGCGTGAGACTATCTTCGGTGGAGATAAAATTCTGGGTTGTCCTATGTACCGAATTTCAATACTTAGTCCCCATCATGACATTTAGGCTCTTTATCTCAGGATTTATCAAAGTCAAAGCATTATATTGAAGAGTAAGTTGTAGCTTTCTATCTATCAAATGGTTTGACGAGAAGGTTAGTAAATGGCTAACACATGTCAACTTGATCTCATATTTCATGTACTAAAGAAAACAATTCGTTCCCCTTCTTGGTGTTTCTTCAACTTACGGATTTGTAGAAGGTCCAAAGGAAGGAGTGGATAAGGAAAAGGTCACATCTACATGAGATTCTAACCTTTATCTCACAATCCAAACTGTGGATTCTAAAGAAAAAAAATGGAGAAAACTAATATCCCACAATTCTAAAGAATCCTTCTAATCTTTATCTCGCAATTCTATATATTTTTTCTTCCATTGAGTTAAGAATCCAATTAATAATCAACATATTCTTAGAGTCCCAATCTTAATATTTGCATCCTTTTTGGAAGGCTCCCCAAGACTTTCATCAATGTAGTGTGGCCTCTTAGCACCAACTGCATCCTAGTAGAATATGCTCAATGCTTGTATTTGTTCCCATAAAAAGTTATTGTGATTTTTTTATTTCGATTCACAACATTGGGTAGTTGTTAGGAAGATGACATAGAGCTTCGTCCCCCTTGCTTGGATTCCATGATGATTGTTCAATTCAATTTAAAGGAATTATATGTAGAAAATAGTCCTCTTACTAAACCAAAACCTCCAACACATTCATGATTGAGTAGTGTTAGAACCTTGCTATCACAACATGCCCAATCCCAGGCCTTCAAGTTGGGAAGTATCACTCTTGACTAGTTGGCCAAACTAGCAAGGGAAAAGAAAAAACGCCACAAATACCTTTAGGCAATACCTTTTAAGTTGATTTGGATAAATTTAAATGGCTAAATACAAACAAAAACCAATTATTGGATGCAAACGTAAGCCAATCATAGAAAGACAGGATAAAAAAAAAAACTTCTACACAATAACTTGGTCTTATCTATGATGAGAAAAAACTGTAAGCAGAGGTTAAGAGCTCCTAAACTTTCCTGTGCACTGCCTATTGGATAGGTTTATTGAATTATATAGCCATATCTTATTTTTATCTCATAACAGATGGTCCAGTTGTATATCTTTAGCTTTGATCCCTCACTCTTGTTGCCATTCAGTAGGTGCCCTTCTTGGTCAAATCTTAAGAAATTAACAATAGCTGGGCGAACAAGCCTGAGAATCTTGCCATCTCTTGGTTATATGTGATTTAATTTCACATATAAAACTCTCGTGACGGATAAGAAAGTGTTTCTTAGATCACATAAATATGATAAAATGAAATTTATTTTGTTTCATACAAGCATCTCAAACTAATTGACCACAATGAGAAATATATAGTCCCTTGGTGATAAGACGCTCGCTCCTATAGCTCTCACCAAATCTCAAACCCTCATGGGAGCCCTTTATTTGCTATATCTTGGCCACTGGGCCAACCAAGAAAAAAGAAAGGAAAAACAAAACATGCAAGTACATGTAAAGTCAATGTTTTCTTTTGTCCACCCACTTCATCTTCCAATAACTTGGATCTTGAAATAAAAAAAGGCAAACTTTTTTTTTCCTTGAACTTATTCAGGTATAGCTGCCAAATTTGTACAGCAGCTATTCTTTGTATCCTTATTTGTTAAAACTGATGAAATGAAAGGATTAGAGGGCATCATCAGATTTTCCATGCTTCCTTCCAACATGTGGACCACCCTCCCCATAGGAGGGCGATCCATTGGGTGCCATTGTATACACCAAAGAGCCACAATTGTTAATTTCTTGGCGATGTTTGCATCTTCCTCTGTTTGAACCTTGAGCCCCAAGTCTTCCTCTTGACATAGACGTTTATACATCCATTCTGGAAAATATACTTGACTTGTATTGTCGGTAGTATTGTCGGTGTTTTTTCTTCCACTCACCATTTCTAATAACAACATCCCATAACTATATACATCTGATTTGTAGGAGACATTTCCAAAGTTTCTTGAAAACACTTCAGGTGCAATGTAGCCCATGGTTCCTCTAGCATTAGTCATAGATACCACACTTTGCCCCTTCGAGCACAGCTTTGCCAGACCAAAATCAGATATCTTTGGGTTGAAGTTCTGGTCAAGGAGAATGTTATGAGGCTTAATATCAAAATGAAGAATGCGTTGGTCACATCCTTGGTGAAGATATTCCATTCCTCTAGCAATGCCGATTGCAATATTTTGAAGTTTCTCCCATCCAAGAACATTGTCATTGGTGCTTTTGGAAAAAATGTATTTCTCCAAGGATTCATTTGGCATGAATTCATAGATCAGGGCCCGCTTCAATCGATCAGCACAAAAACCCAAAAGACGAACCACATTGATATGGTGAATTTTTCCCATGGTACCCACTTCATTGATGAACTCCTCACCATCAATATCAAAACTCTTAAGAATCTTTATAGCAACGAACGTCCCATTTGAAAGCATTCCTTTGTACACACAACCATAGCCTCCTTGGCCTAGATTTTCTTTGAATTGGCCAGTCATTCGTTTTAAATCAGCATAAGAATATCTTGTGGGCTTGAGATATTTGTATTTTTCTAGAAACTTTTCTACCTTGATTTCATTTTCCAAATCCAACTTTCTATTTGATTTCCAAGAGCAATAGACTTTAATTGTAATCACCAGAGATAACAACAGAAGAAATGCGCCTATACCTGAAACTGCACTTCGAGAAAATGGAATTCACAAACAATTCCCATAAACAAGTCATTAATTTAGTAATTAAATATGAGGAGTGATTACCTACCTATAATGACATATTGTCTTTTTGAACCTGCAAGAGTAGTAAACAAAAGTCAGTAGAGATGTATTTTTCACTCTTTATGTCCTGTAGCATTGAATCAAGTGGTTTTCTTCTCGGTAAAACAAAATTAGTTACATAAGTTTGGTGTGGATATATTTGAATTAGTACTATTTTTTTTACTTTTGACTATGAGATGGTGACTTTTATAGTTTACCACATAATAGGGCACAGGGTGGCAAGCTGGACGGATCAGGTAAAAGGAAATTGGATTAACTAAGGTGTGTGGGGGTAAAGCCAAACCATTATCTGTCCATTTTTAAAATGCGCAAGGTAACCCCTAGCTTGCCAACCTAAGCACCTGTGTCTTTACTAGAATTTCTGAGAGGAATTTGGGATATTGGGGTTTTTTGGACATGATGTGACATCTTAATACAATGTTTCTTTCACCAGAATTTCAAATTCTAGCCACATGAAAAGTTTCAAATAAGTTTTTGTAATTCCTAGAATTTAATTTTATATGCATTTGGTTGAAATTTTAGAATGAGGGATTTGAAATCCCACATCAAGCGAACAACTTTTGGAGGATTTGAAATTCCTTCAAATATAAATTCTTGAAATTCTAGTAAAGAAACAGACTCTAAGTCAAATCCAATGGGAGTCAACCTACTGATTTGACCCACATAACCCACATCCAATGTGGTTCAACCCTTTTGACCCAGACTGTACCAATTAAGGTACAACCATTGTTTAAAAAAGACCATTTGAAATAGTAACAGCCTATACCATTACCATAACATTATTTTCAAAAATTCAATCATGGTATAAAAAGGTAAAAAAGTTGGTCCATATGTGATAATAGCTGTTATTTTGAATATAAGGGTCCTAATGGCCGATATTTTGAAAATAACAAGAAAATATTGGCCGATGATGATTTCTTTTTTTTTTACTTTCTTTTCCCGTCTTTCTTTCACTTCTTTCTTTTCCTAATTATCGATGGAGATTTCTGAAACTGTGTTAAAGCTTCTAAAGCCTCTTTTTTCACCAAAACTAAAGTGATTTGCAAGATTTTGGTGAATTCTTATGTAATAGCCTTGTGGAATTGAGTAATACACTAGTAACTACTATTAATAGCTACTTGATTTTTAAGTGTTTATCACTAATGGTTAGTCCAAAATTATGGTTGCAACACAAATTATAAAATTTGTGATACTTCAACTTATTTTAATATATACATGTAAATCTATTTAATTTGTAACATACATTTTAAATTTCAGTCAAGGCAATGATACGAGATGTTATCACTTAGAGGAACCAATATTTGGTCTTAAACTACTTACAAATGGATAAAAAAAATATTATTTTCTAACATTTTATAATATTTTGGATTCCTTAGATATGTTTTTGGAATTCTCTGTGCAAATTTGCATTGCGATGATCTAGGGTGACCGCAAATCGCAATGTGATGTCATACCATGATGGTTTTCAAGTCAACTGTGATTTTGAACAATGGATACAACAAATAAATCGAAGCCCTCCTTTTTCCCACTTCTCTCCACTTCTAATTAGGGGCAGACCCGTATGTAAGCCTGGGGGGCCAAGATTTCACAAAGCCGTTTCAAATTTCACAAAACCCTTTTAAGTTTTTCATAATTTTTTATATTTTTACCTATGTCCTTCCAAAATTTTTAGAAAACTCCCTACATATTTTGAAAACTATATTTATCTTTCATATGTAGCCCTCTCAAAACTTTTTTTCTAGATAGTGGCCCCCCAAGAAAAAATTTCTAGGTCCGCCCCTACTTCTGTTGTGGGTCAACCCGTTTAACCCAAACTATATCAATTGAGGTACACCACGTGAAATGAAACCCTCCTTTCCCGACTTCTCCCACTGACGAAGGAACCCCAAGTGAGAAACATCCAAAACAAAGAAGTCAAGAGATATGGGTCGCCTTCTGTTCCTGCAGGAATAGCCCAAAGGGCAAACGAAAGAATGGGAAAGCCTTAGGCAAGTCTTAACATGATGATTTGAAGATTTGAGGATTGTGATTTGTTTTAGGAAAAAGGGGACTAGAGAGAGAGAGAGGGGCGAGCATAGAGGTTCTTTCTAGGCCGGGATTACAGAACCAGTTAATCGGGATTAGACGGGTCATACTGGTTGACCCTAAGCATCTAGTTTAAATTCGGTTCGGATTCTTCTACTCTGATCGACCCTTGGGTCAAGTTTAATAGATCAAATTCTGTTCACCAGAAACCCAAAACACCCCAAAATTGAATATGGAAATTTTCTTTTTGTTATTTTATTTTATGTTCTGCATATGTATGTGTGGTTGCATGAAGACTTCTACTTAACAGTATTTTATGTTCTTTTACAATATTTTATGTTCTTTTACTTATAAATTTTTTCATGTTTGGCGAATTGAATACAATTTAAATTTTTTATGTTACATCTCTTTTTTTTAAGAAATTTTAAAAATAATCATATTATACATGTGCTACTAGTATACAATTATTATTTGTCTATAGTATTTAATTTCAAAATCATGAGTTTGAGTCAACCCAAATATCTTATAAGATGATTGTGTATGAGAAGTAATTTTTATCATTTTTCCCATATCTATCTATTTAGTTTATTAATTCTCTATTTTTTATATTTACCATTTTGATATAATTAATTAAGAAATTATCAATTTTATATATAAATAAGCATTTAATACAATTACTTATATCGCCCATGATATGCTAGTGCGTATTATATGCATATTATAAACAAGGAAACTATATGGTAGGGAGAGCTTCCATTTGGTGAGGGCTATGAAGAAATTGTTCCCTTGGCATTGGTGGGCACAAGCATTTAGAGCTAGCAAAATCCAGCACAACCCGACCTGTTTCTAACCAGCCTAACCCAACCCATTTGAAATATGGGTCGGGTTAGAATTAGGATTTGCCAACTTGTATAAAAACGGGTCGAGTTAGGGTTGACCCGCCTCACCTATCCTAACTTGTTTGACCCGTTTCGATTTTACTAAGTTACCATGACTTTTCAATTTTTATGTGACTTTTCTTATTTATGTGAGCCATAAACTATATACTCTTAATCTTTTGTGGAGGATTTATGTAAAATTTTGATACTTAGAATATAAAACTTATTTTTTATTTGACAATATGATGTTTTTGTAGTTAAAATATTGATATGTGTTTTTTATTTTTATGTTTGCATATACAGTTATATAAAAAATATGGATATGAATGAAATACAATATCTATGATAAGTCTTATATGCATACTCAAATATGGAATTATAAAATTGAACAAAAATTGAAAAGAGATTATCTCAATAAATGGGCTAGAAAATATTTATAGATTTTTCATTTTTCCACCTTGAAAATTGATAAATTATAAATTCATACTCAATGCAACATTTTTAATGAGTCTAGATGTAAGGAGAGCTTTACAAATAAAATTGAGCCACATAAAACGAGTTAAATCATACACAAAATGAGCAATAAGTATGCTAGGTTGGGTCAACCCCACTCAACCCACATCAAATTCAGGTTAGGCAGGTCGAGTTGGGTCAACCCAGACCCACTAGGTTTCTTGAAATTCTAGGGCCATAGCCAGCCCAGACCCACTAGTTCTGGCCCAGCTTATTCTCAACGGAAAAAATATATATATATATATTATGAGAAATGTCCCCTCCCCATAGAAAAGGCTTTTTGCCGAAAATCTAGGCCATTTTTACGCTTTTACTCATTGAAAAGTGGCTGCACCAACCATGAAAGATTTTCGCGACAAGAAAGCAAATAATTCATTTTGTGAAAACATGGCTACACAAATGTGCCCTGATTTTTCTTTTAAATTTTTTTATCAAGCCAAAACTTGAGACATCCAAACATCACTCCAAATTGGATTAAAGTCCAAAGAAATCTCCCCTAGGGTCGCCATGGGGTAGCCAATGGTCGCCGGCGGAGGAGAGGTTGCGTGATGGAAGAGGGTTTTGAGAAGAAGAGATCTAAAGGGACTTTGGATAGTTGAAAAAACATAAAAACACAGCGAGAAATGAAAGTTGTTTGAAAATCTCAAATCACACTAGACGTTCTAATTTTAAATATAATTGGAAACTTGAACCTTATTTTGAAGTGTTTTTTGTTTTCTGATTTGAAAATTGGACAATACCTGAGCCTGATTTTAAAATTTTTGCAAACTGGCGGTAATACCTTTGTGAGAAGGCGGAGGCGGGGGCAAGCATAGAGTCTCAGAGCTACTGTTGTCCTTGTATCCACATTTTTTCCCACTCCGTTCGCAGTCTATGCATCCGGGCACGTACCACACCAGACGTAGGCCATCGCTACCGTCGCCGTAATAATTGTAACCTTGGGCATAGTAACTGCGATAGTAGCTCCACTCCAAATTGTCAAAAATATTATTCTCAGTTAGCGGAGGAGCCGACATCCAATTAAGATTAAAAGGAAATAGTCTTGGAACTGAAATGGTCTTTATTGGCTGGCAAGATACCGGCAACAAATCCACAGTTGAACTATTGCCATTAGGGAAAATAAAAGCATCATGTTCTGAGTCACTCAGACAGGGGATAGGAGAAAGATAATCTCTGTCGAAGTCAACCTTCTTTGAACAATTTAGGAGTGTATAAAGGGTCCAGCTGTCTGGATTGATACGAGAAGAGGTGAAATTGGAGCTGGTGAAGAGGAGGTTCCATAGGCAGTTCTTGTCCGCCACAACGGCCAGCGTCTGTGCCTCGTAATCTATTCCTTCCAGGATAACATCACGTCCTAAAAGAGGGTAGTGAATGAAGGTGGAGCTATCTTTGCAATAGAGATCGAACCCTCGATAGCCGCAGCGTGGATGTTGGAGGCCTTTGATTCTGAAGGGGAATCTGATGCGAGGAGCATCCTTGGCATTGCCACAGCTAACGGGCTTACAAGAGTGGGCATAGGTATTGGCATGGGAGCATTCAATGATTAGAGGAAGAGAGAGGAACAGGGGGAGGAGGGCGAGCAAGCGGAAGAAGATGCTCTGCTCTAAACTAACCATTTCTTTCTCTATGGAAGGGAACGGTGGCAAGACTTGAAAAGTTATGACTCAATTGTTTTTGTGTACCAGACCTACAATTGAATCATTTTGCCGTAAATTTTAGGAGTCAATTCCTTGCCAACTAGCAGGCCCCTTGTGATTAATGGATGCCTTCCGCTATCTGCCCAGGTGACTTCATAAGTGATCACTTTAAGGCCCTAAAAATATACCTCCACCCATCGGATAGTTTATTCTCTGTGTTTTCTATTTCCTTGTAAACCCCTTCCTCAATCATGCTACTAAGTGGGCCCACAGGCCAACTATTCGAGGATTGGGATGGCCAAAGGTTCCGGGAATAACCCATAAATCAGCATTTACCCTGTTTAGTTTGTTTTATTCACAAGAAGAATCTATTTTAGTCCTGATCTGAACCATTCATCATCATTTGAAGGCTAGAAATAGCTTGGGGGCCAAATGTCATGTCTTTATTCAACATGCATGTTACAAAAATTTAGAAATTCAGGAAACCGTTGAATCCACTAAGATTTACATGTGAAAATGACAAACAATGAATGAAAATTGTTTCCATGGCACTCAATTGCATATGAAAATGAAACAAGTGTGTCATTTGCACATGAGAATAGTTTCCCTTTGACATGGATTAAAGCCAAATAATCCCTAAGGGCCTGTTTAGTTTCTAGAATTTCTACAAAGAAATTGAATTGCTGGGATTTCTTTTGGACATGATGTTACATTTTATCCCCTGTTATTTGCAAATGCAATAGTTTTTCACAAGTATTTCAAAATTTCAACTACCTAAAAAGTCTTTAATGACCTTCAGAATTTAAGAATTCCAACCCCTTATCTTTTTGGTGGAATTCTTGAATGCTCAAATACAATGGAGCATTTAAGAATTTCACATAGGAATTCTATGAATTCCAGCAAAGAAACAAACCCTTTAGGCTTATTTGATTAGAAGAATTTTTGACAAGGAATTGGGCTTGTCTTGAATTTCTGAAATTCTTTTACCTTTTGTCCTCCAATCATTTCAAATGTCATGCTTGATATACGAATTTAAAATTCTATTTCACATGAAAAGCTACTTTTAACCTTATGAATTTTTCTTTATTTACCAAAAAAAAAAACTCTTATGAATTTCCCAAATTCCAGCATTCCAAATGCCAGAGGAGGGTTAAGCTTTTGAAATTATGCTTTGGAGAGCAACATTTGAAATTTTCAGAATTCTCTCACATCAGAATTCTTAGAATTCTTTCAACCAGATGGGCCCACTCAGACAAATATTAGGTAACGCTTTGTTGACTTCCAAATCGTCTCAAACCTTCATCTCCCTCGCTTGTCAAGTATCAAGGTGGATAAGTCTTGATGTACCATTTAACTCCTGCTCCCTATTGCAAACTCTATGTTCTAATCTTTTATACTTCAATATTGGGATGTGGCTACTATAAAACAATCAATTATAGTATTAAAGCTAGAGGTATGGTCGGCTTTTACTTGAAGCGTTAGATTGATGCATAAACTACATTTTAAGCTTTTGTAGTATTTTATTCGTGTGTTTATTAAGTGATCAATTTGATTTGAACCTAACTCCCATGGTGGTTTAATTTGACGAAAGCCCCTTCAAATGAGGTGATTTATTTTCAGCAGTTCTACATTTTTGAAGTTAGCCCACTAAGAGTCTTTAGGAATTTCTTATGACTTCAGAGCCTTAAACCAAACTCTATAAATCCCACTTAGGAATTGGATGTTATATTGCTGACTTCATTGGGTATAAACCAATTCCATTTGGACCCATTGGAGAGGTAACAAGTAAGAACCATGGTAGAATATCAAGAATCACTACCATTAGTTCAAGTCAAGGATGGCCTGATACATTGGCATAATGGGTGGTTGCATTCTTGACTTGACTTATCAACTAGTCACTTGGGTCCCATTGGAGTGAACGCTAACATGTAAGGAAATTCTCAGAAATATAAGAGAGATTGCCATTATTGCAAGTCAAGGATGAATTAATACATTAAAGTCAAGACTGGTTGCATTGGTGACTTGACTAATCAACCAAGCTCACTTGAATTCCTTTGGATTGAATGCTAGAATCTTCTTAGAAATATCAAAGCCACAGCCGGTGCAAGTCAAGGATGACTTGTTACGTTCACGTCAAGAGTGGTTGCATTTGTTGACTTGACTTATCAAACTCTCTCATTGGGTCCCATTGGAATGAATGCTAACGTGGAAGAAACTTCTCAGAAGGAGTCACCACATTATTGCAAGTCTAGGACAACCTTACACGTTCAAGTCAAGAGTGCATTCTTAACTTGACTTGACTTACCAACCAAGTTTACTTGACTAATCAACCAAGCTCACTTGAATCCCTTTGGATTGAATGCTAGAATCTTCTTAGAAATATCAAAGCCACAGCCGGTGCAAGTCAAGGATGACTTGTTACGTTCACGTCAAGAGTGGTTGCATTTGTTGACTTGACTTATCAACCTCTCTCATTGGGTCTCATTGGAATGAATGCTAACGTGGAAGAATCTTCTCAGAAGGAGTCACCACATTATTGCAAGTCTAGGACAACCTTACACGTTCAAGTCAAGAGTCGCTGCATTCTTAACTTGACTTGACTTACCAACCAAGTTTACTTGACTAATCAACCAAGCTCACTTGAATCCCTTTGGATTGAATGCTAGAATCTTCTTAGAAATATCAAAGCCACAGCCGGTGCAAGTCAAGGATGACTTGTTACGTTCACGTCAAGAGTGGTTGCATTTGTTGACTTGACTTATCAACCTCTCTCATTGGGTCCCATTGGAATGAATGCTAACGTGGAAGAAACTTCTCAGAAGGAGTCACCACATTATTGCAAGTCTAGGACAACCTTACACGTTCAAGTCAAGAGTCGCTGCATTCTTAACTTGACTTGACTTACTAACCAAGTTTACTTGGTCCCATTGAAATGAATGTTAGCATGTAAGAATCTTCCAGTAGGACTAGTGGCAGATCTATGACTTTTGTTTGAGGAGTTGGGATCTTCGTAGAAAATTTGGTTTTAGGTGTAAATTAAAATTTTTTATGTGGATTTTGAGGGTTGGCCCATGATATTTATTGGATTTTTGGTAGTAAATTCAAAATTTATGTATAAGATTTGGAAGCATGCCAGATGTGATGGGTGCGGTGGCACCCACGTGCTTCTATTTAGGTTCGCCCCTAACTAGGACCGGCTTAATAGATTTACATTAATTCTCAAAAATATTTAAGTTCGTGAAAGACTTTTTGCATTTTCCTCATAAAACATTTTCCAACCTTTTCTTGCTGGAAATGATTTTCTACAAAATTGTAGAAAAGTTAGTTTAATTTTGAAGTGGTCCTTGAAGAAAAAAGCTCGCACCAAATATGGAATTTTAAATGTAGTGGAAGATGTTTATTTTCGTAATTCACCGTGGATCCTCATTAACATGCCCCAGGTTCTCTTCTCCCGTTAAGTAAGAAATGTTATGTGGCTGGATAGGAAATAAAAAATAAAAAATCGCCATATATATATATATATATATATCTAAGCAACCGAATGCATTGAGAGGAGGAAGAGGTATGAGAATTTTGACATAGCTAGACTCAAAATGTACCGGGCTTTCCTTTTCTTCTCCTTCTTCTTCCCAGCAGTTTTGAACAGTACTTATGCTGAGATGAGAGATTGCCAATCTTCCTGTGGACCTGTTGCCAACATTAGCTACCCTTTCCGCCTAAACCAATCTCCCAAAACGTGTGGCGTGTCTGATCCGGTGTTTGAGCTCACATGCGAAAACAACCAAACTGTTTGGAATGTCATGTCCAATCGATACTACGTTTTGAACATCTCATACTATAACTTCATGGGCTCGATCCAACTCCTTGATTCTCTTCCTCCAACAGACAATTGCTCTTCCCTCCTCTCCTACAATCCCTCTTCGCCCTTTCTAGACAACGGACTAGATGTGATGGGGTTCCATTTTTCGATTTACAGTGGCTATCCAGTTGTGTATGTGAATTGTTTGGTTCCAATAGAGGATCCAGCCTATGGACTAGTTACCCCATGCAATACAACAACTTCTTCTCCTCAGAGTCTATATCTGTATGCTATCATGAGTAATTTTATGCCCATCACCCATCTCAACACCTCCTGCAAGGTTGCAAAGAAAATCCCTGCGTCTTGGTGGAATGGGGACAAAAATGCTACCAGTTACTATGAAATTGAGAGTATTCTGATGAGGGGTTTTAAAGTGAATTGGGGTTTTGAGGTAAGATGCGACTATTCTAAAGATTGCTGGAGAGTAAGGTCGTGCGACGGGCGAGAAATGTTACACCAGTGGCGGCAGTGCTCATCTTGTAGGAGAATATTACAGTCACATCATTGTGAGTATTAGAATGTTAAGATTAAGTTTGAACAGAATTTGAATTGGAAATTTTCTGCACGATAAATTGATGTTTATAATAGTGCAAATATAGGAGTCATTTTTTTCTTTTCTCTGCTTTATTTATTTATTGATAGTATGAATTAAATTGACCTTTTTTAGATTAATTTAGGGCAAAACAATCACAATCCTTGCACAACACAATGGAGAAGAAAAGCAATTAATCTATGACATACGGTTTAAGAGGTTCACCGTAAAAACTGCATCCATGGGTTTTGAGCATTCTACCCGATTTTATTATGGAAAAATTGGGCAACCCAACTCAGTTATTAAGATTTCTAACTCTCTAGCTCTTAGCATACTCTCTTCACATACCCAAGTCTTATTCTCACATCCTCCCCTTACAAGTTCTCTTTGTGTTTACCCTTTTCTTAACTTTTTTTAAAAAAGAAGAATAACCATAAGAGATCTTATCTAAGACTTGTCGTAACTAAGTGGCCCCCTGAAAACCACTCAATAATGCCCACGTACACTCTTGTCTACACATTAAAGGGTGTAATACTCTAATTCTTAATTAGAATTCAAAGAACTTTCACATGGACAATTTCTAAATTGTAAGACATGTGAAATTCCTAAATTCTCACTTATACTTTTTTTTATAGAAAAATCCTCACTTATACATGACCATTCAAAATTCCTACAAAAACAAGAGTGGTTGGAATTCCAAAAATTCTAAAGGTCATTTGAAATTTTTTAGATGGTTGGAATTTGGAATTGTGATAAAAAATATATATGGTTTTCAAATGCGAGAAAATAACCTATCACGTCATGCCCAAAAAGTGCCAACATCCCAAATTCTAGAAAGACATTCTCCAAAGGGAACGAGCCCTTAAGATTTACGGCCTACATGCTTAAAGATCAAATTTCTTTAGTATTAATGTTTCATTTTAGTTGGCAGCAACTTCTATATGTATTGGTTGTCGTATCTATCATAAATGCCTAGCAACCATCATGTTTCGTTATTATTGGAAAATGCTCCAAAAAAATGAATTTAAGTTTGATTAACAAACGAATACATAATTGGGACTTGAGGAATAACCTGGTGGTAGGCATCTTATATCCCATATCACCCACCAAGGATCAATCCTGGTGGGTGCTTTAAATCCTCACCATAATTAAAAAGAAAAAAAAACACGAATACATAACTAAATTCTATAGTAAAAAACGAATCATAAAATGTTTTCAAGTTTTTGTTCTTTTATTATTACAGGACTTTTCTATCAGTACTTTCAACTCATTATATTTTTTACCCTTGTGAAATGGTTCCAATCTGTCCTTGCCCCTAAGCCGAACCAGGATGCAGCTTGGCAATTCTAGAACCATTTTACACAGTATATTCCTCTGAATCCATCAACCCAACTGAAAATAGACTGAGCCAAACCTAGAATATTTAGAAACATCGACCTAGCCTATGAAAGAAGGATTTTGGTTGACATTGCAAAAAAAAGTAATCGATGCACTGAATTTGGGTTTACTATAACCTGCTACACAATATTGGAAATTAGAATTTGGTTTAGGACTTCATAATTCTATTTGACTTAAGAACTAATTCAACTAGATATACTTTTGCTTTACACTTAGAGCTGATTCAACTAGATATGCTTTTGGTTTACACTTACACTATTCAAAAATATTTAATTGGATGTCATTCAAGCACTTTTAATCCCTTTTGCCTCTCTGTTTTTTTTTTTTTTCACTTTTGCCTTAATTTCAAAGTAGCTAGAAGCTAACTTTGTGGGATAAATGTCTAAAGCAATTCGACACTTTACTTTTTTCTTACACATGTTTGTCATATAACTTAGAAATACTGCACATAGAACTGTCCTTTGATATGCTATTCGTTTTTGACCGGTCAAAGTTTTAATATTTCTCACAGAGTTGTACATACAATATTATGGGGCCATGTGATGTCACACACGCGATATTTTAAAGCCACGTGATATTGCACATATCACCTTTTGCCATATCCTAGGGTCATGTGATATCCTACTGCTAATGTACAAACATCTCTATAGAAAATATTAAAGTTTCGACTATTTTTAGGAAATGTCCGGTTTAAAGCCAGTTTTACGGTCAATATCCTTATAATTTATATAAAATAATGAGTTTGCTTGTACTATTTTTAATTACTTTATGACAAATATTCTCAAACTACTTTTATATGATGACTTTTTTATGACTTTGACAGGGTAACAAGTTTACATTTTTGTAATTCAATAGATATTCCAAATAGACTATTTCTAAATTTGAGTAATTGAAACAACCCCTTTAAAAAGATTTATTTGAAGGAGCTCATTTATTTCAAACAAATATTACTTACGAAACACGCCTTAAGTTGAGCATTAATCTAATGTGCTCGGCTCCTTGAATGACTAAAAAAATATACTCATATAGCCATGCTTCTTCATAAATGGGCTAAGTTTATGGTTAATGAGTTTTAACTATTTCTGATCCATTCTTCTAGCTGAAAAATGTAGATTTCTATTTTGAATATAATCCTTTATTTGATGCAGGTTTCATGGGAACTATCCGTAAATACCTTGAAGGTAAAAACTAAGATGTTGTTTTTGTTACATAATTTTCCTGATTCTTGATCAATTAACATTTTTTAGTGCTTCCTTTGGCGTCAGTTTTTTTCATCGTATGACTTTGTCTTTTTTTTTTTCCTTTGACTTTCCTTACAGTTGCTGTCTACTACATCTTCTACAGGGATATGGGTAAATCCTATGAAATAATTTCTATTGCATGATTGCTGATTCTGTTTGTACTCATACAAACTATAGTCATTTTTACAAGTTCAATGTATGTTATCTTGTGTATGTGTTGAAGAAGTTATTATTTGCTTAGATAGCATGCTTATAAAGACTTTGGCATAGAAATTTTAAGTGTAGCATATATGCACCAGTTGTAATACGTAAATACACTTAAATACACACAAAATGCACAGTAGCTTATGTGGCACCATACAATAACAATTATATTCCACTTTTGATTCTGCTCTTTCAAGGATAAATACACTTGTCATCACCTTATGGGATAAATACACTTGTGCGTATTTTGTGTGCATTTTATTATGTATACTGATAATTATTGTATATGCACAGTTCTCATTTCACTTTCTTTAATGACAGATATTCGCGGGTTTTCCTTTTATGGGTGCATTGGTAAGACAATCGTATGTAATTTGAATTTACATGATCGTATAGTACAAAAATATTATTTATGGTTCTATTTTATTTCATAAGAAATATAATCATTTAATCAAATCTAATACATATTTTGTATGTGGTTTCTTTTTTGAAGAGATTTTCTTTGAGATTTTCTTTCTCGGGAGA
This sequence comes from Sextonia rubra, assembly GCA_037013555.1. Taxonomy (NCBI): domain Eukaryota; kingdom Viridiplantae; phylum Streptophyta; class Magnoliopsida; order Laurales; family Lauraceae; genus Sextonia; species Sextonia rubra. The sequence continues at coordinate 7,943,766 of JASUAD010000003.1, read as the reverse complement.
ACAGCAATTGGAGCATTGTGTGTTTTTATATTTTTGCTGTACAAATTACGAAAGAGGCATATATGGATGGATACAAGTGTTGAAGAATTCCTAAGTATTTATAGATATCAGACGCCAAGAAGATACTCTTACTCAGAAATTAAGAAGATAACAAAGTGCTTCAAAGAAAAAATTGGCGAAGGAGGCTATGGCTCTGTTTACAAAGGAAAGCTCTCAAATGGTTGTCTTGTTGCAATAAAAGTTTTAAAGAACACCAAGGGTAATGGGCAAGAATTCATCAATGAAGTTGCTACAATTGGGAGGATACACCATGTGAACGTGGTACGATTGATTGGGTTTTGCTCGGAGGGACCAAAAAGGGCTCTAATTTATGACTTCATGTCTAATGGTTCTCTAGAAAAATACATCTTCATAGAGGAAAATAAAAACTCTTTGTGTTGGAACAAGATGTACCAAATTGCACTAGGTATAGCTCGTGGGATCGAGTATCTTCATCAAGGATGTGATATGCGGATTTTGCATTTCGACATCAAGCCTCACAATATTCTCCTTGATGAGAGGTTTACCCCAAAAGTTTCTGACTTTGGGCTGGCAAAGTTTTATACAACAGAAGAGAGTATAGTATCAATTACAGCTGCAAGAGGAACTATGGGATATATTGCTCCTGAGCTATTTCATAAAAGCTTAGGTGGTGTTTCATATAAGTCTGATGTATACAGTTTTGGGATGCTTTTGATGGAAATTGCAGGAAAAAGAAAAAATATCGATGCATTCGCTGAGCATTTAAGTCAAATTTATTTTCCATTATGGATTTATGATCAACTCAATAAGGGAGCAGACATGGAAATGGTGAGTGCTATGAATGAAGAAAAAGGAATTGCAAAGAAGTTGATAATGGTTGCATTATGGTGTATTCAGCTGAAGCCTACTGATCGCCCTTCTATGAGGAGAGTTGTAGAGATGCTAGAGGGAAGTGTTGAACATTTGCAAATGCCAAGCAAACCATTATTATTCCCACAAGAGCTTGATCAAGATCATTCTCGACGGGATGAAACTACAAAACCATCAACTGCTATCCAATTAGGATTAGTCACAAATAATATGGATGAATCAAATATCGTAGAGCTGGTTGTAGACTGACTATTATGCTCCATAAAAACAATTTTCATCGTTTATAATATATTCTCATCAAAAGTGAAAAAAAATGTGTTCATCTTTATGTACTTTTTTCTTCTTCCCTTTTATGTTATGAGTCATCTTAAATAAAGATTCATCTGGTTATGATGTTCCATTAGGAAGAGGTCATGAGACCATACACACAATTAAAGGGATGAAATGCAAACTGCATGCTTCTCAAACCACATAACTAATGAGAGCTTGTAGTCCTCGCCGATGGACATGATATAGAACTAAGAAATCAGGGACAATGATTAAAATGGATACAATTAAGGATTTCCTTCTTTAAGCATTAATTATTTTGTATCTATGTGACCATCTATGAGATGAAAAATTTAATCGACTGCTCAACGTTGTGCGAAGTAACAGGTTACTAAAATCTTGTTATTACAATAGTGCCTATTACAACGGATAAATAAAGGCAGATTCGTCCTGAACTAAGCTATCCCAAATCTTGTGCTAGTTGAACAAGCACCAGCTTAACTTCGGGAGGTGGGGATGGGATGGGATAGCGATTTAGTAGCAGTAGTGGGGGTGGCGATTTAGTAGCAGTAGACAGCAAAGTAAGCCAAATAGCTATTAAACGACAGCTTTGGTTTACCAAAGCCATATAAACCAACTTAGTTGAAGCTTGCTTCTGGCCCAGCAGAAAAATGCCGTAATCCAATCAAAACCACAAGCAATCTAGGTCTTTAATCATCCGAATTCCAGTTTAGATTGTATAGAACAATCTGCTGAATTATTTGGTTTTATAACAGAGCTTCTAGTTTGATTAAGGTTGTAGATATTTGAATATTTGTATTTTTCCTCATGTTAGAAAGCCCATATGATTTGGAACAAATTTGGTTTGGAATTGGTTCTGATTTATATGCGAGTATTTCATTGTGAAGATATCATCATCTATCTTATCTCATCTCTCTGGGGCCGGATGTGTGAATCCTAATTAACAATTCTCCCTGTTTACTGTAATATTCTGTCTCTCTACAATCTAACAGTCTCCCTATGTTTCTTTCAAGTCTCTACTAGATTATTTGTTGCCATAAGATTTCAATCCTACAAAAACCCATAAAAGATCGTTCATCTTCAACTTTTGTCCGCGAATTATCTCAAATATTATGCTTTGATTTTCTCTTCTATTGGAGTAAATCCCATGTTCCCTCTAAACAACTTATTTCTAATTTTTTGCCATTTAACTGGTTAAAGGTAAAAAAAATACATGAATATAATCACGAGCCTGTGTTGATTAAAATTAATGAGGCCAGAAGGTTCTCTCTGCAAATTATGGGCCAGGCCGACATAGTTCACCATTGCCGGGCAAACTCACCAAAGCCTAGTCCACTGGCCCACACCTAGCCCATTCAGCAGTTCATCCAAATCGCTGGCTCTAGTGAACTTGCCCGCCCAGCATGCCCAGGGGTCCAACTCACCAGCCTAGCCCACTCATCTGACAACCCAATGGACCAGGCGGTGACCTTATCTAACCTGTCTACAGCCCATCAACAACCCATGCAAGCCCAGAAGACATCCACCCATTTGCGGCCCCGAGGAAGAGGAACAAGCATATCTTAGTTTCTGTGCCATCTCTGCCAACTGCATTTATTTTAATTAGTAATTACTTTTGTAAAGAAGTGGTTGTAGTTTCGTAATCTTGTTTGCTCGTTATAATCCCAGGAATTTGTAACAGAAGAACATCAAGGAGGTCAAAGGTGTCATCATCATAGCGGGACGTGACGAAATTGAGTGGGTCCTGCCTTCTTTGAAAAAGTTGTCACAATACCTTGTGTAAAAAAGTATAATTAATAATAACTATATCAATGGAATGTTGGGGATATCACAGTCGGCTCAGGAGCATGTTTGTTTTTAGATATTACGGATTCAAATTGCTCTATCACAGTGGGCCACTATGAAAAAATATATGCATATATATACTAATGCAAACATGATTTCCCAATTACAAAAAGGAGAACAGAAAAAAAAGCTCAATAATTTATTCAGTTGTAGTTGGGTGAATGCTTGATATATTTTATTTTATTTTATTTTATTTTGTCTTTTTACATAACGTACTTGGATTTCAATAAAAGAAATGATTGTTACAGACTAAAAAAAAAAAACCACATTAAAAGCCCTTGATGTAAACAATTTGGCATGGTATAGAAACTAAAAGGAGAATGCTTGAATATATAGATAACTCTAGATGACAATTCTCCTTGTGACAGTCACTTCTATTTATATATTCATATATGAGCTCACCCTGGTTCAATCTAACCCTTCACACACGCATACAACGTCTTATGTTTCCACTGATCGTAATTCCATAGGGTTCTAGAAATTTAGTCATTATCGAAATTAATCACAAAATCTTTGCTCAATAATTAAGGTGAGACCACACTTTCAACCAAGCAATTATTACACTTCTTTCTCAACGGGCCCACAATAATTGCTTCTTTTCAAAAAAGCTAACCCACAAACAATAGCACCAAAATTTGAACATTTAATTAATTGGTATGATGGACCAGGTTGAGCTGGCAAACATCATGTTTCGCTTGAAAGCTGAAGCTACCTGACCTCTTTTAATAAACAAGAGCCAGATACAAATTGAGAAACACGCCCTAGTCCCTACTGACCCATGTAGACCCTACCAGCTCAGTGCTTTTCAACACAATGAGAGAGAGAGAGAGAGAGAGAGAGAGAGAGAGAGAGCCAGTCATACACAGTGGGGGAAGTTGGGCTGGGGTTTGTCAAACGGCTCAGCAAGGATCTAAATATGGGTGGGGCCGTGGGCCAGCCCAACACGTGGACTTGGTCAACAGGCAGGCCCAGTACGGCACTATCCCAGGGCTAGGCAGTGCTGGGCCAGTGGCCATGGGCCGTGGGCCAGCAAAGCACGGCCCAATCCTTATCAGGGCCATCTTTGGCTAGGGTGCCTGGGCCTCGGGCCAGGTTAGCACCGCCCAGATTGCTATTTGTAATAAAATATATATATATTTTTTATATAAATTAAGTTTAAAATGTAAAATAATTAAAACTTTTCTCTTCATTTATAAATTAGTGTTCATATTTGTGCATTTATTCTACTAATTTCAATTTATTTCAAGTTGAAAACATTTAAAGTGTATAATATTTCTCAATTAATATAAAAACATTGAAAATTTAAAAAAATTAAAAGGGGCATGTGGTCCTGCCCATGGGCAATACAACAAGACATAAATCATGCCCTAGACCATGCTGGGCTGGCCTCCCAGCTGTATGGGCAGGCACAGCTTGGCCCAAGCACAACTAGGCCAAATGGCACGACCCACATTTACATGCTTAATCTCAGCACCGATTTTCTTGGTAGTTATGAAAACAAAATATGAAAATGCTCCACATGTGTAAATGACTCACACATAAATCATTTTTATATGCAACTGATCATCACATCTTAAGAATCTGGATCCTCTTAGTAAACTACATAATCTCAATTCGTTATATATATTCAGATGTTTGCCATTTTCAGGCCGCCTCACATGTGAATATAAGTGCTTCAATGGCGTTCACAAAATTGTTCCCATTTTTCACATATTTCTTAAAGTCTATAATGAATAAAGGGATGAGACTTGACCTTCTAGCCAAAAATGACACTGTAAAGAGGATTAACGGACCAGATATGAAAATGAAACTACATAATTCGAAAACTAGAGGCCTTCCCTCTAGACTTTTTTAGCAAAATCTAAAAATCCGTGAGGGATTTGGACTTGAAATCTAGTCACACATGATTCTGGAGCACAGATGCATAGAAAAATTAAATAAATGGGTTCAACGGACATGAAAATAGTGTATAGAACAGTAGGTACATCCAATGGTTGTACATTTCTTTTGTAAATATCTCACAATCCAAGATTTGAGAATGTCAAATTTAACCTTATAGTTGTTATTAGCGTTCTAAAGAGTTTTTGAATTGTTCAAATAATAAAAATGGGAGGTCAGTTTTCTATTTTTGCAAATATCTTTAAAAGATTTTGGGACTTTGGATTTTTAGATTACTAAACAATATGTAGTAGAATAAATAAAACAAACTTGCAAATAACCAATCAATCAGACAAAAAGAAAACATGCAAATTTTTAACGTTGAAAACCCAAACGAGAAAAACCATAAGCCTTTCTGGACTAATATAATCAAGTACTAATTTCGAACAGTTGCAAGATATACTCACAACCATTTCCAGTCAGTCCCTCAACCTAGAGTTTAGTTATTCTTATAAGAATCTACGACACGACCATGCCTTGCTCTCAACTTGATCCAATTACCTTGATTCCACAAGATGACTAATCTCTTACAAAGAAGTATAATAAGCAAACTATAGAACTCAAAGCTTCAACAAGATCTCTATAATGGAAGTTTAAGAGAAGAATAATAATCTCCAAAATATAATCTCCACTTAAAATAATAAAATCTATCTCCTAAGGTTAAAAGAAAAACCCTTTAAATAATCCACAATTAATGCCTTAAAAGAATACTTCTTGTAGAATTAGAACTTTAAGTTCTGGCACAATAGAAAATTAATAAACCCGAAAAAGGAAAGTAGATTTCTCTCCGTCATTTGATCAATCGGGGATCATATCTAATTGATCAGGTATTTAATCCAACCGACTAAGTACCAATTCAGCCTAGGTACCAAATTCAAATTTCGTTTGTTTTTTTTTTCTTCTTTTTAGCTTTTTTTTGCAACTTCTTTTTAGCTTTTTTTTGCAACACGAACCATGATTCGTCTAAAAAAATATATAAAATACAATTTAATTGACCCAAATTTTCTTCAGCCCATGAATTAGATAAATTTCCTTACAAGATTTAATATAGGATGAATCAATGGCTGAAAATTGATTCCATAGCCATAATTGACCTTTTAAAGAGGATGTACAACTCAAATTAAAATTTCGCGGCCCATGGAAAAAAAAAACCATGAAGAACGTTGAGGATGGCCAATCACTGTAGCCAGCACCTAGTGACAGTAACATGTGAAACCCTTATTATATCACGAGGGGTGAAAATTTTGTGCTAAACCATTCACACCCAGTTTTCACATCTCCTGAGTAAATATTATAAATGTTAGCCATTTGCTAAATGGAAATGCCTGCAAATAAACAACCCCTAAGAGAAAATCACAAAACATTAAACGTCACAACTATTTAAAAACCATTGATATTTTTTACACTGACTGATAAGATTCAAGGAATTCTTGTCTCCGAGAACTCTAGATTCTTCAATATAGTAAAACTTTTTTAATTTTCCATTGGACTTGAACATTTACATATCCTACCTAAAAAGTAGAAGTGTTAGGCCCCGGATAATACCCGCGTGTGCACCCATATTGGAGTGATACTCAAACCAAAAAAAACCATAAAACCATTGTTCTCCATTGTTCTGCCTTTCCCATCACCAATTAATCTTGAAATAAGTGGTTGCTGAATAAGATTTGAGATCCTAAAAAATAAATAAATAAATAAACAAACAAATAAATTACCCAAACCATCCAATGCCCAGTCCTAATGGCAAAATGTCAGATCACAGCCAAAGCTTTTTATTTGAACCAACCCCATTGTTGTGAATTTATAATTTTGTCTAAATAAACGGATAGTTCCAACCAAGCTGGTCATAAAAAGTGATTTGAATTTTATATAACACCATGCATTGCATTAATTAAAAATAATAATAATAAAACTGACAGATTTTGCCTGGTACCGACCCAAATTATATAAAGCGCACCCTATTTTCACTTGCACACACCGATTTGCGTAAAAAACATTGTTTTAGAGAGGGCCTCTGATCATAGCAGGGCAACGAGCACAACCAAAAGTTCGATAGGTCAAGAAAATAACGTCCTCTTTAAGAACAGCTCAAGATTCAGCCCACTGCATCCTGAACTCTCCAGCAAAAAGATGATTGAACCCCATTTCAACGACTCCTACCAATAAAACCCGTGACATGCAGATGCAAGCAACATAGGCAACGTTTCTCATTAGTGTTAGAACATCACAAGTAGCAAGTAGCAAAACCCCACCTTGGTGAAGTAGGACCAACATTATTTCAATCCTATTTACATACATGGCAATACCAGTTCCACAAACCATACAAGTACTAGCATAACAGCAGAAGTGGCAAATATATATGCCAAAACAGTCGCCAGCCCGGACACAACAAACACCACAAAAAGCCAAACGGTGTCCCTGTACAGGTCGTGCCTCCATCACTCTCTCCTCTGAACATCCCCTCTTCAACGATGGGTGCTCTTGGTGTCTCCACTGTAGAGCCTGCAAATGAAAATGTTAACTTTTAGACTCAATTAGGCTCCCAAAACCCAACTGGACTCGCTAATCTGAACCAACCTTAAACAGTAAAACTAAGTCAGGAGTCAGGACAAACAATATTCTAAAACCATTAATCAACGGACATTGAATAAGGCCTGCCAAATTAATAACAATTTAGGACTCTAGCTGATTTAATTTATTTAAATAACATATAGCAACTTTGGTTGGACCGAATGCAATATATGGAAGTTTTGGCCTCAAACGGGTTAGATAGGGCTTCTCTAGTCCATCTCTTAACTTGAACATAAATATGTGGGTCCCACGTGGGAAATCTTAAGGTTGAACATGGCTTACTCAACCTTAACCCATGTTTACCACTTCCACCCCATATCTAAACCTACTTAAGGTGAGATCACACTTTAAACTAAGCAATTATGACTTCTTTTTTACACGGGCCCACAATAATTGTTCTCAAAGCAAAAGCCCACACATAATAACACCAAAATATGAACATTCAATAATTAAGTTTGTTGGGTCTTGTCGAACTGACAGACATCATCTTTAGGTTGAGCCTCGAAGCTACCTGATCTACTTTAATAAAGAAGAACCAGGAACTTACTGAGCCACACCCTACAAACCCATTTTGAACCAAACCAACTCGGTCCAATTCAAATATTCAGCTGTTCATGAGAGAGAGAGAGAGAGAGAGAGAGAGAGAGAGAGAGAGAGAGAAGACCAATCATAGACAGTGGGGGAGTTTGGTTGGGGCTTGTCAAACTTCTCAGCACCAATTTTCTTGGTGGCTAAGTTGCTCCCTGGGTGAAAAACGCTTCTCCACACGTTCTCCTTGCGTGCCGATGGTGGCGTGCTTGGAGTAGTGGGCGTCGCCGGTGTGCCGGGCGTTCCAGGCATCGACAAGGACCTCTGGAAGCTACTGCCACTGCTGCTGCTCTCTCCTTCCACTACAACACAGATCACACAAACCACCAACACCGTTACAATCAACCCACACTTCCCCAAAAGGAGAAAAAACAGGGCTCCGAAACACGCACGTATGTTACGTAACGGTTTCTTAACCCTTCCTATGTTGTCACCGAAAAGGCTTCGTACACGTATCGGTTTTCTTCACATCAAACGGAAACCACATAACAAGAAAACCAACATCTAACAAAAATACGTACGTAACGTTTCTTCTTTGCGTACCGGTTTAAATACTCACAGATGGTGTAAAACAGTGTGTGTTTCTTTTACAAAACAAAAGCAAAAATACATCTAACACTTTCTGAAAAAGTGAAAGAGAACTCCATCTATTCCTGCCATATTTATTTAGTTCTCCTCTAGACCGATTAATCTCAGCCGTCCAGTTAAAACCATCATATTTTTTTCACAAATTCCAATTAATCCAACGGTGATTACTGGCTACTCCAATCAGACTAAAGATTTGATCCACCAACCATCCAGTGTGGATCATGTGGTATGAATATTGGATCAGATCAACAAAATCTAAGGCTCACATCCATCAAAGATAACTAATCACCTATGACTAAGATCATCATCTTCTAAACTATATACAACCCAAAAGCAGAACAGATGAGAAGAACGAAACTGATACATGTCTGGACAACTACATGACTATATCCATAGACACACAACAGTTTCGGCCCTCACCGTGTAAAGAAAAATAGTAATTGCAATAGACAATCCTAACCGTCGATCAATCTATCATTGGAGCAAATCAACAACCTTGGACGGCTAAGGGCTTGGTGGAGAGCTTCCTAAGCTTGCCGAGGCCCCTCTCAGGGTGGGGCCCAGCCAGAACATCATCCCACAGCTTATCCAACAACACCATTTTTCCTTCTTTCTCTTCCTGCAAACGACACAGCTTTCTTTCCTTCACACACTAGACTTTATATTCTACTACACTTTATATTATACTTACATTCCATGCATCACTTGGTCTGCCACCTTTCTCTACATTTGTCCTTTTCTCACGGGATTAATGCCTTCATAAATCCGGATCCGCTACCCCTTCCACCATAGGGAAGACTCAGCCATCGTCCATAATAGGATACGTGGAAGACTCTTTAGGACACCCTAATCCATTATTAAATATGGGGTTTGCCTTGATTAGCTATGTGAAAAAGTTTGAGGCCGTTCGACGTTTCCATCAACCTGATCCATTCAAATTTCAATTTTGACCGTTCATTCTGCCCACATCTATCGGACGGTTTAAAACTTATAGTGGAAGCTGATTTCTTTGTGAATGGATAATCTCATTGTTATCTTTTCTATGGGAATGATTGCAGGGCCCATGAAAAATGCCACGTGTACTAGTTGTAGAGTTGCATTGTGGATTTTGGTCAGTAACGTGGGGAGATATAAAGATGGCTTCATTTTTAGGTAAGATGGTGGTTGAGGATAAGGATGAGAAGAGTAGGGCCCGCATAAAATATCCTATTGTACCGAGTCTCTTGCGATGGGGCCACGTGTTGGTGCTGATGCGGACTCGGTGATGGGACATGTGTAATTTGGAATGAGTTTCTGGGTTATTATTGTCAAAACAAAAAAGAGTGTTCTTTGAAAAATCAACATCTCATGAAAACATCAAGAGATATTCTTATTTGTGGTTTTCTGGAGATAATATCATGAAAAGTAATTTAGTTTTTAAGTAATAGAAATTAAAGAATTAGAATAAATATTGGTTTATGTAAAAATGCAGATTTTATGATTTTTTTTTCAAAGTTAGCTTAATAACTAAGAGTGATATCGTCAACTTAATGATTTACCTATTTCTTTACATAGGTTCTGGCAAAGTATTATATGTTCAGATTTTTGGAATATAATACGGCTTATTTACCGTAATTTTTTAACGCTATATTCTTTTTAAAAGTTTTTAAATTCCAAAACAGTTGAAATGACTCAATCAGAGAATTTTAAATTTCAACATTCTTTACCTTTTGTGAAATTTTTGAATGCTCAAGTACAATGAGCATCCAAAATTCTACTGTTAAACTTTTGTAAAGAAATGGCCACTAAATACACATCTATTCTATTTTATTTTATGACAAGATTATCTATCTCATCTCCATGAATATCAACATTAAAATAAAGAAGAGGAGAAGTTTTATGAGAATATTATATTGTTGGGCTATTTTCCAGAATCACTGATGTGGATGTGACACCTGCTAGCATCAATCCAATTGGTAAATATGTCAATTTTGGATTAGGCAACTTAGTTTGACTAATTGCATTGACGCACTACTTGATAGGAACGTGATCAAAATTGAATTAATATGGATGGTTGGATTTCAAAGGTTTTTCGGCATCCGATTAATTGATCAGATTTGGTCCTCCGCTGATGCATGCATCACCCAGATTCTTTAGTGGACCTGAGCAGATACTTGTGAAGACCAAACACGAAAATATGGATTTCATCAATACAAGATGAGAGTGATATCTGATGCTAACCTTTTAATATTCATCTTTGGCCATCTTTTTTAACCACGCAATGTATTCAATCCCTATTTAATGCAAAAACATATACGGCCTAGAATAGAATTCCTAAAAATTTATTGTAAATTGAGTTTCAACAAAGGAATTTTAAATAGGTTCAAAACCCTTAATATTTAGGAATTCTTTTTTTAGGAATTTTAGAGACTGATGCAAAACCACAAAAATTTCTGTAGTTGGCCACTATGTCAAAAAGATTTTTTTTTTTTTTTTTGGGTTTTGATGTTTTGGGTGTTTTTTTTGGGGGGGGGGGGGGGGGGGGGGGTGTGCTTATAAGTAAAAAAAACTTACAAGTCATATCAAATATACGGTTTTACAAAAATTTAGAGTAGTTGTTCTTGTTCTAAGGTTGTAAAGGGGTTCCCAATTCTCCGACTACCCAAAGGTTTCAACATGTTAATAACTGTGTCTAGGCCCTTTTTTAGGTCTCAATGACTAAATGGATTCAAGTCATGAATCTTATTTTTTACCTTATAACCTAAATAGTACCGAGTCTAGTTCCACCTTGATTTCGACTTGTGGATTCGAAACTCAACATGTTATTCTAATTTTTAAAAAATTTTTTAAAAAATTAGTTTTTTTCTAAAGCATTCTCTATATAGAACTGGAACTGGAACAACCCTTTATATGGTTTCTATAATGGTTCTGGGTTCATCATTTCCTTAACGGTTGTGGTTCCAGATCCATGAAATTGATTTCAAACCAGTTCTGGTTCTGGGTTCATCATCTCACTAAAAGTTCTGGTTACTGGTCCACCATGGACCCAGACCAAAATTGAGCAGTTTACAACTCTATCTTGTCCTGTTAAAAGTGGTTATGAACCACAAATTATAAACTTATCAAGCAAGAAATAAGAAGTAGAAGTTAGAATATAACATATCAATCATAAAAGACTACTAAAAGACTACACTGGGGCCACATGGGATTTATGCAAGTCTTCCAGAGTCTGAAATATTTAATTCGGCCCAAAGGTATGGGACCGCGACCCCCTCCGACAAAAGAAAAACCTTCCCTCAGCACAAAAAAAAAAATCAAAAGAGGTTTGGTGCCATGAAATTTAGCGGTTTAGAACATACTAGAATTTGGTTGCATCGCCAATCCTTCTTGTCACAGACAAGAATACACTTCCTAAACATTTCAATAAATTATGAGTAGCACTGAAAGTGATGATTGTAATGGATAATGCAGCTAGGTAACCAAAACGGGGTAAGTGTTAATAGGCTTGACTTTTGATTTCCTTTCCTAAATTTTTACCGCCTAAAATCATTTGCAAAATAATTTTTATCAACTAAAAGATAAGCCGTTTTCTTAAAGTGGTGAAGAAAGATGGGTTAAGGTAGAGTATCCCAAAATACCCTGGAGTCGCTTGACAGCATGTGAGCTCGTGGAATCAGGATAAACTATTTTAAAAAAATTAACTATATAATTGCCTTTTGACTTACCATTTGCCCTAAAAATTTGAAAATATAAATATATCTTGCAGAAGTATTCCTACGGCATAGGTGCAATCCTAAAATATGTATGTGTTATATATGTAACATTGTATGACACTAGAACATCACACAATTGTCTCTAAAGTAATTTGTTGAACTTTAATCATTCATAGGGCAGCTGTACAAGTAAATTGGAAAAAAAAATGACATATGGCTTTAATTGTGATATTTACATTTATTAAAATACACATAAAATGTATAATAACTTATGTGGCACCATGCAATAAAAATTATATTTTATTTTTTATTTCTCACCTTATGAGATAAGTATATTTGTCACCGCCTCATGGTATATATATACCCTTATGTGCATATTTAGTGTTTGGACAAATAATTATTGATATGACTCTCTTTTGGACCGACAATCTCTTATTTTTTTCAAATTTAAGGAATTCTATTTCCGTATAAATCCCTATATTTCAAATAATGCTTTCCATAAATATCATGATACGTGCAAAATATCGCCAGGATTTGCGAGATGGTGGGTGGGAACCGAAAAGGACTTTGATGGAACAGGGGCCAGCCAATCAAGGCCCGACTCTGTCTGCCACTTGATAGACAGGACTACGATTCGCTAATCAAAATGGAACGCGTAGCATGGTGCGTTTTCAATTTAAATTCAACCTTATCTCTTTGGAATTACCACTATCGATCTTCAAACTAAGTATGGGTACATACTCCAAAGGCCACAATTGAACCATGCCTGATGGCTAGATCGGCTCTATTCAAAGCTGTGATTTATAAAGTAGTGGTAAGAAACAAGTTAACCAGCACTCTTTGCAAAGAATTTCACACACATTATCAATCAGATTCAGACGAGTCGCTCGTGGTTGAGTGGGGTGCAATCAAGCAGATGGATAGTTTGATCATGAGTTGTATCACACCTCGCCAAACCAGTTTAGCAAATGATAAAAAATTGCTAATTGAGTATATGGAATTTAGAAAGGAGAATATTCATGTGCATGTGTCTTTCGCTATTTTAGTGAGGAATACTTTTTTTTTTAAAAAGTATTAATATATAAAAAGATAAAATTTCATACATTTTTAATCTTGAAATGTATAAAAAAGAAAGTGTCTCTCACCAAAATAGTGAGTGACATATGTATTTAAAAATATGCCTTCATGATTTGCATGTATTTGACTTGACCCATGTGATGAGAGTAAAGCAAATTTAGGATGTTATGTCATAGTGATTTGTGACTCGTATTCAATTCAATGGATCAACAATAAGTGTCTTGAAGGGTGCAGATATGCACCAATCAAAAAAATAGTTTAATTCGTGTCGTGACTCGTAATGTGACTGTATGAAGGAAGGGATGGATTAAGTTAATGATTGGCCACGCATGACAAATAGGACACCGCAGGATAATGTTATCGCACAGCACCTTTAGAAAAAAATGTTATATGGACCACTTTGGTTATCTCAAATTTAATTTACATTCATTTAACTTTCACTTTAAAATTTAGAGAAAAAATGTATACAGTTAAGGTGTTATGAAACTTTATAGCTTACTAAATCAAAGGCTACGATAATTTAGTAAGACTGATTTTTTGGCTTCCCTTTACTTAAGAAGCTTTTAACCTTGAATGGTAGCTCAATTGGCATATGACCATAGTTTATTTTTAAAGGCTATGGGATTGAGCTAAGCTCCATACTAGCCTATAAGAAATTTAACTTGGTTGCCCTAAGCTTAAATAGATTAGTCCGGCCCAAATGGTGGGAATACCCTCCATTATATATATATATATATATATATATGCTTTTTACATCCCCACTTATAGCAAGTTAAAAAAAAAAACGACTAATGAACATGACAAGTCTTTTTGTTTTTTTTACTAGTAATGTTTAAGTTAAACTGATATAACTGGATGTTTAAGTGGTTTACATTAGTTGGTTAGATTTTTTGGATGGCTGACTCAATGAACAAAAAAGTAACTTCTTTCAAATGCATATAAATGTCTAAAGCAACGATTAAGTGTTTTGGTTTTCCTTTTAAAAAGTTTTAGAATATACTGCTTTTTTATAGTACAAGAAGGTTGCACATCATCATAATCATCATCAATGTGGGGTCTGATATTTTAGGACTGCAAACTCCAGTCTCTAATTGCAATATTTTATTGTGATGAATTAGTTCAAACCCACAAATAAATTACCGGTACCAGGGTCCTGTAAAAACTGGTCCAAACATTGATTCCATGTGTTCTATACATATCCACACGCATCTTTCCACTGGGTTTCATTAGTTGTCGGTGGGCTGTGTCCATTTGCAGGTATTTTGTGTCGGTTTGTTGAGGGTGGTATTCCAAGCCCATCATTGTATTCTTCAACTTGGGCTTCTTTCTTCTTAATCCCATGCTCTTTATAAGCTCTTCTACCTATCTTTTTTCCTAACATATCAAACACTTGGAGCCTTCCAGGAACATATGAAATTTCTTTTTATTAACATATCAACTTTATCATTCCGTTCTTTTTATATGCTCCTCTGTCGTTGGATATGGATTGTAGAAAAGAAGAAAATGCAATAGACGTTACATAAATGAAAAAAGAACTAAAATAGAATTGGATTATTTCAATGCATGGGCTAGAAAAGAATTAATGGATCTTGACCAATTCAACCCACCGATAGAAACCTAAGTAACCAGCCTTTTTATTTTCTTTAAATGAAGTTGAGCTTTGTTAGAACATTCATAGAATAGATGAGTTTGCATGAATTAGTTTAATTCATGGGTAATTGACCATGGCCCCACTTTTTATCAATGGAACACAAGGTAATGCACCTCAAATAACTGTTGAAATGAAACTCGACCCAAATTAAGCTTAAGAGTTAGTTTTGATCCATTATCTCCTGTGATCCAGTATCATACCTAATTTTATGCTCATCGGCAAACTTTTACACCGTCCAATTGAATCATAAGAAATCTATGGTTAAAAGATCATTCAAGCATGCAGATGAAGATCGCTGCCGGAGAGAGTGGCCAGAAAGTGACCCCACAACAACAGGAATGCTTCCAAGTGGAGTGGGCCCCATAAGCTTACGATCTGAATTTTCTTTCCTCTCCTCCCTGTCGCTTTACTTTGTTTGCAACACCATACGTGAGGATTGGGTGCTTTCCGTCTCGGTTGTGATTCTGCCTCTGCCATGAGGCAGAACTATGCATAAACTTAATCAGTTTGAAAGGATCAACATTATTGTTTCTTGACATTTTTTCTCTGCAGACAATTGCTCGGCCTGTATTAGTTCACTAATCAATAATAAGTAACGTAATATTGCCTTGGATAAAGGTACGAAAAAGCATTTTTTTGTCTCCTCTTATTGTGCTTAAATTTAGTATTGATGTACCAAACAGCAGTAGTGAAATTTTATATATGTTTTCTAAACATGTGGAGGTATATGATTCTAATGAAGCTGAGGTTTCTACCATTTTAAATGCTCTTGTGGTGTTTTTCAAGATGGTTCCATAGAATTCTTAAAATGGAAAGTGACTCTTCTAATATCATTACTTGGGTGACAAAGCGGAAGGCCTTTTTTTTTTTTTTTTTGTTTTTGAAAACTTCAATTTCACGCTAGTGAGATTCCTGGCTTATCTTGGATGTTGGTTTTAATCGTGAATTAAGATTGGCCAATTCTATCACAGACGCTTTAGCCAAGCAGGGTATTAATAGATAATCACCTTGGGAGGGTATTGTTTTGTAATTGAAGTAGGTACACCTCTCTTGTACCTTTTTTATTTTTGCTCCTTATATTCCTTTTATTATTTTAATGAAATATATATTACCGTTTCAAAATAATAATAATAATAATAATAATAATAATAATACATATTACAGATCTTCTGATAGGCGACCCAGACCTTGCCCCATGCACCAAATAGAAATTGATTACAGAAAAATCCTTGAAACACAGTACCTGTATTTTTCGTGATGGCTAAGACCAATCAGTCACTTATGACATCTCCACACCACACGGTAGGGTAATTTATTCTAAGAACAGATCTACAACAAAAACAAGGCTCAGCTACTCTTCAGACCAAACCATGTATGAAGATCTGGGCCCCTCTTGAGAATGAAATTTTTGTTTCAGACGAGAAAATACGAAGAACCAAGAACCGATGTGTGGTTTTTACCCAAGCTGCGGCCCCGAAGGCACTCTAGATTCATCACCTGAGAGTGATCAATGAAAAGGTTCACCTGAAAACAAAGTAACATTAGACAATACGATTACAATGCTGGTCATAACTCATAGAAGATCCCAGAAAAAAAAAAAAAACCCAAATTTAGGAACCGGAAAGGAGGATTGCCAAGAGAACAAGCTGCTCATTTCATTCTAACATTTGGGTCTGTTCATTACAGACAGGATCCACAAAATAGACCACCACTGGAATAAAAGTCAGGTAGGTCAATGGTGCACATTACAGCCATGATGAAAGGAACCAGGTTGAAATTTTGGGCTCAGCTACTAGACCGGGTAGATGAGATGGGAGAGGAGAGGCCACATCTGGGCATGTAGCAGTTAGGAAATGGGATTAGACAAGAGTGGTCTGCAATAATAAGAAACCTCTGAAAACGAAATTAACCAAATGAGAGCATACCCTTGGACCATAGTGTTTAACAAACCACTCGGATGTGTTGGCATTTGACACTTCGAACATGGTTTTCTCGAGACCCAAACGACCTATGATCTTTGCAATGATATCAGTCCGCAGTGAGTCAGCATATGTACACACATCATCTGCATCTATCATGATCATATCTGCCCCTGCTTCTAGGCACCTCTCAGCCCTTCTGATCAACAGGTCAACATCTTCCACTAATTCTGTTAAACAAGATACGGCAACAGATAAAATTATAAGCATGGAAAACATAGTATATCACCAGTGCAGAGCATAATTGCAACCCTGTATCCCCTCAGGAAGGCATGCTTGACTGATCTACATATGAATAAGTAAATTCCTAATATTTTGTTATTCATTTGATATTAGTATGACATTAGAGGGATGTGCCCCGATTCATGTAAAGCACTCATGGCAGTAATAATAAAAAGGTAGTGTCCTTGATTATGTTGAATATGATGGAATTTTGAAGATCTGAATGTTTTGAGTTGAAATCCCCTTCAAATCAAGAACTTTTAAGTCAGGATTACATTTCTGGGGACTTATGGCTAGCGATAAACCCCTAACGGCAAACTGTAAGCCTTAAGAAAGCTAACCGTGAAGATCATATGGTCACAATTCCAAAACAAAGTAATTTTAGGGATTTTGAACTATGGTAAGCTGTGAGCTAGCTGTGATGATGTAAGCCCTAAGGTTAGGGCTTGCGTAGGGTGCCGAAGCATGTGTCCGGAGACACTTCGAATCCTTGATAATACTTCACACATGAATATGCACCTCCAAAATAAAATCCACAAATCTATTAATCAATCAAAGTCTGAATAATTGTTCTCTACAACGCCATATAAATAAGAAAAGTAACTTAGAGCCTAAGAAACCTAATTAAACTAGGAAACTAAATAATAAAGGAAACTAAATCATAATTACAGCCCGTAAAATAAAATAAAATCTAATGATAAATAATTACTAAATAAAACCTTAATCTATTTGGGCCTACAAATGTGGCCATTCAGGTCAATATTGCATCATTCTCCCCGACTTGGAAAGAACTCGACCTCGAGTTTGGAAAATGTTCGCCTGGATCAAATATCAATAAAAAAAACTTCCGATATGTTCGTTGAACAACAGCTTCTGTGCACAACTTTAGATATAGCATCATTGAATGGCCTGAGGGGTTATGGATGTGAGATTAAACACCTAGGCACGTCATGTACGGAAGTTGCCCCAGCAAATCACAATTTTTTTCTACCAGTTCTTCATCTCCTAGTTTCCAATGTTGATCTCTGAAGATGAAATCAACATGAGAATTTATGTGGGGAATAACAACTAGTTCCTCTTTTCTTGGTTGCTGCACTTATTGATTATCATTACTCATTGGAGAAATTTCAAGTCTTTAGTGTAGCTGTCAAATCCTTTGTATCTTGCTCTGGCTCCTCAGCCTGCATATCCTCTGGCACTGGTTCTTCAACATGGTCTTATGTTATTTATGGCGACTTTTTTTCTTGAGGTGTAACTACCATTAGATGAGATCTTTTTAACATCCACTCCACACGAATTGCTTCTTAATATGCTTCATGAATGCTTTTACAATCATTCATTTTCTCCATTATTTCCAATCTCAAGCCTCTAATGAAACTAATCAAGTCATGTTCTTCCTCATCTTCGAATCCACACTTGTCTTGGAGCCATAAAAACATGTCACCATAGTAAAAAACAGACATTTCTTCTTGTTTCAAATTAAGGAATGACCAAAAATAGACTTTATTTTCAAAATACCATGAGTCATGTTTTTCTTCATATTTGTATATTTGAAGTAAGATGAAAATTGTAGTATCATGAAATTTCATTTTGAATCAAAAAATGGACGAACCTCATGTGTAGATCTACACTCCACAATCACGTTGTTGCAAATGGATATGAAATCTGACTTTTGATAGGGCCAAAATCATGAAAACTATAATTCTGGCCGTTGGATTTAATCAAATCTGTATTGTTGACTTAACCAGCTGATGTTAGCAAGTCGTTTTGCTACTTGGGCTGGGTAAAGCAGCAAACAACCATAACTGAAGTTAGGCCAAAGTCTACTGGGTTCCAAAAAATACCACACATGTATGCTCTGTTGTCATGTTGTGTGGACTTTCATTTTATGCTTTGAGTCCAGCAAGAGAAAAGGAAAGAAAGGATGTCTACAGTAACAGCGACGACGCAGGTGGGCTTGGCTGGTGACAACGATGGCTCTAGCAGCGGCGGTGGATGCTTCGGAGACCGACGTTGTGTGGCGATCAGGTATGCCTATTTCTTCCTTCTCTTCTTCTTCTCCCTATTCTGCTCTTTTTTTTTTTTTTTTGGTTTTTACGCAACAGAGCAAGAGCTGGGGGATTTTTTTTTTTTCTTTTTTTGGTTTGGGTATCGAATGTGGAGACGGTTTTGGTGATTGATGAGGCAAAGAGGGTTGGTTTGATCTCGGCCGAGATGGAGCAAGGGTGTGAGATGCCCTGGGATTTAGAAAGGGAGGTTTGGGAAAGGGTTGTTTGGGTTTTCTGGGTTAACAAAGGTGGGTGTCTCGGGTGTTGGAGGGGGATCAAAGGCGGCAGAAAGAGTAGGGATGGGATTCGGGACTTGACGGGGGTCTAGGTTGGGTCTTTGCTATGGTGGATGGAATGGATAGATAGGCTTTGATCTGTGACTGGAGCGTGATCATGATGAACGGAATGCGATAAATATAGGTAATCAAGTCGATCCATCGAAGGACCAACTCTGATACCAATATGATGTAGGCCTTAAGGTTAGGACTTGTGTAGCGTGCCAAATCACATGTCCAAAGACACTTCGAATCGTCAAGAAAACTTCACATAATAAGATACACCTCCAGGATAAAATCCACAAATCTATTAATTAATCAAAGTCTAAATAATTGTTCTCTACAATGCTACATAAATAAGAAAAATAAATTAGAGCCTAAGAAACCTAATTAAACTATAAAACTAAACAATAAGGAAAACTAAATCCTAATTACAACCCATAAAATAAAATAAAATCTCATGACATATAATTACTAAATAAAACCTAAATCTATTTCGGCCCTACACATGTAGCCATTGAGGTCAATATTGCATCATGTGACCTACCCAATGCCAGTCATGAGGGCCATAGACCGCTCTATTACTATTTTACTTCATTGGCGAGCCAGGCTAGCCGTAGGCCACCACCGTAAGCCATAAAAGTAACCATAGAACACTCACAACTAGCCATACCCAAACCATGGCTAACCGTAAGCCTGGGTTTTACCTTTGTGCAAAATTCATGTGTTTAAACCCTTAGACCAGTTTGGGACCCATTTAACCATGGCATGCCCTTTTGTAGTCAAATGTGGGACCATCATAGGTGGAGTTTGAGCTAAAATTCGCCTTGGGTTGATGCCACTTAACTTCGGACCGCCAATGGTATAATTCAAATTGGACATTAGGGACCCAAAGGTTATTTAAGGTTGGATGGAGTTGGTCACAGGCAACCTAGACCTAGGTTGGACATTGTCTATTGATCTTGCCTTACTTTGTCTCATGATGGATGTCTTATTGTACTCTATTCTCACATAACTTGTACATGCTTCTTTACTTGTTATACATATTTGAAGCAGTGCAGGGAAGAAGAATAGTCAACGGGCTAATCTCCAAGCCAAAAAGCTTAAAGATATAATGTGTTGGTGCCTCACCAAAGACAAATAATAACTTTCTCAACTGAGAACCAAACTCAAATTCTTATTCAATATCAATGTCTATATCCTATGAAGAGATTACATCTTTATTTATAACTAAGATATTATCTAATAAAGGAAACAACTAATTCAAATCAAATAAGAAGTCATAAACCAAACATAAATGGACTTTCTAATAATTAAGAAAGCAACTAAAGCAACTAATAATAATAGAATCTACTCTACTCTACTGGGCTAAGTGGTCTTAGGCCTGCAGTTATAGACTTTCAAACGGGGCCCATTAGTATGGCCTGTTTTAGCTCTCCCCAGTTTAGAAAAACTCGACTTCGGCGAGTTGCTAGCCTGGTACTGCTCATATAAATCTGGATTGATCCGTTAAAAATCTGTAACCGTAATCAATGTAGCTTCAGAGAATGGTTTACCTTTCCACTTGACAAGGAACTTATGAAATTTGCCATTCTTGATTGAAATGATTTGATCATCAAAAACATCTTCAATTTTGTCTAGAGGAAATTAATAGAGAGGGATGCGAAGAGCTTGTTCCTCAAAGGATTCATCGGTGTGATGCCCCTGATAAAATGCCAAATCTTTAACATTAAAGGTGGAACTGATATTCATATCTAAAGGAAGGTCAAGAACATATGCGTTGGAGCAAATTTTCTTCAAAATTTTGTAGATGTAGCTTCTCGTATTTACCTACAGGAAACCGTTCAGGGTTCAAACGAACCATCACCATATCGCCTACTACAAACTCAACATGGCGTTTGCGAAAATCCGCCACTTGTACCTTCCATTTAAAAGAATGTATGTGCCTTTTCTAATCAGTATGTACCTCTCGGTCATATAACCAGGATCAGCCAAGTAGAATGTGAGCAATATTCATGGGAATGATATCACACCATATATCATATTCATATATGCCAATTTTAAAATGAACCAAGCAGCAATTGGTCATAGGAATTGAATGATCATCTACCCAAACGACCTTGTAAGGCTTTGGGTGCTTTTCAGTAGGCAAATTGAGCTTAGTGATCACTTCTTATGAAACAACATTCATTGCACTTCCACCATCTACAATTAAATTGCATAGCTTACCTTTGCATCTTACGCGTGTCTTGAAGATTGAAGTATGTCGCCAATCGGCTTCTTCTTGCTTATTGGTGAGAAGTCTGCGTATAATAAGGACATGACTACCTTCTTCTGCATTGGTGGCGGCGTAAGGAGGAGGATCAGATTGAGGCTCTTACTGGGGATCTGGCTGAGCTTCTGATTGGACGTGGTCAAGAGGAGGCTCCATTTCAAGATACTCAACATATTAATCTAAAGAATAAGGATCTTCATCATAATCATAAAGACTACGAACCTGAGAGCATTCATTAGCAAAGTGCCCTTGTTGACTACAACGGTAACAACCATCAATCCGTCGATCCTATCAAGGAGGTCCACGACTC
The DNA here is from genome assembly GCA_037013555.1 of Sextonia rubra. Classification (NCBI taxonomy): domain Eukaryota; kingdom Viridiplantae; phylum Streptophyta; class Magnoliopsida; order Laurales; family Lauraceae; genus Sextonia; species Sextonia rubra. The sequence goes on along the minus strand of JASUAD010000003.1, from coordinate 7,921,528 downwards.
CGCATATCTTGTTCCTGTAGCATTGTCCCCCATTGATTTTGAGCAAAAGGACATTGATTGGGGTGGTTGTGCTGCTGTTTCGAAAGTGGACGATAACCCGATGGTGGAGCACGGTTATTTTGAAAATTATTCTGAGTTGGTGGAGCACAATTATTATTTTGAAAAGCGGAGGCTCGACGAGTCATTAACTCCCCGGCTTAAGTGCCAAAGCATCTCAAAGTGGATGACCGCAATTCTAGCTCAACCTGTTTTGCTTTGTTATAAATGTTATCAACAATTTCAAAGTCATACATAAGGACCTCACGTCTAATTTCTTCCCGCAAACCAGTTCTGTACCAATTGACTAGCGCAAAGTCATCATCTTGAATTTTACACCGAATAACATAATCATTGAATTTCTGTGTGTACTCATCCAGCGATAATGTGCCTTGCTTGAAAACAAAATATTCTTGTTGAAGAAGACTCAAATAATTAGAGGGCAAGTATTTACCTTCAAACTTTTCACGCATATCACCCCGCTTGGTAATAGAAGGGCGTCCCATGACAAGATTGTTGTGCTCAATGCTGTGCCACCAAATGCATGCTGAACCTTTAAGTTTGACCTTGACGAAAGCAACATGTTGTGCATCATCCATATCATACCAAGAGAAATAATCTTCAAGAGAATTGAGCCAGTCAATAAAAGCCTTTGGATTGAGACGACAAGAGAAATCGGCAATATCAATTTTGACTCGCTTTGTAATATCATCAAATTTTGGTATGACAGGTGTGTCTGTAGGATCTTTCTCACTAAAAAGGCACTGAATGAAATCATGGATAGATTCTTACGGGCCTGTTTCTGCTTGTCGGGCCTACTTTTCAAAGTTACTGTAACGAAATAGGAGAAAACAGGGGTTTTCGAAAACCCTCATTTTGTTGACTGCTACGAGGTTTCAAATGACACAAGAGCAGAGGCGGCGGGTGTTGTTGATGACGATGACCAATTACGGTCTGTGTTGCAATAGAGCTACGAGAATCCAGGAGTGGAGCGACTAAGATCCAAGTACGCCCGATGTCTCTCCCTCTCAACTTCTTCCTTCTCTTCGCTTTCTGTTTTTCTTTTCTTTTGTTTGGTTTGCTGGGAAGGGGTTGAAAGTCCAAAAGAAGGAGGGTTCTCGTCAGATAGGTTCGGTCGAGGGGAAGGGGAGGCAATCATCTACTGGGATCTGTTGAGGGTTGAGGGTTGCGTAAAGGCCGAGATGAGGGTTTCAACTGTCGGGATTAGGGTTTGGCGAAGGGGTCGGGGACGGGGGTGAGGGTTTGGATCGATGGAATGGAAGGGTTAGAATAGTTGGGTTTCAACAGAGGGTTTTGGGGGATACGATTTGTGTGATGGGTTGAGGGTTTCGGTGGAGAGGTGAGGTCGGGAGAGGGTGGGATGGGGACTAACGACAAAGGTAGAAGAGAGGAAGATGATGAACGATGACGGGCAGAGACCAACCAAACAGGGAAGGGATACGTTACCTCGAATCGGCGATTAGACGGACAGCGATCCGAGATTGGATCTTTGCTCTGATACTAATTGAAGTAGCATATGGAAGAAGAATAACCAATGGGCTAATCTCTAAGCCAAAAAGGCTTAAAGATAGAATGTCTTGGTGCCTCACGAAAGACAAACAATAACTTTCTCAATTGAGAACCAAACCAAAATTCTTATTCAAAATCAATGTCTGTATCCCGTGAAGAGATTACATCTTTATTTATAACTAAAATATTATCTAATAAAGGAAACAACTAATTCAAATCAAATAAGAAATCTTAAATCAAACATAAATGGACTTTCTAATAATTAAGAAAGCAACTAAAGCAATTAATAATAATAGGATCTACTCTACTCTACTGGGCCTTATTGGTCTTGGGCCTGCGAGTATAGACTTCCAGACGAGGCCCATTGGTATGGCCTACATCAATGTTACACTTGTTCATATTGTTATTAATGGCATACTTATTTTTTTGGTAGAAGAAAATTTTCATTAGAAACAAAGCAAAAAGGATAGACAAAACAAGAGACAACACTTGATGTTCTTGTGTATTGCCATACATGTTAGATTTGTCTCGTATGATTCACATGATGTCAATTGATTTATTTGCAATATCTTGCCTAGATATTCATTTTCATTGCTCTTTTATGACCTGCTTATCTTTTGCTCTACATTTGATGCAACCTGCTTACGTTATTATATTTGCTTAGATGCTCTAACTTGATACCCTTGGCATTGTAGGAGACGCCGTCACTACCCTTGCCCTGGTGACAGAGGCGCCGGAGTACCGACACGGCTAGTAGAGTGGTCTTCAGATGATGTGGTTTGAGCATCCATGGCAGATGGCGACACATTGTAGTCTTTGGAGATAGTTGTCTGGAGAGCTAGTATTAGTGTCTTTGCTGTGGCTTGGTCATTGAGAAAACATGTAATAATGGTTGGACATTTTACACTCCCACACTTTACTATATTTACTTGATGAGCTTGTTATGCTTTGATATCAATGCATCCTGCTACCTATATGGATGCTTATGCTACATTAATTCTACCATAATTATCATTGCTTTCACTGAACTGTGTAGTATTTATGATGGAACTCGAGTTTATCCCATGGGATTTATGAGCGGGGCAAAATTGCTAAGACATGTAGACCACACCCATTGTGACCTGAAATTCGAAGTAATTCTTGGAAGCCCAGTTTGGGCGCATGACAAATACATTAAATGAGAACCCCATCCAGGACCTGTCTACCATACACAAAAGTCCTTTGAGCTTGCGAAACAATATTAGATAGGACCATTTGTAGCCTATTAGCAAGCACCTTTGCCAAGATTCTGTTTATGTAATTGATTACGCTTATTGGTATGATTGAAGTTCTTTGGAAAGCTTGCCTCTCAAATGAAATTCCTTCAAGAAGGCAATAATGTCATCTTCCACACCACTCCAAAAATGCTTATAGAAGGCTATAGGAAAACTATCATAGTATCATGCATTGGGGCTTTGTCACCTCCTCTATAAAAAATCTCATTATGCACCCTGTAAGGTTTTTTTGCAATTGACTAATTCATGTGTTGAACAAAACTCTCGGTCGATTAAGTCGTAATTTTCCATTTCTTTTAGAATGGATTCAGGTTCATGTCGCCGAATGAGCTGAAAAGAAGAATTGAAATAAAGTGTAAAAAAGTGACAAAAAGGCTACCCGATCGATTGGGTAAAGGTCGGCTCAATCGGACCTAAAATAGGCTACACTTAAGCAGGGTTTGCAGAAAAATTGGCGAGGCAAAATGGATACCCTATCGATCGGGTAGTTCATCCGATCGATCAGATGACGAGCAGAAGCCCACTTTCTTGTTTCAGATTTGTTTTCTGTTTGTGCCAGAACTGATAGTTCTTATTCTAAGAGGAGTATTCCTCTAGGGCACGAATTGTGAGTTATTTAAAGGGTTCCTCTCTCAACCCTAAGACATAGATCTCATTATTCTAAGTAGATATTATACATTGAATATTACCTTACTTCTATAGAACTTTCATTAGAGAGATTGTGCTGAAGCTTTAGGCTAGAGAATATTGCTTATACATCTCTTGTAGAAGATTAAGAGCGTCTTTTGTGTCTAAGTTGTGGTGCGATCAAGCGGAGAGCAATGCACAGCAAAAAAGAGTCATAGCAAGGAATTGTGCAAAAGGAGCTCAGTTCTTAAATCGAAGGAGTGACTAGATAAGGGTTGTTCATATATCTTGTAACTGTTCGCTATTGCTTGATAGTTAAACCTTGTTGGATTCGTGGTTTTTTATCTAGTTAGGGTTTTCCACGTTAAAAAATCTACGTGTTTTGTCTTTTGTGTGGTTGATTGATTTACTTTTTAGAAGTCATTCTATTTTCCACTGGGTGTGTGACTTGCAATCTAGAAATTCAGACCTGAAACGATCCTTTCACACCTGCTCCAAAAACTCCCTCTCCCACCAAGAGGATTTATCTTCTCTCCAGAAGCAAAGGGATGGTTGTCCAAAGATGGCCTACGCGACACTTCTTTAAAATAAAGAGAAACAAAGCACTACTTAAGTGCCAAATAATATCTTCACAGGCTCATCATTATCATCCAAGAGAGAAGTAATTCCATTAACCTTTTGTCTCAGATGACCCACAAAAGGATTTTATTTTTTATTTTATAGCCTTTTGAGAGCAACTGACATCAGGACCTCCATTTCCATCTAAATGTTCCTTCCTATTACAAGGATAATCTCATAACAGAATCCTCATATGAAAGCTTACCAATTCCAGTGAAAAACTAGAATGTCTTCCAAAATATCAGATTTCATTGGTACCACATCCCCAAAATTGGACTATGCAATTCTGGCCATTCCTTGATTTTCACTTTCAAGGATTTAAGCATCATAGCTAGCCTAAATCGAGCCCACCCTTTTGTCCTAATCTCCCTCCATTCCTCAATAAGACTAGGAAATTGGTGCTCCTCTGATCACATCATCACAAACTGAATAGAGTGAGGGGCCCATCTATCTTAATTTGAATCAAGGAGGATTACGAAATGATCAAAAGTATGCTTTGCCACCATGATTTGGCAAACTCTAGATACAAGGCTAGCTACTCACTAGAAACCGAAACTTATCCAGCCTCTACATCGAAAAGGATCTTAATGATTGAACCATCTATACAGCCCTCCACTAAGCTGCAGACCAATGAGAGAGTGGCAACCGATCCAACCCGAAACTGTCCCATTTCTGCTACCATATGACCCACACCTAGCTTCACACTAAGATGTCTAATAACATGTCAATTGCCCACAACGCACCACCACTGCCCCCTCCATCTTCCACTAATCACAATCAGCTCTCTCCAAAAATCTCCTTAGTTGAAAGATCAGACCGTAGACAAAGGAAAGAAGCCACCAATGGTTAATGCTGACAACCTCCACATGTACACAGATCGAGAAATCCCCTCTCAATTGTGGTCTCCCTAGTCCCTTCTTTGCCTACAGATTCTCTAAATGGAAGTAGAACCCTTGTTGAGCTTCCATTCAGAAATTAAAGATCTATGTATAGGATGAAAGCATAGGAAAGAAAAATTAAGAGGAAAAAACAAGGAGAGAAAACTTCATAAGGATATTAAGGAGCTTGTCTGGTCATTCAAATTATGGTTGGGCGACCATAATACAACATTTATTTCATTAAAATTCCTGAAAATACAAAAAAGCGCCCTAGTTTCTCTAACTTGTGAAGTTGTCCATCACAAATTATAGACAGCACCTGTATGATTTCCAAGTTCCAACATCCCCCTCAAGCCGGTGCTTGAATATTTATTATTTCCAACTCACATAAAACAACTAGCAATTGTAATTTGTAACAGCCCTTGCAAGGATGTTCACAACTTGATCCTTAGTTGAAAGCAAACTCCCCCATCCCCCTCTTGTCCCCTCCCCCCTCTAGAAATGCAGCTTGATACTCTGCTTCTGAACTTGATCAAGTAACAAGTTTCTCTTTATTTTCCACGATTGAAGATTACCACCAACCAAAATACAATATCTTGTATTTTTCTGTCTAACCTAGACCATGTCCACTTGATAAAAATGTAGGCTTCTTTGTCAAATCACAATGACATGGAGAGGGTTCCTTGCGTTGGTGAGCCCTCCATATAACTTAAACTACAATGAATTGAATTTAGGGGTCGTTTGTTTTGGGTGATTTACATAGGTAAATGAACCACATGTGTAATAGTTACTCACCATCACATTTGTCTTCACTCGTTTATGCATGAGGTGGGTAAAGTAGATGTGAAAATGGTGTGAGAATGGCTTGAAAATCAGCCCAAAATTTTCACACCTCAACAGGTGTGAATCCATTACACAAGCTACTGTTACCAGGCGGGTAAATAGTGCTCATATATGGCAGCCCGCCTTTTTACATTTTTTTCAATTTTGTGGACCCCAAAATACCAATCTAAACTGTCCAAACTCTTCTAAAGGCCAAAAATGGCTCAGACACCAATTTTCAACCGTTGGATCATCATACAACTTGATATATTTCCAAAACAATTCAGACCGTTGGATGTGATTGAACCCAGTCCGCCTTTTTTTATTTTTTGACTCCTATGGGCCCCCTAATGTAAATCAGAACCGTTGAAACTCTTGTAAAGACTAAAAACGGCCATGAGACCAATTTTCAGCCGTTGGATCATAATAAAGTTTAAGATATTTGCAAAAAGATCCAACAATAAAAATTTGAAATTCTTAATTTTAGGGGCCCCATCTTGACGGTCTGAACCATCCAAACTCTTAAGAATGCCTTTTTTAGTTTAGAGATGAAGTCCTTTTCTATATACATTTTAATATATTTGTGAGAAATCATGAAAAGTGGCAAAATATTTATGATAAATGGTGACCTGTTGGATTACTTTTAATTCACATATGAGGTGTGAAAATGACAAACGATTGAATGCATTTCACATGTGAGTCAATTGTATATACAAATGACTCACATGTGAGTCATTTACCTATGTAAAACATTTTCACATGACATGTGAAATTAACAAACGACCCCTTAAATGTCTAGTTCTTCGTGCATGCAAAAACTTACTAATCATATTCAGTATGATCTAGCTACATGGTAGTTTGATAAATAAGTTTTCCAACAAGCCGTTGGTATGCTACTGGATCATTCAACAATTACTACTATTACAATCAACCCATGGTTTTCCTTTATAACTGTCTTCATAGGTTTTACACCTAGCTTCCCCATTTCTTTTAGAGGATCTATGCCGTCCTTTGTTGAAAAAATTACAGTCCCCTTTTCTGGACCTGGCTACTTCATTGATACCCAAGAAATTTCAGCACCCTAATTTTTTTCATTTCAATCTCTTTTCCCTAATAAAGTTTGGAATGATTAATTTTCTCTTCATCATCCCAGTCACAACAGTGACATCAATATATACCGTAAATACAATTATTTTATCATTGCTCCCTCTGAAAAATAGTCTGTGATTTGCTTGACACCTCTTTGTTCCATACTTTAGTACCATCCGACTAAACAATTCAATCCAAGCTTGATACGACTGCTTTAGTCCATTTAATTCTTTTTCTAACTGACAAGCCTTTTCCTTGTGAGTTTTAGAGTAATCTTTACAGGAGGAACCTTGTAAACTTTCTTCTAGCAGAGCACTATGGAGAAAAGTCTTCTTTATGTCACACCAACTGATATAGGGGCCAAGAGAAGTTTGTTGCCACCGAAGGAATTACTCAGGCAGAACTTAAATTTTTCCACTGGGAAAAATGTCCTCAGAAAATCAATCTCCTGGAGCTAAATACAACCCTTGGCTACCAATCTAGCTTTATATCTTTGGATTGGCTTATCCCAATTAAATTTCGATGCATACACCAACTGCTAACCAACAGGATTTAATTCCACCTGGAAAAGTCGTCCCAACTTCCATGTTCAATTCTTTTCAAATACTTCAATCTCAGCTACCATGGATGCTTTCCACTATGGATTAGAGAGGACATTAGAAACACATGGAGGTATACTTTCTGGAGATTTTTTTAGATGAAAACACATCTTATACTTGAATGATAAGATTCTAAGATTTAAATGGATGTCTTGTTACACATGAATGACTCCCTCTGGAGATTTTTGAGATGAAAACACATCTTATACTTGAATGATAAGATTCTAAGATTTAAATGGATGTCTTGTTACACATGAATGACTCCCTCTGGAGATTTTTGAGATGAAAACACATCTTATACTTGAATGATAAGATTCTAAGATTTAAATGGATGTCTTGTTACACATGAACAACTCCCTCTGCATAAGGCAATGAGGAGATTCAGATCTGAATCAACAAGACTAGTGTCAGTTGAGTTACATGAGAAGCGAAGCCCCTCAATTGAGGATTTCAGTACCTGTAATTTTTGATAAAATTAATGTGCGCATTGTCTCATTCTTATGAGAGTAAATTTTAAATGCGTACTCAAAAGTCATCTTAAGAGTTTAGTTTGGTCAACAACAACCTCCAGCAATGGCCCATAAACAGTGGAGGAATTGACTGAATCAGAGATGAATACTACCCCAATAGAACTAATTTAGTAATCTTGGTAATCTGAGGATACAAGAAACATCATCAGCAAATGTGACATTTACAATGATAATCTGCCTTTTGTTCTTTCCTGGTGAATAGAATTTAAAACCTTTTTTTGCGATGAGAGATACCCCTAAAATTTTTGGCTACTTTAGGTTCGAGCTTATCCCTTAGTTCTTTTGGAAAATAGATAAAATAAACACATCCAAAAAGCCTTTAAAGGAATAGAAAACAAAGGAAAAAAAAAGGCAACTAAATAGGAGAATAGGACTTCTACATCTAACACCTAAGACGGCACATGGTTGATGAGCACACTGGCAGTTAACAACTTAACATTGCATCAGTCCCAGTGGTGGAACCAGGAAATGGCTCACCATGTTAAAAAAAGAAAAAAGAAAATCACAGGGGGCCAACATAAAAATGCATGAACTTCCCATAAGAATTTAGAGTTTTTTGGAAGTGGGAGTTCAATCAGACCAATAACATGTCGGAGCAGTCCTCTCTAAAAGAAGTGACTGAATGATCAAGTGTGGATTCTTATGTTCAGAGTCCTAGAACTTGAAGCCAACATCAATATTATATGGAACTTCTACTGTTTAAAGGCTTATTGATGAAGGTACGGCAGGAAAAGGAAAAAGAAACCAATTTGCAGTGATTTTCTAAGATTCAGATAGCAACCAATCAATAGATTTGAAGACAATCAATCAGTAACAAGTGTCAATTATGTAGAGCAAAAAATAGCAAGAAGCAATTGAATATTGTAGTATAACAGTGGGTTGATGGGATGAACCAAAAATGAACCCAGTTTCATGCTAACCTTGGACAGGATCCAAGGTTAAGAGCTGGGTGTTGCACCCATTGTCGCCAAGGAACATCAAGAATAAGCCCTTACGCAGAATATAAAATAATCCATTCAAATTTCATTTAATCAAAATATGATGCAGGACAATATAAGATCTATCCTAACATGACGAGATCAGAACTAAATGAACAATTAAAATTCAATTATAAGCAATCCAAGTAAATTAAACATTGAATTTCTAGTAAATAATAGATCCACGGTCCAGGTTGATCTCACAGATCCCGCAGTAAACCATTTCTTGGTATAGAAAATAGTAGGATCTTAATGGAAGATAGAATTTCCAGGTTGCTTAGGGCCAATAGTGCACATCCAATGATTTGGACAATGGTCTAGAGGGAAGATCTATGATGACAAAATTCAGATCTATTATTTTAGACCTAGCAAAGGTTCAGATCTAATAAAAAAATTCAAATCTAAAATAATTTTCAGATCTAGGATGGGTTTTGATAATAAGTTTCAGATCTGAAGTTGGTAACAAGGGAAGTCTAGATTTGCAGGGCTCAAGTCTAGGTTAGTTTAGATCTGATGCAGATATCAGGATGGCTCTAGATAGAAGTAGTAATACCCAAAAGTGCTCTTGGAAAGAGGAAAAAGTGAAAGAGATATAGATACCTTTGTTGGGCTCTCACCATACTCCGATCCGGAGGCATTAGAAAAGATCTCAAGAGAAAGGTGGACTTTAGAGGCTCAAGGAAGAAGAAGAAGAAGCTTTTCTTTTATTCAATATCATAGCATAACATAGCCAAGAGAGTACAAGAGAAGTCCTTTTAATATAACCCTAAAGATGACATCATCAAAAGCAAACAAAATAAAATAAAAAACAAACAAAACTTGCGCCCAATGCCTTAGGATTCGTGTGCATGGGATGTGCGCACGAATCCAAGGTGAAAGCCCTTTTTTTTTAAGTTGCAGACCCTTCCTATTTATTACTTATGTCTTTATGTAAAACATGGGTCCCTTTATTCTTCTAAAACCCTTTTAATTGCTACTTGGGCCCCTCTAAACTTCAAAAATCTTTTATTTCTTCCCATGTGGCACTTCTCATTGTGGGGCCTTTAAGACAATTACACACATGGGGCCTTCTCAATGAGATTATGCGAAATCTAGCCGTTAGATGTCTTTGCGATGACAGATCAATGGTGGTTTTATAATTTTTTCGCGATCAAAGCCTGGTTATTGGTCATCCATCCAAATCAAAGCTTGATCCGCTGTTCTGCGCCCTCTTCTTTGATACACCTTATAAGAACGAGAGGGATCAGATCTGTTGTCCCCATCAAAATAACTCCATACCAAACTGGCTGTAAACTATGATGAATAAAATCTAATCTTACCCTCGTTTAGATTCTTTTTCCTAGCTATCCAATTAATAACAGATAAAATCTCACGAATTAAATATTAAAGGTTAAAATGAAGAACAAATTTTAAACTCCCCAGAAAGAGTAATCTGACTAACCAACCGAGTCCAACTTAATAAGACATGTAAGTAGCTCCAAAATAATAAGCAAGATAATCGAGGATAATGAAATGCGAAAATTAAATAATTTATGCTTAAATTCATGATTCCTTTGCATAAGTTCCTCCTGTGTTTTGTAGATGTCCAAAGTGGGACCCACCTTATATAGCTTCACATCTACCACTTCGGTCAATTCCCTACTTCTTTGGTCCTCAAGCCCTTTAGGCCCAGGTTACAATGAGAAAAACAGAATTAGTATACTTAGTAACAGGAACCAAACAAATAACTTTAGTTATCTTAATATATGTCTCAACGCTCATCAATTATTGTCATATGGTTTTTCAAAAGGTTAACTTGTTGGAGTCCTATTTCATTTTACAATAGATAAACTATGCACCCTAGTGAGCAGTCGCTTAAGACTACTTTGAGCATTTTTACGAAGTAATTGACCAAGTTAGAATAATACACGGCATTATTCAGAAAGATAGACTGTAATGTAACACGACATTTTGATCTCTTAGCACATATTTTTTAACGAAGTTGCTTACCAGACTTTTTGGGGACTGGAGCTATATAAGCCCCAAATGCTCTATGACCTCCAACTGGGACATCAGATGCATCAACTTTCACTGTAAAAAGAGGTTTGGCTTTAAGACCTCCGCTTTTGATCAAGCGCACGAATCTCAAAAGAGCTTCTTCAGGAACTTTAAGTGTACCAACATTCAGCTCAATGGCGTCAAACCCTAAAAGCTTACATTCCTATAAAGACAATCAATTAGAAAGAAGGCAGCATTTAAATAGAAAACAGATTAATAATGCATAAAAATGAACATGCAAATCAAGAAACGGATTCATACTTCAACATACTGCTTGAAAGCAGCTGGTCCTTCGCGGAGCAAATGTTCTGCCCAGTCACCTGTACTGACGTAGACATCGTGCCTATGTGCCAATTCAGTAATTGCTTTTATGAAGGTTTTTGGCATCAAACTGTGTGAGCCACCAGTGAACTTCAACCCATCAACAAACTGTCCCATGGATTCTAGAATGTCCTGCAAGAAGTGTTCAAGCATTAACATGATGTAAGCATTAACACTTAACAGGAATTTTGGACACAACACAAATGAAGATACTTGGGGAAAGAGAGAGAACCAATGTTGAGAGAGAGAGACAGAGAGAGAAAGAGAAGAAAAGGGGGGGGGGGTCTTAAAAGAAATTTCAACATAGAATAAACTCCCATAGCGTTTAGCAGGATTCACAATTGTCTTCATAATTCGGATGTTTATAGCTAGGCCCAGCACATTCATGTGGAAGGGGGAACAGTGAAAAAGTTGTAATGTGTGTGTGTGTGTGCGCACGCATGTTCAAAGAATCATCGAAACAACCAACATATCTCAAAGCAAACAGGATTGCTATATTGGATACTCTAGAGTTCAGACATGTTTACATCCTACAGATTCTTCTTTTCATGGGCTATCCTAATATACTGAGTTATTTTACTTTGCAACAAATACCCCATATGGTTTCCTAAGGTTCTCAGGTTGCAACATTTTAGAGCACCAATAAGAGCATTGAGATGGGATTGCTGAGAGCCCACAAAAAAGTAGGATTTCCGACATTTCTATCAGCAAGGATCTCAGTCAATACCAATGACAAGTAGTACATCTCATCTCTGTCACTTGCCTAACATTGAAGGATATTAGTGCATTCCATCTCTGTCACTGGCCTGAGATGGACAGAGATGATTATGCTAGTGCATTTCATCTCTGTCACCGGCCCGAAATGGACGGAGATTATTCTGCTAGTGAATTCCATCTTCGCCACTGCCCTGAAATGGACAGACATGATTGTGTTTGTCAAATCATGGTTTCCTAAATACAAACCCACGGGCTATGTTACTACGGGGCAACAACTTCTATGAAAGCTATGAATGAACAAGAGCAATGTTCTACTTCTATGAAAGCTACGAATCAACAAGACCAATATCCTAATATCGAACAATATGTGGAAATTGGCAAAACCACCCATAGCTTCCTCATTTGTACTGAAGTAGTAGACAAATGGTTTAAATGCACATTCCATCCTGTCAACTAATAAACATTACTTGTCATGATTTGATAAGATAAATAATTTGATTCAACCTTACTTGATCATTTAATATGGTCATCACTCATTACAGGTACAAGGATTTATAATGCAAGCTTGACCACACCAACTGTTCACCTAAGCCCTAACCAGATCCATACATATACACCTCAGTTTGTAAAGATCAAAGCCGTTGAAAAATATTGATCCTGTGGTTACCCATCTGGGGTCCACGATGCAATGCAATAATCCCCATTTGGATGGGGGAGATTAAGAATAAATCGATTAAATCCCAAGAGGGCTAAAATTTCAAATTCAAGACTAATTGGAGGATACCCATGTTATCAATTCCCATTTGGTACTTTAAAAAAAGTTAACATCGAACAATGTAAAATCATTCTCAAATTTCAGTTTTTGAGGAAAATCATTCACAGAATCATATCCTAAAACTTTAAATTCAAGAAGAATTGTCAGACACCCAAATACAAACAGTCAATTAGGATCATCAAATGCCACTTGAAGCATAAAATGCATATCAACATATAACATCACCAAACTAAATTTAATGGAGAAAAAATAGTCATCCGTATTCCAAACAATCCCAATTTTACTACAAATTCATCATCAACAGCTATTGGGGTACCCGCCAAACAAATAAAAAAAAGTGCCCAAGGTGAAAGTTTGATGGTTAAAGAAAAGAAGAGGAAGAAAAAGGAAGAGAAGGGGTATAGACCTGAAGAACGTTTTGGTTCAAGAGAGTGTAATTGGGTCCTCTCATCTCTGTAACACCATATCTTCTGGGCTTCTCCGGTCGATCCTCGTCCTCCATGAAGCTCTTCCATCCATACACAAACATTTTTTCCTTCTTCTCCTCCTCTTTCTCTCAGCTCTAGAAAAGAAACTGTAAGTACAGAGAGAGAGAGAGAGAGATTCCTCTTTCCTCTTTCTTCTGTTTGGAGGATTTGGATGGGAATTGGGGAAATGAGAAGACTGGTTTTTATTGCAGAGAATTGTGAAGCTTCATCGGAGCTGGTTCGGGAAAGCTCTCGGAGCTTCTTCTACGTCTGTGAATGAAAAAGGCAAATGTGTCAAAAAGATAGAAATTGCAATTAGTGGAGCCCACGCCCAATGGGTCAGAACTGACACCATGAGATATCCTATTGTTACAGTGTAGGAGGTTGTCAGATCTACTGCAGAATCTGGATCCGAGTCCCGATCCAACCAGGGGTAGAACAGGGCCCACCTGTTCCAAATTGGAAGTCCACCGTAGGATTGAGGATGTGATCAAGATATGGATTAAATTTTAGGACAGGTCATAGGACCGCGCTTTAGAGTCCACTTCTGAGGTTTATTGTTGGGGGCACTTTCATAGTCACTAAAATCAGTTTCCTTTGTTCACCGCAAATTTTCACTTTTTCTTGTCATTGGGTTGCTTGGGTCAAATAGTCGTTTGAAGCTGTAGGAATATTGATTTATGATTTTTTAATTAAGTCAAGATAAGCCAATTTTTTGTTGGAGCGGATTTTGTTTTAACTTTAAACAATATATTTTTTTGAGCAATTTAGATTTTTGAGAATTTATTGAAAAAAACTCTTGAAATTACTATATACAAAAAAGAATCTTAAAGATATGTTTCTACTATAGTGGTCCTATAGGTCTTTTCTTGTTATATTTTTGAAATTTTTTTCCAAATACCACTAAAGGAGGATTTTCCCAAGCTCTAACCAAAGGCCAGCTATGTTCCCACAACTTTCGTACTGGGTGCACGTAGGTAGTTATAGATTTTGCGAAATCACAAAGCTACTTTATGTGAAATCGCAAGTTTACTCTATGTAGAATCGCATGAACTTGCAATTTTTCATCTCCAACACTTTTCGTAATACCGTTGGTTGGTAGAAGAGGTTAATTTCTTGCGATATCACAAAATAACTTTATGCGATATCACAAAATGATTTCCTAAAAGGTCAACTAGGGTCATCATGGTCATATATTTCATTTTGTTTTCACCTTAGTTTTTGAGTTTTTCATCGTCCCGTTCCTTCCTCCATTGATGTATGCTTCTCTTACTACTCCTTTGGTTTTTTTTTTTCCCTTTTTAAGCATTAGTCAAGGTGGTTAGAACATAAGGTAACCCACATGTGTTCTAAGAGAAAACCAAATATGTTGGTTTACAAAGCAACTGAGCAACCCCATGTTATCACTCTTTTTTTTAATTTAAATGTGCATTTTATGGTATAATTTTCTTTTCCTAAATATAAAAAACTATGCAGATTAAATGTTGTTAGAATATCTAGGTATAAATGCATTATTATTTGATTCTTGATGTTTTAGGAATATGTAGCTTTATATTGTTCAAAATGCCAATATTTAGATTTTAAACTTTTAATTATTACATGTAGGCATAGAGTAGGATTTTATTCTATATTTCTTTGTCATCAATTTTTTTTTATTTCAGTGAATCCCAAAATCATGATATGAACCCTTTATCTTATTTAATAAAGATATAATCTTTTTGAAATTTAGTTTCACATGTTAAATCTTTATAGATGTTGTGGAGTTTTGTGAATTATGTAATAAAAAATTTAATTTTTTTGCAGGATGGTGAACATTTGAGATATGTATGATACGCCACTTAAATAGTATATTAGATGTTAGCAATCCACTTCCAATCTACATGGTGATGAGCAAAAGGTGGTATGGATCAATGTTAACATAAATTTCAATCAACTACTTGGAAAGATAATTGAAGAAACTAGTTGAGAGCTTCAAAATGTGCATAAAAACATGCAAAGACAATGGAGGAAAAGACAGAGATTAGGGCTTTGATGATTTAAGGTTCTACAAAATCACAATCTCTAATGGAGGTAAGATTCAGGAATCCCAGTTGAAACTCCACCAAGGCGATCAATGTTGCGTATTAGCAAATAAGTTGACAAGAGGGGAAATGAGGGACAGTGACGGGAAGAAGAAAACTTATAGACGAAAAGCAGAGGAAAATGAAAGAAAATGGGGCTGGAAAATGATAAAGTAAAAAAACTAAAAACATAAAGTAATTTGTTATTTCGCATAAAGTAAACTTGTGAGTTTTGCATGAAGTAGCTTTGCGATTTTGCAAAATTTATGACCACTAGATATGCTCAGTACGGAAGTTGTGGAAAAACGAGTAGGTAAATAACTGGTCATTAGTTACGGCTTGGGAAAATCCTCCCTTTATGATATTCATACGGAAAAAATCCTTTAATTTTTTGAATCTGAGTTGAGCGAAAATATCCCCGCTTATTCACGTACACTAGTAGGGATATTCCCACTCATTTTTCTTCTTCTTCCCATCTTCCTTCCTGCACTATTCGTTTTTATTCTTCTTCTTCTTTTTCTTCTTCCTCTTCCTTTCTTTGGTAAACAGCAAAAACATGCTCCATCCCACTCTTTCCTTCTCCCTTTGTATTTTTCTTAACCTCTCCCTCTATAAATACCCTCTTCCTCCCCAACTTGCCAAACCACATCATTTTTAGTGAGATGAACCCTAATTCCAACAAGTCTTTCTCCTCCTTTTAGATCCCATCTTCAAAAGAAAAAAAAAATCTTTTCAAACTTCATTTCAAAACCTTTATAAAAAAAATTAATTTTTTGTAAGTAACATTCTAAAGGTAAAAAAAAAAACCTCATTTTTTCTATATAGACTTAAATCAAAGCAAGAAAACTATTTTGTTCTTAACCTCTTTCCAGACCCTAAGGGCTGGGATGCCTTCAGTGCGGATGATGCGGACACCGACCATAATGAGTACGATGCGGGGAGATAGCGGTGATGTGGAAGGCTAATAAGGGGCGGAGATCGGGTGGGATGGAATGCACTAAGATGGGGTTTTTGCCTTGGAACTAGAGATTTAGGAAATAAATAAGAGAAAAAAGGAAGGATGAAGCAGAATGGAAAAGGAAGAGGATGAGGAAAAAGAAGAAAACTAGCAGGGATAGGCTGGAATTATATCTTTATCTTTGGGGTCATTTTTGACATAGAGTGGCTTTAAGAGAATTTTTTCCAATAAAATTCTTAAATTTTTTTTAAAGTGGAACTCACAAAACTGCCTCACATTTTTTTGTTTCTTTAAAATTTAGACTCAACATGTGATTTTGTTTTGAAGGTGGGCCCACTCATCATTTTTGGGCCGTTTGGATTACAAATGTGGACTCTAGCGATGGATTTCTCAACTTTTTTTTACGGGATATGAATTCTCATTTACGACTTGTTTGTATTGTTAGGTTTATGTCTTGTATTCCGGTTTAGCCGGATGAGTCACTGGGTTAGCCAGAGACTGGTTTAAGGTCAAGGGTATTTTGGTAATTGTACCGGGGCTTTCTTGGTGGTCAAGAAAGCGGAGATTATATATATGTATAGTCTGTAACCCTAGACCTTGCGGCGGTAGTAGTTGCCCGTGGTGTTCCCACACCACGTAGGAGAGATGAGGTGAGAGTGTGGGAATCTCTTGTATGCTTTACTTGTCATAGTGAAGATGTTCGTCCTCCTGTGCCCGTGGATGTAGCCCTGTTTGGGTGAACCACGTAAATCTCGTGTCTCTTCTATTGTGTGGTTGGTTGATTGTTGATCTTGTTATTCATGGATGCGCACAACGAGTGATTGTCATATTCACAACAATTGGTATCAAAGCCACAACAATTGGTATCAGAGCTGAGGTTGGTATTCCTTGGGTTTCTGAGCGAGGTGGAGATCGCTCAGTGGCTTGGAAGTTGTGCACATGAAGATTAACTGAGATCAGGTTCGTGATTTCTGGTTGGGCCACCATCGAAGAAGAAGAAGACCAGATTGAGTTCTCCGGTCTCGCTGGGATCGGAGGAAAAAGGATTCACATGTTTCGTTCAGATCTTGGAGTTACCGGTGTGGTTGGGATCGGATCTTGTTGAGCTTGGATCGGAGAAGAGTGCAACAGAGGATCTGTTTTTTTCTGCAAGTGTTCTTGCAGGAGAATGGGTCTGCCTGATCATGAAAGACAAGGCCACTGGCAGTTCAAGAGGTTTTGGGTTCGTGCAGTTTTCAGACCAATCTGCTGCTGAACAGTGAATGGATTCTGAGCAGGGAAAGAGTCCGTGATCATGAAAGACCAAAAAAAAAAAAAAAAAACTGCCGTGCGACCATGACATTCTCACCGGAACGTTCGCCGGGAATCCCGCCCGCCTCCGTCGCCGTCGCAGTCGCTGCCGTTCCCATCGCCGCTGCAATCGCCGCCGTTCTCGCCAAGCAGCCGCTGCCGCTGCGATCACCTCCAGCCCGTCGCAGTTGGTCGTCGCCGCTGCCAGCCCCCAATCGCCGTTGCAGCCGCCGTCTCCAGTCTCCGGGATCGTCGTTCCGTTGCCGTCGCAGCCGACCGCCGCTGCAAACCACCTCCGCTGTAGCCGAGGCCGACCGCTGCACTTGCAGTCAGCAACTGGGCTGCAGACCCAGCGTTTGAAGAAGGAGACGATCTTCTGGGCTTTTTTGGGTTCGGGTCAGGTCCGTTTGACCTGACCCGCCATGGAGCAAGCCCAGGCAGCCAGATCTCAGGTCGGTTACAGGTCTCGGGTCGGGCCAGTCCTGACCCGCAGTGCAGCATAAGCCCAACAGAACAACACAGGTCGATTCCGGGTTATCGATCGGGTTTCGGGTTTCGGGTTTCGGGTTGGGTCCGACCCAACCCGCGGAGACAAGCCCGGCAGAACAGGTTCAGGCAGGGTCAGGTCAGGTTCGACCCGACCTGTTTGCAGACGGTCCAGCCCAGCACATATTGCAGTTCAGTTCCGGGTCAGGTGAACCCGACCGGGGTCCGCTCCAGAAGCCCAGCAGACAGCGCAGCGACGTCAGCGGTGACGTCAGCAACGGTCAAAGGCCAGATTTGACCAGTTTCAACGGCTGAAATTATTTCTGCGATATCTTGATCTTCCGATGTCCGATCGGAGATCCGTCTGAGCCTACGGACTCGTTTCGAGCAGATCTACGCAGTGGAAGAGGTTGATTGGCTG
Organism: Sextonia rubra; assembly: GCA_037013555.1. Taxonomy (NCBI): domain Eukaryota; kingdom Viridiplantae; phylum Streptophyta; class Magnoliopsida; order Laurales; family Lauraceae; genus Sextonia; species Sextonia rubra. The sequence continues at coordinate 7,903,016 of JASUAD010000003.1, read as the reverse complement.
TTTGACAGTCAAGGAGGAGGTTTGACCGATTGGAGCGTAGAAACTTGTTTCTACGTTATCGGGGCCATCCTGAGTCGGATTTTAGATCCGTTTCTTCCAGCGTGCTCGTGGTGACGAGATCTATGGTTTGATGCAGAAATTGGGAGGAGATCTGAACAGATGTGGATTCAGGCTAGAATCAGGTCTACTCGACCTGGTTGTCGTTGCAAACCCAATAATAGGAGTCGCCGGCCTAGTTGCAAAGGGTTTGCTGATTCAAACGATGTTGTTCGTTTGGGGTTCACATGATCGCATGTGATGATATTCATCTTGCCAGAGCCAAGCCGGAAAAGCAGCAAGGAGGAGCTGATGTATCAGCAGTTGATCGGAGGCCCGGTCAAATGGTGTTTTTTGACCGCTCGGAGGCAGAGGTTTCTGCAATGGAGTCATCTGGACTTGTATTCCCGATCTGTTTTGCTTGCATGCTTGTGGTGATTGGATCTTCACAGTGATGTTGAAGATGGGGCAGGATGGTGAGTGATTCAGATATCACTCAGATTCGTCAATGGTTTCGAGCTTTCAGTTCGAGGTGGAGTTTGACGAGGGTATGAACTTTGCTTAAAGTTCATGTGCTGGTTCAACATGTCAAAGTGTTGAAGAAGACTGCATCCCTGGTGCAGTGACGTGCCATTCAGCAGGGTACGTGAAGACATTGCCGGTTTTATCTCCTAGTAGCTCGAGTTGTACGGAGTTGTACGGAATTCAAGCCAAGGTGGAGATTGTTAGGTTTATGTCTTGTATTCCGGTTTAGCCGGATGAGTCACTGGGTTAGCCAGAGACTGGTTTAAGGTCAAGGGTATTTTGGTAATTGTACCGGGGCTTTCTTGGTGGTCAAGAAAGCGGAGATTATATATATGTATAGTCTGTAACCCTAGACCTTGCGGCGGTAGTAGTTGCCCGTGGTGTTCCCACACCACGTAGGAGAGATGAGGTGAGAGTGTGGGAATCTCTTGTATGCTGTACTTGTCATAGTGAAGATGTTCGTCCTCCTGTGCCCGTGGATGTAGCCCTGTTTGGGTGAACCACGTAAATCTCGGTGTCTCTTCTTGTGTGGCTTGTTCTTGTTGATCTTAGGATTCCGTGGATGTTTGTGATTTTCTGAGCAATCACCCGTTGTGCGCATCCACGGAATCACAAGATCAACAAGAACAAGCCACACACAAGAAGAGACACCGAGATTTATGTGGTTCACCCAAACCGGGCTACATCCACGGGCACAGGAGGACGAACATCTTCACTATGACAAGTAAAGCATACAAGAGCTTCCCACACTCTCACCTCATCTCTCCTACGTGGTGTGGGAGCACCACGGGCAACTACTGCCGCCGCCGCAAGATCTAGGGTTACAGACTATACATATATATAATCTCCGCTTTCTTGGCCACCAAGAAAGCCCCTGTACAATTACCAAAATACCCTTGACCTTAAACCAGTCCCTGGCTAACCCAGTGGAGTCATCCGGCTAAACCGGAATACAAGACATAAACCTAACATGTATGAGGCCTCTTGTCCAGGAATGGAAGTCTAATTGGTGAGGTTGTATGGGTGCTCTCACGGGATCCAAGACCCATAGGTAGGTTAAAAATAAACAAATAAATTGAATGGAAATTGTGGTCCTTTGGTTTTATGGGAATGTTAGTAAGTAGAAAGAAATGGGTCCATTTCAGGAGTCCACAAACAACATGATTAGGGTTGCACACTAGGTGGATCTCCTTGGGACCGACACAATACAGCCCGCTATGGATGAAAAATAGCCTCAAGTGTCATAAGGGCTGACCCTGGTACTCAATTGCGGCCAGCTTGGGTGTGGTTGGCACCAGGTGTTTGGAAAAATACCCAACTAAGCGACCTACTTGGCCCCATGAATTAAATACAAGTGGACCTATCAATAAGTACTTTTAATAGAAGCCATGTGGGGCCATATGGCACTCAGATTTCATAAAATAGGACTATCTAACGTCGAAAACCACAAAACGATAAACCTATTTAATGTTAAGAATGAGAGGTTGCCCGATTGGTTGGGAACCAAACATTCCCCAAAGATGAGGAGGAATTCACCCCCCCCCCCCCTCCCCCCATTGTGCGAGAGGGTGTCATTTCTTCACATGCGTAGGTGCTCCCTTCCTGCACATGCAGGTGTGTCCTCTTGTGCGAGGGGCATAAATTAAATGTGATAGTTTTCATTGAGTCTGAATTCCTGTTACTTCATATATGTGAATTGTCCACCCCTTGTATGCGCATCCAGCCCCTTAATTAAACTTAAAAGGTCAATAATCCACAAAAAGCCCCATCTGATCTATCAGGCATTGATAATATGAGGGTAGAAAATACAACATCCACACATGCATTCAGTGGTAAATTAGTTCCCTTCCTTCAGTAACTATAGCTTTTTACTACCAATTTACATGACGCTTTGAATATGGATGGGTTACAACGAATGTTCTATTAAAATAGTGTGAGCAGAAAAGTAATTTTACGATAGTAAGACCCTAAATAAAAGTGGTAAAGCTCATTCATATCAATAACAATGATTTCCCTATGGTAGCATACGAATTTATAACTGTAAAGTTCACAACAAACACGTTTTAAACTCTTTTTTTCTTCTACTCAATGTGTCAAACATAATTGCAAATATCTTTATAGTAATTTACAGATAAATGCACCTCTTTACTGTTACCGACCTGTCCAATTAGTCTCAATGGGAGACCCTACAAGAGCATGGGAAGTATATAACGGTTTCATCCTTTACATATACACAAGTAGAAAGGCAAAAAATGTATAAAGATACCACATAATTTGCACTAAAATATTTTTAATTTTCATTTAGATTTAAATTGAATTACTAGTCTTTCATGAAGATCTCCCAACATTAAAAAAAACAATTAATTAAAAATAAATAGCGAAAAGGAGTCAAAGTGGATCCATGCAACAATTTGGGCGTTGGAACTTGGATCAACCATTATGCAATGTCCTCAACCTTGGAAATTAAAAATCCGAAATCAGGCTATGGAACTCAAGTAAATTAACCATGTTTAGGCATAAAAACAGGAAGCCAAACCTTTGGGTATGTCATGATATTTGTAACTATGATATGAATTGCATTTATGTGTAATCAAAGTAGAAAAGTGAATATAACTTGACATTGTTTGTGAAGTAATGATTTTCTGCCCTGCCAAAAGACTCATTTCAGTTCTCAGTTTCATCCATCCATGTGACATTGCTTCAAGTGCATGATTTCATTATTTCCTTGCCACACATGAAAACAGTTCATGGAAAGAACAAGAAAAAAAGTGAAAATCTAAGAGCTCACCTCCACAATGTAACTAATACATTGCCTAAAATGTGATCATATTCTTCCATTTAAAAGGCCTCTTCTTCATTTATTTGTTCTCATCAAATCTTCACGAGGGCACCCATCTCCCTCTTATTTTCCTCTCGATTTACATCATCCTATGCAAGATAAAAATGAGAAAATCTCAATGTGCAATGGCCTGTGTCATGATCATAGTTTTGGACTTAGTAGCTGGGATTGTAGGAATTGTAGCTGAAAATGTTCAAAACAAGGTAAATGATCAATGCAACCCAATTTTACTTAGATTATGGTGCAAACCATATGCATATTGGTAGATACCGTCCATCAAATCAGGCCATCCTTGATGGTCAAATAATTTTCAACCGAAAGGTACCTCTTATGATTTCGATGAGTGTGGGACTCACTTGGATATGCGTCAATATGGGAGATAATCACATCCATTGATTGAAGTATCCCAAAGTTTACTAGTTTCTTGTGCTATTTTGTTTATGAAATTGACTATAATATTGAGTATAATCCAGAGAGATATAAAATAAGGTGAGTGAATTCATGAGGGTTACCGAGTGTGAGGAGATTATACTAATGGCAGGCGGTTGGATGAGGTTCAACAAGTGTTACATCTCATAGGAATCAATGAGAGATGCCTCTCTTAAAGAAAGATATTTGTGTGTGCGCATGGTTGTGTGTGTATGGCTAGGGTTATATATGGTTCGGATTGGATCGAATTGAGTCTAATCCGTCACCAATCTGTTACTTACGGATTGACAATTTTGTAATCTATAGCCAATCCGTTACCCATTAAAAATAGAACCATGGATAAACGGTTTGATTCGGTTAAAACATTTCAATCCGTTAATAGTAGTCTTAACTGTTTCATCACTATTTTATATGGAAAGTGAATAACTGAGATTGAAAGTTGGATGACAAATAGTTAAAATGTTACCTTTTAATGTTTTTTATATAAAAATAAATATATATTTTTTATTTCAACGCTTTAGATCGGTTTAAATCCGTGAATTAAGGGTAAAATCTGTCATTAAACCATTACTAATGGATTAGGATTTTTTTAATTCACCATTAAACCATTGAACCGGCTAAAAGAACGCAGATTGAATCAGTTTTATGGATCGACGAATCTTTTGTACACCCATATGTGTGGCATTTGCTTTGTTTCCATGCATGGGTGCCAAAATTATACCATGGAGCAATGGGCTTACCTTTAGTAAGTTGGTTTTTTTCTTATTTTACAAACTACTTGATATTAGACAATGATAGCAATAGTTCTTTGTTCAATCTGACAATAGCGATGGTAGGGTCTTATTGTAATAACTGTTATGCGCGTGTGTGCAGACGCAATCAAGATCAACAATCACCACACAAGAAGACAACAGATTTAAGTGGTTCGGCAAAGATGCCTACGTCCACGGGAAACAAATTTCCACTAGGTTCTCCTCCAATCTGTGAAACCACAGCCTTGGAATTTCAGCCACTCTCTCAGCCACTCTCTAGGGTTACAGATTACATCATATATATAACCATTACATTCTTATCCCCCAAGAACTCTATCTCAAGAAAAAAGGAAAGTCCTAACCCATTAGAAAACTATTGTTTGACAAAACAGGAAATTCCTAATATCATTAGGGAAACCACCCCAGATACAGAACCCACTAATGGTCTGGACCCACATGGCCAACAATCTCCCCCTCCAGACCATGGGGAAGACGCCCTGAACCCCTTACTGGGAATTTAGTCCTGCCAACTCTGAACACAGCTCCAGCTTTCCCTTAGACACAACCTTGGCCATCATGTCCGAGGGATTCTTGTCCGAATGAATCTTTTTCAGCTTCATGAAGTTCTTCTCGATCACCTCACGAATCCAATGGTACTTGATATCAACGTGCTTCATGCGACCATGATATGTAGCATTCTCACTGAAATCCATAGCACTCTGACTATCACAGTAAACTACATAGTCTTCTTGCTTCAAACTAAGTTCTTGAAGGAATCTCTTCAACCAAAGCATCTCTCTCCCTGCTTCATTAGCAGCTATGTATTCCGTTTCAGTTGTAGACTGTGCTTTACACTTCTGTAACTTCGATTGCCAAGAGATAGCTCCCCCTACAAAAGTAAACAAATAACCAGAAGTTGACAACCGACAATCAAGATTGCCTGTAAAATCAGCATCAGTATAACCTTCCATGACTGGTTTGAGCCTCCGAAACATAAGCACACCTTGGAAGTACCTCTCAAATACCTAAAGATCTACTTCATTGCTTCCCAATGCTCTTTTCCAGGGTTTGCGAGAAATCTACTCACTAAACTCACAGCATGAGTAATGTCTGGCCGTATACAAATCATGGCATACATGAGACTCCCCACAGCAGAGGAGTAAGGAACACTTGCCATCCGTTCCTTTTCATCATCTGTAGTAGGACACAAGCGCTTGCTTAGTTTGAAGTGACTGGCTAGAGGTATGCTAACTGGTTTAGCATTCTTCATGTTGAACCGTTCGAGAACTCGTTCAACATATTTTTCCTGTGACAACCACAGCTGCTTGGAACTCCTTTCACGACGTATTTACATGCCCAATATCGTTCGTGCGGGACCCAAGTCTTTCATGTCAAACAACTTTGACATCTCTTCTTTCAACTTGCCAAGCAACTTGCTATCCTATCCAACTATCAGCATATCATTTACATATAAAAGAAGGATGATGAACCTGCCATCGATAAATCGACGAACATAGACACAATGATCTGCAGCTGTCCTCCGGTACCCATGACTCAACATGAATGAATCAAATTTCTTGTACCACTGTCTCGGTGCTTGCTTCAGCCCATAGAGACTCTTCTTCAACTTGCAAATCATCTATTCTTTTCCTTCTACCTTAAACCCCTCTGACTGAGTCATGTAGATCTCTTCTTTCAAGTCACCATGAAGAAACGCGGTCTTCACGTCTATTTGTTCAAGCTCAAGGTCCATGCTTGCGACTAGACCCAAAACGATTCTAACAGAAGTCATTTTCACAACAGAAGAGAAAACATCACTGAAGTCGATACCCTTCGTCTGTGCGAAGCCTTGTACCACTAACCATGCTTTGTGCTGTACTAGTTTTCCATTCTCATCCCTTTTCAGCTTGAACACCCATTTATTTTTCAGAACATTCCTATCTTTAGGAAGTTGCACCAGCCTATATGTCTTGTTCTTCTTCAAAGAACTCATCTCATTCTGCATAGCCTTCATCCACTCATATTTATCAGCATGAGTCATTGCTTCTCGGAAGCTCTTTGGCTCTCCCTCATCAGTAAGCAAAACATATTCGGATGCACGATACCTAGTTGATGGTTGACGCTCTCGGGTAGACCTCCTAACTTGAGGTTCCGTGGTTTCCAACCGAGGAGACTGTAGCTCCCCCTGCTCAACAACTTCATAATCTGGCAACCCCTGTGCCTCATCACGATCCGGATCGTTTTGTCCACCTTCTCCACCTGTAGTCTGCACTGGAAAAAGAGTCGGTGTGAGATCAACCACTCCATCAACTTCCTCAGAAGACTTATCAATCTTCTCAACATCTCCAAAGAACTAGTCTTCATGGAAAACCACATCCCTACTTCTGATAAGTTTCCTCTTCTCTGGATCTCATAATCTATAGCCAAACTCATCTCCACCATAACCAAGAAAGATGCAACTCACTGCCTTATCGTCCAACTTAAAACGCTGCTCCTTTGGTACATGTACAAATGCTTTACACCCAAACACCCTCAAGTGCGAATAGGAAACATTTTTACCTGTCCATCTTCTCTCTGGAAGATCATAATTCAAAGGAACTGAGAAAGATCTGTTAATCAGATAAACGGCAGTCAGAACAACTTCACCCCAGAATGACTTAGGCAACCATGCTAATCTTATCATGCATCTCATCTTCTCAAGAATAGTGCGGTTCATTCTCATTGCCACACCATTGTGTTGTGGAGTACCAGGAACTGTCTTTTCATGTCGAATGCCATGCTTCAAGCAATAGCTTCTGAACTGGTTGGATGTATACTCTCCCCCATTATCTGATCGGAGACACTTCAAAAGTTTACCTGTTTCTCTTTCAACCTTGACATGAAACTGTTGAAACATCTGAAACACTTGATCCTTTGATTTCAACGGATAAACCCAGACTTTCCTAGATGCATCATCGATGAACGTGACAAAGAACTTATTGCCACACAATAATTCTACCTCTATGGGACCACAAACATAAGAATATACCAAATCCAACACATTTGATTTCAATTTTGATGTCGAAGAGAAAGTAACCCTATACTGTTTACCATATAAACAATAATCACAAGGGTTAAGGGACATACCTTTGGAGCAAGGAATTAAATCCTTCTTTGCCAACATCTGCAAGCCTTTCTCACTCATATGACCAAGCCTCTTATGCCACATATTTAAAGAGGAATTGTCTTGAACTGCATTCAACGCATCTTTGCACAGCTTTACCTATGTTTTATAAAGAGTATTACCTGCTGTTCCTCTCGCAATAACAAGAGACCCTTTAGTGAGCTTCCATCTGCCATTTCCGAAGTAATTCTCATAACCTGCACGGTCCAATGCAGTTCCGGAAATCAGATTCAACCGCAGATTAGGAACATGTCGCACATCTTTCAGCATCATTGTGCAACCAATATCGGTTTTAATGCAGACATCACCGATACCAACAATCTCTGAATGACTCGTATTGCCCATCTTCACAGTACCAAAGTCACTTGCTTTGTACGTCGTGAATATCTCCCTGCAGGGAGTAGCATGGTAGGATGCTGCTATGTCAACAACCCACTCAACTTGACCATCTGCAACACTCAAACACTTATCATCATTGCCGGCGAGCACCACTACTTCCTGTTCCAAAGTAGCTGTAGTGTTATCACTGTCATTCTTTTTATCATTGTTGGAGCCTTTCTGTTCCTTCATGGCAAAACAATTTTTCCTGACGTGGCCCATCTTGCCACAGAAAAAGCATTTTACAGACTTTTTCTTGCTCTGTGATTCACCGCTAGACTTGGCCTGTGATTCACCTCTAGATTTGCCACGACCACCCTTTGGTCCTCTACTCTTACTCCTCTCCCTGCTCTCAGTAACAAAGGCCTGTGCATTATCTGTCCCTGCAGATTTCCTTCTAGTTTCTTCATTTTGTAGACTACTGGTAACCTAACTCATAGATAACACACCATCTGAAGTAGAATTGCTCAAGAAAACAACCAGTGTCTCCCATGAATCCGGCAAAGAACTCATAAGCAATAAAGCTTGCATCTCATCATCAAGGATCATCTTCATAGTGGCTAACTGATTTACCACACTTTGGAACTCATTGATGTGATCTTCGATCTAACCACCATCCTTGAATTTCATGTTCACAAGCTTTCTATTCAAGAAGGTTTTATCACTGTGGTCTTTTTATCATACATTGCTTCTAACTTTTTCCAAAGGGTATTCGCATTGGTTTCATTAGACACGTGGTGAAATATACTGTTATCAATCCACTGTCTGATGTGACCAATCGCTTTTCTATGCAATTTGTTCCAGTCAGCATCTTGCATATCTTTCGGTCAGGCACTATCCCCCTCAACGAGATCATAGAGGTCTTTACAATAGAGAATATCCTCCATGTTTGGTTTCCAGATCAACCAATTGGAATGGTTGAGTTTAACCATGGCAGCGTTGATAGTATTGTTCTCCATCTTAATCAAATTAAGTAACAGGAAAAACAAATAACTAACACCGACCTCAACTCCTGCACCAAGTTGTAGATTTCATCAACGCGAGCACGCTGGAAGAAACGGATCTGAAATCCAACTCCGAATGGCTCCGATATCGCAAAAACGGTTTTCTGCGCTTCTGATTTTGTCAAACTCCTCGTTGACCATCAAATAGCCAATCTTCTTCCACTAACGCGTAGATCTGCTCGAAATGAATCCGTAAGAGCAAACGGATCTCCGATCGGATGTCGGATGATCAAGATATCGCAGAAACAAACTTCTGCCGTCAATCTGGTCAACTCTGGCCATTGACCACGTGTCCGATGACGTGGGCTGACGTCAGCCTGATGACATCACTCTGCTGACGTCGGCGGTGGCTGACGGGCTGGACCGTCTGATATCGGGTTCAGGTCGACCCGACCTGACCTGAAACTGCACTCATGCTGCTGACTGGGCTTTCACCACGGGTTGGGTTGAACAGACCCGACCCGAAACCTGAACTGACCTGCACGCGCTGCTGGGCTAATTCTTCACCGCGGGTCAGGTCAAACGGACCCTACTCGAGACCAAACTGACCCGAAACCTAGACACAGAAAACTGGGTCGTCTTCAACCCAGGCTCTGTGTTCGACTGCAACAGTCGACTGCAACGACTGCAACGTTGCAGTCGGGTCTTCCTCTCTGGCTCCGGCTTCCTGGTCCGGCGACCGCGACAATGGCGAGCAGCGGATGGCCAACGGCTGCCAATGACTGGTGAGTGCAAAAAAAAAATTTTTTTTTTCTGCTTGCGGTCTTCCTCCTCCCGAGAAATCCGGTAGCCCTTCTCAATTCCAGCAACCTCTTCTCCGACGAAGATGTCTAGCCAACTGAACCTACTCCCTGTCTTCTTCTTCCGGAGACTGCAAAAATCGATTTTTCTCTGTTTGCAGAAACAGAGCAACCGAACTGTGTGGCCCAAGAGATCATGACTGATCTTTTCCTCCTGTTGATCTTCCACGCACAATCAATTGCTCTGATACCACTTGTTGTGCGCGTGTGTGCAGATGCAATCAAGATCAACAATCACCACACAAGAAGACAACAGATTTACGTGGTTCGGCAAAGATGCCTACGTCCACGGGAAACCAATTTCCACTAAGTTCTCCTCCAATCTGTGAAACCATAGCCTTGGAATTTCAGGCACTCTCTTAGCCACTCTCTAGGGTTACAACTTACATCATATATATAACTATTACATCCTTATCCCCCAAGAACTCTATCTCAAGAAAAAAGGAAAGTCCTAACCTATTAGAAAACTACTGTTTGACAAAACAGAAAATTCCTAATATCATTAGAGAAACTACCTCAGATACAGAACCCACTAATGGTCTGAACCCACATGGCCAACAATAACAACCATCACGACAACATGGACATATGCCCCACGATCCCTAGCTGATTGTTGCCATCCCACAAAAAAGAACCAATTCAACACATAATAGGTTTGATCAATGAGATCATGCATCCTTCTGTTATGTTCCTGAGATGACTCCCCTTCATTACCTCATGTCCTTCGCTCTTTATTTATAGGTCTCGTTCTTCCTTCATTTTTTTTAGCTGCAATCTATCATATCAAATAGGGGTATTTCTACTAGTCCACATCATTTTCAAACCGACACTTTTTATTTTCGCTTTTAGAGCTGCTCATAAGTTCTTTCCACGCATTAATTCTTAATTGTATCCCTTCTTGAAGCTTGATATATTGAAATTTCTATTTTAAGTCATATTAAACATAGGTGAATATCATCTAGGCCCTTGTGGTTCTAACAAAAGAGTTTAAAATAATTAGGAAAGACACATACAAGCTCTCTACATTGTTTTTGGTATCCTTGCTACACCTTGTAATTTTTTTTTCAGACGAAACATGTAAAGATTCTGATATTTGAGTGCAAAGAAGGGAGCCACAGAGCTTTTTTTAGCCTAGGGCTAGCTGCAGCCATGTTACTTGCATTTGAACATGTTATTGCTACCTCACTTGGTGGATGCAAGTGTAGGTGTTCTCCAAGGGAGATACAAAGAGCATCAAGGAGGAAGAAATGATCCGCAGCTTCCCTAGTTCTCTCCTGGTAAGCTCTTTGATTTCAAGTCTTCCCCTTTTCTTCAGCAAAATTAGCAGATCTTAGGGCAAGAAGAAAAGTTAGAAAGATATATATATATATATATATTTCCTCTTTGGAGAAACTCTCAAGGTTGGATTCGAGAAACTCCCAAGGTTGGATTTGCTTTCAAAGGAGGAAAGTAATTACACACACACACGTATGAGTTTTATTGTTATACAGTGCCATGCAACATGGGGGAAGTGGGAGACAGAAAATTTCAATGAGGCCTAGGGGTACAAAATGTCAAACTCCATTTGAACATCCTAACCCTATGATTCATGGCCATCAAGCTTAACAATTTAAGAAGGCATTGTAACACGGTGAGATAACTAGATGAAGATTAAAAAGGCTTGTGGAAATTTGGGGAAGGGGAGTAATTTGGTTATAAGTGACCCAAGTGGCCCAAAACTTGGTTAAACAACATTTAGAACAATGTGAACGGTTCTTATCTGAATATATCTCTCTATGTATGTATTTACATAAAGAGAGATAGATACTCATAATTATTTAGTCCAAGTGATTAAAGCTCACAACTTTATTTAAATGATCAGGATCATCTTAACTGTGGGATTCCTACTACTAATCATTGGAGTATTATCCAACTCAAAATCATGACCGCATTGCAGGATCTCACACCACAAGTTCCTGTCGATTGGAGGGGTTTTCTGCTTCTTTCATACTCTAGTTTCTCTAGCACTTTGCATATCTGCCTCTGCAGATCTCGTTGAAGCCAAGAGATCAAGCCCAACGGCCTAAGAAGGTGGGCCCAGATGATATAATGGGCCCATCATGCTTCATATCCCTAAGCGACTGTAACTCTAATAAATAAATAATGCCCTTGTGAGAGCATGCTTGATGGGTTGGGTGTATAGTGATTTATAATTACTTTCGTTAAGATGATGTGATAATGATAGTGTCAACTCTTAGTTTCAACAAATTTCTATGGACAAGGCTTTGATGATGTTTATGGCACACTCATGCAATAGTGTAAAAGTTATGATGTAGTCAGGTGTAAATTCAGGTCGCTTATAATTTGGTCCATGTCGGGTCCAGTCAATTGTAACCTTGAGTGGACTCCTCTCAAGTTTGACAGGCCAGATATAGTTCAATAATTGGGTCTAAAAAAACCGGGTACCCCACGAACCTGAACCGAACCAGTTTGAAACATTAATTCCACCTGGAGCGTCAAGGTTAAAGAACCGTCTATTTCTACTACCAGCAGATTTGCCTTTTTTTTTTTTTCTTGAAAGAATCCAAATTCCGAAACCACTGTGCAATGCACACAGATCACAACAATTTATATCAGTAAGTGTGGCCCACTTCTTAAATTGTAGCTGCTTAAAACAAATCTTATCACGTTGGTTTTGGGCCACATTTAAATCTAATCAGACAACCCTAACCCCATTGGTCACATGTAGATTTGATTTACACACAGTACACACCCTTCAGTTATATGTTCTAGTCGGCAATTTCATTATTTAACATAAGAGAATTCTCTGTGTACCATTCACAGAAGATCCAGATTCATGTTCCACCTTTACGAATTTCAGCTGACAAGCAAGAGTGTGGAGCCCATCTTCTGTACGGCACAGATTGGTTATTGGTCATTTTCATTGTTACAACTATGAACTAATATTGATTTGATGATTAAGAATGGATCAATCTTAACATTATAAGCTACGGTTAATCCAATTTTGTGTCCAATTAGAAAAAAAGAAGAAAAAGTCATCCCCCACACTGACAAATCAAAACTGCAGAAAGCAACACAAGGCTTTTATCAACATATCAAAGTGATTAGCTTCCTCACAGATTGGAAGCAAATGGACCCATCCCCAAGTCAACTAGGGAGGCCCCAACATTTCATCCAATAGGAAACCCATAGATTCATTAATTCAGAACTGAATAAGCCCCCTTTCCATCATCCCAAACAAGTCATTAGTCCATGTTATCAATATGAATTCATCGTTAAGTTAAAATTATTTAAACAATACACCACTAAAAAAAAATTAGAGAAGAATACAACAATCTCTGCTACTAACCAAAATTTGCACAGCTTTAAAGAAGGGAAGATCAAGATCACCGCATGTTACCCTCACGCAGGACATCAATCATATCATAGATCCGCTTGTCTGCATTGGATTGAACCTGCAGCAATGTGATTTCAAAAAGGAGTTATTTGTATGTTTATGATAGAAGACAAATTCATTGAAGTTACAAAATGCAGTGCACAAGATAACCACCTTCTTGGATAGAAAAATGGCAGCGTCAATGGTTCCCTCGGCATATATGGACCGTCCACAGACATTATGCTGAAACTCGAATGAAACTCTGCTCAAAAATTAGAAATATCCAATATCAAGATCCACAAGGAAAATAATAGAAGCATGCCCAAACTTTCCATAGCAGATGAGGTAAATGTGTTAAAAGCATTTAAATGGTGTGTTGACCATTTAAATGGCCCAACATAAGATAATGATAAATGATGTAAAGAAACGAAGAATTGGTCCCTAGACTCAAGGTACCTACAGTCCAAACCATGAAATGGTCCATTGTCTTCAACACTATAAATAAAAGTGCTCCAGAATAACCAAACCATGCAAGATTGGAGCAAGATTGGACATTGAAGGACTGTTTCTTTCTAGAATTTCTGACATGAATTTAAGGTGTTGGGGTTATTTGGGCATTATGTGATGATGGCTTGTCCCTGGCATGTGCAAATGCCATGAATCTTCACAAGAATTTCAAAATTCTAGCCACCTGAAAGGTCTCAAATACCCTGGTAGAATTTTGAAATTCCTGCACCTTTGCTTTTTAGTGGATTTTTCTGGATGCTCAAATACAAGGACTAAGGAGGATTCAGGAATTCCACTATGCTGGAGCAGTTACAAATTCGGGGACAGGAATTCTCTTCGTTTCAAATAAGGAAACAGGCCCTGAGCAGTGAGCATTGAGCAAATCAGGATAAGCACAGTTGGCAGGTGCTCAATGTCAAAACCACAAGGTTGCATGTTCAAGTCATGTATCATTCAAAAGAAAAAAAAAAAAAAAACAAAGGACTACGCTCAGTTATTGCACAATTTGTTTGTACCAGGTGTTGTCCATCTAAAACCAAACAATCACCCTCCAGTTGTTTTTTTGTTTTTTTAATGGCAATCAACCTCCAGTTCTTGAAAATGATGAATTTAGATGTTTTCTGCGGATAAGAGCTCCAAATCTCAGTTTTGATGTACAAATGCAAGAGCGAAGAGCCTGCATTTGATCTGTAAGCTGATATGTATTGATCATAAGTTATGGTTTTTCACTATAAACTAAAAAGAGATTCAAAGACAGGGCCATTTCAGTGATGCAGCACATCAGAAAATGTTATATATTTATAAAAAGCTTTACATTCTATTCTGGGTGAAAACAAGCAAAAGTAAAAACTACTTCCTATTATCTACCGAGCAACATGTGAAAGCACAAACAGTTTGAGAGAGAAAAGATTACGTTTGATCGGGTGAAGTGAGATGATACATATGAAATGCATGGCCAGATAGATGCTCCTCAGGGACGCCCACCATCTCAAGTTGACTCTTCTGATCCCTAATCTTTTGAATCTGTTGTTAAAAGAAATTGCACAAAAACAAATGGAAGATTAAGGGTGGCTGACAAAAGAAATCAGCAACTTTTGCAGTAATCTGAGGGTAGAGTGATCAAATTTCATAATTTACAGAACAGGAAGTTTATTTCATTTGAGTGAAAGTAAATGGCAAAAGACAACCACAATATATGCATCTAGACATTATTATAGATATAGCTAATAATTGTGACAGGGCTCAGTCTATAAAGTCCACATAAGTTTTGGGAGGTCCACCCATAGAAAGTCTTACTCTAAAATCCTCGATACTCAAACCAGTTAATATTTTTATTGTTAAAATCTTACTCTAAAATCCCCAATACCCAACCAATTAATATTTTTGTTATTAAATGTGAATGGCATCAGTAAATACAACCTTTAACAGTTTATATTTTTTATAAAAAAGAGAGAGCAATAGTACACCTGTACAAATGCAGGTAAGGACAATGGACAAGTTCAGTATCTCAAGCCCTCTGCAAAGGCATGTTGTTCCCCAACACAAATTTCAACCCAAAAGCCTCCAATTATGCAATACAGAATTGATGCAGTGTGGGCTGTGATAAAAAGACCCATGAAAGTGAAAACAAATGTCAGATTGATGAAAAGATAAGATAAGAAGACCCAAAAAATGACAGAATGATGAAAATATAAGATAATAGCCACCAGAATGATAGATCAAAATATTGGTCTATACTTTATACATATCATATCGGCCGATAAATCAGTCAATTTGGCTGAGGCCACTCTGTTTTTTGCAATTTGTCGGTATTCACATGCTCATCGGAGTGTATCCGTCAATTCATCAGGTGAATTGGCTGATACACCTCAAAACAATACATATCAGCTAATAAATCAGTGAAAATTTCAGTTGCTAGGCATCCAGCACAGCCACTCATTTGTGGCTGTACTTTCACAAAGGGGTGGCTGTGCTTGGTGCCTCGCACAAGCCCCTGAAAACTACTCGATAAATCAGGTGTCTTGGTCAAGCATATTGGCCTATACACCTTAGACATGTATCAAATAACATGAATCAAGTTCGTAGGTGATTAAAAAAAAGATCTCAGCTCCCATCATATCTGCACTTAAGACAAAATGCCTTATGAAGAAAGGTTGTGAAGGGTGTATAGCCTTTATCACGGAGGATAAAGGGTCCAAAGGGGTGGAAGAGATTTTTGTAGTGAATAACTTTCCAGACATCTTTCCAGAAGAAATTCCAGGATAATCACCAGTGAGGGAAATAGATTTCACGATTGAGCTTATGCCAGGGAGGCTCCCATCTTAAAGGCACTAAATCAGATGGTTCCAGCTAAACTAAGTGAGTAAAGGGACTAGTTGCAAGATAAAGATTTCATTCAACCGAGTGTCTTGCCCTTGAGCTTTGGTCTTATTTGTGAAAAAGAAGGATGGATCAATGAGAATGTGAATTGATTACCGTCAACTAAATCAAGTAACAATAAAAAATAAATATTCCTTGCAAAGAATAGATGAATTATTTGACCAATTGCAAGGAGCGCAGCATTCTTCGAGCAAATTCAAAGGTCTCTTCTTTCGCAGGGGGGACCAAAAAATCAACCCCACCAAATTATCCTAGCCCTTGATCTAGCAGCCTTTTAAGTTTAATGACATCTTGATCATAGATTTTCTTGAGATTCTAACCAATGGTGAGTGAAGGTTCAATGAGTGTGAAACTGCGCCTGATGCTAGATCATGTAATGAAAGGACTATTAAAAGGGCTGCATTGATGAAAGGCAGGTCCAAGTGGGCCCCGACAGTGCTGGACTGCATTTGCACTTGCTCGTTGGAGAACATTTCCCTTATTTGACTTACAACTGATCTAAACAGATGAAAGAGTGCTTTAAACTGTTTGGAAAAGTGTATTCCCGTCTCTGATTGAGTTGACATTAAGACCTTTTTCCTCTTTTCTAAAGTAAGAAAGAGAAGGGAATCCACACAGACATCATGTCTAAAGCAATCAAACAACTTTAGGTTTCCTTCTTGACAAGTTTATCCATACAAGTCTTAATATATGGAAAGTTTGTCTGTTGTGTAGGAATTCTTCGGAGAAGAAACTAGATTTGGATTCAGCTTTCCTAGACATTTCATCTTTTATGATCCTAGTTTTGAAGGATGAAAAAGGAAACTTTTGGCCCTTTACATGGTACTGACCTGCTTTTTTGGAAGCCCCTAGAAAACCCTAACAATAGGGTTCAGAAAAAAAATATACCAAAAAAAAAGTTCAAAATTAAATCATCCAAAAGCTACAATGGTGAATCCAACACACCTGATCTACTTCAAATGATACACCAAGCTTTTGAAAGCAAGAGATGACAGCTTTAGCAGTACCAGATGTGTCCAATTTGCTTGCCTGATGTGACTCTATCACCTAAAGAATTGAAAATACAATCACTGTATCAAGTTACATCTCCAGACCATAAAGAAAGTAGCAAAGTAAGGAACAGCATCATATAATATGTAAGGTAACAAGTAATGCAATACGCGCTCTCAGAATTCAGAGGTAGATTACAACATTACAGGGCAATGTGTAGCAAAGTCATAAATTTCATACATGATCATCTTTTACTAAAGTCCCCAGTAAATTAAAAAGCTGTTAACCAGTAATGTAACAAGTAAATCAGGGTTCAGACCATAAAGAAAGTAGCAAATTAAGGAACAGCTTTGTACAAAATCTAATGTAACAAGTAATGCAATATGCAATCTCAGAATTCAGAGGTAGATTACAACATTACAAGGCAATGTGTAACAAATTGACAAGCATCTAATTTATCATTTGCCCAAAAAAAAAGTGATAAATTTCATACATAATACATCTTTTATTAAAACCCCAAAGCAAATTAAATAGCTGTTAACCATTAAAGACTACGTTAGTTTCAATATAGGGGCATTACCCATTTTGAAAAATGGCAACCATTATTTCAAAATACATTATGGTTGTTAATCACACATGCATTATCAATTGCATATCACAGCAAAATGTCCCTTCTCAATCACAAGAGTCATGACAGCATATTAGTGATATTATTCCAAAAATGATAGCTTTAGTGCTAAGCTTTTTCTTAATGATAGTTATTAATGATGATTATTAGTTATCATTCAAAAAAAAATCTTAAAAAGAACTACCAATGCAGATCTAAGTTCAAGAGGGCCAGATAAAACGGCCCACATCCAAGCAAGGCCCAGCACAGACCCTCAATTATCCAATAACCCCACTTGGTGAGTCATAATTATTGTTGAAAGCTTACTTGAAGGTTTCTTAAGAGGGTTCTAAGTCAACTAAAAGTCCAGCTGCAGCAGGACAGTTGAAAAGATCATTACTTTTATGTTTCATTTGTTGTGGGAAAGTAGAGTCTAGTGGCATACTACTCTTGAAAATGGACTCCCAAGTTTCACTTTGCAGCAAAGTAGGGCAAAAGGGGCTGTATTGTCCATCATGAACAAATTTTATTCTATTTGAGCACTTGCTTTCTTTTTCTCTGTATGGTGATGATTCCATGCAGGTTTGATGGTGAAGATGCCTCCAAGGCCACCCCTAGGTAATTCCTAAGATCTACATGCAGAGGAAGCCTGGACAAGGATTTAAAGGACTAATCCTGCATCAACTACACAAAAGTACAGTTGAACAAAATCCACTAGGCTATTGGTAAAATTACCTGCAAGCCTATCAGCCTCAACAACTATAACTAGTAGTGTTTATCCTAGATTACAACCAAGAGTAATTTTATTTTGGAAGAACTTTGAATCGTATATGAAAGGAAACATGACATATGATGAGCATCTACTATCCCAAAGAAGAGTGACGAAACATAACATGATGGGCTTAAATTATATTGCAAGGAGCTAAACAAAAGACCTCGAGAGAATAGCCTGAAAAGGCTCCAGGAAACTGCTTGGCCATTTCTTCCATAGTTGCGAGAAATGCAACAACCTAACCAACAAAAAGATGCTGGTTCCAATTATTAACTCAATAAAGCACTTCATAGGAAAAGGATCAGTACAACTATACAATTTCAATCAAACTGCAAGAGTATTGTTTCAAGCACCTGTTTTCCCATCTGGGGCGATATTACTGCATAAACATTTGCATCTTCAACTGTTTTAAACAATCTCTCCCTATCTCCACCGGTAGTACCCATAACAAATGGCATGCCAATTTTGCAGTAAAGATCCGCATTCTCTATTTAATGAAAATAAAATAATCCACAATTAAAATGGCTAAAACTCCATGACAAGAAAGGAATTCATGAATTTATACAATGAAATATGAGCCAAACTTTATTATCATAATTGGAAGAAATATGAGTACACAAGAGCAAAACTTTCTTGTCTTAACTGGCGTACTGACAATCTGACATAAACACAAAAACTTCAATGAATTATATGAACAAGTTACCATTATGAACTCTTTCATTTTCTAAGTAATATGGTTACAAGTGAACTTTTAGTTTTAGTATGTCAATATAAAAAAGGTTACCAAAATGATCTTTTTCAATTAGCAAAACGTGATAGAAACACATGAGAATATTGTAGATTGTATGAGTTCATATGGTTTAGTTGTCAATTCCATTCAGCCCCACGCTACAGTTTTTCTGCTGAAATGAAATGGTTTGATATTTCAGTCATTTTCGTGTTCTGTTTCAATCAAAACATGTAAATAGCTAAAACATTTCTTTTTTAAAAATAAAAACTTGAAGAAAATCCCATATAGGTAGAAAACTGTACAACACGCGACACCATATAAACCACAAATATATAGAGATGCAGTGTGGGGCACCCAGACAGGTTATGGGTTCAAGCCTCAACAACCACTTTCTTTTTTTTTCTCCTAAGGGCCCTAAATTCATTATCCAAGCCGCCCACTTTCTTTATAAGACTATAAATCCTAAAAATGTTTAATTTCATTTCTTAAAATCTTCACGGCTTTTGAGAATTTGTGAAAAACATCCAAAAAATTCTAGTCTATATATCTAACTTTTTGCACTTCTGTGGACCCTAATTCATAATCCAAAACATTCAATATTTGTCATATAAATGATAAGCACCACGAGAGGCTCCATTTGTTTTTTGTGTGTGTGTGTGTGTGTGTGTTGCTTGTTGGGGGGGGGGGGGGGGGGGGGGGGGGGGGGGGGGTGGTGGGGGTTGGTTGGTGTCTATGGTGACGGAAGCTCAAATCATTATATTAATCACTTAATCAATGGCCAACAAGTTTTCACCATTCAAAATGAATGCAAGTCAATCCAACAATCCAATCCATTTGGATGGATGCCAAATTTGGGATCGGTGACTATCACGGGGGGGTACTTGTTTTATGATCCACTTCGGTGGATCATAGGTTGGACTCTATTAGTGTTTTGACATGCGCGCTCACCTTATCGTGAACACCGGTGCTCAGCAAAGGTTTTCTCATATATATATATGGACGTATATGTATATGTATATGTATGCATGTGTATTATCAGTATCCTACAAATATCTATGGTAGTGCTATCTCCATCATGGCCTATTGTTGTCCCCAAAAAGACAATGTATGCTGAAGTGGTTTAGCTCAGTTTCAAAAGTTTCCTAAGAAACCTTGTAAAAGTCTAGTCTCATGTGAATAATTTGTAGAAAGAATCCTGAGTGAAAGCTAAATATGACAAATTGTTACTCATTAACCAATGATCCAATTAGGATTTGAGTTATTGAGCAAAGAACATCCACGTATGCGCATACAGTCATATAACAGGGTAGATAGGTACTATTGTTTTCCGAAATCTTTTTCCTTTGCCAGTGAGAGCATTGTAGTCAATGAGAGTATGAAATGTAAATTCGATAAGCATGTCAAAATGTTGCAAAAGAAGACGCAACATCAACCACACAAAAAAAAAAAATTGTAAGTGACCAGAATCAGATGCACAGTGATAGTGTATAGATATTGGACAAACATAATATCACCCATAAATCTCAACAATAAATGTACAATGTGTAGAAAATATGATCTCCATAACTCATGGTTTAAAAAAAAAAAAGCCGAACCCAAGTTAACCTTAACCCTTTTTGATTTGAGGCAATAACCTCATATGGGTATTTGTGTAGTACTAGGTCGAGTTCTAGGGGAATCAGGAGAGTCCTACAGGACTTGGGGTAATTCTTGTGCATATCAGAAAAAATTGTCCCAGTCAAAAAAGTGTCAACTCAAACACTCCAAAGAATCTTGGACTCATAATTCATAAAGCTTTGCGCTGAGGGTTCTTTTGTCCAATGTATTGTTTTGAGAGGAAATGGAAAGCTGTTAAGAGTTTTTCGACAGATGTTTTGAAGATGAACACCACAGTCCTTGAAAGATTCAGGATCAAAGATCAAGGTTACTGTTCATCAAAAAATAACTGAAGACCAAGTCAAAACCAAAAGCAGCCACATATAACTACTTGAATTCATTAATCAAAATTAAAACACAAAGAGTCCTTAAATTTTTAGAGTTATAGGACATCACAATCATCATTATCAAAGACTTCTCCTAACTATGTTGGAGTTCTAGGACACTTTTCCCAAATCTTTTTAAAATTTTTTAACAACTTTTCCAAATTTTTAGCCTTTTCTGGTTTGAGTTGAGACTCATTCTGACTCAACCAAGTTGTATCTATATCATTGACACAACTAAGACTTGGAGGTGACTGAGTCCCAGCCTGAGTCTGGACTTCAAAATCCAGACATAATAGAAGTACACTAGAATTTCAAAAGGAATATATGAAGTAAATATAAGGGCAACTAGAAAATGATGATGATGATGATAAGAATATTATCATTATTATTATTGTTGTTGTTGTTGTTGTTGTTATTATGTTCTTGGCCAGCAAATAGCCATGCAAATGCGTGTTCAGGACCTGTTACCTAAGTAGGGTCAGCTATTGTGTATTGCAAGGATTAGAATGGATCCTCTAAACCCAAATTCTTATGATATGGGCACAGCTAAGATTGGTAAGCAACTCATAAGCTATGATGCATAGATACTTCAAAATGGGTAATGTATCATGTCGTATCGTATCCGATACTTCACTTTTTATGTGTAAAATTTGTGTCCTTGCCGTGTCCATGCCATGTCCCTACCATGTTCATGCCGTCTCTGGGCATGGCCATCATAGCTCATAAGTATAGTCTACGATATTTGCAAATTTGACCTCTAATACAACAGCTATTCTTTACACAAATCCCCATAACTAGTAAGCATACAGTTTTAAAACCAAGTAAATCTAGAGGTCAAGTCTCACAGAGGGGTATCCATTATTATAAACCTTGTCTGAGTATCTGAATATCCAGCTCAAAAACTGAATTGCTTGTGTAGAATCCAAGTAACATGGTAAAACACGTTCAATATAGTTATGAACCCAGGTATTAGAAAAACAGAAAATTGCTGTTACATAGTGAATATGTACTTTTTATCATAGTAATTGATTCAGGCTAGGAGAACTCTGCTGACACGAGAGCATAGGAAGCTCAGTAAGGTCAGACTTCTGAAAACCACTACTGCATCATTTTCAAGAACCTTCTGGATGAGGGAGACACAAGCAATGCCATTGCTTAGTCTTCTAACATTCATTTGGAAAGGCAGGTTTTTGATATCTTGTACATCAACACCGTCAAAATGAAAACTTTTTTAACTTTTAGAATGCAAGACAGTATGGGAACAATATGGCAGACTGTTAGAAAAGGAAGGAGTAGATAAAGATGTTTGACATGAAGCCTCAAGAAGTGTGGGTCACTTCACAGTTCATAGCATGTGACTTCTATGGCGTGTCTCTTAAACAAAGTCTTTCCTAGTGAAAAGATATTAAAACAACAATCATTACTTATCTAAATGATTTCATGAGAAATAAGGTCATTTTTCCACCTGATGTGAGTTCTAAAGCAAGCTAATATGCTCATCATGTGTTAAAACATGTACAAGACTAGCTAAAAACATAAAGGGAAGGTTTAACAGACAATATACCATTGACTGCAGCAGGCACAGTATAGTCCACCACAATAACGTTTGGATATTCATCACAAACAGAAGCCAGGATGTCCTCCCTTTGAGATGGACCATGTACCTTAATGTCCATGCCACCAACTTGTACAACACGACCAGATTCCTCTGAGCGGCTGAATGACAGAGGAACTAATTTAAGTCCTGCAGAAACAGCTGCCTCTGCAACTGCTTTCCCCATTTTTCCAGTACATCCATTCACCTTTCAAGCCCAAAAGAATAGCATGCATGTGTAAGTGATTCATGCATGTCAACAAAGCAGTGCAGCTTTTAGATATTATGGCATAACATTCAATTTCCTGCCTCCAGATGGAACATATCTTGGTGAACATATTATGTGCCTTGCATGCTAAAACATACATAAACAATTTAATCCATGTTGGAGTATTGGCTTTTTTTTTTTTCCTTTTGCTAAACATGTAGCATATAAGCCAATGGCGATTATAAACACCGAGGCAGCATAGTCAGAATAACACTGAAAATCTAATTTAAAACACCAAAAAAAAAAAAAAGGTGATATGGTCATGTTAAAGGAAAGGCATTTGAATGTTCAGTGCCAGTTTAGAGAAACCAACCAGAGAAATACGGGCTGTAGGCATGCACCTTGGTGCAATAAGTTTCAGTGATTTCATACTACAAGGTATGATGCTCAAATACAGAATATGGGTACAAACACCGATAGGGGGATCGGGGATGTGAGACTGCACTTTTGAAAATCTAGGCCAAGGATACAGATACAACTGTCCTTGTCTCATCTTTAAAGCACTTTTGAATAAATAAAATTATCATTGTTAGGTTCCTTTCTAACATTTTTGTATGCATAGAAGTGGTGAAATAATAGACTTAGTAGGAATATGCTAATGTGTACCCTAGGGCTAGAAGTATTAATCCAGGGTCAAATGCCAAAACAAGTGTCGTATCGGTCCAACACAGATATGCTTGGCTTGTACAAGTATCTGGGTATCATAGATTACATGTCCAGAAATCCATAAACAAAGCACAAGTTTCCCATGCTCAAGTAACCTTAATGTAAACGATGTCACATATATTAAGCAAAGCCTTTTCTTTTACTTTCCAACAACCACAAGATTGGAGTTATCAAAATTCTATCTACCTCGTTGATACCTAGATAACTTCAAAATAAGAAAGATATTATGCTGTATCTTATCCGATACTTCATTCCGTTTGGGTAAAATCCATGTCCATGCCTTATTGTTGGTGTGTCCCATTAGTATCCTTTTCATATTTTATGCATCATACATCTACATCTAATTGTTGAATATAACTATTACGAATAAGTGTGCTGCATGCCAACAGTTCAGCGCTAATGAAAGCCAGTTGGAATGCTGAAACTGTAGTGCTGTGTAATTATCTAGAACAAACAGAACAGATAAATGCAGAAGATTTCCTCATGAAAACAGATATGTCTCCTAACCAAACACACACCAACTTTGTATACAAGCTTTGGATCTGGGTCATTGATTGATTAAGGGGCAGACACAATATGAACATGACCTAGATGAAAACTCAAACCAGCTCATTCAACAGGTGGGTTTACATATGTATGCAAGAAATGGATGATTGAGAAGAAATTTACTGACAATTCTAAATTGAATTTGCATGCCCCCTAAGAAGCAAGCCTGATTCCATTCATTGCAAGAAAACAGTGGATTGCATGAGTATGACCACGAAGATCTGTGGACCCAAATTCTTTAGGGTATGTTTGTGCAGTGGGATTTGCCATAGAAAGGGGAGGAGAGAATCCAGTGCCTTCCTCGTTGCATTTGGTGTAGCGACAAAACAACCAACAAATCTCCTCTGGCTGCATTTTCTGCGCCAAAGGGGATCCGGAAATCCTACAATCCTAGGTCGGACCTCTGATGCGGTGGAAGAGGAAACTTCTACACAAACACACTCTTAGTTCTGTTGTGCCATGAAGAAGCTATTAGATTTGTATTCTAATGAATATCTCTTGCATATTTCAAGAAATAATAACATATTAAGAAAAAATTAATTAAATACAAATAAACCCATTGGTGATGGCATCTGCAACTTGTGCCCATGTACAATCATGAACAGTAATATCATGTTTTCAAGAAGAAAATCCAAAGAAAGAAATAAATAAAATATTCAAAGACCGAGTAG
Organism: Sextonia rubra; assembly: GCA_037013555.1. Taxonomy (NCBI): domain Eukaryota; kingdom Viridiplantae; phylum Streptophyta; class Magnoliopsida; order Laurales; family Lauraceae; genus Sextonia; species Sextonia rubra. The sequence goes on along the minus strand of JASUAD010000003.1, from coordinate 7,878,002 downwards.
GGAGATATCAACTCCATACCATGATAGGAAATGTGACCTTTTGTGGTAGCTTATCAACCTTTTCAGTAATTGAACTGCACATGGAGAAATTTGCCTTTAATAGTCTCTCCTTTCTTACTACAGCTCTCTCCCTCTGACTTCGAAAGAATGATGTCTGCTTTAAGTTTCCTAGCTGAAAGATGACAATTGGATTTTGGAGCCCCAACACCATTATCTGAAACAGAATAAAATCACTTTTTTTTTTTGAATGGTAACCATATTTTATTTAGAGGCAGCTAGATGGTACAAGAGAAATATACTGAAAAGCGATCAAAGCAGTAGCCAATGGCCACATTACAAACAGCAAACCGAAAGAAAGAGCAGCAGAATGAAATCATTAAGACATTAAACGTTACAGCTGAACAATAAAAAAAGAAAACAGAACAGCATTTCCCTCCTTTTTTGTGACTTGTGTGTGGAATGAGGTAGGGATTTGTGTAAACTATGGTCAAAACCAAAATCCTTGCACCATTCATCAACTTTTAACTTTTCTACAGTCACGCATAAATACAAAAAACTCATAACACCAATGATTTAAATAAATTAGAAAATTTTCAGTGACACGATGGACATTCAAAAGAGACAAATGCAGGGAAACTCATAAAGGCCAGCTGAAAGATAAAAGGAAGTCCAGATCATCTAAGCCTCTCCTCATTGCGACGGAGACAAGTGTAAGTTCACTCCACAATCAACCTGCCTATCAAAAATCTAAACCGCTCAAACTCCCTCATCCTGCATAGTATGTGGCCATATTTTGCTCCAAATAGGAACTACCCTCATCACATGATTGAGCATAACTCCCGTTGCAGAGCATTCACTCTTAACGGTTTAGATTTTAAATAGGTGGGCCCCACGATGGAGTTCCACTTTGTCTCTCTCAGACACATAGGAGTTGGACACATACAAAGGTGTTGCCAGCCATGGAAGTGTTGCATTTGCAAATGCTTGTAGAAGAAGGTCTCAGCTAATTGAAAGGTAAACAAGTGATAAACAATTGAAATCAGTTAAAGGTAACAACATGTCCAATGTGTTACAAATCAGACATCTAGTTAGCCATAACATCAAAGGGTCTAAAATAAAATGAAATGTCACATTAATCTACTTATTGGAGCATACTATTTTTAGTTTAGAGTCAGGCTTGGCAATCAGAATATATCACAGTCAGCATTGACATCAGAATTGATTTCTCTATATACCAACAAACAGAGAGAGAGAGAGGGGGTGGGTTGAAATTGGTTTAAAAAAAAAAGAGTGAAGGTTGAAACTTGAGCAGAGCAAGAGTGGAAAAAGAAAAGGAGAAGTGAAAGAGAGGAAGCAACCCACAGATGATCGATTGAGCAAAGTGGAATAATCTGCTTACGGGCACTGGCGAACAGCCGCCGGGTTCTACAAAGGTGCTTCCTTTGGTTGGGGTTCAGAGGAACAAAAGAAATTGTTGGACTTGGGGTTTTGTTAAAAAGCTTGTTTTAGAATGTAGTAATATTGTAATAATATATATTAATATGAAAGCAGGATTTCTGTCAAAATGAATGGAGGGAATTTCTCAAAAAAGACCTAAGAAGTTGGGCTTGTTTTCGAAAAAGTATAGGAAGATCTCAATATTTGAGAAAAAAATGGTCTAAAAGTTTTTTGCGATTATTTTAATCAAGTTCTCTCGAAAAAATAATTTTGAGAAATGATAAAAAAAACATACCCTTATCTCATTTTTCATATCTTGGCTTTAATAAATTATTTATTGGAAATGGTTAAGTTCAAACCAAATTACTTAGTGGGTCCCCCCTCACTTTATTTACGCATGAATGGTTAAAAAAGAGGATTTGAAATGACAATATATATATATATATATTTATAGCTGCATTAAATGGTTGTGATAATTAAAATCAAAAGGACCATTTTTAGGGAGACAAGGGATTAGATAAAATCAAAAACCTAGCATGAGGGAAGGGTATTTTTATCATTTCTCAAACAAAATTAATGAAAAGACTTCATTGAAAGAATTTGTGAAAATGTTTATACTTTTTTGGAAAAATCAAATCTTTAGCCAAAAGTTTTAAACTTTTTTTAGAGTTTTCCTTAAATAAAAAATAATTTTAGTTATTAATGAGAGGAATTCATGACTTGTGGCATGGGTTCAATCCCCATCTTTACAGGCCACCACCTAAGGGATTAATCATATTTGTTTGAAGACCTCATAGATACCCATATCATTAAAAAAATGATAGGAATTTAAGATTCCTCACGCCGTAAAAATAAAAATATGTTAAAAGAAAATTCCCCTTCTAAGTAACATATATATATATATTCTTTTCAATGGTCAAAAACCCAAAAAATTCTAATAAATTAAATGAAATAAAGCTGGCGGAAATAAATTACTATGGATTTTAAATTGTGTATCCCTTTAATATGGTAAAATTGGAAATGAAAAAAAATATAAAAAACCGTTAATGACTATCTTGTGATCTTCATCTAATGGAAATCCCCCACGGTAGTAAATCAAATCTTAATAAAGTAAGGATTCTTCTGCATTTTGATTCTTATATCTTTCACCCTTTGCCTCTTTTACTATAATTTCCTATTTTTTCTTTTTTATAAACATGTATTCACAAACTACACAACTCTCAGGCCATCAGAGCAACAAGTAAGCATGGACTCCATTGTTTCATACCAAGTCCAATCAATTTTCATTCTGGGCCCCACATGAAGGTTAGGCGACACAAGGAGGGTCCTTATCCAGCCCTGCTCAGGCTTAATAAAGAATGACTCGATTGTAGTGTCCCCACTCCCTAGGCCCGGTACAATTTGGGGCTCAATCCTAAGCAGGAAAATTGCGTTTTCCAAACCCTAAACCCTTAATTAACACAAACCTGATACAAGTATTATTTCTTCGGCTTCTGTGGTTTAGATGGCAGTTCTTTTGAACTTATCCCTGAGATCAAAATAAGTTTTAGATGGACAAATGTTTGTGGAAGATGAACAGGGAAGTGCGATGAAAGGTTTGTGGGGAAAAGATTAGAGTGGTAGAAAGAGCTGTTAAAAGAGGGAGGTGTAAGGTCCCGACCTTGAATAACATGTTTATTACTAATTAATTGTATTTATAGTTTGTTTTTATTAGGGTGTTCCAATCCTTTAGACCGGACTAATTCCTTTGGGCCTAGGGGGAGTTGGTAAATCCTTTATGGCCCCAGTGCAATAGAACAGTTCGAAACCGCAAACTCTAGGAGCAAACCTTATTCCTAGGCCAACTGAGCTACCCCTTGAAATTTATTTATAGTTAACTAAGTAGGATTAGTGGCTTAGCCAATCCGTTTTAGTAGTAGAATAGTGTATGCAAAGTTTAAGTAGTATTTGGAGTTTGTTTCATACTTATGATGGTGGTTCACAATTTCGGGGAAATGTGAGATTTTTTTTCAGTAATCTTAGATTTTTATTATTTTGAGTGCATTGGTAGATTTCCACATTTATTGGACTTTTCCTTGCAGACGCATGGATGCATAGAAAAGGCTTGCATTCTGTATCAACATGCACAGTATGTACAGAATGATTAGTGTTTTTCTTTTTTTAAGATGTAAAGCATGTACAATTAAGCCTAAAAACAAATCATCCAAAATATTAGGAACTGTTGGATCGCTTCAAGTAAAGTGTGAGCATAGGTCAGAGTATTATAAGTGACATTGCAATAATTGTTGAGTCCATTCAGTCAGTCCACTGGCTTAAATTTAGGGTTTTAGAGTTACTTGAAAGTTGAAACAAAATATAGCTACATGTATGTGACTGATAATCTGCTTGTCACTGGGTGCAAGGTTATAACTAATAAGTCCTCGATAGCATGAAGTGGCTGGTAGTAGGGACTGCAGTTCTATATGCATGAATTCATTCACAACTTTGTTTAGACAAGTATCCAAAAGAAACTGAGAACTTGAAAAATCGCACTCAAAATATTTTGAGGAATGCCCCCAAATGTGCTATCAGAATAAAATAAAGCAATTTAAAAAGCAGCAAATTGGTCAAAGTATTCAAACTGAAGAACTTTAAATATATATATATATAGCACCCAAAGATTTTGAGGAATAGCCCCCCCAAATGTACTGAATCATATAAAAACAAAAAATGCAATTTGAAAAGAAGCAAATTGGCCAAAGTACTGAAAAAACCATTGAAGAACTTCCCCCCTACACAAGGGGCATCTAAAAACTCCTATTGAAAAACAGAGAAACAAATACAAACTACAAAGCTGAAAATATAACGGAAAAAACAGCTTGGTATACGAGTGCTGCAGCATACTGAGGTGCAAAGGCAAGACAACAGAGGAAGCACTAAAGATCACTCCCAAGGAAGAAATTAACTGGTGATCTCTTTTTGAACCCCCCACATAATTATCTTCCCTTAAAATATGATTTAAAGTTTAAACTCCAGTGTACTGAGACCTTTAATATCCTTACAAATGAGTGAACCTACCATAAGAAGTCTGAATTCTTTAGGATCTGCTTTATCACCTCCATCAAATCACTCTTCATTACCAGTGGGCTTAAACAAGAAGAGAAAATCTTGACTGCTTGGGCGATGCCCAAACCTCTAAATAGACCACAATAATACAGATCCCTTCGTCATCATATAGAGCTCCCCTATGCCTGTCTGACACAGCTTGCCTCTAACGATGCATTGACATTGAACTTAAAACTCACCATAGGGTCCACAACTCCATGAGAAACACAAGACCACAGTGGAAAGGGGTGTCTACTCTCACAAAGCCACCCAGGATCGACCCTGGGCAGGTAGGTTACACCACATATAGTGTATCACTTACCAAATCAAGCAAAAAAAAAAAAAAAAAAAAAAAAGAACAAGTCCAAATCTTCAGAGGTGAAGAAAATGCTTCCCAAGAGGATAAGAAACCAGGGTGACTAAGTCAAGTGAGAAAATGTCTTTCCCAGTAGCCACATACCATTTCATCACCCTCAAATTTTATTTTTACCTCACTAACATCGGTATCCTCACCTGGACCATGATGACCTCCTTGATGAAGAGGAGAGGTACAGGGCATGCCGTCGAATTTCCGCCATGAACGATGAAGAGTCTATCCCAGAAGACTAGAGTGCCAACGATTCAAACTCCATCGGATTCTCATCCATCGAAGACTGGCTCTATGAAGACACATGCCTGAGTCATACCACTACCAATAATACTGCCGACTCAACCAATGAATGAATCCCCCAATAGCAGGGAAAAGGCTACTTATGCGGATGCCCCCCTTCATCAGTTGTTCGACTTACTTCTGGAACCGATTCAAGAGCCCTTCCATTCAATATTTGGGTTCAGTCTGCAGTTGATGATTCACCCCAACCACCGATCAAGTTTCCCCATCCAACAGTGGCAAACCCAGCTCTTGCCCCAATTCTTTCTTCGTATGAATCCTTTCTTCCAAAATTGACCAAACCACCATTGAAAACAACATCCTACACAGGCTTCATCCTACATCTTGAGAATGGGCAGCCAAGCAAGACTAGAGAACATCACACGGATTTTGGGGAACACAGAGACCTCAAACACAGGAATCTCACACTTCTACAGACTACAGAGTTACAGAATTTTATAAAGAAGTGGCCACTGCTCTCATTACTAATTAGCAATTTTGTACATGAAAAACAATATATCTGAAATTATCTCCATTGCAGTGCCTCTGCATCGAATATCAATCGTAGAGGCTCTCTAGTCTCTTGTGAGTTGTGACAACCACCCAAGACAATGCCTCCACTTTGGGGTGAGCAAGGCCTATCCAAACAAGAGAACACAGAGGCTTATAAATGGGCCTTGACCAAGGGTCTCCAATAAAGACTTCAAAAACTTCCTTAACTGTTCCAATACCCACACATAGGTCTTATCCTAGCAAATGAAAACAGAGGTTTGCAGGCTGAACAAAGACATACTTTGACTCTTCTAACTCGGACAACATTTTACCAAAAGAAAAAAACTTGGACAACGATCTCTAATAACAAACAGCCTAGACGACCATACCTCTCAATCATTCATAATAATGATAAAATGCTTTGTTGCAGGACAAGACTTCAGAGGGATTGGGAAGAGAGACTTTTAATGGACAAACATTTACCCATGCATCTTCGCAAGAGCTTACCATCTGGCCTTGAAGAATAACATAGGTCATCCCTTCTCTAAAGACTCAACATTGAGGACTCAACCCAACCCAAAATGGCATCCCCACAAACCTAACACTTTATTTACCAAGGGACTCTACAAGGTACCACACCAGCTGGCATTCCCTAAACTTGTAATGATTTTTTCCAGAACCCTTACCTGTCTTCCCATATATCTGCTTAACAACCCCACACTTGTCTCAATTACCTATTATTCCCAGAACTTCACGACATTTTCCATTTAATCAGATAAAATGCCTTATCAAAAGAAACTCTCTGCATTCTCTCTAGCATCTCTTCAACCACTTTTGGGGATCTTGAAAAAAGAAATTTAATTGATCAGAAAATTTGCAAGAGTAACATTACTAAGAGTTATGCAGGGCCATAAAGATGGGTACTGTCTTCATCAAGTGGAGAGCTTTCTTATGAAATTGGCAATGATCAAGTCCCAGACGGATTTAGATCTTAGGTTGGCGCCCAACTGATAATCCAAGATATGTAATAGACTGATAACAAACAATACAATTCATCTGTCCACTAACCATTGCAGCATTCACTCCAACACCCAACATACAAACAGAGTACATGCAACGCAATTCATCTGCCCACTAACCATTGCATCATTCACTCCAGCACCCACCATAGACACTATCAACCACTTCGATCGAAGATCAATGGATTGGAGCTCGAAACCTTATGTCCAATACAACATTTTAAGAGGTAGAAGTCTAAAATCAAGTACTTCGAACTCAACAGGGGAATTTTGAAAGAAAAAAGCCAAAAAAAAAAAAAAAAACACTTTCAAGCTGACATTCATGCAACCTACTTGTACAACTTCAGGTGATACACATATGAGATATTGTGTTTGAGTTTTCAAATGGTTGATGCGCAGGTACTTATCAAACCAGAGAGCCAATACAATATTTATCATCCACTTCCTGAACAATATGCATCAAACACTCATAACAATCATACTAATTTTTCTGTTTCAATAACATGAAGAATATATTATGAAAAAAGAGTAAAAAGGGGATGGGAGATTCAAGCACTAGAAAACTAACCTTAACATCTAACTCATACACAATTAACAATGGAACTCCAACCTAAGCTCCCAAAATAAGAGACAATCCTAGCCCTACATGCCATCCCTTACAAAGTATCCTAGCCCTACACAATACACATGCCATCCATCTACAGACAATAGCAAAATAACTAAAGCTGGAAAACCTATGACAACCTCCATTAGATATTCCATTTTGCTGATCAACTTTCTTATTGTATATAGATGACTTTCATTGACACCTTTTGTTTGCAGTTCTCAACTCAAAATAGAGATGACAGGAAAGTAAGGATGCAAGGAACCAGCTTACGAAAATCATTTGAAAGTGATAATTTTCAAGGAAAAAGACAATTTTCAGGACTTGTTTGTGTGTGCTGTGGAAATGGAAAAGCAAAATTTTAGCTCTTCACCCTTTGAAGCACTGCAGGGAATTGAAAAGGTAAAGGAATCATAGTGAAGCGGCACTCTTCTGGTGGAATTCTCCTTTTCGATGTGAGGGGTCAGAACGATGATTTTGGTGGCACCTTAGGAACTCTCATTCAGTATAAGTGCACAAACAAACCTTAGAAGGGATTGTTCAAGACTAAAGATTTCCACTTTTTACAGTAAAATAGAGGATAAGTCGTGACTTGATAATATACAATGTTTTCCAGGACTGAATGGATTACGTTTTGCCATCACTACACAAGGATAAGAAGTTTCAGGGGTTCCATATCAGCAACTTTACAAGTATTTTTCAATTCTTGATCACTAAAAATACCAGGAATATATTTCAATGATAATGACATTTATGATCAATAACCTGAAATCCGATATTAGCAACCACAATGTATGAATAAAATGTTAAAAATAAATAAAAACATATTATCAGAGCCTACAAAGAAAATGACCTTGCATTACTGATCAGGGAAAAAACACAAGCGCAAAGGAAAAATAGTCTAAACAACATCAATAGTTGCCACAGATTATCCCTCTGCAAATAGACCCAATTCACCAATAAAAAAATTCCATTTCTTCTTTAGCAGACAATGTGACTTGAATCTGCAACTAGGTGGTTGAAACTTGCAGCAATAAAAACATTTTTCCAAATGCTATGGACTCTCATAAAAATCGCAATTTTAAGGAAGGAACCAACAAAATTTTCCCTTTGAATAAACACACAATATTCATTAAAACCCATCACATATCTAACAAATTCCATCCAATACCAGACTAAAACTACACTTCCTCCGACTTGACCAGACCATAAAACTGCTTAGTTAGCTCATAAGTGAGGGTGAGCCGCTCCATGTGGATATCTCTCTGCTTCGACTGCAGCTTTCTCCACCGCTGATCCAATTCCTTCACCTGTGAGGGACTCATCAACTGAAATGCTTTTTTCACATCACTCTCCGAAAGCCCCGAGACCTTTGCAATCCCACTCCATTGCAGTAACTCGTTCAAATGCGGATAAAGAACTGCCTCACTCTTGACTTCCTCGGGTAGGAACCGTCTTCTCTTCTTCGCATTGCCACCCCTCTTTTCCTCCCTGGTCACCATCCTCTTCTTCACATTGCCACCGCCTTTTCCCACCGTGTTCAATGAATCAACCCCATTACGATTCTCCACTTCCATGTCATCATCAGCTTCCAATGCAGGATCATTTTCACCCCATAACTTCTTTGAAAGCTGATATTCCAATTTGTGATGGGGGTTGGAAAAGGCTGGTTTTATTCCCTCCTTCACTTTCTTAGTTTCAACCCTATACTTGTGCCTCATATAATTAATCTTGCTGACCAGCTGCCTCCTGGTCACTTTGATGGTTAGCAATTTGCTGATAAATTGATGGAACCCATCAATATCAGAAGATGAATCAGAAGGCCCTTGCTCCGCGAATTCAATCATGCCCTTCAGAAGGGCGATCACATCGCAAGGGCTCCAAAGGTGGTAGTAAGGCAGCTTGCTCTCCACACCCGCTTTCTCGTCCTTATCGCCCGGTTTCTGCTTCTTCGAGCCATTCTCATCTGCTTCAGCAACTGCCTGGGGTTTCTGGGATGGGGCGGCTTCCTCTTCTGAATTCGCTTGGGGTTTGTTGGGTTTTGGGTGCCCGTCATTTTTCTCGGAGGAGATTGGGTTCTTGGGTTTCTGCGATTCAGAGCTAGAGCCCGACCCAGAGTCTTGTTGATAGTCGGAACCTTCTTCTTTTTGTTGTTTCTGCTCTGTGGGTTGATGGGGTTTTGATAGAGTTGCAATGTACTTGGACTTTTCTGCTTCAGAATCTTCTGTTTCTTCATCATCTTCTTCAGGATCGCTTTCTTCTTCTTCTTCTTCTTCTTCTTCAGAGGAAGAGGAGGAGGAGGAGGGGGACGAAGTATGAGGTTTGTGGGTTTGATTGTGGTGGGCAGTGGGTTTGTTGGAGATGGGTTCTTCTTCTTCTTCTTCTTCTTCTTCTTCTTCAACATCTTCTCCTTCTTCGGCATAAGAGGAGAGAGGAGAAGATGGGGCTCTGGGCGGTGAAGGCTTGAGTTTCTTCGCCATCTTCTTGTTTTTGTTCCTGTTATTGTTCGTGTTCATTAGATATATATATAGTGATGGAGGGGAGGGGGTGGGTTTGGAGCTAGGGTTTAAGAGGGGTTTGAAGTTGGAAGTGCAGGGAGGTGGAGGAAAATTAGAAAACTTAATTGTTTGTTGTCCGTTTATGAGAATTGTAGAAAACTTAAAGAACTTCTTTTAATTTTTCCTTTTTAAAAATAGGGTCTTGCATTATTGTCATGCATGGATGTAGGACGTAAATGGGTCCATTTGGGTCTAATCAAACCCATTAATGAGAGAATTTAATTGGGCCTAGTTTCCTTCTTTGAAGGAATGGTCTCGGTTGCCTGCTGGAGAAATTGAGTGCAAAGATGTCATCCAAACATATTACTGATTTGTCGGGAGAAAATTCTATACTAATTTGGAAATTGAATGAAAACCCTAGCATAATTTGAAATTTTGAGTAAAAACTCTAACAATTGGGTGTATCTTTATTCATTTGTGAAAATAGAATCATCTAAAAATATTATTTGTTGTATTTTTTAAAAAATATATTTCAGAATGTTGAATCACTTTATTTATTTCTTTCTTGCAACATGAAGATTTTATTTGGCAACAATATATTCAAATATTTCATAATACTTTAATCTACTCATTGTTTCAATTTTCATATTAAATTATTGAAATAACTGCCCGCTTTTGTTGATTCATTTTTTTTTTTCTCGTTCTCCTTTTCCCCTTTCTATATTTGTAGGATTTACCTTATAGTTTAGAATGGAGATCACTCTTTCCAATATGCAGGAGTATAGATAGATATATCATCCTTATAATGTAAAATTTACGATACAAGATTTTTTAAGCAAATTCCATTTGCAAATGTTGACCCTTGTTCTTATTATTATTATTATTATTTTGTGTGTGTGTGTGTGTGGGCGCGCGCTTAATACAGGCATCTTTTGCTAGCTGCAAGTGAGGCTAACATTATTAATGAATCACATAAATGTTAGTCATTATTTATATTTTGATAAACAAAATCTTGTTATGAGATTCATTATCGTAGGTCAATGTTTACATTGGGACTCATATGAGATAAGAAGATCACTTAGAGTTGGAGACCTGACACATTATGTTGCTTTAGGAGGAGACAATTATATTTTATAAATTAGACTCTCTTCTTCCTTTATTATGTACACAACTTTCATTTTAATAAGATTTTCTCTCTCCATTTCTTTCCTTTTTGTGTGTCGGCTTTAGTCTTGTAACGAATCTTGACATAATTTGTATTTGATGTTGTATGCAAACATTTTACATGAAACCAATCCGTACTTGGGCCACATTTGGATCGATGGAACTCCCATGATCTGGCAGCGGAGGAATATCTTTGTAGACTGTAATATTATATAAATTAGTAATTTTGAAGGCAATGCTCAAAATGTCAGGATGGCCGAGTGGTCTAAGGCGCCAGACTCAAGTTCTGGTCCTCGTGAGAGGGCGTGGGTTCAAATCCCACTTCTGACACGTATTCTCCTCAATTTTTGCAACCTTTTTTTTTTATGATAATTTTCACTGTTAATGGGTCAGCCCAGGCTCAACAATGACCATCTACGAACTCTTTTTTAGTCTAGGTCGGCTACAATCTTGTAACAGAACTCTTTTTTTAGTTTTTATATTATCATCACGGGATATTATTTTCTCATAAGTCATGCTTGGGTTGTAATAAGTTTTATACTCGTTAACCTACCTAATGCAGCCCTCTTGTTAGTTAAATAATCATTTAGATCTAATGATATTAAGACCATCCCGTCATTGCCCACACAAAAATCAAAAGACCATCTACCATCCACTTTAAAGCATCACCTTGGATTCCCCTTCCTTCTCCGCAATGGGTTCATAGATTTCCATCTAGCAGCCTATTTAGGGATTGTCTGCCTGACATTTTCATGTGGATTTAGATTATCTAACATATCTCCTCTCTCTGCTCTTTGTGCCTTCAAAACCATCCCGTCATTGCCCACACAAAAATCAAAAGACCATCTACCATCCACTTTAAAGCATCACCTTGGATTCCCCTTCCTTCTCCGCAATGGGTTCATAGATTTCCATCTAGCAGCCTATTTAGGGATTGTCTGCCTGACATTTTCATGTGGATTTAGATTATCTAACATATCTCCTCTCTCTGCTCTTTGTGCCTTCAAAACCAAATTACTGTAAAGGCCTATTTGTTGCATTAAAATTCATAGGAATTGAATGCATACGAATTATATCTTAATGGGTTATTTGGCACTTACACATGTAATAAGAAAATGTTTCACATGTGCATCATTAACATTTGAACCCATATCTGTTTTAACCTTCCAAAAAGGAGGAATGGTTTGGATCGTGATTTCAAGTCCCACAAAAGCACAAAGAACCAAATTTATTGGTCTATACTTTATTTTTTTTTTGGCAAATTTGTTAAAATATATGATGAATCAATGCTAAAATTTGATCCACTAAACATTTTTAGTCTTTTAAAGAGGATAACTGGTTTGGATCATCAATTAGTGACCCACAAGAATAAAAACTTGGAAAACATCAAAATACCTCAAAACCACTAGGAAAAAAGGCCATTTTATATTTGAACAGTTTATTATTTTTCTCCAATTTCTCAAAATCCATGATGAGTCAAAGCCTGAAAATTGAGCAACCCTCCTCCTCCCCCTCCCCCCGGCATTTTATGGCTTTCCAACTCTAAAGAGAGTGAACATGTCGGATGATAAAAATGGGGCTGACACAAGTCCAGATTTCTAGTTTTAGGATCTGGACATTTTTGCAAATATCCCCCATGGTCATTTTTGCCTTCTTAAAATTATTAACAGTTTAGATCTTGCTTTAGGGGTCCAAATAAATCTTCAAAAATTGAAAGGACGAAGGGCAGTGGAGAGACGTTTTTAACTTGTCAATTGCATTAGATTAATCAGATAATGAATGATTTAGATCATGAAAATGGGGCACAAAAAAGTTCAAAATGGTAGATCTTAATGTCTGAACCTTTTCACAGATATCTCAAATTTGTGATGAATTAATGATTGAAATTTGACCCTTCAGCCATATTTGGCATTTTAAAGAGTCTGAACGCTTCAAATCTTGACTATGGGGTCATACAAATTCAAAATAAAAACGGGTCTCGGGCAATGATAACATAGAGTTATGTAGCGTTTATTAACCCATTTTCACACACGTGTGGTTCTGCTACTGTGTGGAGATTTTGGGCTGAAAAAGCAAACCATTTCCACCCTTTTCAAACCTAATTCATGCATGTGAGTGCAACCAGACATAAATTGATTTGTTACCATTGCGCGCCTTCCATTTTCACACCAAATCAAACAACCCCTAAGTAATTAAAAAAGAAGACCATAGGTCAAATTCCTATTTTTTTTAAAAAAAAAGCTTCAAATAACCTTTCCATGTCTGAAAGTAGATTCAAAGGAAGATGAACAACCATGTAACCAACAATCACCCTTTGTTATTTATTTCTCATCTTCCTATGATTCTATGACCATAAAAAGAAAGGTCATTTGACACAAATTTTGTAAATTCACCGTTGGTCTTCATTTTTAACCACTTGTAGCATAAATCCTATGTATTCAGTTCCTCTGAAAGAAAATATCCTCATCATCTTAGGCTTATCTTATCAAATTGGGTTAGATGAAAAATCATCATCATCTTCTTAGGCTTGTCTTATTAAAACGGGTCAGCTGAAAAATGGTAATAAAACCTCTCTCTCAATCAACCAAACAATGTGACACAGACCACCTCAAGCAACAAAGGGAGTTGCTAGATAAACACCAAAATGGACTCAATTTACACAGCCCATTTTAAAAAAAATTTTTAAAACTCTCCAAGCTACGCCCACCCCTCTCTCCCTACACACCTCCTCTCTCCTCCTCCCTTCCCCACCTCCCCTGCCGGCAAAGGGGCTCTCTCTCCCTTCCCACCTCTTCCTTTCCCTCCCTCCATTCTCTCTCTCTCTCTTTCCCTCTCCCTTCCTCTTTCCTCCATTCCCCCTTTCTCCCCCTTCCCGCATCCAGCCTCCCAGTAGGGAGACCGGTGTCTCCCTACAGCGAGGAGATGTTGGTCTCCTTGCTGTGGGGAGGGGAAGAACGGGGAAGGGATGAAAGTGGGAGAGAGAGGGAAAGAGAGACAGAGAATAGGAGGGAGAAGGAGAGGAAGCTGGAAGAGAGAGAGAGGGAGGGAAGGGAGAGCCCCTCCGCCGGCTGGAGCTCGTCGCCAGCCGGACGACGGGGAGGTGGGGATGGGTGGGAGGAGAGAGGAGGTGTGTGGGGAAAGAAGGGGGTGGGGGTAGTTTGGGGAGTTTCAATTTTTTTTTTTCTTTTAAATGGACTGTGTAAACTGAGTCAATTTTGGTGTTTATCTAGAAGCTCCCAGCAACAAAATCATGAAGGACCAAGATTTCCTTGAGAAAACAAAAAGATCCATAAACTAATAAACCAAAACAATGACAGAAATATTAAGAAAACAACTAGCTGCCTTCCCCTGTTTCGAAAGAATTCTACAATGAATTAATAAAGAAATCATAACATCTACCTATACATGCACAAGTTGATGCTAAAGGCCCAGAAAGCGTAGTCAACCACAGTCCTACAAGCCATCAAACTCTCCCATACACCTGATCCATTTCAGAAACGTTAAGTTCAATAATGGTGCTTTCCTGCTCTATTATACAAATTTTGAACCTTCAAGAATGAGTTTATTGTCATCTTGCAGAAAATGCAGATAGAAGTGTCTCCCACCTCACTCGAGCAGGTGAAAGAATAGATCTTCATTGACTAGAAATGGCATTTACAAAAGAACAGGAACTCAAATCCAATTCTGAAATATGAGCCGAAAACCAACATTATACAGTAACCTGCACAAATGATGATAAATTAAAACAATCATCAAATGAAAACAGATGGCACATTATGTTGTTAACTGGAGTCATGCAAATACACACACAATGAGAGGAGCATTTTGGTAACGAACAGTGTGCTCAAACAATTTAGTAAACCTACACCTACATTCATTGGATATTTCCAACATAAGATATAATAGATCACACTCTTGTACTCCAACTCTTCCCACAGCAATGTCGCCTCCACACTTTCCCCACAAACCCCAACCTTCAAATCTCACGCTGCTCTATTACCATAAATAGACATCTTCATCCTTGGCAGGCATCCCTCATCATGACCTGGAGCATCTGCCGGAGTAATTCATTCAGTTAGGATGAAGCCGTAAGCCAATTAACATTTGGTAAAATGATGGCCTGCAGCTTCAGTGTAGGAGATAGAATCAGAATTTTGTCTCAGATTTGACGATTCTTTGGATACCAAAGAGGGTAACTGGTTTGGAGAGGATTCAAAGATAGTTCATATGAAAAAACTCATTGTATTTGGGTTTTTCAGGGACATATAGTAAAAATATGAACTTCGGAAAAGATTGATTAGTGCAGGGCTTCAAGGAATCTCTGTGAATGGGTTTTGGACACACGAGATGATGCTTTACAGGTTCTGACGTGGATGATGAAGCAGAAGGTAGTAAAATCATCAAAATGAAAAAGTAAATTGGATCTAATGTGGCATTACCATCAAAGAACTGCAATTGAAATCTTCTATGCATGATGAAGCATTTTACCATTACAGTTTCTTGTCTCAACTTTTCAGGCTCTATTTGCAAATCAAGTGATTGATTTAAGAAATAGTTGCTAAAGCTGTGAAGTCTGAGGGGTCTTCAGGTCGAGTAGCAGAAATGGGTTATTAATATTCAAGACATGCCATGGTGGTTTCTTCAGCTACAACTGAAAGGAGGTGGAAGATGGTGATAGATAAAATGCCAGTGGAAAGGAACGGTAGGCTCAGAGACTGCTAAAACCAAGTTTTTTACATGGAAAAGTTCATCTCATCTATGCCATTGGAATTAGATGAATCCAACAATGCAGGTGTAAGTCCACTAAATGGCTGGAGAAAACACTTACAACACCGAATATTCCGCTCTCTGTCTCCCTCTCTCTATATATACATATATTCCAATTTCTAACCCTCTATAGAACAAACATGGAAAGATTTTATGGCGAGATGAGTATGATTGCTCATCTGGCTGGAACTGAAGGGGAGTTGTGATATTTAGAGGAGAGCACATGGATAGGTGGAGGAAGCCAAAGTCCCAGCCCATCCAACACATTAGCCCCCTCATCTCAGCCATTGTACTTTCACACTAGCTGATATGAAGATGCCCTATTTCCCCTATCAAATCACATGGATAGAAGATGGCCCAACCCTAGCCCACAATGAGATATTTCCATTCCCCCAATCTACATGATTGTCAGGCATGCTAGTGGCATCATGCCGTTGCAGAAGATCATTTTCACACACACTATATGTTCCAAATTAGAAAATTATCAGTCTGTGAAGTGATTTCCCAAGTACGAAATGGCAATTAAAGAAAACAGAACAGAATTAAATTCCAAGAAAAATAAAATAACCTTACCTCTCCCAGAAAAAGAGGAGGGTTAGCTCTCATCATCAGAACTGGAACTATCTATCCGCCGATCTTTAATTGCTGGAAAAAGCCGCTGGCGGTGATCTGGACTTGGAGTGCGTGGCACTGTTGTAACTTCCCTGTTTCTTGGTGTCATTAGTGCCTTCCTCGAGGCTTCTCTCACTTCTTTACATACCTTGTCTAACATCCCTAGGAAATCCCGCACAATGATGAACAAGCGCAAACCCTCATCTTTTGATGTGTTCCCATGGAAATAATCAGTCGTGTTCTTCACCAAAGTCAATATTCTCTTTTCTTCCCCAAGTAGCCAGGAAATATCAATATCTGCATGCTCTACAAAGCTTTTAAGAATTTGGTGGAATCCATTTTCCTTGTCCACACTCTGCATTTCTGTATTCAGAAACTCCTTAATCTTCCTCAAGCCATGTCCAAGGTTTTTGACAGCACCCATTAAGGCATCTGCATCCAAGACCGCTGCCTTCTTGACATTTTCGAGCTCTCCATCCAAGCCAGCAACTGCCAGAAGGCCAAGGTTACGGTAGTGGTCACCCATTTCCTGCGGAGAGCTGGAAGCCACCAAATCATCTGAATTTATGCTAGAGATGCTCCCACTCTCTCTTGCAGCACGTGCAGCACGTACACCTTCTGAGCGGATTATCTCTTGGACAACAAAGTGCAAGAGAGTAGTCTTGCCGTCAGTTCCTTTGACGTCTGCTAGTTTCAGTAACGTGTCAAGCTTGAATGCTTGTGCGCCACCACGAAAGGTGCCGTCATTCATTCGGTTGCCAGTTTTGAGAACAGCTTCTAAGAGTTTCAGGAACAGTCTACTGCTTCTGAGTTCTTTGCATGCTAACTGTTGATAAGGAGATGAAGAGGTATCTCAGTTTATGTATGAAAATGTGAAATCACTAACCAGTAGTGATACGTATGACCACGACCACAGGGGGTGCAAGGAAATACCTATACACATACATACAAACATGCATACACAGGCATTCAAGCTAAAGGCTACGTGCATGAAGGAGAGTGAGATGAAATTTTGTGGCACCCAGAAACTAAGGGGTAGCTGCACGTAGGAGAGCATGTGGATGTGGGTGGATGAAGTTTTATCCAATAGGCTAGGATTTGGGGCCATGGAAATCTCAAGTCTTAGCTTTTGAAAAGACAGAAATTTTAAAAGATGAAGTCAAATCCCAACTCTGAGTGAATGGGGGTAAAACTAACCAGCCCCACAATCTTTTGTCCCCTTTACATCTCACCATTCCTTGATTCTTGCCACTTAATCCATGTTGGCCTGAAAGATTTCATCATACTTCCAACATCCTTTAATGATAAAATTGACATATTTTTCAGTGCTTTTCCAGAATATGAGAAAAAAACATATTGATTTTCTTACTTATACCATTATATTTTAAGGAAAAGGAAGAATCAGAAATGAGTTTAGGTCACCGAAGTTGACAATTTGATGTGGAAATGTAACATCATAGTGTAGAGTGATGGTGTAAATGTCCTTTTTTGGGGTAATTTAGCATTTTTAACTATTTTTTCGTTAATTTTTTTTGTTACTTCTTCTCTGAATTAGAAAAGCTGAAATGCCAAAACGCTCTTTCCTAATAGCTATCCACCAAAATGAAGTTGACAGCTACGCTACAACTTCTTCAATGTGAAATGTACATAGAGTGTCAATCTAAAGATACCAATCGTAGAAAATCAAACATGTGTCAAACTGCAGATGCCAATCTTGGAAGTCAAACGTGTGTTGCTACAGTTCATAGGATGGACATGGCTTTGATAGGTCAATACCAATCAATGGGATCTGCATTTTTATAGTCCATTATTCACCAAAACAGCCAATGCTCCATGTCTTTCCATCTCTCATTCCGTGAGTGTGAGCACAGGCACATGTGTGCAAGCATGCATGTGTGAGCCTCAATTCATTGATATGGCTTTGGTTGTGTCAATACTTATCCTAAAAGAATTTTGGATTTGACAATATTCCTGTTTCAATACAGTTGCCAAATCTCCACAGCTTTCCAGTCTCTTATGAATGAGCGACTAGTTAAGGATCCCTTTCCTAAACTACCAACATTTTTACTTTGCTCATCCAGCTTAGTTAACTGTAGATCAGTGGGAATAATAACAGTAAGAGAGTGAGTACTGCATATTCCAAATTTTAACATTTTGATTTGTAAAGGGTGCTTTCCTCCCGAGTGCAAGCAGTTCTGTTTCAACACAGCTTGCAACTTCAGTAAAAGCAAATTTTCCTAACTTCAAGGGGAAAAAAGGTGCAATATCGGCTATGCTTGGTAATAATTAAACCAATCTAGGAGAAAAGGCTGAACTTAGTTTAATAGAAAAACCAATAAAGGGGATCTTAATTTGAAACACAGAAAGACTTGCCTCTAAAGTTGCAAAAGACTCCTTAATGCTAGCTACTTCCTCTTGGAGAGAGCACATAAAAAGTAATGCATCTATCCGTTTAAAAGCAAATGGAATTTCCACCAAAGTTTTTAGGAACCGCTCTGCAGGGCTAAGTTGGGAAAGCTCGCCACTATATAACCGAAGCTTACGTTCTTCTTCTGTGGTCGGTGCCATCTTCAAGAGTGTTTGAAGGAGCTCCAGAGGAAGTTCATTTCCTGATTGTGAGTGCTATAACATTAGTCCAAAGTTGGAAACATATATGAATACAACTAACAAGTCACAAGCAAATAAAGGGTCTTAATCATAGTTGTCAATTCCATTCCAATCCCCATTCCAGTTTGGCCCTGTAGTGGAATTTTCCAGCATTCCAACCAATTCTGATGTACCCTTCTGAAAAGTACACAAGAAAAATGAAAAACTAAAAGAATACCAAAAATTGGAAAAAAAGTAGAATGCTAAAATAATACTAAAAATGCAAACTTATATTATTTAAATTAAACTACACCCTACAATTGACTATTTTCTGGTTTCACCATGTATGAATGAAAGAAGCATGTGGACTTATAAAACCCTATGATAAACGGATACTTCAAAATGGGCAATATATTGTGCGTGTCATATCATATCCAATACAATACTAAACTTTTTATGTGTAAAATCCATACTTAACTTTTTATCTGTAAAATCCATGTCCTTGCTGTATCCCTATCGTGTCCACACCATATCTGGGCATCATACATAAACTACTTTATAAAACTAACAAAAATGAGACTCTCAGTGGGCTTTCCGTTCCATCCACAATGGGATGGATATAGGCCAGAATTGGGGCAGGTATTGAGCCTATAATGACCGAAATGGACTGGAAGGAGGTCTGGAATCTTTTGGGGGCCATTCCATTTTTCCCCAGGCCAATTCTAGAAGCTGGCAAATTCCGGGGCATAATGGAACAGAACTGACAACTACAGTCTTAATGCCAGCTGTCAAGGTTGCACCACAATGGTGGGATAGGAAATTATATATCTGATCATTTGAATTAACAGGTGGTCCACAGCTGAAATGTGCATGAGCTCAGAAACTGGTTTCACTCGCTCAATGCGAACAACAGCCAACAAACTCCACGTACGGACTCCACTTAAAAGAAGAACATACAACAAATAAATATCGTTTGGAGATTTAGCTTCCATAACCCAATTAGGTAGCATCACATACTCACATTAATAATCACACACTATAAGTTAAGAATTAACTTGGGAGTGGTTTCAATGAGGAAATGTGGAGGCGTTTTTTTTTTTGGGAAATCTGAAAGGTGAAGAAAATAATTCACAATTCTTCTTAGTTTTGCAAGAAAATCACACTCAATCTGAAGCAATAAAAAAATCTCTTCCATCTCAAGCTGGAAATGCACTATCAATCTAAAGCAATAGAAAGAATTCATCTATATTACACTGCAAATGCAATTGATATTGAACCATCGTTGTCAATTTTGCTTCAGAATGGCAGAACCCATTCAAATTTGACTTCATACTAAAATGTTTCAGCGAATGTGGAATTAAGGTAAGCAATTACGAAGTCCCGTTTCAGAAAAGATAAAACAAATAAAAATATATATAAATACGTAGAAAAAAATATAAAAATAGTAAAAACTTAAAGTTGCAATATGTTATTTCTACATGGCAAAAGAATATTTTTTAGTGGTTTAGATTTTCTTAAGTGGGCCTATAATTAGATGATACAAGAATATTGGAGGAAAAGATAAAATAAAATAAAATAAATATATAAATATGTAGAAAATATAAAAAAAGTAAAAACTTAAAATTGCAATATGTTATTTCTACGTGGCAAAAGAATATTTTTTGAGTGGTTTAGATTTTCTTAAGTAGGCCTATTAGATGATACAAGAGTAAAAAATAAAAAGAAAAGAAAAAAGAAAGAAAACCTCCAGATAACTGAAGGCTCGGACTCATGAGAATTTTGTACCCTCCTGGGCCTCCTCACCTATTAAACAAATCTCAAATGTTCAAAATGAATGCCTCCTCATGTATGGGCCCCATCCAAGGAGACAGGACACTGTCAAATCAGATTTTACTAATCCATTTTGAGTAGACGACATTGTGAGAATTCTTAATTCATGAGCTCATGGGAGCAACCTATGTCACCAAAACTGAGATTAGGTGTCGAGTCAAAGTTAGTGTTAAAGATTACAAATTGACTCATTATACTCCTGACTAAACCAAAAGTACTCATATTTTGGCAGCATTTCGAATAACTCCTCAACCTAGAGTTTTGGCTGAGGAATCAGGCGCTCGGGTATATGTCGAATTTTCTACTGGCAAACGGACAACTATGTGGACTAATGGACTTACCAGCCTTGATCCTTACAACGATAGATGCTGCCCTTTAGATCCTTTTGAAGAAGTTTGATGACAAACAGCCAAAAAGGTAAACCACAATCGATAAGAAACCAATTCTAATCCCTGACCCAAATCACAACAACTCAAGCAATCACAATGAGAAAAGTAGTAGAAAGCTTACTCTATATACACAATCTACCACTTGAACAATCTTCAATCCATAAGAGGCACGCTCTCAAATCAATGCGCAAGAGGATAATAGTTGCAAATAAAGAAAACTTTCATTGAAATCATGAAAAGTAAACAATCGTAGACTTGGACGTCCCATACTAGGGCATTTATATAGTGTTCTTCAATAAAAAAAACCCTGAAACTACTTTCCAATTTCATGTAATCATAATCCTTAGGAACAAAGGGAAGAAATCCAACTTTAAAAAATCCTTATTACAATGCATAAAATAAATTTTCTTAAAGGAAAATAAAGAAACAAAATCAGTGAAGACTCTTCAGTTGGATGTCCTCACCTAGTAGGTTCTTTGTCCCTTTCTTCCTTGTAACTTGCGACTTTTACTTTCCTTCGTAGCCAACTTCCAATAAGAAAGATTCCATTCATCTTTAATTAAGTCTCCAAATAGGATCATGCTGAGTCTTAAGTTGACTCGGACTCAGCCGAGTTTTAGAATATTGATCATGATTAACAACTCCATTGTAATGGAGAGTACCACAAGGGTATTTGAAGTTGAGTTGAATACATGAGGGTTTTAGCATGTGATACCAAACTACTTTCAAGTGGGTTATGATCTATCTCTCATGATTATTGATTAAGCAATCAGTCCTTACATGCCTAATTTAGATATTGATTTTGTCCTGTAGTGACTCTTCTCTTTATTCGGTCAATCTATGATGCTTATACACATCATGAATATGGCAGGGACACTGATGATGATGTGGTCATGCATGCTTGCTGTTACCAGGCACATGACTGTTATTAATGGATTTATTGCCTAACCCATAGTTGGTCAAAGCCCATAGATCATAGGGACTAACACATGATCAGCCAACCCATTATCATTCCATCCTGTATAAATTCCCTTTTAATCTCTCATTTACACAATTTAATGAAAATTCTGTCTTTCCTTTTCATTATTATGAATGCATTAAGAAAGTATTTCCCCTCGAATGAAGACTCCTTCCATTGCCAACAATGATAATTCAAAGGCCAGGAACCCATGGTGAATGTTTGAAGACTCCATCCATCATGAAGTCCAATCACGCAGTGTGTAGTCAACCTTACATACTAGGTTCACGTCCGTGGATATCACCCATAACCATAGGTTAAGGATCTATGCAATTAGTAATCGGTTTTGGCCATTAGTTATTCGTTAGGTAGAAAAGCTTACCTTCAAGAATTGCATCACAGACTTCTTCTATTGTCACGTTCAATGCCCGCAAAAATATGGATAAATTTTGTGACTTCTTAGGATCAAGAATCTGGACATACTGGCTTTGAGAATCATTGGATGCCAACTCTTTTTTGCGATCAGCTTTAATTTTATTCGTAGAGCTGTACCCAAATAGACTTTCAATCATCTCTTCATTGAACCTACAGTTTCAAAATAAAACAATTTAGTCTATCAAACAGTGAGACAGATGAGTACTTATAGGGTATGTTCTTTGCAAGGTGCCTGTGAGATGGTGGATGACAATCCACCAAGGATGTTTTCCTAAGGGACCCACCAAGGATGAAATACAGTTCAGAGAGAGTAAAGGACGTACTCCTGAGGGACCCACCAAGGATGAAATACACTTCAGAGAGAGTGATTAGACAAATGCAGCTTAGCAGCCAAAAAATTGATGACAAAACACAAATGATTAAAAAAATGGTTGATGGTCGATATTTAGTGCACAACAGGGGGAGACAGTAACGATTAGGATCATGCAACTGAACTGGTATTTAACTGCAGTCTATCCATGGCATATCAGGTAGATGATCTTCTTGATCCATCATACCCCCTGCCACGTGCCTGGTGAAAGAAGTTGCCACAACCTGAGGGTGGAAAAGTTATCTACTCTATTATATCCTGAGACAGAATTATACACTTACTGGAATGATCCTGAACGAATCTGATGCCAGACCATTGAATGATCAGGGTTTGCAAGAACTTTATCCCAAAAGAATGGTTTGAGCTTAGCTTTTGGAGCTTCCATTTCACCCCTTGTCCCAACATCTTCACTAGAAGTTCCAGGCCAGCTTGGTCCAAGAGGAGAAGAGTGTGAAGCTCTTGAAGAGTTCAAATTTGGTTGTGAAGGACGAGGAGGAGGAAAAGCACTCTTTGGTGGAGGCGGCGGTGGCGGGGAAGGACCAGGCTTAATCCCAGTTGGTACAGGTGGTGGAGGAGGAGGCCTAGGAGGGGGAGGACCAGCCCTGGTAGGTCCAGGGTTTATCCCGGTTGATGCAGGTAGCAGAGGCGGCGGGCAAGGAAGGGAAGGACCAGGCCTAATCCCAGTTGGAACAGGTGGTGGAGGTGGCGGCCCAGCAGGGGAAGGACGAGCGCTGATAGGACCCATCACAGGAGGGGGCAATGGTAAAGGTGGATGGATATTGTTTGATGCAGTAGATGGCTCTGTCCATGATTTGACTGCTCCCAGAAAAGCCCCTGATGATGGATTTTCTTCAGCTACTGATGACTTAGCAATACTAGACTCCTTTGTTGTGTGGCAAATTTCTACAGATGGAACCTGCACATTTTGGCTTGGATTGGTTTTATAAGATAAAGTTTGAAACTTCTCTTTGTTGATCGGATTTCCCAAACCAAAAGATTTGGGTGAAGAACCTGAAATTCAAGAAATAAAAAAAGAAAAAAGGAAAGAAAGAAAGAAAAATGAATTAGTTTCACAGTATCTGTCTGTCCAGAAGTTAGAAAAAACTGCAAGTGGTTGAACCTTTTAACAAAATATGTGGTTACCGTTTTCCCCAAATCATTATGAAGGATACTCTTTTATTACTATTATTATTATTTATTTATTCTTTTTTTTTTTTGTGGCTTTTCATTGGCAAATGATACTGATTTGGTGAGGAAAAGTTGGAATAACAGTTTCCAACCAAATGTGATTTCTGAGCAGCACCAAACAAAAAGAAGCATGGGTAACCATCTACTGCATCAAGATATTCAGATTTCCAACTGGATTAACATACAAACACAGCATAAGTCTAAAAGTAACTAAGCCAAAAAGTGCTTCCATACCAATAGAGAAATCACTCATGCTCAAGCTCAATAGTGGCCTGTCATCCCTTCGTCCATCTCCAACGCTGTTGTTTCTACAACATTTTTTGTAAAACCAGAAAAGCATTGAGACAAAAAGCAATGTCCCAGCTGCAGTTGTAAAAACGGCTATCAATACTGCCTTCTTGCTAGCACCATGCTTTGATGGAGTTGGAGCAGTGACTGGACCTGAATTTGCACTTGCCGAAGGTTGAAAACTTGGGTTATCTCGAGGAAAAAATGCCGAAGGAGTCCCAGCAGGGGCTGGGCCATCTGCAGCCTGAGCACTGGTGGGTGCTGGACCAGGAGATGGTGCAGCACTGGAAGTGGGTCCTTCAACTGCAGGAGCAGAGGCAGGGGCAGAAGCAGCTAATGTGGTTGAAGATGATTGATCGGCTAGGTTTCGTCTCGAAGAAGGAAGCCAATCAAGTAGGGATTCCAAATACTGAGCAAACCAATTTCTGGACATGTACTCATCTCCAGAAACATGAAGTTGAGAATTTTTCTTGCTTAGACAATCCAGAAAGGTGCTTTTCATTTGGAGAGGTAGCACAGTGATGAATTTTTGCATGGTGTCTTCTGACAATGACATGCCTTTCAGATTCATTCCATTAGAATCAATGGCCATTTCCTCTGAAAGAAAAATGTCAAATTTTTTTACAGCTTCCTTACTCTGCATCAATTCCAGAGTGCACAAAATCCAAAAATGCTCCCCCTGTAGCCATAACATTGCATCCCACTTCAGTTATCTGAATACTGAGGAATATGAATATAATGCAATGAATATAATAACAGTAAACACTTGAAATCTAAAGACAGGGTCCATTTTTGGTATCCACCATAGTGTTGACATTCATTTATTCAAGACCAGAGCCTGCATAGAAGATTTGCCTAGACTGACAAGTAATAAATCTATATAAGCAATTGTGTTTCCCCTTCAATTGTAAGCTTCCTTGAAAATCACCCTTGAAAAGCTTCAATGATTTCTTAGTGGCCCTCAATTCCGTGTCTTTTCTACCACACCCGTCATTCCCAAAAGATCAATGTCACCTTTTTCATCACTCCAGCCAATAACTGCATGGCCCACATTATCTTGATCTCTTGATGATTGATCCATCATAACTCATAAGTTTCAACTGTTGAAGAGAAGGAAGAACCACCATACTTTCCAAACTACTTTCCTTTTATCAGCAACATAGAAGCCTCCCAGTTTGGTGGGCCCACATTAACATAGGTCAACTAGATGAGTAGAGAGATCCATATATGCTGGGTTTCTAGAATGTGATCATTTCCCATTCTTCGGGCCCATTTGTTTGAGGAATTTTCTTACAAGAATTCCGATTGTTGGGCACTTCTAGAATTCCTGTAATGAATTCCTCATTTGAATGTGAAAGAATTCTAAAAACACAGCATCTTAGGAATTCTAAACCTTTGGGCCTGTTCTTTTGGCAGAATTTCTGCCAAGAATTTGGGCTGCTGGGGATTTTGGGGACATAATGTGACAGCTTGTCCCCTGGCATTTGAAAATGCCATGTTTCTTCATCAGAATTTCAAAATTCCAGCTATCTAAAATGCCTTTTTTACCCTAGAAGAATTTTAAAAATGCCAGCCTCTTTTGATTTTGGTGGAATTTCTGAATCCTTAAGTAAAAAGAGAATTCAGGAATTCCCCCATGTCTGGGAATTCAGGAATTCACCAGACAGGAATTCTCTAAATTCTATTAAAGAAACAGGCCCAAAGTGAGCATCTAGAATGCTACAGATGCCTTGGGCATTTCTGGAATTCGAAGAGTGAGAAAAAAAAATCCAGCAAGATATGTAGCTTTTTGACAGCTTCAGGCCTTTGCAATGCTCACCCTCCATTTGAAGATTCAAGCCACACCGATGGCAAACTCTATTCCTTAAATTTCTTGGGTTTTACTTTTCATTCATTAAAATTCACAAAATTCATCTCTTGCAGGTTTGAGTGGATTAAAGTTATCAATTAGATTATTGTGAATGGCTTGTTAGTATAGTGCTCTTGTACTGTTAACCAATTTCTAATGAAGTGATCATTCAATATATATATATATATATATCAAACAGAGAATCCTTAGATTTCAGGATGAATAGAATTTTTCTGCATGAAATTCTAGGATGAATCAAATAGAGAATTAAATGCAAGAAGAACTCCAGCATTCCTGATTGCCCATATTCTAGCAAACATGAATTCTCGAAATTCTAGCAACTAAAGAGGCCCTTCAATGCTCAGTTGGGAGAGACAGAGAGAGAGATTTGAATTGGGACTTTCAAAGGGGGCGGGTTGGTCTGAGCCGGGGGCTGTCCTTGCCATACCATCACCATACGTAGGTCAGGCCTAGGGCCAGCCAGATCCCTTGGAGAGTTTCCACTGATTGGGCTGTTAGCATCACGGGCCAGGGCCAAGGCCAAGCACAGGGCTGAAGGGAAGAAAAATATATATATTTTTTAGTTTTTTTCTACACTACCATTGGAAACCGAGTGTCAACAAGATTTTAGGGTCCTCATGTGTAAATGAATCACACATGAATCATTTTCATATGCAACTTAGTCACATGTGAAACACATTCATTTGTTTGTCATTTTCACACCTATTCACATGTGCAATTTGTAAATGGCTTTTCCCATCTCCTGATGTGTGGAAAATCTGAGATCAAAATCAGCCAATGTTCACACCCATTTTACACGTCTCATGCGGAGAACCCAAACAAATATATTCATGCATAATAATTACACATGCAAACCATTTATATATGCAAATAGCTGCAAACAAATGACCACTTAGTTACTCCCTTATGTAGGCTTAGGGTCAGCAATACAACGCAATAAGCAACATGGCGGAGTTTTAAAAAATAGATAAATTTCTTTAGTTGGTTGGCGGATCAAAGAGTAGAAAATATTTATTAGGTAACAACAATAAAGCCATGTAGAAATATAGATTCAGGTTAACAACCGGTATAAAACTTCTGCCGCAACCACAACATAAATCTTGACACCTTAAACTTACAACTTCCAGTCCACCCAGCTTTCACATTTTCACCTTGCTCTACATACTAGGTTCATCCAACCCAAACAGCCAAACCTTCTACACATTTTCTTACCCGCCAAAAATAAGAAAACATTCTCCCTTCTGTATATATGCGCTTTCTTCTCTGCCAATAAATGATAATTCACAAACAATAATGTGGTTTTATTTTCTTCACACTACCATGCAACAATGATCACAATCTACAAATACATAACAAAAACCAATAAAATTCACAAAATGCTACTTCCAATTTCCAATTACAGATGCCATCATGCTTTACAATAAAAAGGTATTCCTACACTCACATTAACATTAACAAAAAACCAAAAAAAAAAAAAAAAATCATTGCTTCCAAGTTTTAAGTTTAACACAACAAACTCAAATAATTCATTCAAATCAACCAAACTAATAGCTACAAACACTTAACAGCAGCAAAAAAGCAATGAAAGATGAAATTTTAAGAGATTTCTTAAAAAAACAGAAGTCATTCATTCAAATCAAGAAAACCCCAGTTCTCATTCCTCCCCCAGTGCCCTACCCAAACAACCAAACCCCATCAAAAAGCAATCTTTAAACAAACCCATTGAAAAACAGACATAGCCAAGCACAAAAAAAAAAAAAAAAGATTAGATCTTTTACCACCTGCCCATCATTCTCCTCAGAAACTCCAATCACCAGATTCTGCCTCCCCAAGCAAGCTACGGGAAGCAGACCATAGACGGCTACGGCGAAGACGAATCCGAAAACGACACAGATCCTCCTCGCATCATCCATCACCTCTCGGACCGACGGCACCCGTAGACCGATGCCTACAAACCAACGGCCAAGATCGAGCCCGGCCACATGCCCACGACGATTCGCACCCAAAATCAGCTGAAAAGAGAGCCGAATCGAGATCTGAAAAATTCTCCAAAACCGTGGAAATCAGGGAAGTGCTTGAAGCTTGAAATGGGATGCGATTGCTCGATCTTTTCGAACCGATTTCCGCAACTGAGATCTTGAAATCTCTCTGCTGTCGAGAAGATTGGGAGATTTGAGAGGAAATGAAGAATCTCTACAGGAATTGGCAAAAAGTTGGGATTTTTCAAGCCCTGGAGGGATTTTTAAGCAGCTGTACTTTGACAAGAAGCCGTTGAATATGTAGGGTTTTTGCCATGTAGAAGCTTCCAAATATTGGGATTTTTTTTATATTATTTTTATGAGATCGGTCCCACAACATTCCTCTCCTCTCCGGCCAACTTTCCAGAAGTTTGGTCCGTGAGTATTATCTAATTCTCACGAGCAAAGATTATATTCTAAATAATAGATATGTTGCTGCACATTTATAAATAACTACCACCTCGCTTTTTTTATTTTGTTTTTTTAATAACTGTATCCGTTAAAAGGGAGGGTATAATGAATGGCTTCATTGTCACTTAGTTTGGATTATAATTGAGAAAAAATCTACCACCTTTTTATTTGTATCTGACTTCATTGGGAATAAATTTAGGATGATATAGTTGAAGGATCATTAAAGTTAATTATTTTTTAGTTAAGATTAACACCCTTAATTTAGTGTGAAGCTGGTTTGATTGAAAAGGAAAAGAAATTATGTTAGATCTTACTAATTGCCGATTGTTTGAATAATTGTTTTTAAGCAAGTTCTTCTTATTCTAGAAATGAACATGATTTTATTTTAGAAAGCATAGTTTTTTTTTTAAGATCAATTCTTTAGAATAAATTTTAAAACTATTTTAGGTAGTTTCAAACTTTTCAAAGTGATTTAGGATAATATAAACATGATGATATACACGAACAAAATTTATTACCACATCATCTATCGTTCTAAACAAGATCTTGCAATTTTGTAATGGAAAATGGAAGAGTTTTAGCACATGATTTTTCCATTGACTTGCCTTGGAAAAGTAAATGCAAATCATCTTAAAATGAAAAGCTCCATTTATAGACTTATGAAAATAATAGCTAGTGTTTAGCCCATTTTTATAACCATATATGAACCTGGCGAGGGATGAGATTAAGGAATCAATATAACCGTCTAACATAAATTCTTAAAATTCTTCCAATTAAACAAAGAGTCCGTCTGGTTATAACTATTTGGGCATTTCTAGTCTAGAGCATTTAGAATTCTCCAATGTTGTCCCTAAAGTGGAATTTCAAGCTATTTAGGAGTTGTTTAAGAATTCGAATGCTAGTTTTTTTTTTTCGGAAATTCTACATATGGATAAGGTGCCAAAAGTAGCATTTAAAATGTCTTAACTTTTTTTATGAGTTTTTTTATTCAAATATGGGAGAATTCAAAATCCTACCGACACAAGAGTTACGCCCTTGTTAGAAATTTCCGACAAAAGGAAATTCTCATCACGAATGCCGTAGACAAAATGGACCCTCAAAGCATTTCAATATCATTTAAACCTTTCGTTGGGATCATATAAAATGACTGCAATGTTTGATCATTAAAAAGCAATGAGCCCGTCTAAAATGATATGTGTGTTTTTGTCATTTATTTACTTTTTCAAAACACAACCCACCTTGATCGAGAGAAATCAGACGTTTTGGCCTTCTTAAAAAAGTGCATGTTGAAGTTGGTATTAAGGCCAATTCCACTAGTTGGTATTAGTGATCAGGGATCAATTCCTAGCCATGGTGCGTGCCGATGGCAATGAACTTGAGTGAGTGTGTGCCTGCAAGCACCTACCTTGGTAAAAAGTTGGTTTAAAGGTCAAAAGCAGATTTTGAAATATTTCAACCAAAAGCAAGGGCTTCTCTACATTTATTACATTGTAACATGCTTTTATTATAAACCTGATTTTTTAAGCATTTAAGCCCTGATGTAGTATGAAAAGGACAAGAGGGAGTACGTAGTAATAAAGATATTTAAGACAAGTAGGATAAGAATATAAAATGAAAATTAAAAAACCGGTGAAGCAGCAGAATATGGTGGTCACGTTATGGTCAGGCCCACATGTTCCACCTGGGCGTTAAAAACCCATCATCTATATATAACTTTTGCTGGCTTCTTCATGGACGGCTATGATCATCGAATAAGGTGAAAACAGATGAACCCTGAGAACCCCAAATTTCATGGGTCCCACCATAAGGCCGGCACTGATCGGATGGAGAGCACAGGTGAAAACCTTTGGCGTGGGAATCCACTTTTGAGTTTAACACCAGAACTCTATAATACCTTTGTGATGGCTCATATGAAGACCGTTCAAAATGAATGTCATCTTCTCTTATGGCATATTTTCACAATTAATTTTTCTAAAAGCGAATTCCACCATTCAGTTGAATACATGATTGAAAATGTGGTTAGGACATAGCGATAGCAATATCGCCCTAGGGTTGAGGGGAAATTCATTTTCAGCTGTCCAAATCATTTTTACGTGGGAAACGAGAGGGGACTGAGGACTCAAAATCTATGGCGGCTAGAACCTGTAATTGAATGTTCTGCGTGATGAAGAGTAGCGGTGAATAAAACAAAGAAAATTGGAAAGATACAGGAGTAGCGTTCAAGTAGGAAAGAAACGCGGGAAAGTGCAAAAAAAAAAACAACAGCAAAGCCGGTTCTGCGCGTACAGAGGAGAACGCGGTGCATCCACGGACGTGCCAGTTGGAAAAACACGTGCATGAGATCTCAACCTTTCATCTGGAAGGGCCCCAAATCAAATATCTCATGATGAATAGTGGGCGCCACTTTACAAAGCCATGTGCCCCTTTGTATCTCCTGAAAATGGACAGTTAGATCAACTTTGGTGGCCCGAATCTGGCTTGCCTCAAACTTGTGAGGCCCAAGTCCGCTCATTCGGCCAATTCGGCCGGGCCAGCCCAAGCTTTCTATCACTTGTTTTGGTTAATCAGTCGCCAAACTACAAGAAATATTTATTTGCGCCCACCAAGGTCTGACCTGTAATTGGGCTTAATCTAAGCTCGTTATTGGATGGTCTGGATCTATGAATAAAAGCGACTTCTGCAATAGAATTCTAGTGGGGCCCAAGTCTTGTCAAGTGCAGGAATTCATTTCAGGAATGGATGACAAAATGATGCCTATTGAAGACAATTCTCATATTTGGACTAGGCTATCAATGTTGACACACCTGGAGTCTTCCTTTTGACAGTAAACACAGTTCCGTTCATGTCTTAAAGGATTTAAAATTTCAATTAGCCATTAAATAAACACCAATTTATGCTTAGTGGGTTGGGTGGTTGAGTAATCAAAGACGTGGAAGTCCAGCTCTAGTAAGGAATTTTATTTCAGGAAATGCATATATGATTTGATCATAGAGAAAACCTAGTCAACCAGTCTTAGAATAGGAACAACTTTTTGGTCCAAGCCCTTAATACCATTTTTCAGGGAAAATCAATGGCCCCATTTCCATGCATGTATTATCTTAACCACAAATATCCTGAAATCTGAATGTGGTTTGCCTTATTGGGAATACCCAAATATCAAGGTAATTATACAACCATAGATTGCAAGATATCAGCTGATCAACATGACATTATGTTGACTTCATTTATATAAGGTCTTTCAAACCTCACATATTAAAACCCCAAAACCCATACCATTTTCAAAAGCCCCACACATCAAATTCTCAAAAGATCTAATGAACTCTATGCTTAAGTTTGACAGGCTAATTTACTTTGTTAGGTGAAGGATATATAATTCACCTAGGAATGTTGAATGTATGGTTGTTGTCACTTCATTTGTTCTTATGTAGAGGGTCTTCCACCTGTTATCTTAACTTGAATTAAAAGGCCCATTGAATTAAAAGGTCGGCCGCACTAGCTAGCTGACTGACTCTGACCTTTGCATCAGACAGTTCCTTTTCCTTCAGCTCCCATTGTGCTTTGCAATGCCAACCTAATTAATGTTCCACTCCTATTCCTAACTCCTTGTGGTGTGTGGTTTAGATAGGTACAATTAATGCACTGTGGCTTAAGTTAGATCAACCTGAACCCCAATGGTCCCATGGGTCGAATTCACAGTGTGACCCTTATCAGGACTTCCTTTGGTAAGAGAGATAAAATTTTAAAATGAAGGGTTTCTCTTAGAAAAAATCTTAATCCACAGTGCACTAAAGAAATTTTAGAAATTATGGACACAACACTTCATATACGATGTGAGTTCTTTTTTTTTTTTATTTTAGAAAAATGCCTTTAGTGGAAATATCACCAGTGCATTAGATTAAGAGTTTAAGATATTTTGTTTTCATAAAAATCCTTAGGAATAAACTATTGAACATAAATTTATTAGAGTGTTATCAAACTATTCAAATTATTAATGAGGTCTAAATGATCAAATAAGTGCTTATTTTTAAAGTTACCAAATTATCACAATAAGATGAAATGAGACCATGAGTTAAAGGTTTTAAATTGGGCATATAGAACTACTAGATTGGTGTTTATCTTTACCATGTAAAGGGCGGATGCTAGCTTGTGATCAATCAAATTGGGTCTGATTCATTTCTCATGACTTAGTGGGTCAAAACGAGTTTGAAGAATGGATCGAAGCTGCTTTGCCTATAAACTGTGGTGGATTGTTTTGCTAATTTAATATTTAGAAAGTCCAGAGTCTTCTTCAAATTGCAAGAGTGTGGAAGTCTAAGTGAGTCCGGTTTTTTATTTTTTATTTTTTTCGGTTAAAAGGTCTAATTGTGTGTTGAAATTCTAGAAGTCGATCCAATCATCGAGAGTTACCTAGGCAATGAAAATTCATTCTGAAGACTTCTTTTTTTTTTTTTTTTTTCTGGGTAAAGTATTATGAAGACTTTATTGTTACCAATGACTCTCAAAAGTGCCCGGGGTAGTCTGTCATTGTTTTTTAAGCGTGTGATCGGAGATTGGCCAATAGTTCGGTGGAGAGAAGGTTCTCTTATTTGTAAACATCAATATATATATATATCTAACAAAGCTATTATGCATCTGATCTTCCAAGCCATTCACTTCTCTTTGTATTATAGTGAGAACTTCAAGCAAGTCCACATTGTGATCCATTCAAATTGTCAACACACGTGAAACCCAAATATTATAATATGTATTACCATTAAGTATTTATTACTTTATTTAGATTAGAATGTTGTACAACACTTTGGCGATACATTCCCACACATGCACTCTATCACCCTACCAAAGTGGTGTCAAAGCTCATGATGTTTATATATCATGTTTCTTTCAAGCAATATCAAGACATAACCTTGCTTGATGTCTATCTCCATCTCTTGCTGAGGGTTCCACTACTTCTCTGAGGTCTACTATTGTTTCCTGAAGAGAGTCATAACCCTTATAGCCGGGATATATTATAAATAAATAAAAAAAATATAGAGCGAGGAGTAGGCTTGGGCACATTAAACCTCCAATGGTATAGTAAAATTTGTTAACTCGACTTTATCAACTTTCATGCCATCCCATTGATTATACATTCTAATGATTATTAATAATTGAATACGTCGAGGACCAAGGAAAGGATTTTTAAGACTGAAGCAAAGAGTTAGGGCACATTTGGTGCAATCCACAGAAGAGGAAACGTCTGGTTTCTTCTTTCGCAGCTTCAATTTCTTACCATCGCATGTTAGAAAATTAGATGCACTCTAGCGAGAAAATCATAACAAAAATGGGACGTTTTCTCCCCAAACGGTCCTTGCACCAAACACACCTTGCAAGATGCCGAAAAATCTGGCGGCTTGTCAAAGTAGTTTTCTGCCAAAAATGGGGTTGCACGAACAGCCCCTTAGAGAGAGATGAGTGGAAGAGAGATGAAGGGGAATGCAGCATACTGCATACTCGAGAAGAGGTAAAGATGAATAATAAAGAAGTAGAAACTCTTTTGCCAACATAGAAAACTAGCATTCCCATAGAGGAAATAATTTGATAGACGAGCACCAAATTCTTAATAAACAATTTCTTATGGGGGAGATAGAAATTGCAAATTTCCTCTATCAATGAAAATACAACTGGAAAATATGACCATTCTCAAGGATTTCATTGCACTGAATGATTGTCATTATTTTTGGTCCAAGAAGCATCTTCCACTTGACATGTCCTGTATAATGTAGTCCAAACATTCCCTGTTAGATTGCTTAAACACAATTTACCCGCACTTTTCCAATGTGTCCAATTCATCAACCAATGTCTTTGATTAACCTGAAGTTTGAGAGCTACTGTACTTCTTTTGGTCAGGATTGAACTGAAGGTTCAAATCTGTGTAATTTGTGCCCCAATTGTATAATTATTTGATTGTGTGATTAACTGTATACATTTGAAAATTCCAAATCAAAAGGTGATGGAAGAATCAAGTAGTGAAAATGGGTAAAATTGGGCAAGCACAACTTTTTTATACATTAGATATTCTTTCTTCACAAAGTCTCAACTTTGATGATGATGATGATCATTACAAAGTGAACTAGAATTCAATTTAAATCACTAGACTCATAGTCTGATCAATATCAATATAATCAGCTTCCATTATTATTTATTATGATCAACCCTTTTTTTTTTTGGTGTTGGATCTAGCAGGTAATTGGGTAATTACACCATCCCAAATGCAAAAATGAACTAGGAATAGACCCATTTTCATCCTGATTTATTTATTTTTGGGGCAACCTCCAATAAGTCCTCTGATCTTAAACTTTGCCTAAGCAGGTGAAAATAATAGTTTTGAAGAGTGTTATGGACACCTTGTCACATATTTTGAACTTGAGATCCAACTGCATGAGAGATAATTGATGTCCCCAGCCAACTGCACTGCACAGGGGCGTACTAGCACTATTTGTTTTAGGATTATTTTGCCATTAGGGATCCAAATAACCTAGGGCCAACAATAAAAAAAAAAAGAGCAAGTGCTTCAAATAAAAATGCACCACTAAACCCTTATTTATTTCCAAAGATCTCCTGGCTGATGTAGCACATTTTGATTGAAAAAGCAAGGCTATTATTATTATTAATATTATTTTAATCCCACCATTAGGCACTCTATACACATAATACAAAGGCAAATCCCAATGGGATCATGACAAATGGCATGATGTGACTTTTGGGCTCCCCCATCTGCATCATAGGCTTGAAAATATTCTTGGCGCCTTTTGATTTCTTATCTGATGGATTAGACGGCAAGATTCATTGTCTAGAATACACCTTTCATTATCTAAATTCTCTTGATTATGGACTTTGGAAAGTCAAAAGGTTTTTAGCATCTTATTCTTTAATAATTACAGTTTGGGAAGTTCTATACAGCAAGCAAACCATTTGGGCATTTGGGAAAAAAATCAATCATTAGACAGAAGAGCAGTTGTAGCACACAAAATTTAACAATGGGCCGGATGGATTCGGATCAGTCTTGCATGGGCTTGGATGTGGGATGGATATGGAATGCAAGGCTCTATATCCCTCAAGTACTCTGTACTCTGCATCCAAAAAGGGCTCTGTAAAGTGGATCCATGTCCTCCTAACAGTGGTTATAGGAACCCAATGTGCCCAATGAAAGGTTCATGTTCTACCTTTGAACAAAGTCAGTCCCAAGTGTTCCCCTCCACTTAATGGCTTAGTCTCAGCAACCAACGGACTGGTGAAGGCCGTTTAAAAAACCCAGATTCATGGCCCACATCAGAGAACCACATTATGCAGTTAAGGGGCATGGGCCCACTTTCTAATGCCAGATGGCGTGTTGCTGAACATGCCACGTGGACCAACAGCATCTCATTCCTTCCATCGCCCTTTCCCGGTGGTAAAGCTCTAGAAAAAAGGGAAATATTCTCTGGGCTTGCCCTTTCAACCAAATATGCCAAAGGAATCAGTCCCCCAGCCACTTTTTTTCTAAAGGCCTAGACCACACTATAAGACTGGAAACCACAATGTACAAGCTTTCATTGATACCATTCCTGAATTTCCCGGTCCCATTGACTGGCAATGTTGCGCAGGCGAGCGCTTGAAGTTCAATTGGAAGACAGAACTCCCCGGAAATGGCGTGTTTCGCTGCGAGAAGAAGTGTTCGCCGCATTCATATCTCAGGGTGGCACCACTGTACATAGTGTTTTCGGCGATGGAACGCTGTTCAGCCCCCTGTTGTTTGGCAAATTCTTCGATCCATCGGACGCTTTTCCGTTGTGGGACTTCGAATCGGAAATTCTACTGTCGGGTCTCCGGAGCTCCGGTAGATGCAGCGTTGATTGGTTAGCAACTGATAAAGAGTATGTGCTCAAAGCAGAACTACCAGGTAAGTGCAAAATTTTCCAGACTCTGTCACTTGTGCATGGGTTATCAAACTTCAAATCCTCTGGGCCGGGCCTGTTTAAAATTTAGTTCTTCCCTTGTCCAGCTCATGGTTTAAAAAATGCGTATGATTTGCCCGAATTGACTCAGACTCAGTAAGTCACCAATCGGGTGAGTTGAATGACTCTCTCCAAGTTTATGTGGACAGACTCGCCTGATTTGCTCGGTTTAATGATCTCCTAAGTAGACAATGGATCCACCCACATGAGTTCTCTTTGTGGGTACTTTGTGAGAAAGAGAAACTTGAAGCATTGTTAATTGTTTTTCTTGGATGAAGGCAATTGTCGGACCACGTAAATTTCTTTATTTATTATTTTTCTTTTTTCCTTATGACTTTATGTTGACATTGTTTTTTTTTTTTTTTTTTCACTTGGATGCTCCGTTTGTGTGTGGTCATTTTATGACACTATTTTGTTGAAATTTCTAGACCATAAAAGTATCCTTGAAACCCAGTTACTTACTGGAGAAAGTACTCCAAATCAATGGTCAAGATTGTCTTTTTTTTTTTTTTTTTTTTTTTTGGTTTTCTGTTTTTGTGGGGCGGGGTTTAGCAGTTCTGGTGATTGGCTTGGATTTCATACTTTCTTCCTGTGCTTGCAATTAGGCCCCATACAAGGCATTCTTGTCAACTTACATGTGACTAAAATTCATTAATTAGCAACAATTCTAAACTCGAAAACTTGATTCAACTCAAAAGGCCCATGAGCTGAGTAACTCGGGCGGGTCAGGTCATGTACTCAACCAGACCCGTTCAACTAGCCCCACTTAGTGGCCTACTGAGTCGACTAGAATTTGCCCTACGTTAACATCTATCATATTGAGCGTCTAGATACCTCTTATTACTCCTCTTTTTTTTTTTTTTTTTTTAAATTCTCCTCGCATTGATTGTTCCCTCACAGCTCACCTTGTGGGAACCACTCGTTCACAAGTCATCCTGGCTTGGAATGACTAATTTGGTAATGTCTAAAACCCAAGTAAACAGATTGGGCCCAAAACATTAAATGGGGCAGTCAAAGATGGGCCTCAGATTGGAATCTCAAACAAGATTATAAACTGATGTGTCTTCAGCCAAGTCATAACTAGTTAGCCAGACTTGGACAGGTTAAGGACATAGGGCGCCAATCCGACCTGAATTTAGTCCTGTGGGTTGAACATTAACCAAGTCGCATTAAGCAGGGTTCAATGGACTAGTGGGGCTCTAGCTCAAGCTTAATTGAAAACCAAGCTAGACTTGACAATGCATGACTAGGTTGAGCTCAACTCAAGGTCCCATATCTTTAGCCACCTTTAGCCGAATTTGGTTAATTCATCTCTACTTGGCTCAACTTGGGCCAACATAGATTGTGAAAATAACACCAGGGGTCGGGTTCAGATTTATTGTCACAAATATTGTTCGCGCGAAGAATATGAGAACATGTTGTTCGCCCAAATCAACGCTGTGTACTCTGTGCTGGCGGCACTTGGGCATGGGAAGGTAAGTTCAGCAAAAGGATGTTTTTTTACCGTAACAAAAGCATCGAATTTGCCCTGAATCACGAGTTTGATGCTCCTAAATTAGATGAAAAATAATACGGCAGTGGCCATATGTGGCCACTGCAGTGCGCCCACACCATGGATGGGATTTATGGTTTGAGGGTCTCCATACATTATTTTGTTGGTAAAATCCTCTTATTTGAAACTATATTTATAGAACTCCTTGTTTATATTTTATGGAAAAAATTTAATGATAAAGCAAAGCAATGTAAAAATCAAAACATTGAATAGATATGGGCTAGGTAAGGCGAAGCATATTTTTTGGTAAAGAAAAAATGCATTTGTTTCTATAAGGTAAAGTAATATAATGTGAGATGAGAAATCAACTAGTAGAAAAGTATCCACTAATGTTTTAGAGTGCTGCCAAATGAACTCAAAAACCATCTCAATGCACTCACTGCTTGTTTTAAAAAAAATGGTGAAATTACTGAAATGAGGGAGGGAGAGAGAAGGAGAGTGAGGGAAGGAGAGAGAAAAAGAGGGAGGGAGAGGGGGTGGGGGAGAGAGGAGAAGGAGAGGAAGACGAAAATGGAGAGGGAGGGAAGGGAAGTAGAGGGCTTGTTGCGTCTGATCCCTAGCGACAGTCATGTCCCCCAAAAAACAACCCAGGCTGAATGTGAAAATTATAGCTAATTTAAATTTTATTAATGTTTGACACAACACGTACCATAATAGTGGACCCACATAGGATCATAGGCCCATGGTGAGTCATAAAAACGCATATGCAGAAATGGTTAATAACAATTGGTATTAGAGTTTCATTTATTAAAACAAGCACCTCCAACAATAAAAATCTTAGAGGTTCAAGTTGCAAATGAATTAAAACAATTTATGATTAAAGCTCAACTAAAGTTTGAATAACATCTAATTATAAATAATAGTCTACTAAAATGTTTTACGATGGCGAGTCACTTCTAAGGTGGTCTAGATGGCTTTGAACCTGTGATTGGCACCCTACAATGTTCGACAACCGGCTCAAACGCTTGAAATGTTTGATTCTCTGCTTTCACCTCGGTAAAGTAGGCATCCATACATATGGACCATATGATCAAAGTCAAAGGCAAACTACAAACATAATTTGAAATAGCAAGCAAGATCAATAATGATTAATGTCATTAATTAAAGATGATCATGATAGTAGGGGATTACATAAATAAACGGACATACTAAAATAAGCTAAACAAATGAGCAGCAATCATGTTTACATGGAGGCAAGCCTCTGTTTTGGTTGGTTAGACCTAGCTAGTGGAGTTATGACTGGTCTACCATACGGATAATCAAACAGAACATAATAGAATTACATTTAGCCGTGTAAAACAGAAATGAACTATAGCTGTGTAATTGCCCTTGAAGTATAAATATAAAGTTTCATAACATAATAATAATACAGATAAACCATATACATGATACTTGTTTAATATAGAAACTTAAGTCAAAAAAGAGGGTTGATAGTCAAGTACATACCAATATCCAGACCAAATTAAACTTAACCTATTTGATTTCTAAAATCAAGCTACCTTCAGTCATATCAATGCAAGGTACACACTAATTGAGATAACCAAAAGAAACACATGCATGCAAATAAGAAGGTCAAGGAAAACCCATAAATCCAACCTAAGGTCAAATACTCATGTTCACTTACCCGACAAATCCTATCAGAACCACTGGTGAGGTACAACCAGACACATCCCACTAATTTTGGTGCGTAGATGCACTTAAGGGTTCCCAAAAGGGATGTCTCGAATTACCACCACACAAGGGTTCACATGTTTATATGATTAATTAATCATAGTCAGTGAGAACCGCGTGCCCAAACACAACTCACCTTAAGATCTCACTAATTTATGTGAAGTTAATGTGTCTAACAAAATTTGGGAAAAAGTATCAAAACCCACATTTGAATCCAACCCATCTAATCCATTTAAATAAAGTTAATGTGTTTTACAAATTTAGGGAAAAGTGTTCAAGTTCGGGTCAAAACCCAAACCCAACTAAGTTCAATTATAATTAACAAATGAAGGGGGAAAACTATGTTCTTAATCATCATTGATGTATACTAATACACCTAATTATTTTAATCCAAAGGAAAAACCAGGCCAAACCCAAAATCCAACCCGAAACCAAAGCCTGAAATTGAAACCCAAAACCATACCCAAAATGGATACCCAAAAACCCAAACCTGAAATTGAAATCCCAATTGAACCCTAATCAATATTCTAATCAAACCCTAATTAATATTCTAATCAAACCCTAATCAAATCTTAATTAAAATCCTAATTAAATTTAATTAAAATATTAATCACCCTAATTAACCCCGAACAAGAAACCCCCAGCAGCAGGCCCAGCCAACCTGCCAGGCCCTGTCCAGCAAGCCTGGCTTGCTTGCCCACCAGGCCCAGCAGGCTGCCCAGCCCGCTAGACAGTAGGGTTGCCCAGCCTGCTAGGCAACGGGATACCTAAGCATGTGCACTTGGTAGCAGTGCTGCATGCTGCAGCAAGCAGAAAAACCCTTTTTACTTTTTTATTTTTTAAATCAAGTACATCATTGTTAATCCAACACGAAGAGGGCGGGCACAGATCTACATGATCAAAACAATTAAATTGAAGGGAAACAAGCAAAACTATACTAGGTTATATCTAACACTTGCCTCATATTTGCAATTGATGGTGTTTAGTGTGAATGTGACACCCTAGAAATTGAATCACGCTTCTACACCGGCGATCCTTTCTTTGGTGGGTTTTGGGTGAGGGAGAGAGGTTTTGTAGAAAAGGGGATTTTGGGAGAAGAAGAAATCTTTGTTTTTGTAAAAAGAAAGTGAGATATTTATAATGATAGGTTTATGGTTGCAAAGTTCTAATAGGATTCGAATTGGGCCAAGAGGGTAGAAAAACGGGGCGGTTTGCAACCTAAGGCCTCAAACCACTAAACTCACTTAAAACCCTCCTAATGGGACCCACTAAAGATATAAAATCTTATTTAACTAAAATACATGACATATGCATAATTATATATTAATTAATACCTAATAAAATTAGGGATTGGGGCCGGACGCTATAGCGATGCCACTAGGAAGGAGGAGAGGGAGGGAGGGAGGGAGTGAGATAGAATACAGTGGGGAAGGAGAAGGAGAGGAAGAGGAAAAGGAAGAGAAAGAGGGATGGGGAGGGGAGGGAGAGGGAGAGAAAGGAAGAGGGAGATGGAGGGGAGGGGAGGGGAGGGGACGGAGATTGGGCGGCTCCTTCCGCCAGAGCTGCCGCTCGTTGCAGGAAGTCTCTGTGGGGCAGGTGAGGAAAGAGAAGAGGAAGGTGTGTGGGGAGAGAAAGGGGGGCCATTTGGGTAATTTCAGTTTCTTTCTTTTTTCGTTTTTGAGAAAAAAGGATGAGTGTACGGAGAGGGTTTTTGAGTTCATTTAGCATCACTCATGTTTTATGAGGTAAAGTGTTTTGGGGGAGTACTGGATCAGTGTGCGCACCTTGACATGGGGCCCACATGGGATCTACCTAGGACTGGGACTAGGGGGATCGAAGGATCTCCCTGTGCTCCTCTTCTTTGCAAAAAATCAGCCCCATCCCTCACTTATATCATCTATATCTGTGGCCCATAAGTTTAATGGTGTACAATCAATCTATTCGAATGGGTGTACAATTGATACAATGGTCTAGCTTATTAGGATGAGATCCAAACTTGGGAGATGGGTGCAAGTCAGTGAGGTGTTGTGTGTGGTCTGTTTGGATGAAGCATATAGTGGGCCCCACCCCATGTGCGCACCATGCACTCGGTGTTTACTTGATAACCATTCTCTTGGGCGGTGGTGAAATTAAAGTAAAAATTTATGGGTGAAATTTAACTTTTCCACTTGACAAGTAAAATACGATAATTTATTAAGTAAAGTTTTGGCAGTTGTATTACTTTACTGCACGTTTTACTTTACTACTAGAAAAATAAATATTGCCTAAGTTTGACCGCCTTTAGGCTTTGCCATGGGATTTGCCAATACAAATATTTTCTGAGTGGGTTGTTTAGGTTTTAGGAAATTATTATATTCTCAGAAGCATGAGGAGAGTAAGACCCAAAAAAGTTATAGCCCAAAATTTTCTCATATCATGTATATTGCTCTGATCACAACATAAATGAATGCACACTGCTAAACTACCTAAATCTTTCTTTGTTCTTTTTTTATCGTCGTTGTTTACCAAAGTTTGTCTAGAAACCAACCTGACCCAATTCGGCCTGACCAAGTTGTACCAGTGCAAGTATAAACTAAAAATAGAGGATGCATTAACACACAATAGATTTGACAAAACAGATTCACGGAAAAATGATGTGCAAATATATGTGGAGAATGGGAAGGTGATGGAAATCAGTGGGCAATGGAGGCAGCAAGAATCCATTGACTGGAAAAGCAGTTGCTGGTGGGAATTCGGATATGTCAGGAGAATTGAGCTGCCAGAGAATTCAAATTGGAGAAAAATGGAGGCCAATGTCACTGATGACTATTTTCTTGAGATCAGAATTCCAAAGAATAATTCGGATTCAGATATTACTCAAGCATATGATGAGTCCTCTTCTAAAGAATCAGTAGTGGTGTGAATAATTACAATGAAATGTATGACTTGAAATAAATTTTGTTATTAAACAACCCAAGAATGGCTGCAAGGTGTATATAGATTATACCAAGTAAATAATGTGTGTTGTGGGACCCACGTAGATTCATGCCCAATCCTGAGAGGATGATTGATGAATTGACCTTTTTTTTTTTTGTGAGATTTAATCCAATAGTGATGAGTATAATTCAGGTTGGTGTCAAGTCAGGGTGAGTGCCAACATGAAGTTAGTAAGCAATAGGGGTTGAATTGATTATAGGTAGGCCCAATGTGGTACTAAAGCTGTTACCTCTTAAGGCAAGTTGTGAGGTGTCATTAATCGCAAAACTTCAATTGCAGAGTTATTTGATGTAGTAATATCCTGGTAAGTACGGGGTCGAATCCACAGGGAGCAAATATGATTAGGTCATTTTCAACTTAACAAAAGGCTAAACTAATGAAATAAATGATTCCTAATTCTAAAATCAATCATAAACCTATTCCTACACTCTAATCAATGCGACGATGCATGATATGCATGAATGACTCAATCTTAGAAAATCAAAATACTAAGGTGCATGTTAAAATTCTTCTAAGTGTGAAACTACTTATATATAACCTCTTTTTCAAGGCTCTGTACAATTGACCTAAAATGATATAAACCAAAACTTAATAGATGGAATCTAAATCTTAATGATGTATGTTTCAAACAAAGCAAAAGAAATCGAAAAAAATCTAAAACGAAGAAAATATGCCTGAATGAAGATGACCAATACAATCTGAAACCATAGAATTTTTGCACATAGGTTGCTGTCCACTTTGTATTTTAGCCCTCTGTTTTTTAACTTCTCGAATTTATTTTCACTTGAAACTCAGGGCTTGAAATTAAGCCTATCAAAGTTCAATTCTACCAATTTTCACATAAAAATTCAATGATTTGATAGGCTAATCAATTCCAAATTTTCGGACAAAAACCGGCCTTACTGCAGAAATCTGTATGTAGACTGTTTTACTAGTATGTATTTAAGCCACTGAAAATATAACTTCCCAAAATCTTTTTTCGATGAAATTTTTATGGTTTAAGTTTATTTAATTAATCAACAATTTCTCCAAATTTCAGAGAAAAATAGTATCATTGAGTAGAGTCTCAAATTGCCAAGATTCGGACTAAAAGCACCACTGTATGCTATCTT
The DNA here is from genome assembly GCA_037013555.1 of Sextonia rubra. NCBI lineage: Eukaryota > Viridiplantae > Streptophyta > Magnoliopsida > Laurales > Lauraceae > Sextonia > Sextonia rubra. Next base: position 7,834,049 of record JASUAD010000003.1, on the reverse strand, counting down.
TTTGTGCAGTCTCTTTTTTAATCTGAATTTCAACTTTTATTTTTATTTAAAACTCATAAATTTTAGAACTAAGAATTAAATTTTCATAAACTAAAACTCATCATAAATCTTATGTCATGATTATGCATGATTTTAAACCTAATTCCATCCATAAGTTATGCAAAATCTGAACATAATAAAAAGAAAAGCATGAAAATAAGGAATTTAAATGTGGTGATTTTACAAGAATTTAAATGTAGTAAACTTGAATGTAAATGTAGTAGATAAGAATTTAAATGTAGTAAAAGTAGTTCCAGTGGATCAAGAAGTAGATTTGCTATCTCAAGATCTAATCATTCACAAAGTTCATCCATCAACTAGAACATAATCCCAAAAACTTGAGTCGTCAATCCAAGCATATCCATAAGCATTATAATCAAAGTATAGAGACAAACAATGCAAAAGAAAGATCTACAAGAAAGCATAACCTTGCTAATGAAGTAGTTTCTTACAAAAGATACATAAATTGAAATAAAAGATGCTACTTACACTAGGATGAGAAGCCTCTTCTAGATGAAAAAAACACAAGGGTGTAGTATCATTTCTGAGTCAAATCTCCTTGAGGACTTCAATGGAAGAAGGGAGAGTTGAAGGAGATGAACTTAGTAGTAATTTTAAAGAGAGGTGGTCTATCTTCCCATGAAGAGTATGGGAAGCCAATGCCTTTAATTTATAGGAGTTGAGAGCCCCTTGTTTCTCTCTATAGTTCCTATTTTGTAGCAAAGATCTCCTTCAATTGGTAAGTCCTCTTCTTGGCTAACAAGTCTTCCAAGTTTGAGATGAGATAAGATTCCTTCTCTTGCATGAATTCTAAGTGTATCCACCTTTTGAATTTTAGCTAACACTTGTCAAAGGATAGAACCCACCTTTGATGAGACAATCTCAATCTCGAGTAGAAAAATTATAGCCATATTTTTGTGGTCATAACTTTATGATTTCAACTCTAAATTATATAATCTTGGGCTCCATGGATATCTACTCTGAAAAAGATTTGCAATGGTACTAAGATTGCCTCAATCCAATCTACAGAATGAGCGATATGATCATTTTAATCTAGCCTATTCTGAAAAAAAACGAGATTGACTTTCTTTCTTCTAATAAGACTCTTTTTTTTTTTTTTTTCAATTATCACATTCTTTTTGCTCTTTAATCTCTAAGCTTGACAAGGATAAGATAAGGAGGAGTCTTGTTGCTAAAAAATCATTGAATTTGATCTAAAAGCAATGACAGTAGGGCCCACTTCAAGTAGAATGCAGAAATACATTGAATGGCCTAGTTTTTTCCAGTCTTTCTTCAATTTCAAGTGGAGTAGGGTCCACCTCGTTGGGTGGACGTCCAAAGTTGAGGGAGAGCTTCTTTTAGATGTACAAAACACTCTTTTAAAGTATAGAGGGCCTATCTCGTTTGGTGGCTTATCCTTTTTCCACTAAAAGTCTCTATTCTCTCAAGAATTATCTCCTTTCTTGCTCAAATTTCGCATAAATAATGGGGAAATAATTTCAGAGAGTTTAAGTGTGATCCAAGCATGAAAATATATGAGGCTTGGATGTGCATGCTTGTGTGTGGGTCCCCTTGTAGCTTTACAAACTTCTTCTTGCACTATTTCTTCAATTACTGCATCACCGTGGACTTTTTTTCGAATTTTCTTGAAAAAGGTTGTATGGATAGTTCAAGTGGAATGAGTGGACCTCCCTTTTACCCATGGTGCATTTGTGAGCTCTCCGCATGTGTGAATATTTGCGGGGTCCACTAACTTTAATTCTTCTCTGTTCTTCTTCAGATCAGCACCTTTTTAGCTCTAATATTTATTGCAGGACCCAATATGATTTTCTGAGCTACGTGTGGGTCCCAGGCAAGAATCATGATGTCAATAGTATTCTTCATCTAAGAAGGGTATCTTTTCCAATTGATATCTAATGGGTCCTAGTTTTCACAGTACCTGTAAAAAGGATTTAATCGATAAGGATTAGTAGAGTTTTAATCCAACCGAGATACTTTGCAAATAGTCCTGATTCAACTAGGATTCCTTCAAAATTTTTAGAAATGATATAAAACACGAGGAATAATATAATGAATGATGGTTCTAGTGATTTCATGCATGAAACTGTGGCATTTTGTATAAATGATACTTTTACCCCTGAAGTTACAAATGCATGAATGCGAACTCGTTTCACATGAAATGATAGCATAAGATGCCTCATTGCACATGTTTTCACTTAAATAAACTAATGATGAAGGAATTTCAAATCATCCATAAAGAATCAAGGTTTGATAAATATTTTGAGAAATTAAGGTTTCAGAAAAAGCACTTTTCATGATTTTGAGCTAAAATGATAATTTTTTAGAGAATTATGTATTAAATAATAATAAATGGACTTCAAGTGCACTAATCATGATTCTACCTTAATTGATGTGTTGAATCCATGGATTTGCACATTTTTAGGACTTATTCAGGTGAATGGCATCAAGTTTTTATTCATTTTCACCATTTTGTGCAATTTTAATTAGGATTTGGATTTTTTTTTACATTTTCTACATTTTTACCATTTATGTGCTTTTTCTCCAAAGAATCTCATTGGAGTAGAACTGTGTCCAGATGGGCCCCACTTCAAGTGGGCTCTTTAACATTTGATGTGTCTAATTAGAATGTGCAGAGAACTATGGGACCCGCATTGAAGAAAGAAAGAAATTGGAGCCAGTAGGACCCGCACAACACATTCTATGCTTTTTCACGTGTGCCAGAGGGAGGGTCCCACAACAAATTATTGAGTTAAAGAAAGTAATTTTAAAGAAAAGAAAGAGAGAAAAGAAAAGAAGAAGGAATTTTCAAGAAAATTGGGAAAATTGGTTTCATAGGACCCCACACTTGTACATGTGGGACAACCAAGAGGGTCCACTCTACTTGTTGCACACTTCAAATTATTTTCAAGATAATTTAAAAAGATTTGAAGAAGTTTTAATAAGGAAAGCCAAGTGATAAAAGATCTTTTGCACATAAGGACTTACCAACATGGAAAGACTACACAGAGCATGAGCAGGCATCCCACATAAAAGATCTTAGGCTGGATTTAATTTTGTTCAAAAAACTAGGAGATGATCCTTCTTAAAATATCTTTCAAATAAGCCAATCTCAATGGAGCATATTTCAAGATTGGGAAGAGTGCTGTATGTGGAGTAGGAAGTGGAGAAATTCAAGAGAACCTAGCTACATATTGGACGTTCACTTTGGCTAGCCAATTAATTTCAAAAGGTTGTTGGAATTAGAGGTATATCATCCTTTAATTATCTCTTAGAATCTAATCAAAGGAAAAGAGCTTGCATAAGAAATAAAAGTGGAAAGGTTTTAGCTCCAGCATGTGACGTTCTCAACCCACTCCAACCATGCACAATAGCCATGTACATCTTGTAACTCCACGGCCATATGATTTGGTGTGGTCCACTGTCACAACCCGAGCCCAGGGTTCGGGGGTTAGCAAAAGCCAAACCTAATGACACACGTACTCCCGTGCCTGTACACGTAGACCAAGTCTAAATGCACACGCACAAGGGAACATTCACACGTGCCAAACTTGTACGCGGAAGCTGTAAATATCAGAAACATACAACTAACAGGGCAAGAAGAGGATACAAAGAAAGAACTGACATAATTACATATGAAAGTCTTACAAAAAGAACAAAAGAATATATACAATCATGACATGTCATGCCAAATACAAGTCTGCAAATCCACAAAACAAGACTTCAATGATGCATGCCAAGAACGCTCTCCCGTGGAGTGATCACATCCACTCCTCTAGGCCTGATGGGGCCCCGGGGGTCTCATCTGGAGTCTGGCCGACCGGCGAGGGTTCGGCAGGGGGATCTGGGCCTGCAACACCAAAACAACTGTGAATACGAAGATTCAGCAAAGTATAAACCATAGCAAGTTAACACACGCTGTGTCTAATAGAATAAAGAACATCATGTGATTAAAGAAGGCATTTTCGTATACTAGGCTGTCATGCAAGAAGGAAATATGCTAAGTGAATCAACGAATACATGCTGTGTACATACTAGTGGCTACTACATTACCAAATGCTCCCAAAGGAGGGATCTTATAACATGCAAAGAACACCATTGTCCGGGCCAGGGTACAATGGGTCTCGGTTTCCTGGGGTCCGGTTCCCCAAGACTTATCCTTACTGCAGCAAGTCCATATAACTATACCAAATTCACCCCGTCGGGATCCTAAGGCTGAGGCTAAGTAGTGCCTGACTATACAGAGTCAATCATGAAAACCTTGAGTCGATCGTGACGATAAATCATATATACGTATCTGTGAACATATTATACATGCATACTCATACTCAAGGTAAAGAGCCACAATGTGAATATAACTGAACACAGGTAAACATGTTAGAGAGTTGAGATCACGGATCGAATGCAATATGTTATGTAACAAATCATGCGAAATCGAATCATCTTTATTTACAACCCAATTCTAATCTAATTATCCGGTGTTTCTAACCGTGCATGATGATGTAGTTTTAAGGTATTCGATGCACCGTTGTCTAGTGTTGCATTGAATCGGGCGGTGCATGAAGTCCCTTAAACTAACACCCATGGGGAGGTGCTTAACATCCGGATAACGAACATGAATGATTCGCAGCCCTCGAGATCATTCACGCGTTGTATCACATTCCGTTGGACAGGTCTCGGTACTCTACATTCTATCATGAAGGCCATATCAGTCTTTTCTTTACACCTATCCTTGTTTTTCTTTCATTAGTCTAGTGTGGATACGGCTTAGCCGTGTGTGGTCTGCGGCTTAGCCGTGGCTGGGCCGTAGAAGGTCTGTCAAATGCTGACTCTCAGTTAAATCCAAAAATGCACCCTGTATTGATCTACGGCTGGGCCACGGCTGAGCTTCGGCTTAGCCGTAGGGCAATCCACGGCTTAGCCGTGCCCTAGCCGTAGAGGAAAACTGGGTTTTTCTCCTCTCTGGACTTTGAGCCGTAAGGGTCATACGGCTTAGCCGTACCTGTACGCAGTCAATAATCTGAAACATGTACAGAATGTCTGGGAAAGCATCAGAATTTCAATTCTCCAATGGAGATAGACAAAGTAGTAAGCAAATGGGCTGTAAACACATTTTTCCATACACATTAATGTGAGCTAACCAAGATCAAAATCATACCAACATGGGTTCTCACAAGATATGGTTATACTTGCCTCAATTTGGAAATCAATTGCACAATTCGTTGACCTCAAGCCCAAACACCACCTAACACAATCAAAACCACATGCATGCATGAGGGATGGAGAGAAATTCACAACACAGACCCACCAATAAGAACAAGAAGGAGAAGAAAGAGGGGAAAGAGATGAGAGAGATGGAAGAATGTCCCACTCACCTCACATGCAAGAACCCAAATTCCTCTCTGATCGATGGAGGAGAGAAATATCAAGTGAAGGAGGGAGATTCCACGTGCAGTGCAGGCAAATGAAAATGAGAGAGAGAGAGAGAGAGAGAGAGAGAGAGAGAGAACGTGAGTGTTGGTGTCGATGGATGAAGTATATATAAGCTCATGAGTGGTCAAATTACAAGAGGGTCCAAGTCATAAGTCTATTTTCAGTTTGAGTCAAATCAAGGTCCAATTGAATCACACGACCTCGGTTGCAAACAACGTAGTTACGAAAGTTAACGAGCTCAACGAAAGACACGTGTTGACATCAAGACGATGCAAAAATGACCATGTCTAAGAAAAGCTAAAATTACGAAAAAGGGCTTGGTCTATTTAATCCAGGTCAAACTCAACCCAACTACCTATCCATGACCCGTAACGAAAAGAAAACACAAACAAAACACGATTAGGAACGAAAACAAGATTAACTAACTGCTAAACGAGGTCAAGCTGGGTCGGAGTGTTACATCCACTTTTCCTAAATTGATGATTGAAAAGGATCTTACAATGTGCATCAAAATTCATCAAAGTTGGGCCCATTCCAAGTTGCTCAAATCCAAGAATAGAAAGTTGTGTGTGGAGAGTTTTTCCAAACATGGAAAGCATAAAAAACTAAAATAAAATAAAATAAAATAATCTCTCACACCTTGCTAAATATTGCTTACTTGTTGGCCAAGGAGAAGGCTTACCAAATATGGAGATTTATGCTACAAAGAAGGACCAAAGTTTGGAAAGAAGAGAAGCCACAAACAATATAAATCCATCTCCACCCTCTCACACGTCCAAATATCCCTCTCTCCATTCTCTCCCTCTCTTCACTTCTCTCTCCTCTCTCCTTTCTCATCTTCTCTTTCTCTAGTAAAAAAAAAAGAGAGAGAATATTTGTGGGTATTCAGGAGCCCAATTCCAGAATTAAGTTAGAAGAGTGTGAGAGAAAATTGTAATTGCCATGAAGTTCTCAATGTAAATCCTATATTTTGCAATGGAGGAGTAGACCCTTAGATCAGAGTGTCTGATAAAGTTGAGTGTTTCTCATTATTATTCTATGTGATCTGATTCACTTTTTTTTCTTGTGTGTTTACTATAAAAATAAATCTACCTTTTGTCATTGACAACCTATGATATTCAAACTTTTATGTGAGCAATGCTTTAATCATGTATATTTTCTTAATAGATTATTCTTAGATTAAAATTCTTTGATAATCTATCTTTGATTAATATATGATCTTTAGTTAAGTTTATAATTTCATTAGGTGAAGGAGATTTTTATCATAAATAAATTTTGAAAAATTGTGCTCTCGATAGCCAAATTATCCGAATTAGAAACATTGATTTGTTTCTGATTTAAAGGATTTTTGGGATAAATTATTTTATCAATTACACAGAATGATAGTAGGACTACTTAATGGATTCAAGATATTCTGATCTGTATTTTCTCATATTTTTTCTCTATACTTTAGATCTAGAATTTTTCAATCTTATTCTTGTTTTTTTTATCCCTCTTGCCATTATCATAAAAAAATCAGATTTTAATGAAAAATTTCAATTGTGCTCTATTTAGGTTTGACTTGTACTTGCCATTGTCTCAAAAGAACAACTGTGCACTTGCAGCATTAAAGGACTGAATTTAATTTCTGGTCTTAATCATGATTCTACCCTAATTGATGCATTTTAGAATGATTAAGTCCTTAAAATATATGAAATTATACATGAAAAAAATGAAGTTTTAAGGACTCATCAGACTCCCCAACCAGTGTTTTACTAGACCCTAGCAAAAACTATGAAAAAATGAGTCTTCCATCCTGACCTAATCTAACATAAAATTAATGCAATATAATAAGAGTAAACATGAATACAACGCCACTTTCGCTGGCACTTTCAACTGCATTTAGCATATGTAGCAAGCCCTTAAACCCCTAAGTTCCCCCTAGTGGACGAGTTGTGCCTTGTGAGGGTTTACAAGGAATATACCCATAAAATTCTTTTTGTACAAGAAAAATAAACAAAAATAAAGAAATTTCCTAAAAGAAAATTAACTCATATCGGATATTTTCAAAATCTAAAATAATCAAACTTTCAGACTTTGAAAGTCCAATCCACAGTTCTATTTTCAAAAACTTTCTCAAATTCAAACCAACTTGCGTGCATGGTGAAAAAAAATGTATACATCAAAATTTTTTTTAAAATATTTCACTATAATGCTGCAAAAAATGAATTTTTCATTCAAATAGTCTGATCCCCTGAAATTTAGTAAAAATAAATTTCCTCTCAAAGTTATTAAGATGGCTGCCACATTCCTGTTTACTTCGATGGGCCTCTTTTCCCTCACTATCTTTTTCCTACGCAAGGGTTCCTGAATTTATATAATATAAGAAAAGTTAGAATCCAGGTAGCAAATCTGATTCTTGTTCTTCCCCTTACATACTCCCTTGTAAACTTTTACGGACACTCTTCACTCACTCACTTTTTCCAACGTAAAAATTTTCAAGTTCATATGATATAACAAAAGTTGGAATTTAAGGAGCAAATTTAGTTCTTATGCAATTCAGCACATATCCTTTGAAAATTTCTACGGACACTTGTTGGGCCATAATTCATCATCATTTTTCTTTTTTTTTTTTTTACAAATAATTTTTGTGACTGTGCAATGTGTAGGTTCCTTAAGCTTTCTAATTAACTCATGTAACGAGCGTTATGCCAATAACTTCCAAACCAGATGACTTTAGGGCATTAAATATAGACATATCCCTTCAGGCTTACTAGCTCGAGTTAAAAAGGCTATGAGCCCAAACTAGTTACAAACTCTTTATTATATATATTTTTTATTTCCACTTTTTCTTTTCAAATCGAAAGTAAACACTAGGTGGCCTTTCTCATTTTGCTCGAATTAATTCATCTTGGTTCTAATATATACAATTCGTAAAAAATGAACTAGGAAACAAAAATATTTTACAAACCAAATCTTAAGTTCACATCGTATTCTCCTGAAAAATTCTAAAAACAGCATTACAGTTTCCTATCGAAAATGTCGAAAAATGTATACATGTGTGCATGTGTTAAGTAAGTTTTGGTACTCTTTCGATATGTTTCATCCTTTAGAAAATGCTAACTTTCTTTTCACTTCCTTCCAAAAGTATGAAAATTTCAGATTGCTACATATTTTCAAAGTGCTTCAATTCCTTTGAAAACTTTCTTTTCTAAAAAAAATAAATCCTGCATCCTTCATTTAGTGATTAATTAATTAGGGTATAATTACATAGTGATTCTTTTTTACTTATGTAAGACCCTTCCACTGACAATCATAAATCAAATCGTTAATAAATAAGCCAATTTTAGTCCTTCATTATTTTTTGAATCATGATGTGCCCTAATTGTTTTAAGATAGCGGATGAATTAAAGAAAATCTATGATGTCTTAGTTTTATCATATTTCAGTTTAACTGATTAGATTTCTATTTAAAGGCCCAATAAGAGTTAAATTGGACCAAGGATCGTATAAATGACTAATCAATATATGGATAATATGATCTATTTGTGAAATGTCATTGGATTATCATCATTACTAATGGCTCAAATTAAAGTAAAAATATAAAATAATTATCTATTGGGCCCTAAACCATTTATTATATCATGTGTCAATTAAAATCACAATTTTGGTTGGTTGCGTAGCCACCAAAATGGCCTAATCATGATTAATTATATATTTTTTAATTGAATTAAATCTATTACTATTGTTTACAGTAGAATAGATAATAATATTGAAATTGCAGAATCCAATTAGGAGATCAAGGATCCGCCCAAAGGTACGATCATCTTTCAATCACTTTGAGACTGGGATAAAGTGTCTTAATGTGTACTTCCTAATTCGAGTGTGGTTGTCTTGCCCACTAGTGTCACCCGCCTTTTTACACTGTATGTAGTGGGATAGCCTCATTGGGATTGGTTTATCAAAAGTAATCAATTTGCATGTAATCTTTCGTCCCAAAGGAGGAAGATGATGATGTAGGGTTACAAAACAGTTTAATTTATTTCATTCCATTATTTTAAATTAAATTGAATTAATATTACATGATTTAATTTAAAGCATGTTTGATTAATATGAGTTCATTAGTTGCCTCTAATTTGACTTTATTTGCTTAATTTGGGAGTGGTTCCAATGTTGTCGGAAAATATCTTTGTTGAGTGTAAAGATATGTTTTCCCCCACTCTATGTTCTAATTTAAAGAATGATTTTTTGAAGCATGAAAATTGGTTAAAAGAAAGAGATAATTTTTCCGACTTATTTCTTATTTGTTTAGAAACCAATCCAATAGACGTACCTTCCAATACCTGGTGGATAGATTTTGATACCACTTGTTCATGTGTGTAATTGTGTGCATGGCTTCATTTCAAGCCGAAGTCCAAGTAATGGTCAAAATTCTATCTTTATGGGAAATCAGTAAGAAATTAAGGTTGAAGTCATAGGGACTTATCAATTATCTTGGACACTAAATTTCAACTAAACCTCACCAACACATTTTATGTTCCTTCCATTAGTAGAAATTTAATTTTTTTTGTCAAAAATTAGACAATAATGGCTTTATGTTTAATTTTAGACATGGAATTTTGACTATCTATAATGACGATATTCTAATTGGAAGTGATTTTATGTGTGATGGATTGTGTAAGTTAAAGTTGAATTCAATATTTGCAAAGTCCTTGACAGTTCTAAACACAAATATTAGTTTATACAATAGCAATAAAAGAAGATTAATTAATGAGAACTCATATATGTTGTAGCATAAAATACTTGGATACATCTTGAAAGAGAGGTGAAAGATTGAATTTTACGAAGTCTTGATTTCACTAACTGTCATCTTGCATTAAAGGAAAGAAAGTCAAATCTAAAAATAAAACAACCACAAGGAATTCTGGTTTTTTAAAACTTATCTACACAAACATTTGCGGAAAATTGCATATTCCTTGTATTTCAGGTGAAGAATATTTTATCATCTTTATTGACAACTTCTCATGTTTTTATTACATCTATTTATTAATTAGAAAATCCAATGCTTTGAATGCCTTTAAGATATTTAAGGTGGAAGTGAAAAATCAATTAGATAGAAAGATTAAAGTTGTGGTGGAATCCAATCATGCTAAGTTTCTGAAGGATTATGACATTGGTGGAAGTATGGAATCGAGTAATCTTATGCTTCAGGAAATTCAAAGTTAGAGTGTAATGCCTAATATTTGAGATGGAATTGTTAATTCGCATGACATTATCATGGAACAACCATCTATCATTACGGAATCACTCCCGCATGAGAATGTTGTGACTCATTCAAAAGATATACAGCCGGTTGAAAATGAAGCCGATTAGGAAAAATTAAGGAGATCCTCCAGTCTAATTCAATCCAAATCCCTGGGGTTCGGGTCATGGATAGATAGTTGAGGTTGGGTTCGAACCTTACTTAGGTAGTCAAGGACCTTCTTGTAATTAGAGTTGTATAGTTTTTGCATCATATTAACATCATATTAATGGCATCAAGTGCATGTCATCATGTGGGTCGTCTTTTATGTTTTGCCCAAGTCAATTTGGATTCATCTTGGCTTTGCTAGAATCTACTTGACTCAAAACTATAAAATCTATAACCCTTTGGACCTGCTTGCAAATCCCAGGAAGTTTGATTTAGAATAGCCTAACCCACCTCATTCCTTCTTCACTCTCTCTAATTCTCTGCTGGAGTAGCTTCTCTCTCCTCTTCTCTCATTCTCCTCTCCCTAGCAGCTGGAACTAGGATTTTGAGCCGTTGCATGCTAGAGCCAAAGCTTCCATCTTCTTCCTCATCATCTCCTTACTCATCTTCTTCCTTTGGAATTCACAATTCTATCTCCTCTTCTTCTCTACAGCTCTCTAAGGTAAGAATTCCATCACCATTTCAATTCTTTGAACTCCAATGAGTCAAGGAGATTCAATTATGCAATATGCATGCATCTCATACCCATTTCATCTCTTACATGTATTAGGGTTGTTTGTATTGAGGCCTTCTCACCATTGACCCAAGGGAAGCTTGATTTGGGTAAAGCACTAAGTTAAGGTAAGTAGAAGTGTATATTGATGCTACATGCATGTTAAATATGTTGATTCTTGTTAATTTCCATGTCAATGCCAAGCTTCAATATTCCTACTGATAAGTCCTTAAAAATGCATTATTTTATGTGTATTTTCAGAGGTTTTAAAGACTTATTCATTATAAATTTCTTCAATTAGTTGGAATTAATGTTTTTATAATTTTAAAATTCATTTTAGAATTCTCTCACAAAAATCATTGAAAATCCTCAATTTTTCATTAAATCATAAAACTTTCCATTTTTAGAAGTGTTTTTCAATTTCATGATTTTACATGAAATGATAAAATTTCTCATCATCATTAGTCAAATAAAGTTAAATCATGATCAATGATGTGGATTGATGTTGTCATTTTATGTGAATTGGGTCCGCATTAATGCATTTATGACTTTCGATTAAAATTGTTATTTTAATTTAAAATATTGCTTTTGTGTGTAGGGAATTGAAAAAAGGGACCCGCATAAAAGATTTGAAGCCAAGGAATTATTTGGGAAGAAATCTAAGGTGGAGCCAATTTTATGAAGTTGTTTTCATGGAAGGAAAGAAGTCCAAAGGTGGTGGGACACCATGCCATCGCATTCTTTCTAAAAAAAACGAAGAAGAAGAAAGAGGAGACTTCACGCCAGTTATTCCCTAACCCACTTTCCAATTTGAAAAAATAATATATAAATCTTATCACAAGTCCTTATCCAATTCCATGAAGCCAACAGTATTCCTACCTACAACTTACTATTATAATACCACAATCCACGCCACTCTCCATCTCTCTCCTGTACTTCCCATAATCTAATATTTTTTCCTTTATATAAAGGGTAGAAAGTACAAGAGGAGATACCACCCCTCTCATCTCATGCCCATCACCTCTCTCTCTTTTTCTCCCTCCACATCACACGTACAAGCCACCTTTCCATCACTTTTTTTTCTCCTTCCTTTTCCATACTCTACCATACCACATCAATTTCCACTCCATATCTTCTCTCCTTTCCATCTCATCACAATCCAAAGTGGGGTTTGGCCAGCCCACTTGGATCCATTCTCTCCATTCCATCTTCTTCTTTCATCTAATCCTCCTTGGTGTGAAGATTGAAGATAAGAGCTTGGATTGCGAGCGGAGTCCCCTCTTTTTTATGTCTTGATCTAGGGTAAGGGTAGATTTTTCTTTTTCTAGTTGTAATTATTTTTAGGATATTATTGGGTGTATTGGTTTGTTTAAAATTTATATAAATAATTAGTGAGGTTAAGGTGTTCTGCCTTGGATCGGCACTGTGTGTTTGTGTGTGGTGACAGCACGCACTTAGTGCGGTGTTTTTGTGGATTTTTTTTATTTTGCCAATACAGTATTTTAATCTTCCAAAAATAAGAGAAACTAGCATTCTTTTCATAATTTTTATTATATCTGAAAGTTTTATTTTTTATTTGTTTATTTATTTAATGCATGATTATTTATTCTTTTACATTAGTGGTTTGACCTATTTCATTGTCTTGTAGTTTCTAATCTTAGGATTATTTTTAGTTAGGATTTTCTTAGGTTAGATTTAAATTGTAATTTTTTTCATATTTGGAGTTGTAATTTAATTTTAATTTTCAGAAATAGTAGTGTGTATTTCTATAGATTTTATTAGGGTGGCTTTAGTTTTTCAAATAGGACAGGTTTTCTGCAAATAGCAGCTCCTTGTGGATACGATCCCGAACTCACCGGGTAATACTAAATCGAGACCTTGCACTTGGGGTCCACGTTGATCACCTACTCTTTAATTTAAGAATATAAAATGGTTTAGGTATGATTGAATGTAATTATGAGATGAACGATGGTAATGGATGGACAAGACACTCCCTTGTGCAGTGAGGAGGGACTACCTGATGCTTAAGTACAAAGGAGATGAGAGGGAAGTGGGCAAAATCAGTTTAGAACTGATTAGCTCGGAGCTAAAATACTTTAGGGCCGATCGATTGGATTTCCTCCCATCGATCCCATTGATCGATCGGATGGGGGTCCAATCTATTGGGTACCCCCAGTTTTGATAAAACTTAATTTAAAGTCTTTTGAAATGGGAATTATTAGGGAATTATCCTAGCCTTTCTTTAAGCCTTAGAGAGGCATTTTAAGTTAACCTAACCCTTAGGACATTAAGTATGATCAAGGACTATGTAGGGCCTTAAAAATAGTACCTTTACTTCAAATAAATCAACCCAATAGTAATTAAATATTAAGAAGGAAAAGGTTGGAGTTGTCATTCATTCCCTCTTGATTCTCTGGCTAGTTTCTGATCTCACATCATGGGTGTTGGCATAAGAAGTAGTGTCCACAGCTTTTTAAAGGTAATACAAAGAATTTGGTAATATATTAATATCGAACATTTTATGAATACACCGTATTAAATGACTAAGGAAACACGGATTATCTTAGCTAGGATTGGTTAGTAAATATCTTTGTTAACCTTTCAATTCAAATGCATTCATATTATTAAGGTAGTCCTTGCCCTAAACATGATTTAAATAATGTACCTATTCTTCCTAGGTGAACATGGAGGCAAAATCGGAGACAAAGCTTTTACTGAGTGTGAGCCCATGAGCCAAGAGAGGGTTAACTAAGGTTGAAAGGGTTTGAGTACTTTTAGCTTATTTACATATGCATCATTTGATTATCATTTATTTTGTTCAATCCTGATTATATGATTGTATACGATCTCAAAATAGATATACGCTTCTGTATAAATATAAGATGATTGTAACGTATGTTAAGTATGAAAGTCATGAATCTGATCAATCTTGATACATTTGAGTCGACACCACTTAGCTTGTATCCATAGGAGATTCGATTGTGCCAAATTAGGGTATTCCATCCGTTTCCTACTACAATAGTTATGTAAATAGTTGGTTGGCGCTCTTCGGGTAGTTAGGCGGATCTTGGCCCAACCATTAGTGATTTTCCACTATGATATGTGCTCTCAATTTTAAGAGAAAATAGCAATGTGGATGCCAGGTAGTATGTTATTGTATTTCCAATTATGATTTTTTATTTATGCTTATTTATATGCACAACATGCTTAGCTTCCGTTAATTCTTTCTTTTAATTAATATGTTTTTAAATCCAATTGATACAATATGATAGTCTTATTCAGTTTTATATTTGCTTAGTTGTCATATTAACAGTGTTATCCTTCTTGTTACAGGTACAGAACTCATTGCTAATATGACAGTCGACATAGCTTCGGAGGGAACCACAGCGGTGCCTCGAGGTGTAAATGAGTGGAATGAAGATGACATTTACTACTATTCATCCTACGTAGTGCGTCACGGGGTTCATGTTGGGCTTGCTTAGTACATAGCCACGTTTTGGCTTCTAGATAGATCATGTAATCATTATCATGCTATTTTGGAGTCATAAATTGATAGATATGTTATTTTGTATTGGTATATGTTCATGTGATCTTGTTTATTTTGCATATGTTTATGTATCCTTTGTATATCACGTGCATGTGGATGGATTACTTAACAAACTTTGGCATCTTAATGAATGAATGTTTTATTAGTGTTTATGACGATTACATGTGTACTTCATAGGTTTTTACTTTGTTATTTAATTGATTGATGCATGTTTATAGATTTTCCTCATACGTTTGTTGTGGAATCACCCTTGTTGCAATTTGTACATACCTTGACATAGCATGGATTGCCATGGGTTATGTGTGCCGTATCTCGGGATCTACCTTAACCCCTAATTCTCGGGTTCGGGTTGTAACAATTCTTGACGATTACATTGTGTATCTAGAAGAGGCAGCTGATAATATTGGAATTGAAGATTCACTAACGTTTAAAGAAGCTACAGATAGTGTTGAATCTGAAAAGTGGTTGGATGCCATGAAAGATGAGATGAATTCAATGACTATTAATGAAGTTCATAATTTTGTTGAACTTCGAAAGGTGTCTAACACCAATGGCTGCAAATGGGTCTTTAAGACCAAGAAGGACCCTAAAGGAAATATTGAATGATATAAAGCCGGATTAGTATCAAAGGATTCACTCTAAGGGAAGGGATCGATTATACAGAAACATTTTCTCTAGTTTTCAATAAAAACTCTTTTAGAATCATTATGGCTTTGTGGCTCATTTTGATATTGAACTACATTAAATGGATGTTAAAACTACGATCTTAAATGAGAATCTAGAAAAATAAGTCTACATGAAGCGGCCCAAAAGTTTTATAAAATAAGGAAATGAAAGACTAGTTTGCAAATTAAAGAAATTCATATATCGACTTAAACAAGCTTCCAGGCAATAGTATTTAAAATTTCATGAAACCATTACCTCTTTTGGAATTATTGGAAACATTGTTAATCGATATATATTTGAAGATTAGTTGGGGCAAGTTTATAATTTTACTACTATATATGGATGATATTTTTTTGCTAGTAATAAAGGTCAATTTCCAAAAAAAGAAATTGAGAGAAAATAGTTGAATAATGTTTCTTACACTGTTACAGTGGGAGTATCATGTATGCTAAAATGTGTATAAGACTAAATATTAGTTTTCCAGCTGCTATAGTCAGTAGATATACAAGTGAACCAAGTTTGGGACATTGGACAGTAACTAAATAAGTCTTAAGGTATCTTAAAAGCATGATGAATTATATGCTCATGTATAGAAGTTCAAATTACTTGAAAGTGATTAGGTACTTAGATGCAGATTTTAAGGGATGCCTCAATATCAGGAGATCTATATCTGATTTAGTTTTCCTATTAGCTGGAGGTGCAATTTCAGTAATTCTGCATTTGATGCCAAGTACCCAGAGCGCTTTGAAGCCACGGGGAAAGTATAATGGTTGGAAAATTTAATTTCAGGGCTTTGTATAATCGACCTATTTCAAAGCCAATTAGGATAACAGCTTAACCATTAGATTAGTTTATAATGACAAGAGTGTAGGTAGTTTCAGGTTTCTTTGGAAGTTAATTATCTTGTTGTGAAAGAAAATGTTCGAAATCGTCTAGCGTCTATTGGTGAAATCTCTACAGATCTCATGATTGCAGATCCTTTGATTAGGGCATTGGCGCTAAAAGCAATTTAGAAACATGTCATTGACATGATGCTTGTAAAGTTTCCTCGGTAAGAATTATTTTTTCTTTAGACATTGTTGGGGCTGTTCAAATTCTAGTCGATATCAAATTTTATTTGTTGATTTTGTGTTCTTGCTTTATTTTATTTATACATATGTGATGATGGATAATAACGCGGAGACTTTGGGATATGATAATTTCATTATAACCAATTTAATAGGATGGTCATGAAAAACGATCGTATTGCTTGTATGAAATACTTGGTTAAGTGAAGATTGTTGGTGAGTGTCCACTACAATATAATGGATTCTTAACGAGGAAATCTGACGACGAAATAAAATTTTGTCGCCTAGGGTTATGAGCGACGACATTTAAATTTCGTCGCTAATTTAAAAATAAATACATTTATTTCGGTGAGGAACTAAATTTCGTCTCCTAAAGGTAAAATAAACAACAAAAAATTAACATTTGTGGCCTAATGTCTCTTTTTTGGAGACGAAATTTATATGTCGTCAATTTAGAAAAAAAATACGTATGTTTTGGCGAGAAGCAAATGTTCAGGTCTGTCAACTAATCCAGGTTCGTTAATCTCTGGTCTTTGCCAACCTAAATCTCTGCTCAATTTTTTTTCCCAGTGATTTGGTGAAGATGTTGGATGATGATGTGTTGATGAAGGGTGTTGGTGAGATTCTCCAAATGGGTTTTTAATTCTAGATTATGGTTTAAAAACTTAAATATTCTAGATGATGCTGTTGCTTGCAATATGTTTGATGAAATGCCAGAAAGTAATTTTGAGGCATTTTGACCTCATTTTCATTGCATCTTCTTTTTCTTCAACTGTTCTTGTGGGGGTAGTGTGGGAAAGGAAGGGAGATAGAGGATTTGGAATAGAGGGTTTGAAGATTGGGATGGATTTGGGTTCTGGGGTGGTACTAGATTGAGGTTTTGGAGGACTTTATTCAAGGCTGCTCTCTCTCTTGGCTATGAGGAGGTTTTGGAGGAGGAGAGGACCTCCCATGCAAACAGGGCTTTTTTTTTTTTTTTTGGCTTAACAAACATGCCTATTCATGGCTGGTCGAAGTTCAATAAAATTTTTGAAGCCCTGCCTTCACAGCCTATGCCAAATGCCAAACAAGCTTTTGTTGACTCTTGAGACTATTTTAGTTCTCAGTGAAGGAAGACCCAAGACATGGCCACATGCATTATGCCAAACAAAGCTCTGTTCTATGTTTTTTTTATTCTGTTAAGAACATTCCACGTGAACTATGTTCGCGTAGAAGACAATTAGTCACTGTGATCAAATCCCACGAGAAGTATGCCATTGAAGTGCCTCCACTGTACTGTTCTACTCCTTTGTCCATGAGATCGATTTTTTTTTTTTACTTCATACTATATGCTCACAACTTCACAACAATTACCTAAATTTTAGCTCATCTTGTTGGTAGCCGAGGGTGGTGGTCCAAATGACCACCGCCCATTTCCTGTAGCGGTCCTCTCCCTTTTCCCTCAATGCACTTTACTGCTATTCAATTCGTTTCAGTTTTTGACATTTTAAATCCATGAAGGTAATGCTTGCAATGGTCTGTAATGAAAGTTGCACGTTGCAGTCGTCTATGATGGTCAGATGGTTATAAAAGGGCAGGGGAACTCCCTCTTCTTTACACACTGACTCAAAGGACCAAGCTGAGCATCACAATCGATCTGCTGGCATCACGAGAAGACTGAGGTAGTTGTAATTCCCACTTTTGGCAGCCATTCCATCTCCTTTAGCGATGGATTCAGGTATGCCCTAAAATTTTGGAGATCCGTTTACGTTTAATCGTGCTATTGGAGTGCGAATCTAATTCGTTCATAGTTCCCAGAATGGGCCATTTTGACTAACAATTAGTATTAGAGCCCATGGTATTTGCATTGAATGGGTTAGAATTGCCAAAAACTGGAACCTCTGTTTTCCGTTTTCAGAACAGACATAACAAAGTAGCGAATAAAAAAAACACAAAAAAATGGGTTGGCCGTCTCCCTTTTCGGCCATAGTGGTTGCGCGGGCTAGGCGAGCGCAGCACTGTGCCCAGGTAGCAGGCGGCAGAACGAAATTTAAAAAAAAAAATTACAGTTGCCGGCCAGTGACGGGAATGGCCGGTAGTCTCTGCCACTGCCGTCGCCGGCCTCGCACCGGACCCCAGCCGTCGTCCAGACTGCAGCCGGTGTGTCGGGCGACACCGGGTATTCATCGTCTTTGTTGAAGAAGACGATGAATAGTCCCGGGTTGGATTCGGGTCAAGCCAATGACCTGGCAAATTGAAATGGGTTATATGGGTTTGGGTTTGTGATAGGTCAACAAGTGTAAGCCTGCTCGCTGACCCGACCCACTGGCCTGGCCTTATTTGAATAAATTATTATTAAATTTGATAATTATGTGTTTTTGAATAATTGGGTCATTATGAACTTGATCCGTTCCGATCAGAAACGTTTAATTGATGTATTTAAATGCAGTTATCATTCTGGTAGGACTGGATATTTAAATATGATCAGATCAAGGCCAGATCAAGGAAAAATGAACGATCGAAATTGTATTTTGATCATTTCGGACACATATGATATCGGATTTTCAATTCGTTTCTTTCGTTGTGTCCCTTATGACGAGATCTATCATATTAATGAATTTAATTCCTGATCGAATGGTTCAATGTTGATATCATAAGGTTTTATGCATGTTTAACTCATTCAAATTCACGTTTCCGCTTATTGTTTACATGATCAATGTTGTTTTGAGTTTTATTTGTTACATGCATGTGTTTGATGATTAAATTAGTATGAATCAACGGATAAATTAGGTACAATTTATGATAGATTGATTAAAGATTGTTGTGATGAAATATCAATGGTTCGATTAATGTTCATTTGGACCACTACTTTTGGGAAATCTCATTCTCACAATAATAGAATGAACATTAAAGTTAGTCTCCCCTAAATGTTTAGATTTAAAATAATGAATGCTTAATTAAAGTCGAAATAGAGCATAAGAATCTTTTAAATGATAGGAGACTGAAAAATTAGTGTCATACTTTTCAATTTGAAATTATGAGTTAACTAGGTAGTCACCAAAGTGGCCCAGTTATGATGAAACTCATGTTTCAAATATTGAATTAGAGATACCATAAATGACACCCAAATTGTAACTTCACTTAGAGAATAGATAATTGACCCAAAGGAGTTTATCTTTTGATTATTTGAAGATTGGGATAAAACATATTAAAGATGTTTTGTGAATTCGTGCTGATCTATGCCCAAAGGTGGGATCTCACTTATTCACTTAATAAATTGTGGTTTTATCAAATAAATGAAAATAATAAAATTAACATGCTACATTTGACCCAAAGGATGTTTGTGATGATGTAAAACTCTTATTTCTGTTGTAAGATTCCCCTTAAATTCAAAGCATTATAGAATTGTGAGAGTAATAGTTTATTTCTTCTTTCTTTTTACAGCATCTTCCTCCAGATCCATGAATCTTCCCTCGTGCTTAGGAACCATTCCCTCATTAGACGGATTGAACTATCTTGAATGGTTAGACATGCTAGTGTTGACCATAACTTTTCTTGACTTAGAAATGGCATTAGATGAGCCAATGCCTCCTGCGCTCACCGAACAGAGTTTTGAAACTGAAAAGGCCAAATATGATCAGTGGCACAGATGTGACAAGAAATGCCAAAAGATTATTATGACTTCATTTTCTAAGAGTATTAGGAGATCACTTGATCAAAGAAGACATGCCAAGGAACTTTTAGAACAGATTAAGTCACAATTTAAAGTGACTAACAAGGCATTAGGTGCCACATTAATGAACAAATTAACTAACATGCAGTACGATGGGATGAAGGGAGTTAGGAAACATATTCTACTCATGTCCAACCTAGCATCTAAGTTGAAGGATGTAGACATGAGTATCGTAGATGGATATTTGATCCAATTCAATCTGGATTTCCTTCCCCCTGCATTTGGCCCGTTTAAGGTAACATACAATTAGAGCTCTAGTCGGTGGACCATAACTGAGTTGATCGCAAGTTATGATCAAGAAGAAAGGAGGCTTAAGGCCGAGGGGCAACTTCAGGTAAACTTAGTCTCCCATGTTAAGGGCAAGAAAGGTCCTAGAAACTTCAAGAATAATGCCAATGTGCCCAAGGTAGATCCGAGAGGTCAGAAACCAATGAAGCGAAAGGAAAAGAAAGGGTCTGAAAAATGTCACTTTTGTGGCAAAAAAGGACATTTCAAGAAGGACTGCCTCAAAAGGAAAAATTGGTTTGAGAAAAGAGGTAAGCAAAAAAATTTATCTCTTGTATGTGAAACCAATATTATTAATATCCCATCCAATACATGGTGGGTCGACTCTGGTGCAACCGTTCACATTTCTGGTTGTATGCAGGGATTCCTTTCAACGCGGATGCCAAGTGATGGGAAATGAACCATCGTTGTGGGGAACCGGAAGGAGTCAAGAGTTGAGGCAGTAGGCACGTATAGGCTGGTGCTAGATATAGGATTCGTTTTGGATTTGCCGAATACCTTCTATGTTCTGGATATTTCCCGAAATTTGGTTTCTATTTCAAAATTAGATGTGAAAGGATATGTATTTAATTTTGATCGAGGATCTTTGAAACTTTTTTTCAATAATAAAATGATTGGTAGTGGTTCATTATGTGATGATTTGTATAAGTTACAGTTAGATACTTTATACATACAATCACTAACTACACACTATGTTTCTTGTGGAATGAATATTGGCATGAAAAGAGGACTAGTAAAAGAGAACTCCTCTATGTTGTGGCATAAATGGTTAGGACACATCTCGAAAGAGAGGATGTTGAGATTGGTGAAGGACGGGTTATTACCAACCCTTGATTTCATTAATTTTAGTGTCTGTATTGACTGTATTAAAGGAAAACAAACACAAACAGTTAAAAAAACTGCCATACGAAGTTCTGAACTCCTGCAGTTAATCTATACGGATGTTTGTGAATAAATAGATATCCCTTGTCTTACAGGAGAACAATATTTCATCACCTTATGGATGACTACTCACGCTTTGGTTATGTTTATCTCGTTAAAGAAAAGTCTGATGCTTTGTCTATGTTCAAAATATTCAAGGCAGAAGTAGAAAAGCAATTAGATAGGAAGATCAAAATTGTGAGATCGGATCGCGGTGGTGAATATTATGGTAGGTGCACTGAAGCGAGCCATAACCCTGGTCCGTTTGTAACATTCATAGAATTCGAAGGTATTGTTGCCTATTACACAATGCCTGGAACTCCTCAGCAGAATGGAGTTGCTGAAAGAAGGAATATGACTCTTTTAGATATGGTTAGGAGTATGGTTAGTAATACTTCGGTACCCGATTCTATGTGGGTTGAAGCACTGAAGATGGCCATGTATATTTTAAATATGGTTCCTAGTAAAGCAATTTTCAAACTCCTTTTGAGTTGTGGACTGGTAGAAAACCCAACTTAAACCATTTCCGAGTTTGGGGATGTCCATCTGAAGTGCGAGTATATAACCCACATGAAAAGAAGTTAGGCCTTAGAATAGTGAGTGGATATTTTATTGGCTATCTGGAGAGGTCTAAAGGGTATCGATTTTACTGTCCTAATCATTCACCAAGAATAGTCAAGTCCCATAATGCTAAGTTTTTAAAGAATCATGACAACAGTGGGAGTAGCGAGGCTAGGAATATTATATACAAAGAGATTAGAGATGAGCCTCGATCTCTACTCAAGATGGATTAATGATTCCACTTGATATAAGGGTATTCCTAGAACGACCTTTTGATCCACTTACTCAAGATACACAATCAACTTCCCCATTACAATCAACCATTCCTGAAGAAAATCCGGAACTATTGAGAAGGTCAACTCGTATGAGAAGGCCTATTATTTCGGATGATTATGTTGTGTATCTAGAAGAATCGGATATTGGAATTAAAGAAGATCCAAAAACTTTTAACGAAGCTATAAACGGTGAAAATTTTGATAAATGGTTATATGCTATGAAAGAAGAATTAGAATCCATGGCTATAAATAACGTTTGGGATCTTATTGAACTACCTGAAAGGTCTAAGATTGTTGGTTGTAAGTGGGTCTTTAAGACCAAAAAGGACTCTAAAGGCAAAGTTGAACGATTTAAAGCCCGACTAGTGGCTAAAGGATTCACTCAGAGAGAAGGTCTCGATTATCACAAAACCTACTCTCCGGTATCTAAAAAAGACTCATTCAGAATTTTAATGGCCCTAGTAGCTCATTATGACTTAGAGCTATAACAAATGGATGTTAAAACAACTTTCTTAAATGGGAATCTTGATGAAGAAGTGTACATGGAACAACCTGAAGGATTTGTTCAACAAGGTAATGATCGAAAACTGGTCTGTAAGTTAAAGAAGTCGATATACGGGCTGAAACAAGCTTCCAGACAATGGTACTTAAAGTTCAAGCATATTATTACATCTTTCGATTTTACCAAAAATCTAGTTGACCATTGTATTTATCTTAAGATCAGTGGGAGCAAGTTCATCATTTTAGTCCTGTATGTAGATGACATTTTACTAGCCAGTAATGACCTTAGTATGATCCAAGAAACTAACGTATATCTTGAGAATAATTTTGACATGAAAGATATGGGTGAAGTAACATTTGTAACAGGAATCGAGATATTCAGAGATCGATCTCAAGAATTACTCGGGTTGTGTCAAGAAGCCTATGTGCAAAGTATTTTCAAACATTTTCAAATGAAAAGGAGTAAACCACAAAATGCTCCTATGTCAAAAGGAGATAGGTTTAGTAAAGAACAATGCCCCCTGACTGACATAGAAAAGTTAGAAATGAATAAATATCTTTATGCGGTAGCAGAAGGAAGTCTAATGTACCTACAGACATGCACGAGGCCAGACATTAGTTTTGCAGTTGGGATGTTAAGCAGATATCAAAGTAATCCTGGCATGCCTCACTGGGTAGCTGTCAAGAAAGTGATGCGTTATTTCAACGGCACTAGAAAATATATGCTTACATATTAAAGATCCAATCCACTGGAGGTCATTAGATATTCAGATTTTGACTTTGCGAGATGTCTCGATACAAGAAGGTCAAAATTAGGTTACATCTTTCTGTTGGCTGGCGGGGTAGTATCGTGGAGGAGTGCAAAGCAATCGCTAGTCACTCCATCCACATTTGATGCAGAGTATGTGGCGTGCTTTGAAGCCACGGGTCATGCATTATGGATGCGTAACTTCATCAAGGGACTTACAATTATGGGCAGCATTTTTGAACCGCTAAAGATTTACTGCGATAGCAATGCTGCTTGACTTTTTGTACAGAATGACAAGTGTTCCAGTAAATCAAAGTTTCTGGAAGTAAAGTACCTTATTTTGAAGGAGAAAGTGCGAGATCGTTTAGTGTCAATTGTTGGAGCTCCATCGAAGCTCATGGTTGCTGATCTATTGACAAAGGCATTGGCGCCAAATGATTTTAAAGACCATGTAATGTGTATGGGTTTGAATGATATGCCTTGTAGAAGTCAATGATGTATGACACTATACATTGATAATTGTGCAATGAAGTGAGAATATAAAAGTATTATGATATTACAGTTCCCATTAGAGAAGTCATAATTAAGCTATGATTTAGGAAGGGATACTTGTGTTGTGATTGTGGAAGGAAATATATCGTCATGATGTGTAATTGCCACAGTTCGCATTAGTAAACTAACCTAATCACAGATTAAAGACCTTAGCATTACAGTTTTCATGGATGATCGGTGTTTTCAAATGATGCGCATCAGTTAGAGTCGTTTTCAAAATTCGTTTGCAAAATAAAGTATTTTCTATATACTATATATCAAGTAAGAGGATGTATGGTGGTCATATGGACCAAGTGGGAGATTGTTGGTAGCCGAGGGGGGTGGTCCAAATGACCACCGCCCATTTTCTGTAACAGTCCTCTCCCTTCTCCCTCAATGCACTTTACTGCTATTCAATCCGTTTTAGTTTTTGACGTTTTAAATCCATGAAGGTAATGCTTGCAACGGTCTGTAATGAAAGTTGCACGTTGCAGTTGTCTGTGATGGTTGGATGGCTATAAAAGGGCAAGGGAACTCCCTCTTTTTCACACACCGACTCAAAGGACCAAGCTTAGCATCACCATCAATCTGCTGGCATCACGAGAAGACTGAGGGAGTTGCAATTCCCACTTTTGGCAGCCATTCCATTCCCTTTAGCGATGGATTCAGGTATGCCCTAAAATTTTGGAGATCCATTTATGTTTAATCGTGCCATTGGAGTGCGAATCTAATCCGTTCATAGTTCCCAGAATGGACCATTTTGGCTAACACTTCCTTGTTCTAGTAGAGATTAATCGACTTGAATCAGACAATGAGTGACTCCTTGACACTTTGGCTCTTTGTTAATCTGGTTGAAAGTGTCTTCCTAAAGCAACACTGTAGTTAAAAGGCTCAACCTAATCTCTGAATTAAGAGCTCAACTTGGAGTTGGGTTTTGCTGCTCAACTTGGGGTTTAGAAAACTAAGATAATTCTGCAGGAAAAAAAAGCCAATGGCATATATATACAACAGGGATTTCAGGTTTCAGGTTTCAGCCAAGAATATATTCAAGTTTTAGTAGGGTTTTCTGTTTACCTGCTTTTGAGGAGAATGAGTGATTAGGGTTGTATGATGGGTTCTTCTTCTTCTTATGATTTTCAAATTTAATGATTTTTATGTTGAACACTTAATGTGTAGCATTTTAGGTGTATCATAAGTTGATTGCAAACGTTACAGTTTTATTTACATGTTCCATTGTTTGGATATTCCATGCTGCTACCACATGATGGAAAATGTTAATACTACGAGCAAAATCAGTTTTTAGATTGCAAATGCTAGAATAAGATATGGTAGCATGCAAGCTTACTCAAGTAATTCCATTACCATATATTGAAAAGGCTAGTTGAAAAAATAATGAATAATGATTATGTTGAGTTATTAACTTAAAAGTACCTAGAAATAAAGATGCCTACTGCATGCTCATAAGATTGCCAATCAAGGTTTTTGTGTATTTGGTTAAAAAATTGACGTCATACAAAATTAGAAAATTATGGAGTTTTACAAATTTATGGGAACATATTTGATTTGATTGTGTTTAACACTGGTCAGGTTGGTGTTTATATTTTGTTTTGCTTTTGAAGTGCCTGGAGGAGGGATCTAGGATAATAGCAATTTGTTGGGTGCATGAGATTGAAAATGTCCTGGAATATTGTGCAGAAAATCTTTAATGAATGGATTATCTCACTGCAAATGACTGACGTGGTTAGGTAGCCCACTTCCATTCATCACTCCTATAACCATACTGGAACCTTCATTAGGGTAAGCATACAGATAAAGACATGAATGACACATTAGCAAGAACTTTAAGTCAGGTTAGTGTTTCAATGTTTTGTTTGCTTTTGAAATTTGAAGTGCCTGAAGGCAAGATCTATAATAATACTGATTTGATGGGTGCATGAGATAATGAGATTGATAATACAGTGGAGTATCGTGAAAAATATCTTTTGAGACTTTAACTAATGGATTATCTCAACTTCATATGATTGACATGGCTAGGTAGTCAACTTCCATTCATTGCTCTTATAACCATAAAGATACGGTAAGCATAAGGATAAAGACATGAATAATAAATTAAAAGCTCAACTTGGAGTTGGATTTTGCTGCTCAACTTGGGGTTTAGAAAACTAAGATGATTCTGCGGGGTTGGGTTTTGTTGGGTTGTTGGGGGGGGGGGGGGGGGGGGGTGGGGGGGGGGGGCGTTGGAGGTGGTTGGGTTGTGAAACCAAAACAAAAGCCAATGCCATATATATACAACAGTTGTTTCAGGTTTCAACAAAGAGGTGATATGTAGGTCTCATGATGGATGGGGCTGCAAGAGTGTGTTGGACAGGGCATAATATGGATCTTAGCATCAAATGTATCCAATTGAAAGGGACATGATATCACTGGGGAAGAGGTGAGAAGGGACATCCAACAAGCTTGGTCCCACCACCAGTCTTTGTTTAGCTCATCCTATTAAACAATTTCAGCCAATAGTTTTTATTGATCAGTCATTTTTATCATTTTTTCCCTTCACATGTGTTCTGTTCTTTTACTCTCTTCTTTTCTTTATTTTATGTTTCTCATTTTCTGTCCTTTTCATTTTGTACCCTCATATAGATCATTGTGAATCATATAGCCTTTGGTTAAACAGCTTAAGTTTGCTGTTTTATGCCCATCTTCTGGCTCCTTTTTCAATAAAATTATGTTAGATAGAGTAGATAAAGAGTTTATGAGATCTTAAATTAGAGATCTAATTCATGGTGGGGCTCTTCAAATCAATGGTTTTGATTGCTCGAAGCAAGAGCTGTCCACCAGACTTATAATTTTATAGTAATGTTCTTACATCCTCTCTCTCTCCCTCTAATTCTTGTACCATTTGCTCATTAATCATTATACGTGATCCATGGCAAGATGCCTAAATTTTAATATTTGAATGGGAATCTATCATATCATTCGTGTATATACTTTCTAGTCATAGATTTGTAGACTTTTGTACCCATATCTTCTGTTGTCTCAACATTACTGTTTTAGGTAAGTTGTTTTTGAGATGCATGTGACAGACAAGGCAACTTCTACTCACTTTTTTTTTTTAATTTTTTAATGAGGAAGTAGACTTGTCCTCAACAGCTATAGATTCATGTTAGGTTTATGTCTTGTATTCCGGTTTAGCCGGATGAGTCCCGCGGAGACAAGCCCGGCAAAGCAAGTTCAGTTCCGG
Organism: Sextonia rubra; assembly: GCA_037013555.1. NCBI lineage: Eukaryota > Viridiplantae > Streptophyta > Magnoliopsida > Laurales > Lauraceae > Sextonia > Sextonia rubra. The sequence goes on along the minus strand of JASUAD010000003.1, from coordinate 7,806,566 downwards.
GTCAGGTCAGGTTCGACCCGACCCGCTAGCATCAAAGCCCAGCAGTTTAGAGCCGGTTCGGTTCGGGGTCAGGTCAGGTTCGACCCGACCCGTTAGCAGACGGTCCAGCCCAGCGCATATTGCAGTTCAGTTCCGGGTCAGGTGAACCCGACCCGGGTCCGCTCCAGAAGCCCAGCAGACAACGCAGAGTGACGTCAGCAGTGACGTCATCAACGGTCAACAGGCAGCTTTGACCAGATTTGTGGCTGAAATTGTTTCTGCGATATCTTGATCGTCCGATGTCCGATCGGAGATCCGTTTGCGCCTACGGACTCGTTTCGAGCAGATCTACGCAGTGGAAGAGGTTGATTGGCTGTTTGACAGTCAAGGAGGAGGTTTGACAGATTGGAGCGTAGAAACTTGTTTCTACGTTATCGGGGCCATCCTGAGTCGGATTTCAGATCCGTTTCTTCCAGCGTGCTCGTGGTGACGAGATCTATAACTTGATGCAGAAATTTGGAGGAGATCTGAACAGATGTGGATTCAGGCTTAAATCGGGTCTACTCGACCTGGTTGTTGTTGCAAACCCAATAATAGGAGTCACCGGCCTAGTTGCAAAGGGTTTGCTGATTCAAACGAAGTTGTTCGTTTGGGGTTCACATGATCGCATGTGATGATATTCATCTTACCAGAGCTAAGCCGAAAAAGCAGCAAGGAGGAGCTGATGTATCAGCAGTTGATCGGAGGCCCAGTCAAATGGAGTTTTTGACTGTTCGGAGGCAGAGGTTGTTCTGCAATGGAGTCATCTGGACTTGTATTCCCGATCTGTTTTGCTTGCATGCTTGTGGTGATTGGATCTTCATGGTGATGTTGAAGATGGGGCAGGATGGTGAGTGATTCAGATATCACTCAGATTCGTCAATGGTTTCGAGCTTCTAGTTCGAGGTGGAGTTTGACGAGATGAACTTTGCTCAAAGTTCATGTGCTGGTTCAACATGTCAAAGTGTTGAAGAAGACTGCATCCCTGGTGCAGTGACGTGCCATTCAGCAGGGTACGTGAAGACATTGCCGGTTTTATCTCCTAGTAGCTCGAGTTGTACGGAATTCAAGCCAAGGTGGAGATTGTTAGGTTTATGTCTTGTATTCCGGTTTAGCCGGATGAGTCCACTGGGTTAGCCAGGGACTGGTTTAAGGTCAAGGGTATTTTGGTAATTGTACCGGGGCTTTCTTGGTGGCCAAGAAAGCGGAGATTATATATTGTATAGTCTGTAACCCTAGACCTTGCGGCGGCGGCGGCATTAGTTGCCCGTGGTGTTCCCACACCACGTAGGAGAGATGAGGTGAGAGTGTGGGAATCTCTTGTATGCTTTACTTGTCATAGTAAAGATGTTCGTCCTCCTGTGCCCGTGGATGTAGCCCTATTTGGGTGAACCACGTAAATCTCGGTGTCTCTTCTTGTGTGTGGTTGATTGTTGATCTTGTGATTCCGTGGATGCGCACAACTGGTGATTGTTCAGAAAATCACAACAATTCATGCCTGCTTTGTGCTTTTCCCCACCAATTTTGAGTTGTTCCTTTTTATTTTTTTTGTGTAGCTTTCGTTTTCTCAGTCCAAGCAGCTCTTCTTCTTATTTGAGTTTAACACCAATATGTATTCTACCATAAATAATGAGATAAAAGAGCGGTGCATTAGGTTAGCAATTTTAGCAAAACACATTTTTGGCTTCAATTGTTGTGCTTCTTATTCCACGGGGTTTATGCCTTCCTAAATAAATAGATAAAATATAAAGAACAAACCATTACACTTTTTAAAAATGCTTGCAGCACTTATTCTTAGCTTCAATTATATGTTTTTCATATTCCATGGGTTCTTATGCCTTTTATTTTTAGTTATATGCCCAAGCAAATTTTTATTTCAAAAGGGCTTTGCCATAAGTAACAAGGCCTACTATTAAAAAATAAAAAAGAAAGAAATAGAGAACGTGTACAATATTTTTTTTATTTTCTTAAAAAAATCTGAAGCAATTGGTAATTTGAATCAATCTAGTTATGTTAAGAAAGTGCTTTAGTAATTAGGGTGTTTGGGGGGAGTGGGAAGTTGAAAACCCCATTATGGTTTTTTAACTTTTCCTTTTACATATATGACCCCCCAAAATTTTCTTTTTTAAGTGGCTCCTTCAAAAGAAAATTGCTAGTGTTTGTTTTTGTTGACATGCTTGGTAGGAAGTGAGGATTGTAATAGGTTGTGTGTTGTTAAACCCATCCAAAGTTTTGCTTGTCAAGAGTCCCTTGTTATTTTTGTCAACACCATCTATAGATCAATCCGTCCAATCAATGCCCCCGAATTAAGGATAACAGGGGTTCATATATTTCAACCTTATTATTTCTAGAACCGTATATCATGAATAAGGTATATTGCATATGGGTTTGGTAAATAAACATTACTTACTTTAATGTAGCTGGATTTCTGGTATAATTGGTGTTTAATTTGCAAACAGAACCTCTACCTTTCTGTTCCATGGATTCTAATATGTTGTTGCATTTTATCAGTTTGGGTTAAGTTGTGTATTGCATGTGATCAATACTCATTGATAAGAGTTGGATGACACTGGCTGGGACGGCTACTGGTAGAATTAGTCCTGGATATATGGAAGGGTTGAAAGCATTTGTTGAGTTTGCAATGGGGGTTACCGACTGGGAAGAAAAGATTAGGTGCCCATGTAAGAAGTGTGTGAAAGTTTACTGGCACTGGGTAAAATTGTGGGTGGTCGTCTAATCCAAAATGGAATTATCCCATCTTACACTGATTGGGTGTATCACTGGGAAACTTGTGCATCTGTAGACAGGGTGGAAGTTCAAGGTGATTTTGAAATGGTAGATGATGGGGACGATGAATTGAGTGGTATTGATGCTTTGGTGGAAGACCGGATAAGGGCGGAAAACATTGATGAGGTAGGGTAATCTATTGATACGTCGCAGAGGGAGCATGTGCGAAAGTTTGACAAATTGTTGGAGGATGCCCAGTGTGAGTTGCATCCGGGGTGCACGGGGTTCAGTCTGTTGAAGTTTGTCATTACAATGCTTAATGTGAAGGTGATGAACAAATGGAGCAATAAGTCTATCAAGTGTTGCTTGACGTGCTACAAAAACTGTTACTGAAAGAGAATTTGGTCCCGAGGTCAACTTATGAAGCCAAGAAGACACTGTGTGAGTTGGGCATGGGATACAAGGCCATTGATGTATGTAATAATCAATGCGCCCTGTTTTGGAAGGAGAATGTAGGCCTAGATACATGCCCAGCGTGCAAGGAGTTTAGATATAAGCATAGTTGTAGCTGCGGTAAGAAGATTGCTCATAAGGTCTTGTGTTGGCTCCCGTTGCTACCGAGGTTGTATAGACTGTTCATGTCAAGGAAGATAGCCCAGCGGATGAGATGGCGCAATGATTAGAAGCACAGGGATGACGGTTTGTCGAGGCATCCGGCTGATAGTTTGGAGTCGAAGGAATTCGACATATAACATCCAGAGTTCGCCATGGAGCCGCAGAATGTGAGGCTAGGCTTAGCAATCGACGGTTTCAACCCTTTCGGGAATATGAGCACCGCATACAGCATGTGGCCCGTTATACTCATGCCATACAACCCGCCACCATGGATGTGTATGAAGGAGCCATTCTTCATGATGTCTTTGCTTATTCCTAGACTAATTCCATTGGGGAGAGAGCTTGATGTTTACTTGAGACCCTCGGTGGACGAGTTGAATGATTTGTGGGACAACGGTGCATTGACATACGATGCCTGGATTGAATATACTTTTCAGATGCGTGTAGCCGTGATGTGGACCATACATGATTTTCCAGCATATGGCAACTTGTCTAGGTGGAGTATGAAAGGTTATCTGGCTTGTCCCACCTGCAAAGATAACCCTCTTTCGGTACGTTTGAAAAATAAGATTGGGTTCTTCAACCATCGATGCTACTTTCCATAGAACCACCATTGGTGGAACAATTATAAGGCCTACAATGGGAAGCATGAGCGTCGGGTGAAATCGCTGGAGTTACTTGGTTAGAAGGTACTAAATCATTTGGAGTGCATGCTAGAAATCATGTTGCGAAAGGATCCAAGCAACAAAAAGACACCCCATGACATGTATATACTGAACTGGACAAAGGTGCCATATTGGAAAATGAAGAAAATTAAGCACAACATCGATGTTATGCACGTAGAGAAGAATATCTGTGAAAGCATGTGCAAAACTCACTTGGGACTTGATAAAAGGAATAAGGATATGGATAATGCAAGATTGGACTTGGAAGATTGGGGAATAAGGAAAAAGTTATATATGAAGCAGTGTGTCGACAGATCTTATGAGAAGCCTCGGGCTAGTTTTTCGTTGACATCGGCGGAGAGAGAGGGTTTCTATAATTTCTTGAAGTCAGTCAAGCACCCGAATGGATATGCATGGAACATATCGAAGTCGGTGAATACGCGAAATGGTAAATTGTCGGGCCTCAAAAGCCACGACTGTCACATACTTATACAACGGATTCTTTCGATTTGGATGCATGGTTATGTGAACAAGGAGATTGGCATGATGTTGCTCGAGTTGGGTAACTTCTCAGCGGCCTAGAGCAGCTAGAGAAAGGGATAGTCTGGATACTATGCAAGTTTGAGAAGATCTTTCCTCTGGTTTTCTTCAATGTCATGGTCCATCTGACTGTTCACTTGCCTCGTGAGGCTATGCTTGGAGGACCGGTGCAGTATCAGTGGATGTATTTGATTGAAAGGTAACTCGCGGTCTGCTTAAGTATGGTTAAATGCTATGCTTTGTATTCTTTATTTTCTTAAACATGTAACATAACTCTAAACTGGTATGATGTTTCTTTGAAGGTTTCTTAGAAGCTTTACGGGGTACGTTTCAAACTGAGCTCATCCAGAAGGATTGATCGTTGAAGCATACATTGTCAAATAGTGCTTCACTTTTGCTCATTGTATCTTGATGGGGTCGAAACCGTGTTCGATCGAGCCGAGCGGAATGTAGATCGGGGTGAACCGCCCCTAGGTCTAGTAGTCTTCAGAGAGATGGCCCATCCAACCGATCTAATTGCGCGGGAAGGTGACTTGTCAAAGTCAATGCCTGATGTGGCCCATTGGTTCTTGTTGTTCAATTAGTTTGCTTCATAACAAGTGTATAATACTAAGTCATCACTTGCACTTTGTGATTAAGGAACATAAGAGAGCCTTACATGTTCTTTTTGGAAATGACATCAACCAGATACAACAACATAAATTTCCTAAGTAGTTGAAGCAGCGTGTAGGGCATATACAACTTTGCAATACTTTTTTCTTTTTTGTCAATTTACCTTTTATTAACATAAGTCACTTGTACTTCATGCTTTCTGTGTTTGTAGATCAAAGCATTCCGTTCACATGAGGTAAATGATCAACTATGGTCATTAGCAAATGGTCCACAATAGTTGGTGAAAAAAATGCTCTGGTTGTATATTCAATGGTGTGAGATTCCACACACATGACTTGGACAACCATCGTTCAACCCAAAATAGTGGTGTGCTTGTCGAAGGACCACATGGGGATGAGTTGACGCATGAGTTCTACAGTCACATGTGCAATGTTTGGAAACTCAAGTACATGTGTCGGCATACGGTTATGATTTTTGAGTGTGCTTGGTACAATACTGGTATGTAACCGGCAAAAGGGCAATGATACAAAGGGAACCACACTGCACAAGCATTGATATTAGAACTCGGTGGTATGAAAATGACCCTTTTATCTTGCCTAGCCAGGCGAAATCAGTGTTTTACCTTAACAATACTAAGTTAGGTGAGCACTTACGAGTCATGCAACGTGTCCAGACTAGGGTGTGTTTGATTTTCTAGTGGTGGGTGATGTGGAACCCAGTAGCTCGTTTGTTTTTGTGATTGTGCGTTTCAATAAGAAATCAACACTGTAGTTATCCAAGTAGTCAATGAAGGTATCGATGTTCATAATCACAGGTATGGAGTTGAAGGCAAGGTCATTTCAGGTGATAGAATTATCTGGGCAAGGAGTTGGGATAAGATTAGTGATGATGATGTTGATACAGATGAAGCTGGGGTGGAGGATGGGAAAGATGAGGAGCATGTTGATGCTGATGATATGGATGATGACATTGATTATGATATGTAGTTTTTTTGTTTCCGGCTTTGTGTAGGACAAAATTAATTTGTTTAATGATCTTATGTATGTGTTTGCTCTTTCATAGATTTTTTTTACATGTTTTTGTGAATTTGCATTCCGTACATGGAGGTAAATGATTATGCCCTATATGTTTTACAATGATTATACCTGGTATGTCTTACAATCTAAGTGAATTCAATCTTTATAGTATCACAAACAATGCCTAAAGGTGGAAAATGATATGTCAAAGCCGGATGTTTATAATGCAGTCTAGGCCCCAGCAGCCCCTCTTCAAATTAGATTAGGATTATTATTAGTAGAGTTCTAATTAAATTGTTATTATGAAAGTTTCCATTTTTGGCTTAGAGTTTTCTTACACATTAAGTTTGCTTTTACTATATATATGGCATTGTAAAGAAGAAATTCTCAGATTTGGTTGATTAATAGAATTGGTTTTCCGAGAGAGGTGCGTCCTCGTGTGTGTGTGAAGTCATTTTGACAGCTCGAAGTGTCCTTGGACACATGCTTAGGCACCTCCATGCAAGCCCTAACCCTAGGGCTGCATCAGTTTAGCAACAGATATGAGAATGTTAGGGCAAACAAAATTAGGGAGAACAAACGGAGATTTGATGCCCTGGGGTTGGGGCATATCGCTTGTTCCATGGGGGAGCCCTTTGCTAAGTTCAGGCATGGGTTGAATTGGGGTAGGCGAAATAGAGATGGGGATGATGCTTACATACCATCAGATCATGATGAGTCTTCTTCCAGGTCTCCCTCAGAAGAGGTAACACGTCCAATTTGTGTGTCAGTTGTGCTTAATTTCTTGACGATCAGAAGTGATTTGCAAAAGTATCGAGATGTTTGATATTATTTATCATTGATTGTTGTTAGTTTCATTGCATATGCATATCTGTAGTAATGATGTCATATTATGTGTATTAATACTCATTTATGTTTTGTTAGGTCTCGGAGATGCCACCGCGCACGATGAGGGGGAGCCCTCTGCATCACATGTTGAGGAGGGGTGCAGGTCCACACTAAATACCCCGGTGGATACTCCGATTGCTACCGGAGGGCAGGGCGGGGTTGGGGGGAGGCAGGTGCAATACTAGCGGTCCAGGTAGGGGTGCTCATGGGCCGAGCTGGGCCTGGCTATATTAAAATCCTTAAGCCTGGGCTCCGTCCAAGCCTAACTCGGGCCATAAGTGGCTGGCCCAGGCCCAGGACCATAAAAATCTATTAAGCCCAAGTTCGGCCCATATATTAATCGGGCCTAACCTTATTTGCGTCTGATTATTAAACACTCTTAAGTTGGTCTCTGTTGGGGGCCAACATGGCTATCATGCACCAAATGAATCCATCTAAAATGCAAAAAAATCTTTATTAAACTGATTGTAATTTTCATAGAAAGTTATCTTTTCTGCTCTTTGAGTTGATATTGCCTCTTTTTCTTAATAAAAGCATATGATTCATTAACAAAACATAATTGTGTTGGTGCAACCAATAGATCTTATTCTTTGTCTACTACAAACTAATTGGAATGAATATTGTCTGCCTTTTGAATAGTGTTCTTTGATAAATGATTTTTAATATTTCTACTATGAAGATTTGCATGCAACATGAGAAGGGGAAATTGCAACTTAACCCACCTATTCGGGCGAGGCCGGGTTTCGAGCTTGCTACCAGTTAACCCAAGCCTGGCCCATGTAACAAAAAACCTAAAATTTCAATCCAAGCCCGGCCCAATGACTTATACCCAAGGCCCAAGCCCTGGCAAAAGCGGACTGAGCTCAGGCCGGGCTTGGGTCAACCCAGCCTATGAGCATCTCTAGGTCCAAGTACATTTCCAAATCGATGTACATTGTTACTATAATGGATATAGATTTTTTATATTGACTAATGAATGTTATGTCTGCGCATATTCAAGAAGAAGTACCATGGTGTATATTGTTTGCAGATGATATAGTATTGGTCGATAAATCAAGAGATGGTGTAAATGCAAAACTTGAGAGATGGAGGGGGCATTAGAATCTAGAAGCTTTAAAATAAGTCGTACAAAGATTGAATATATGGATTGTAACTTCAGTGGACATATATATAAAGTGTTGAAACTACTGTGAAAATTGAAAGTCATGAGATACCACATAGAGATTCTTTTCAGTATCTGGGCTCGATGATTAGTAATGATGGGGAGATTGATGAAGATGTGGAGCATCGGATAAAAGTTAGATGGCTAAAGGGGAGACTAGTTTCTAGAGTGCTTTTTGATAGACGAAAGCCAACGAAATTGAAGGGCAAGTTTTACAAGATAGTGGTTAGACTGGCTATGACATATGGAGCAGAATGTTAGCCAATTAAGAAGACACATATACATAAGATAAATGTGGTGGAGATGAGAATGCTTAGGTGGATGTGTGATAAAACTAAGAAAGATAAAATTAGAAGTGAGCACTTTCGAGAGCGTTTAGGGGTAACACCAATAGGGGATAAGATTAAAGACACTTGTTTAAGATGGTTTGGGCATATTGAGCGTAGGCCGGTAATGGCACTGGTGAGAAAAAGTTTGGTTATATAGGTGGATCGCCCATTAAGAGGTAGGGATAGGTCGAAGAAAACATTGATGAAGGTCATTGAATTATATTTGAAAAAGTTTAACTTATCTAAGGATTTGGTTCAAAATAAAATAGAATGGAGAAATAGAATTCATGTAGTCGAACCCAACATGGTAGGGATAAGGCTTTGATGATGATGACGATGACTAAATGAATGTTATGTTTTAATTTATAGGTTCAGCCACTAGTAGGTATACCTGTGGCCCAACGCGAGGTGTACAACTTTCAGAGCTTGTTCCTAGAGAGAACACCAAGCTCTCGGTGCCCATCCCCATAAGGTTTTGTGTGCTCGTGGGGCATTACGCTAGTAGATTTGCCTCTGAGGCAGGAGTACAAGTTTGGACTGATTTGACAAACTTATCTGCTGAGCGGTGGTCTGTCATTCCGAAGGATACCAGAGCACTGATCATCGCGTCCCTGAAGGTTATTGCTTTTATGTCTATTTTGAAGAATATTCGAGTATTGTTCCATGTTACTATTGAATATGATTTTCATATAATGCATATATACATACATATATATATATATTTTGCAGAGCAAGTTTGATTTGCAGGGTGATCCGGCTGTTGTCAAGGCAGTTGCAAATACCAAATGTGCTCGAAGGCTCAACGACAACAACCACAGGCTGTACAAGGATTATCAACAACTTGTTGTCGATTTTGGAGAGGAGTATGCGTGGAGCTACCCACCAAAGCGATGCAAGTCGTTCGATAAGTGGATTGGGCTCATCGACAAGAAGTGGAAAACTGCGAACTTCTTGGTACTTCCTACTTCTAATACTCATATAAGTTTCTTTAGTATTTCTTTCAATGATTCTTTAATTTCATTGATTTAACTAGAAACGATCGGAGACGAACAAAGGGAACCGGCGACAGCTGAAGACCAACCACACATGCGGCTCCAGGTCGCTCCCTGTCAGGGCCACTGATGCGGTGTGTCATATTTTATTTGTTATATTTTAGTATACTCATTGTTATCCTTAATTTCACATATATAATTGCTAATATCTCATATGCAAGTCAACGAGGGTCGGCTGCTCGAGTTTCCTGAGTTCTATAGAGACACCCACTTTAATAGGAAGACAGGAAAGTGGGCGGTTGCGGAGTATGAGTGTGCATATGTATGTGTACCAAATGTACAATGATTTTAAACGATAAATGACATCAACTTCAAGTTTATAATTAATTGTTTGCTTCCTCTAAAAAATGATAGGACGAGCTTGTGGGAACGCAGGATTTGTATTGCTCGCAGCCTAATGCAATTCCACTGACAGCGGAGGAACTGTCAGTGAAGGTCTTGAAGCCGAGGTCTGGCTACATCATGTGCATCGGCATGAGGCCCTCTTCCTCTCTTCGGACCATTGCCATCTTGTCTTAGGGACTGAATCCAGAGGTGGTCCGCCTACAGAGCGTAGTTGAGGAGCAGCAGAAGCAATTGGATGAGGCACAGTAACTCCTCTCCTCATAGGTGAGCCAGATGGAGACAATCATGTAGTTCATGAGGAAGATGGGTGACCAAGAGCCTTCTCCGCCCCCCGATGGCGTAGCTGGTGTTGGTTTTGCAGCTTGGTTAGTATTTTCTTTCTTCTCTTTTCATTCATGTTCATCTTATTGAAAAATGGAGCAGTTAAATCAACAGAATTGAGAGAGAGAGAGGTTAAATTATACCGGTAATTAGAATTAAGAGAAAGATTAAGATAATCCTAGAGCAGAAGCAGCCAAAGTCTGTTTCTTCTTCCGACATGATATCTTTCTTTTTTTCTGCTTCTACTTCCCCTTTCCCTGCTGCAATGTCGTTGGAGATGTTGCCCTTCTTTTCTTCGACAAAATCAAGCAAAATAGTAAGGACCATTCACAAGCCAAATCTGAGCACAGAATGTACAGAAATTTAATAACATTTGCCTTCCAACAAATGATCATAGAGTCAGATTACTAACCGTCCATCCAGTTTGGATGGCATCCTGCAAATAGTAAGGACCATTTACAAGCCAAAAGCCAAATGTTCATTCCTGTTTGCTGCTTCAAAAAGGATAGTGACATCTCTCTCTGTTCTTGTTTTGATGTCTCTACAAACTTATTTTTATCTTCTCTAGTTGAATTTATTGATATCAGTTGCTTCTTTTAAGAAAGGGAAGCTTAAAAAGCAGTTCTTCCTGAGTTTCTAGCTTTTTACATGTGATAGTAGACCCCGAATAAATGTGATAAGGCTTCAATATGATAATGATGATGAACTATCGTTAGGAGCTTCGGCTAGTCATATTTGGCTGATTATATCAATGGAAGAGATCTCAGCCTTATATGTATTGAATTGGGCTACTTAGCTAATTATACATGTGACAAAGTGATAGGGTTCCCTTGTTCCTGGACAGAAGGGTTCTACAGCTTCTTGTGATTAACCATTGATTTTCTCAATGTAGTATAACAGAGGATATCCAGTTATGTCTCCAAGGTTGGAATTCTTAGCATATAATCTTTATCTCGATGTCTGCATTGCCATCGACATTTTCACATGTACTTCTATTTTGTGATTCTCTATTCCAAGGAATCTTCCCTATTTATTTATTTGTTCATTTATTTATTTTCATCCATATCATGATCATCCCTAGAGGGATTATTACATCCAAGGAAAAAAAAAAATCAAATTCAATAGTTTGTAAAACGACCAATGAGTTTAGTGAGAAATTTCTAATATCCACATATGTTATGAGCTGATTAAAGGTAATGGATTCCCCCCAGGTGGGCTACTGCAAAAAGATCCCATTTTTAACAACATGAAGCTCCTATCACTGGAAGCAGTTGTTTGAGAACATGAATGGAAAATAAATCCTTCCCCCAGCAGTTAAAATGCAAGCAATCTCATGTTCTAACAAACTCACACGAGAATAAAAGCATTTCAGCATTACAACCCCTTTAACCAAAATTTCACAAAAAATCCCCCCACCCCAGAAAAAAAAAAAAAGAAAAAAAAAACACAACTTTTAACAGAAATCAAGCTAAATCAAACAAAAGCAAAAAAGGGGTAACATCAAGTAATCAAGCATTTCAATTGTGATTGAGAAAGAAGAAAAAGAAGAAAAACTCAGAAACCCAGATCAGGAATTCACACAAAAAACCCAAAATTCAGGATAAAAAGAGAGAAAATGCAGACCTTGAACGTATCCTTCAACGGCTCATCCACTGCAAGGAAGCAGCAACAAGAGCAACAGCAGATCAGTGAAACCCTGCTTTGAAGATGACAGATTTTGAATTTCAGAGAAGAAATAGCAAAAGTTAGGTGAATCCCAAAATTAATGTTAGAGTTATCCTCGGTGCTGTACTACTAGTCTACTTGTTTGCTAGAGCTTTTTTTCTTGTTAGAGCTTTCCTTGGTGGGTATTTATCAGTTTCTATTTTCTGAGTAGATGAATACAAAATTAGAAATGTGCATTCCATTAATAAATTATGTAGTTTTTAGTAATAATGATTGTTTTGACTGCTGCTTCAGATTCCTCATTTGAGACTGCGACGAATGTATGACGCAAGATAGTCAGCCACAACAGGGTGCATCCTAGCACAAGCAAATATAAACCTGCAAATATAAATGAGAAATGTGGATTACTGTTGATTGATTCATACTTGATCTAGTCCTATGCCTACTACTAGTTTTGGAATCTCCTTCCCAACAATGTCCATTAGGTTTTATATTTTGAAAGTGTGCTTATTAAATGAAAAATGGTTGGATTACTGTTGAAATGGGATAGCCATGAACGAGGTACTGTCAAGGTTTTATATTTCGGCTATGATTCTCATACTTTTCAAGGTTTTCTCTTGGATACATAGGACTTGAAAACTTTAAATCTAGGAGCAGTTGGGCACATTTTTCTCCTGCTTGGGTGCTATCTTGGGTCCTGTTGGTTATCATGAAATGGTAAATGCCAATGATCCTTTGAATTTAGATACATGCTCTCCTTCTTCCTCTTCTTCAGAAAGAGCCCTTTTTTTTATAGTTGATTTGTGGGGAATGTTTGTGCTAATTGGGATCCTGCTGGTTTTCATGGTCGGATAGTTTATTCAGAAGGGTTGTTGATTTGTTGGTAATGCCTTTCCTAATTGTTTTCATGGTAGGATACTTTTTTCAGATGAGCTGTTCTAATAATCCATGGTCTTCTGAATTTCAATATCTGCGGTATTGATTTTCTTTTCTTTTGTGCTGGGTTGTTGTAATAATCCTTGGTCTTTTGAATTTGACTGTGCATCCTGAACATGTGTTTCTCCGGGTAATCATATTGAATGGGTATAATGCTTTTTTTTAACTTAATCTTTGGTCTAGTATTTCCTAATTCAAACTTTGTCAGTTGCTTCTTTTCAGGTTTCTTACTATTTTGTGATCATCTGAATTCCCATGTGGGTTTTGAAAAACTCTAGTTGGGTGATGATGAAATTATTCATTTAATTTGATTTTGTTTTAGTCTTGGGCTTGGTAATTTTCTTGTTATGGATAACAATGCTTGATTTCATTCTGGTGAATGTAAAATTCTGTGGTCTTCTGAGTTTCCATTGGGTTTTAAAAAGTCTTTTTCGGTGGCTATAGATGTATTTGTGAAGATTCCTGTTGATCTTGGGTGCCTTTAGTGGAGTACACTTATTTTTCAATAGCAGTCAGCCAATGCTGCTTGCTTGTGTTTTGTCCCACCGTAACGACTATCGTATTTTAGGAATTTTACAGACAACCAACTTTTTAATTCAAGTTTATGAAATGTACAGCAAAATTTTGATTACTTTTATTTTTCCAATTTTTTTAAAAAATGAAATTATTTTGGCGACAAAATTAATTTGTTGCCAATTCTTAATTTTCCTTGCCTATGCCATATTAAAAAGTTATTGCCGACAAAATAGGAACTTCGTCGCCTATAGTTTTTTAGCGACCAAAACTACTACTATGGCGATGAAACAATTTCGTTGCCTGTATAACTTTAGGCAACGAAATGGTTTCCTTGCCCAATTAGCGACGAAATTATTTTGGCACTCATGTGGAAAATTTTTGTCACAAAAAAAATCTCATTTTCAGTGGACAAACAGGTTTGGCAACCAAAACTTACGTTTTGGGTGACGAAATAACGTTGTCACTATATTGCGACGAAACTTAAATTTGGTCGCCAAGTAGCATTGTTGACGGATCTACAGCGAGGACATTGGCAATGAAAATACTTTGTCGCCTATAGTATAAGCGACGAAATCCATAATTTAAGTGATGAGATTTTTCGTCGCCTAAGAGCATCCTCTTGTAGTAGTAATACATGCAAGTATGTCGTAGTAATGATGTGTAACTGTCATGGTTCACATTAATTGTTTTTCATTTGGTTAAAGTATAAAGGCTTAGAACAAATATGAATGGTTAGTCACATTGAAGAATTTTTGGATAGACCAATATTAATTAGGATTCTAATGTTGGTTAATCTCTTTGATACTGAGTACTTTAGTGTTTAGTGTTTGGGTAAAGTTGTGAACCTTGTAGTATTCCTATGCTAAGAGAAATCCAAATCTTAATTAAAGTAAGACTCCATGTTGGGAGGGTAGTTTATCTATGAAAACCTATATATATATATATAGAGAGAGAGAGAGTTTAGGGGATAGAGCTCCTCTTTACACATTACATTGATTATCCCATTAAGATCACGTTGTTGAAGCCGTAGTTAAGGAGTGTTATAATTTTCCAATCAAAGATCCAATCAAGGTTATGTTAGTTTTCGTACTAAAATGCCAAACTAGCTAAACGAGTAACATTTAGCAAGCACAGACTATGGCAACACTGATTGAATAATTTATTGTAATAATGAAGCTTTAAACTAATCTAAACCCTCTTGTCCCAATGTCCCATTAAACACAATCATCTGTTGAATGAAATAGACAATAGTAAGTAATCAGAACACAATGATGAAATTAGCAGCGTTAGTGCTAGACAATTAGAAAATCTATCCAATGTGTTGACCCTTGTAAATTATGAATTTGGATTGGGCATCTATAATCCAATTTCAGGGTCAGGAAAGTTTGTCAGCCATCCACGTTACCTCATTGTTCACCCAACACGACATCATTGACCCAGCCTGGTCACTGATCTTTGCAATCAGATGATATTCATAAAAATCTAGCAATTTATACTATGTTAGTGGATCTCGAATGCACTGACGCATCTTTAATTTTAAAAGTAATTATCATATTTGTTATTACCTGCCTAACTTAGAAAAAAAATGATACAAAGGGCCATTACGCCAGATTGAAAAGCTGGGCTTGGAGTTTACGTCAGGCTCGTGAAATGGGCTTTGCCCCGACTTAACTGCCGAATGGACTGGCTCAGACTTTGTAGTTTATCATTGCGCCTGAACCCAAGTTTTGGCTCAGTTGCTAATGTGGAGGGCCAGAGTTGGCTAGGACTTTAAGGTCCATGGAATGAACCTAGCCTGATTTCATGTGTAAATTAAATGGGCCACGTTCAGACTTTAGACCTACCCGGGTGCGTGCATGAGATTATGTGAACAAGCTGTGTGCTCAACCAAGTGTGCATATAAAAATTAAAAAAAAAGGGTTTGGACACCCTCCATTATTTAAAAAACAGAAAACCAAGTGTGCATATAAGTAAGCAAATACAAACCATGCAAATGATTAGCCTATTGAATCTGCAAAAAGTAAGTTACCAATGTGATCTTGCCTCCTGCATGTCACGCTGACCTCCATTGTCACGAAAAGGGGGGAAAAATAGAAAGTAACACAAATAATGTTTAATGATCAATTGGAACAAATCCATTGTTAACTCTCAATTTGATACATTTAGTCTTTTAAAGGGTCAATAGGAAGACGATGCGAATTTTCCACCTGGCTCTTTTCATAAATGTCAACGACAATCTTTGAACGATAGTATGGGATGTCTGTTTGCTTAAATTTGATTGGACGGCGAAATGCACAATGTTCTGCATATACACAGGCAAAGACACCGCAATTGTATCCGTTCTCTTGGTATGGAATTTCTGTCATCACAACGATTGACCACATATTGGTGTCATTCCAACCATAGTTAGAGAATTCCCTACCCAGGAAAGCAACCTGTAAAACCATTCAAAATACATCATGAAACTCAAATCATTCAAATAGAGTTGTCTATTTAATATTCTTGTACCATTGAAATTACTTACGAATTCTCGGCAAACATTTATCGACTCACAATCTGTCACCATGCTATTATAGAACTCCCACTTTCTTTTGTCCGTATAACCAACTAACAATGTAAAGTGGGATTGGTGCCACAAAATGAAAAATAGCGTCCTCCTCTCTTTAACTTCCGACACTTTGATTCCATTATCACCAAACACATTTTGCTCTAGTGCCATTTGATTGTTCGTTCCCCACCAAGTCTATAAAATATAAAATAATGTTAATATATATAGGAAAATGTTGTGAACATGTTCTCAAATGTTCTTGAAACTTATGAAAACACTAGGATCATAGAAATAAGCATCCGGGCAATGTTCCTTCATCACTTCGAACCACCAATACATAATATTGGTGTCAAACCATGTTCCCTCCTCAAGTGCCTTTTTCAAGTCATCACTTGTTACGAATGTACAGTATACATCAAGTTCAGCTTTCCTGTGAATACAAAAACAACTGTCTTATAACTACAATTTGATGAAGTTACTTCCAAAAGTAAATGTATGGAATATTAGTCACCTCTCTCTATGGAATCCTAAAAACGCATCCAATATAGTTTTCTCCTTTTCTGTCAACATGTACTTAGAAACCACACGATCATGTGCATAATCCTCATATATTTCTTGGATCTTCTTCTCAGGTTGTAGAGTGTTAATGGCAGACTCGCGTGTATCCATTTCACTAGCAGACGTAGACAACAATATTGGTGTAGAGAGGACATCCTCCATTGGCGGCGTTGAAGGAGAAGCAAATTTGTAAGCGGGAGAAGGCAAAGAAGTAGGAGAGTCTACTTCAATAATTGGAGAATAATCCAACTTCCTAGTTGAATGAAATAGACAGTGGTAACTAATCAAAACAAAATGATGAAATTAGCAGTGTAAGTGCTAGACAATGAGAAAATGTATCCAAAGTGTTAGACCCTTGTAAATTCTAGGTTGGATTGGGCATTTCTAATCCAATTAAAGGGTCAGGTAAGTTTGACACCCGTCCATGTTACCTCAGTGGTCACCCAAGACACCTCATCGACCCAGCTTGGCCACTAATCTTTGTAATCAGATGCAATTCAGAAAAAAATCTAGCAATTTATACTGTGTTAGTGGAGAATTTTGAATGCACTGATGCATCTTAAATATTATAATTAATTATCTATTCTCCTTTGTTGATCTAAAGATTGTTTTTTATTACCTGCCTTACTTAGATACATATGATACAAAGGGCCATTAGGCCAGCTCTAAACGCTGGACTTGGAATTTACGTCGGCTCATGAAATGGGCTTTGACCTGACTAACCGTGGAATGAACTGGTTCAGACTATATAGTTTATCATTGAGCCTGAACCCAAGTTTTGGCTCAGTTGCATATGTGGGAGTTGGTTAGGACTTGAAGGTCCATGGAAGTCATGTGTAAATTAAATGGGCCAGGTCCAGACTTCAAACCTACCGAGGTGGGTGCTTAAGACTGTGAACAAGCTGTGAGCTCAACCAAGTGTGCATATAAATAAGCAAAGACAAACCATACAAATGATTCCTATATTGAATCTGCAAAAAGTAAGTTACTAATGTGATCTTGCCTCGTGCATATCACGTGGTCCTCCATTGCATACAAAAGTAAAAAAAATAAGTTACACAATTTGATAAACACATCACCTGTATCTGTGAGGTGGCCTGGGCACTCTCGGAGAAGCATTGGCACTGCACAGTACAAGAGTACCATTCACCGTCACGAAATCAAACTAAGGGCATTGCCAGAAGCAGTTGAAAGCACAAAGCATAATTGGGTGGAGAAATTAGACTTCAACATAGGAGTTTACCTTCCTTGGATCCTTGTTATCCTAAGACAGTGTGGAAGAATCAATCTAGGACAAAAATCTTCGTAGAACATTGTCAGTGAAGGCAAGCTTACTGACAAACAACGAATTATGCTTCTAAGTTTTCTTAATTTGAATAGAATTAGATAGCGCAATCCTGAGAGTGGATAGTCTGGCAGTGACTCATCTCCTTCTATAATCTCCTCCAAGTCCTCACAATCATTTAGATATAGGAAATTCAAGTAATCTAGATATTGCACCATTTCAGAGGAGAAAATGTACTTCAGGCTGTTACATTGATCAACAACAATTCTTCTTAGTTTCTCAAGGTTTTGTGGCGCTTCTCCCTCAAAAATTTTCTTCAACGCTGGTATCTTGTAGAGACGTAAGTCCTCAATAGTTTGCAATGCACCATCTCCAACATCTCTCCAATTTATGACACATTCCATTTCAGGGCAAGCCTCAATGCGAATATACCTCAAACTCTTTGAATTTCCCACTAAATGAGAGAAACATTTTATGTCACTTCCATTCAAAAATATGCCCTCAGCATGTGTTAGCATTGCCTTTACCCCATCTGAGTATCTGCCAGAGCCAGATATATGCACCTGCTTTGCACAAGGAAAAATAATTTCTGACAAACTATTTGGGCCAATGGAAATTTTAAATCTCCTCCAAGTTGACCATTGCCAATGAAATACATCTTTTGCCACACAATCAATGTTAGAGATGGTGATCGTAAGAATTCGCAGGTGTCTCAAGGTTGCAACTTCAGCAAGTGTGGCTGCCCTCTCATCTTCTCTCTCACTTTCTTTTGCCCAACTTATGGAAGTCCCAAACAAGCACAGTTCATTCAAATAAGACAGTGCAGTTATCACTCCGCACGGAATCGTCAAGAGCTCCTTCATATAAGAGAGATTCAAAAACCTAAGCAACGCTAGGTTTTTCATGCCTTGGGGCAAACTTCTGACGCCAGAATGTGATAGATCTAGAAATTGGAGTCTCTTTAGCTCTACTAAAATTTGAACCTCTCTTAGTTGTTTACATTCCCTTAGGTTGAGGTAACGCAAATTGTGCAACGATTTTGTGGACATTGGCAGAGATTCTATTACAGTGGAACTTCAATCAAGCACTTGAAGGTTTGGCATGCCTTCAAAGAAGTTTGTGTGGATCGTAGTCAGATAATGATTTTCTCTCAATATCAAGGAAAGAAGATTAAGGCAATTAGGAACAAATGGAAGGCTACTTATCTCACTTCTCATCAATGAGATCCTCTGTTTCTCTCCCCACATCTCCTGCAGTGGCTCCCATAGTCCAACCCCTGCTCCAACAATGTGGCGTGGAGAGTGATCAAGATATGATGGTGCCATCTGTAGTGCCATATCACGGATTAATTGATGCATCGTGAAGAAGTACTCATCACCTTTCTGCTCCGACTGCAAGAGGCACATATCCTTGAGTTGGTTAAGGATGTAGTGCCCCTTGTCATATGCAGCAACCAAGTCATCATCATGTAAAAGGCCCTCTGCCACCCACAACCGAACTATTTCCTCAGTGTCTATTTCTTCATTTTCTAGATATAGTGAGCAGTACAGAAGACAGGTTTTAAACCCATTACTCAAGCAATCAAAACTTAACTTCAAAGCTGCAAAGACTTTAGACTGCATATCGGGAATTTCATGTGGTTGTTCCTTCAAATCTCCCAATGTTTGTTGCCAGACCTGTATCTCTTTGTTCCCTCTCAGAGATTGTCCAACAACGTTGATTGCTAGTGGCAGGCCATGCAGCTCCTTCACGACTTCCTCTGCCAAATGTTGCATGCCTGGTTGAAGGGCCACCTCCCCTGCATTGTCAAGGAACAGGTTCCAAGCTTCATTTTTCTTGAGAGTGTCTACTCTTGTAACCACATCTACTTCCATTTTATTACAAACTTCAACATCCCTTGTAGTTATGATGATTTTGGATCCGTTTTGCCGGTCGGGCTTTGGAATTCCGATTCGATCCAGCTCAATGGCTTCCCAGAGATCATCTAGGATCAGTATGAACCTCTTGCTCTTCAGCGCAGCTAGTACCTGAGCTCTTATCCTCTCTTCATTATCATTTTCATCGAAGTTCAAGTCCAACCTCTTCAAAATCTCCTTTCGGATCTTTTCCAATTTGAATATTTCGGAGACACTTATCCAAATCACAATGTCGAACTCTTGCGTACCAAGGAGCCTATTATTAATGATCTTCACGAGAGTAGTCTTCCCTATTCCTCCCATCCCGTACACAGCTATTATGTGACTCTGCTCACTATGCAAGTGATCCCATATCTCCTGTAAGGTCTTTTCAGATGTACTTTGAGCATGCATTGTGGGGGTGGACATTGGCAATACACTCGGTCCAGAGCAAATGCGTGGGGAAGAAACAATACCTCTTTCGTTAAGGTCCTTCATATTTTCCGTCATTTTAGTGGCCCTTCTACCCAACCGGTGGCGTGACCAGTACTTAGCAAAATTCCAGTTTGACATGGCCTCACTGTTCTGGAATTCTACTGTCATAGACTCAGTTTCTTTTATGAAGTCCGCAGCCTTCTGTCTTTTTCTTGATGCTTCCTCACCATCTGTTTCAAGGTCCTCACGCTTCCTTTTAAGCAATTTAGCATTTTCCACCAGAATGTTCATATTAGCTGGAAGATTTTTGAAAGATCTTATTTCACGGCAAACTGGAGGGCCAATAACTTGAATGGTCTGTGTCAAATCTGCAATAATTCCTACGACTGAAGCCATGGATGCCATGGATGGAGCAACGCCTTCAAATTACCAAGTGCAATAACACTAGTTGGAAGTAGTCACAAACTGCAGTTTTAATTTAAAAAATACAATAAGGGATCAGTTACAAAAATAGGTTCATGAGAAACTGCAACGAATACTTTAAAATAAAATGCAAATTCTGCAATAAGCATTTGAACAAAAAAAGATCAAAGTTTCTCGTAGTAGCAACATCTCACACATGATCAATCCAACAATATACATCAATCCAGAAATATACAAATGGGGCCCAATGCCAATGAGCAGCTTACATCAAGCAAAGCAAAGGTGTGTTCCGAAGTTTAAGGGCTTGTTTGTGTAAAGCCGTAGAAGAGAAAACAGGGTTCTGCAAACAATGGAGCGCCCAGGGAATTTTCCTCGGAGGCTCAATGTAAAAGAAGAAATGAGAAAAAATTAAAAAATTATTAAAATTTCAAAATTATAGGATTTTTTTTTTTTTGGAACTTTTCAGGTTTGAATGAGAGCTTAAGCCCCCACTCAACTCTACTTGGGTCCGCCCCTATTTGCAAAAATGCAAGTTGGACATAGGATGTTGGACTCACATTTTCATCTTAGGGAGAAACGATCCCATAAAAATACAATTTTTTTTTTTTTTTTTGCAGTGAGTTTGTTGTACTAACAAAAAAAAAAAAAAAAAAGAAAAACCTACCACCTGGATTATAACCAAGCCCTACCTTTTTGTTTCCATTAATTAAAAAAAGAAAAAAACAGGGCTTGCACAAAGGTGCCTTAAATATGCTTTGAATATGATTCCAATAGTGGCATAGGTGGAGCCAAAGTTTTCTTTTGTGTGTGTGTGTTTGGGGAGTGGGCAAGGGCGTTTAGTTGACTGATAAATCTTAGATTCATTGATTAATTATTAATTGTTTAGAAGTTATGATTATGAATATCACCAAATGGGCAAAGTATGGTGTTGTATCATTTTCAATAATTTACTTTTTATATGTAAAATCTATGCCTATGGCATGTCCTTGCATGAATGAGCTTTGTAATATGAGCACCATAGTTTTTCAATATCAATAATTTACAAAAAAAACTTTTTGTTATTTTACAAAAAAAAGTTTTATAAACTAGGTGTCATCCATGCCGTATATGAGCATCATAGTTTATAGAACTTTTTTTTTATAGTTTTTCAATATCAATAATATATAAAAAAAATTCTAAGTATAAAATACACCTACATTTCCCTTTTAGACAAAACTTCTTAAAACTTTGTGAGTGTTTTTGAAATATGAAAATATTAAAGCTCACAACAATGATTCCAAATTGCTCAAAATAATCATTTTCTCTTCACTTTAGAGCATAGGCCTATTGTGCAGCATGAAGACCACTAAAAAGCACTTGATGTAATATAAAGTTTTAATAAATGTAGAATGGAAGAAGTAAAAAAAGTGTTTTTAAAAAGGTAACGTGACCATTAGACTTTAATGTAGTTTGGATGAAAAAGGGGAGGCGAGAACAAAAGCAAGACATTTACCTGAACTTCTCCCAGTTTTCATTTACTCTTCCAAAAGGCTTTATTGTTTACATCAGACGAGTAAAATAAAAGAGGAGTACTGGTCAAAGCATAAATAAATTTAAAGAGATGTAGTACAAAAAATACCATACAATAATTTTACTCTTCCCAAATTTATCCAAGTCAGGAGAGTAACACAGAAAGTAAAGATGGGTAAAGTCCCGTCAAGAAGTTACTTTGCATTCTATTCTTTCCATCCAATCATCCATTAAGTGCATGGTTGGCATTGCTATTTCCAACATCCACTGATCTAAATGTCTAAAGCCAATAAAGATTTGAAAATAAGAGCTTTTGACACACAATTTTTCCTACTATTCATTTTAGAAAAGTGGCAAATCCAACAAATATGAATTGCCTCAATTCTAGGTTGTGAAAAATAAGAGGCGTGGGATCTGAAAAAACACGCAGAGGAAGAAGCTACTTTGCGGACAAGAATTACCCATAGATCGAACAATAAAATATGTGTGCACGTTTTTCATCAACTGTTGCAATTTATACTGATGGAGAGTTGATCCCCAATGGGTTACAGAGATAATGCATGTCATTTGCGTGAGTGGGAGAGGATCCATAAGCGGACTGAGGGTTTTCATTTGATGGGTGCAGCCCAAATAGGCAATTGTGCTTTGGGAACAATTTTTTTAATGGTTTTCTCTCTACTTTTGGCAACAAATCATAGTTGTTAATGTTGTTTCCGATTCCATTTCGGTTTGGCCTCCAAAATGAAAATTTTTAGCTGATTCGGAATTTCGGCGAAACTTCTTAAAATTACATTTCAGGAAAATATATAAAAAATAATGTATAAATATGCAAAAAAATAAATGAATAAAAAATATTTATGGATTTAATCCATTATAGTAAAATTTTTTAGAATTACATTTTGAGAAAATATAAGAAATACAGAGTATATATATGTAGAGAAAGTAAAAAAATTAAAAAAAAATTTATGTCAAAAATCATTTTGGCCAATATCCGAAATTTCGTCCGAGATGGACTGATATGGCCTAGATTGATGAAAGTCAAATAAAAAATTACAACATGCATTTCATGTCAAGTTCATGGCTGGAATGAAAAATTTTAGCCATTTGGCCGAAACGAAATGAACTTGATAAGTATAGAATAAAGACAAAATTTTCATTTGGGTTTTGCGGTTGGATGTATAATTTTTATGTTAATTTTTAAAAATAATTAAAAATTTCACTATAGTTTCAGAAGCGGACCAAGGTCCAATGTGTACGTTCGCTCCAACATGAATATATGTCGGTCCACCCCTGTCCATATATGATCAACACGATGATCATTTGTTATAATTAAATAAATAAAAAAAGGAGGGTCTTAGATGAGAACCATGGAAATGACTTCTGTGCCCATTGTGGACTACTGGGGTTAACTTGGACCACACCTACAGATATAATTTGACCTTGATAGATACAAGTACTAAAAAATAAAATATTGACTGATTATCATGGGGCCAAAACTTTGTGGATTGATTAATCTAGTATGATATTACATCACAAAAAGACTTGGCTCGGCAAGTCGGATTGGAGAAACTGTTTTCTTTGATTAGTGATTGATTGTGGGACCCACCAGTATACATATATACCTCAACAGTATTCATGCACATTTATATGGCTGACGTCAATTTCACGAGTCAGGCCCACATGGCAAGGGCTAGTCCCATAGTTCACATGCATGTCAGGCCACTCAGGATTTGGGCCCACAACGTTTATGGCCGTCGTATCCTCCTCCGTTATAAATTTATACTCTGTTGTGTTACTGATAATAATAATAAAAATAAAAAATACTGGTTAGATTTTCGTTTTTCTTTATTTGTGCTTGATTTCCGGGAAAAATCATTCAAATTAGTAGGAGATTTTTAGAAATGCCATTTTTATTTAAATCATTCAAAGAAAGTGTGACTTATTATTTGTGCATAACTTCCATTTTAAATAATGACAAAAACTACCCCACTAATAAGAGGCAAAAGAGTGCATAACAAATGATATATTTAAAAAGATCGTCTAATGTTGACCACCATGTTTTCAGATCTAAGCCTCGTTTTTATGGCTCTATTATGGATGACTCTGAATAAAACTAGAGATGCCTAGGGTGTAGATTGGGTTGGGCCACCCAAGCCTAAATGGCCCCATAATGCGCCGTGGCCTTGGCCAGTACAACTAATGGATGGGCCATGCAAGGCTAAGGTGTCATGGCCCGTGGCACAACACAACCCAGCTCATGAATTGCATGGGCAGAGCTGGGCTAGGGTGGCATGGGCTGTGGCACAGCACGGCCCAGTCCATGAATTGCACAAGTGGTGCTAGGCTAGGGCGTCACAGCCCGGGCATGGCACTACTCAACTGGCTTGGTCAAACACACCCACTGCCCCACACACACAAAAGAAAAAAAAAGGGTCAATTTAGGGGTATTTTGCGTCATTTTAACACTTAGTTGATTTATAATGGGCACTTCTAAATGTACTCCAATTTGGACTCTTCATACACAGCAAAATAAATAAATAAATAAATAAAAGTAAAAGTAAAAATAAAAAACTCCAAAACAACCCCACCCCCTTCTCTCGCTACACACTTTCTCTCTTCCTCCTTCCTCCCCTTCCCCACCTCCCTCTCAGCTGATGACAAGCTTCGGCGGCACCAGAGGGGGACTCCCTTCTCTCTCTCCCTCCTTCTTCATCTCCTCTCCTCTCCTCTCCTCTCCTCCCTCTCCTCTCCTCTTCCACTCTCGTAGGGTTGAACAGGGCGGAGAGGAGAGGAGAGGAGAGGAGAGTACAGGAAAAGGAGAGGAAGAGGGAGGGAAAAGGGAGCACAGGAACAGGAGAGGAAGAGGGAGAGAGAGGAGAAGAGGAAGAGTGGTGTAGCCCTAGATCTTTAATCAAGTGTAGATTAATCTTCCGAAGGATTGATCAAATCCATAGATTGATTTCAACGGCTATGGCACCCTCACAAGAGAAAAAACACCATAACTGAGATAAATCTCAAATAAAACTTGATTAATTGGAAATCAGCATCTACAATGGAAGGCTCCTATATATATATACGAGTGACTGGTTTTAAATAACCAAAGCTTACTAAAATAAAATAAGCACTTACTAAATCCTATTAAGTAATTACTAAATATCAATCTAACATAAAATAATAAATAAACCTATTAATTATAAACTATCTAATCCTAGGATAGGGATCCTTGATCTTGCATAGATCATGGATCAAGTGGCACCCATCAATGTCTGCAAGCTTGTAATTTGGGTTGGATCTTAAATCTGGTTTGCATCAAAGAGGAAGAGGGAGGAGGAATAGGAATAGGAGGAAGAGAAAGAGGAAGAGGAAGAGGAAGAGGGAGGGGAGGGAGAGGGGAGTTCCCTTTCGCCGCCGGAGGTCGTTGCTGGCCGGAGGGGAGGTGGGAAGGGGAGGAGGGACGGAGAGAGAAAGGAGAAAGTGTGTAGAGAGAGAAGGGGGTAGGGGTGTTTTAGAAAAAAAATTTTTTTTTGGTTGTGTGTAAAGAGTTCAAACTAGAGTACATTTAGAAGCTCCCTTTATAAATACCCCATTTCCCCTCATTTCTTAACACTCATCCACACTCCCAAAGCTCTTTCTCTTCCTCGAGGTTTCTTAAGCTCTCTTTAATTTAAGTTTTATTTTTCATTTGTGCATTTAATTTATGAACTCCAATGTTTGTTTCAAGTTGAAAACCCTTATAGTCTCTATAAAAGTCCATTTTAATAGATAAAAAAATTTTAAAAGAAATAAAAACTTATGAGGGAGGGCCCCGTGGGCTGGCACGGACAGGCCAAAACCTTCTGGCATCTGGGCTCGCACGGCCCAGCCTAGTTTGAGAATGGCTTACAGGGCAAGACAAATGTTGTGCCGGGGGCCGTGATGAGCTGACCCCTGCCAGCCTGGGCACAACAAGGCCGGCCAATTTGCAGTCGGGCCATGCTGTTTTACACCCCTAGAAATACCAAATAAGTAAATTTTTATGTTACATCAGTTTTGTTTTAATTCTCATTGAATCCAAAAATACGTTCTTAAAAAAAAAAATTGATGTCGCATAAATCGGTTCTTTGCCTTCCTGCTCTACTTCTACTGAAGTGTAAGGATTAAAATATTGGGAAGGAATAGAATTTTGTCTTCTATTGCTTGTTTACTTTTCCTCCTCATCTTTTCTTTATTTATTATTTCACATCTACTTTCCTTTGCTTTTCCCTCTCATGTAGGACTGCCAAAGGGCTGGGCCGGGCCGGGTTGGCTGCGCTTTGCTAGGCTCGGGGTTATCCTAACCCTGCCCTCAATATATGTAGGGGTGGACTTGGGCAGCTCAAAGTCCTCGGAGGGCCTATACTACCTAGCCCCTTATCTTACGCGTGACGGGGCCAAGGCATGGCTCAGGGATCAAAACATGGAAACCATTATTATTATTATTATTATTTTACATTATTTACAAGAATCGAGTGTCAATTGAGCATTATCTTATCTAACCTCAATTGTGAAGAGTTCATTAAAAAAAATTTAGAAACTATAACTTGTCTCAAAAAACTTTCTTTTATTGGATAAAGTCATATGTGCTTTGGTGACTTGGTTTTAGATACATAGTTTTATTTATTTTGTCAAAGAAGAAAAATAGTTAAAGAGTTTCATCTATTTCACACATTTCACAAGAATTTCCATGTAAAATCATCCTAGTAATGTCTTATCTTTGGAAATTTTAAACTACTTACATTTACATAACTTTTTTTTTCAACTTAGCTTTGATTTGAATATTAAGCATTGTTGGATTTTAGTCACAAAAATAGATGAACTTAAAAAATATTATTAGTTTAGACCTTTAAAAATAAGGAGTTATAATTAAATAATTAAAAGGATATTTTGAACACCCCATATCTTTAAAATCTCATGCACATACAAACTACCTCTATGTATTGGTTGGCATTCCAAGCAACTCTATATCAGGAAAATGTATCCTTATTAATAGGAAAGAGCACATCCTCTTTTTCAATAACAAGAATATATAAAAATAATATAAAGCCTAAATAAAAAGCAACAAAACTCGACAAGAAGGATTAAAAACAACCGTATATGCAACATTTATTGCTTATGTATTAAATACAATACATAACTTAAATAATTAAATATAAATGAAATGAACTAAGTATGTGTGTATGAATTTTTAGGACATTTTGTAATGGGTTGGTGGGAATGTATGAAATTTCCTTCATATGTCCTTTTTATTAATACTAAGTGACCATGACTTTATGATAAGGGCATTTTATTATATATTTACATATATAAAGATACACATTATATAAAATAAATAAAAGTAGGAGGGACAGGTCCCCAGCCTTTTAGCCGCCGGAGGGGACCCAACTGAAAGATGCTTCAAAAACTTTAAAACCTATTTTGAGTTGCTGTCCTGTTTTGAAAACTGAGAAAACCATATGGATATTTTTGACATCAAAAGAATGGCAGAAGCATAGCTTCTCAGACTAGCATCCATCCTTTATTGGTTGAATGTCTTCTCTCTTAGATCTGTGTTGAAAACATCATCCGAGACATGATGTGGGGCTCATGTGGGTAGATTCAATTAAACAGGCTTCAATATAGCAAAACTTAAGTTGAAAATATGACTCAAGCATTCGAAGCTATGAAAAAACAAGCAATACAATCTACTTATTTTAGATTCTAAAACAAATCGGTTCGGATCCAAACCTGGAGTTGGAGTATAAAGGATCTTGATCTAGATTTAGAAACTTGTGGACCCTTAAGCATGGATCTTGATCAAGATCTAGGTACAAACTTCTCCTTGATCTGCAAACCTGATTTTAACCAATTAGAGAATTGGGATCATTTGATATCCGTGGGCATTCCTGTGCCACTCTTTTTCATGAACCATCAGGCTCAACATGGCAATGGTACCTCCGATCCAATGTCAATTCCAGTGCTGTTTTTCATGATTGGCCGTTCAATAAACCTGAATTGATTTTTGCTCTGCCATGTGTCATGGTCCCATCACAAGTCTTGTCCTGAGCCTAGAGATTGCAGGAAACTTGAGTCAAAACACCCATTTGTTAAAAGTTAAAAAAATAATAATAATAAATAAAAGTATTTTTATATAAAAATTACTTTTACACTTGAGTTCAAACACCCATCTGAATAAAATACAGGGTTCTCAAGTAATTTTGGTATAAAAATCTGAAGAAAATAGAAAGAAAACAAACTTCAATTTTCACTTTCTGTCGACCTCAGTTAGAGGAGATTTGATTATAGAAAAATGATGGTGACTTATGAATTGGGATGTCATTTACACTCCTGAAAAGAAGGTCATCTCTGCAAATCCATTAAATTCACCTGACTCTCAAAAATCCAAACTCAGAAAATCAAATACCTCCCTCTAAATCCATCACTGTCACTTTACTCTAAAAATCAAAAGTCAAAAGGAGAGAGAGAGAGAGAGAGAGAGATCACATTAAACATACCTACGAACTCACACAACTAAGTATTAAGTATTCAGCATCTTTCTTTAATTAAGCCCCAAGAAATACAGGAATATGCTAAAACATATAATTATATTCATTTTGGCTTGGTGCAAGTTGCTCTAAAGCCTCTAACAAGACTTGGACTGAGAACAGAAGCTCTCATGTATGTTCAAGATACAAGGCATAAAAAATTTAGTGATTCATTAATAGGAATGGTTGAATCAAATTTGGCTAATGGCCTTACTTTCTTCAACTGTTTTCCCAATTTCTCTGTTTCTCTTACAGATCCAGGTGCACATGAAGCCCTCACTTTTGCTATCCAGACAAAAGGTTTTGATATGAATCCTCATAATCAAAATTTCGCCCTCGTTTATAGAGTTTATTATAAACTCATGAATTCAGTTGTTCTAGGCATAGCCTATTCTAATCAAGCCAGAGGTATGACTACCTTATTGCAAACCAATTTAAAAAATAAAGTTAATATTCCCAAACTTATCCAATGGAATGATATTAATTTATCTGGTAAATGGCTTTTAGAAAATGCTCAACCAGAAAAACCTAAAGAAAATCAAGACATTGAAAACATAATTGAACATGAAGACGGAAGTGTTGAAATAAATTTCCAAACAGATTTTCGAAATACAACTCCTACAGTTTATCAACCCTCGAAAAAGTCTTATTCTCATCCTCATTCTGTCGTAGGATCTTCCATACAGGAACCACCTCATATAAATTTGAGGCTTACAGGACTTGTTTATCCTTCTTATCAAGCTTCTCCATCTCATACATACAATCCCTCAGAAGCTGATTTCAATATAAATGTTATTGAAATTTTTGAAATTGATAAAGAAATGTTAAAAAAGAATTTAGCCACTCATCCTTTGACAAAAGCTTTCTTTAAAAATATTTCTCCAGAACATAAAGACTTCTTAAAAGAAAAGTGGTATAAATATATGTGTGATAATGAAAGAAACATTTATTTCTTTGATTGGCTTAAATTAGCCAAGAAAAAAAAGTATAATATTGAAGATTTATCCATAAATATGATAACAAAATTAAGTTCATCATGGATTATAGCTTCAACCAGTTCTTCTCCCCAAAGAACTGAAGAATTTATACATTCTCCTTTACATCAAATCATTTATAAAGACACCTCAACCGTACCCATAAAAGATAATGCAAAAATCCAAGGAGATAAAGGTAAATCGGTCTTTGACTTATGTCATACAAATTCCTCATTTCAGTTTGATAATACGTATTCTTGTCCTTTGTTCTCCTTAAACACTCTTTCAGCCTAAGAAGACATGCTTTTAGAAATGTTTAAAGACCTCAAAAAAGAAAAATTAAAAAATAAATATTTTGGGAAAATACAGAAAATAACAAAAAAAAAAACAAAAAAGAAAAATCTTCTATTCCAAGTGTATCTAAACAGTTAAACATGAAAAATGTATTAAGAAAGCAAAAAGCTCTTCCTTATATAGCTCTGCAAGATATTTATAAAGAAATTAATAATCAAAAGCAAGAAATAAACGAATTAAAACAAAACTTAAATGAACATCAAAAAACGAAACAACATTTTAAGAATCTCAAATTTCAAAAAGATAAAGAGCAAAAAGAAAACTTTGAGGAAAAAGTTGTAAATTCTTTAACAAAAAATCCACTCCAACAATGGAAAACTCAAATTACAATTAAGATCAAGAACTTCTCTATTAAAGCACTCTGCTTACTAGATAGTGGCGCAGATGTTAATTTAATCAGAGAAGGATTAGTCCCAACAAAATATTATAAAAAAACCAAAAATAAACTCAGCCTAGCAACTGCTAATAATAAACTTCATATTCACTATAAAGTAAATAATGTCCATATCTGTAAAAATAGAACGTGCATAAAAACTAATTGTCTTTTAGGAAAGAATTTAAATAATGATGTTATCCTTGGGAATCCCTTTCTACAACTTCTACAGCCTTTTCAAATTAATTCATCAGGCCTTAAAACTATGAAAGACAATAAAGAATTACTTTTTGATTTTGTTGAGTCAACTCCCATGCAACATATCAATATTATCCAAAATCAAATCTCATATAAAGAAAAACAAATTGCCTATCTTCAAGAAGATCTGAATTCTCTAAGAATAGAAGAAGGGTTACAAAAACTAGAATTTCAAAATGATTTAATACAATTTAAAAACTCTCTTGAAAAAAAATGTTGTTCTGACCTTCCTTTTGCCTTTTGGCACAGGAAACACCACAAAGTTTCTCTTCCATATATTGATAATTTTGATGAATCCTAAATTCCTACCAAAGCTCGTCCTATTCAGATGAATAAAGATCTTGTCCAATTATGTACAAAAGAAATCAATGATCTTCTTGATAAAAAGCTTATTAAAAAATCACAATCCCCTTGGAGTTGTGCTGCGTTTTATGTAAATAAAGCGCCTGAACAAGAACGTGGTGTTCCCCGTCTTGTTATCAATTATAAGCCTTTAAATAAAGTCTTGAAATCCATAAGATATCCAGTGCTAAATAAAACTGATCTAATTAATCGTCTAGCTGATGCCTTCCTTTTTTCCAAATTTGATTTTAAATCAGGATTTTGGCAAATTCAAATTGCTCCCGCAGATAGATATAAAACTGCTTTTACAGTCCCATTTGGCCATTACGAATGGAACGTTATGCCATTTGGCTTGAAAAATGCTCCCTCCGAATCTCAAAGAATTATGAATGATATTTTTAATCCATATCAAGATTTTACAGTAGTCTATATCGATGACATTCTTGTGTTTTCAAAATCTATTTGTGACCATTGGAAACATTTAAATATTTTCAAAAAAGTTATTATCAAGAATGGACTTGTTTTATCTCAAAAGAAAATGAAGCTTTTTCAAACAGAAATTCAATTTCTTGGTTTTATAATTCAAAAAGGAACTATTTCTCCAGTTCAAAGAGTCATTAAGTTTGCCTCTCAATTTCCTGATGAAATTCTGAATAAAGAACAATTACAATGTTTTCTTGGATGCCTTAATTACGTCTCTGATTTTTATAAAGATCTTGCAAAGGAAAGAAAATTATTGCAGCTCCGTTTGACAAAACATCCAGCAGAATGGTCACCTGCCCATACAAAAGCTGTCCAAAAGATCAAGCAAAAAGTCAAAAATTTACCTTGCTTAACTATCCCTCATCCAGACTTATTAAAAATAGTTCAAACAGATGCCTCTGAAGTAGGTTTTGGTGGCATTCTCCTACAACAAAATGCTCTTGGAAAAGAAGAAATCCTTCGTTTCACATCTGGAACATGGACACCCACACAACAGAATTATTCAACTATTAAAAAGGAAATCCTATCCATAGTAAATAGTATAATGAAGTTTCAAAGTGATTTATTAAATAAAAAATTCTTATTAAGAATAGATTGTAAATTTGCTAAAGAAATTTTAGAAAAAGATGTTAAAAATCTTGCTGCCAAGTAAATCTTTGCTCGCTGGCAAGCTTTATTAGCTATATTTGATTTTGACATTGAGTATTTTGCAGGTAAAAATAATTCCCTTCCTGATTTTTTATCTCATGAGTTTTTACAGGGACAAAAGAATGAGGCCTCAACAGACTAGACCTTTTAGGTCCCCTACGGATAAAGCTTATTCACCTATATCCAGAAAACCCAGTGGCAATTATCTTGAAAGATTGGGAGCAACCTATACTTCCAATATTCCTCAATTTCAAAACCCATCAAACTCTGCATCCAGAAAACCTCAAGCTTCTCAAAACCAATATTTTATCCCAAAACCACCATTGAGAATGTTTACTTTAGATGACACCTTTTATACAGACACTTTTCCTATGGAACATATTATCCAGACCCTATTCGCTCCAGACCATTTCTTTTTTCAACCTCTTAATTATAAAACTTATGAACAAATCCTTATCCGGACTGGCAGCTGCACTATCGACCATACCGATAGCTCTAAAAACTCATATTTAAACACTTTACCATCCCATATTACATCCTATATTCAAAAATCAAGATTATGCATATCCTGTTTGCAGATGACTGGGGACAACCTCTTCATATGCCTCAACGGATTGATTCAGACCTTATCTTTAACTATTATGACTATATATCTACCTGGGAAGCTATTCTCTGTTATCAAAATTCATCCTTCCAGCATTCCTGGTTTATTTGGTTTAAATCCAACCTCCCTAAAATACCCATGTGGTTTTTTACACAATTTTGGATACCATTCGGAGCCACTAAAGATCTTTTTCCTCAAGCTCTTCTCCCTATTTTTGAATCCTATTCAATATCATATAAAGCCTCTCTCAAATCAGAAGAAAAAAAACCTCTACTAATATCTACAGCTTGCAACAGAACCTTATATCACCATGCAATTTTATTGCAAGCATGAAATCCCATGGATCCTGAAATGAGATTTTTATAAAGAAATGGACTTTAGTCCACCGGTTCTATCCAGAGTCATGTATATCAAATTTTGGCATCAATTTGATTATACCACAATCCTACAGCAATATTCTGCTGATCAAGCTATAAAGCCATCCTTTTTGGAAATTCTCACAACTCCAGAAAAAGAGAAAGAACAGCCTTCTCCAACAAGCAATCCAAACAAATAGAAAAATTCATGTTCAACTTCCACTTCTGCACTTCTTGCAGCGGCAGATCTACTTCAGCTCAAAAAAGATCTCCAAAAAGAAATTATGGCACAAATATAGAAAGAAAGATCCGCTGAAAACTCGCCATTAAGCTTCGGTCAACAGTTACATCATCTTTGGGCTGATGATAATCCCTTTGAAAATATCGCTCTTGAAGTAGATACAAATGCAGAAGAGACAAAAAGTGATAATGAAGGATTCATCTCTATCCGAAGAAAAGGAAAAAAATAAAGCCTCGACAAGACATCCGCCTTCTCAAGCCACTCAATTTTCCACAAAGTATCTTGATGCACTTATGAAGGTCTCCAACAGTCATCCAGAAGAATAATTGTTAAATGCATCCTTATCAAGCAAAGTTCCGGTGCCCGAGGCTAAGGCCACGTGTTGCCTCGGGACTTATCGGCACTTTTCATCCCGTCTTCATAAAGCATTAAATATTCAAAAGCAAGTACCCAAATGCCAACAAAAGTGGCTAAAGCCAACATCAAAAGCTCCTTTTGTATAAAATAAAGAGTAAAAGCTGAAGAAAGTACAAGATATGGGAAAATTATCAAGTATGAAGACAAAAACATTTTTATCTCCGATGCAAACACGTAAACACGTGTCAAAAGCTTGTAAAGTTATCCTTCAAGATAATGCCACATGCAGTACCATGGATATTCTACAGCAGAAACAAAGATTCACGCATGCTTTACTACAGTAAAATTTGTCAGACTCAGAGCCACATGCAACTTTTACGGATATACAGCAAATGAAATGTAAATGCAGAAGGAATACACATGTAATGAAATGTAAATCCAGTTTGTAATTACTATAAATAGGCATGACCAGTTGCTTGTATAGGCAACAGTTGGAAACCAGTCCTATCCAAAATCCAGCCATCTCTTCCTATACACCCTCCACCCTTCCGTCCCATTTTGGTATCAGAGCTAAGTTGGCCCCCGGGAGTGTGTCATCAAGTCCACTTGTAATCAGTCTTTATTGTTATCAATAAAGTAGCTTTGTGAGTATTTCTTCACTTATTTTGGTTATGTTGTACTTTACTGTTGTTGTTTAAGGAATTGCTGATTCAGAAGTAAGAGAGTCAAAAGTCTTAATACTTAGTTGTGTGTTTGTTATTATTGAGAAATTTTAATCATATTCCGCCCGGAGCGCAGAGGTAGCCATTGTTATCGCCATTGTTAAGCCGTGTGAAGGCGTTTTAAGGCGTGTTGTTGGTGCGTAAATCCTCAAAGCGTTAGATACTCGTGGTGGATTTGGTTAAAATAACTCGGTAATACAAATTATGGATAATCTTATTAAGAAGCTTGTACTTTCTTCTTCCTCATCATCAAATTTCTTATCTTCCATATCTATTAAAAATAGTGAAGAAATTAGCTCTGATGATTTAGATCAAGTTATTTGTGACTGGACAATTCCAACTGTTCAAAAACATGAATTTTATAAAATGGGAAGTTTTCAATTAAAATTAAGTTATAAAATAAAAACTATTGAACGAACTGAATCCATTACTAGCAATATTCAACATCTTTCTTTAATTAAGCCCCAAGAAATACAAGAATATGCTAAAACATATAATTATATTCATTTTGGCTTGGTGCAAGTTGCTTTAAAGCCTCTAACAAGACTTGGACTGAGAACAGAAGTCTCATGTATGTTTAAGATATAAGACATAAAAAATTCAGTGATTCATTAATAGGAATGGTTTAATCAAGTTTGGCTAATGGCCCTACTTTCTTTAACTGTTTTCCCAATTTCTCTGTTTCTATTACAGATCCAGGTGCACATGAAGCCCTCACTTTTGCTATCCAGACAAAAGGTTTTGATATGCATCCTCATAATCAAAATCTCGCCCTCGTTTATAGAGTTTATTATAAACTCATGAATTCAGTTGTTCCAGGCATAGCCTATTCTAATCAAGCCAGAGGTATGACTACCTTATTCCAAACCAATTTAAAAAATAAAGTTAATATTCCCAAACTCATCCAATGGAATGATATTAATTTATCCGGTAAATGGCTTTTAGAAAATTCTCAACCAGAAAAACCTAAAGAAAATCAAGACATTGAAAACATAATTGAACATGAAGATGGAAGTGTTGAAATAAATTTCCAAACAGATTTTCGAAATACAACTCCTACAGTTTATCAACCCTCGAAAAAGTCTTATTTTCATCCTCCTTCTGTTGTAGGATATTCCATACAGGAACCACCTCATATAAATTTGAGGCTTACAGGACTTGTTTATCCTTCTTATCAAGCTTCTCTATCTCATACATACAATCCCTCAGAAGCTGATTTCAATATAAATGTTATTGAAATTTTTGAAATTGATAAAGAAATGTTAAAAAAGAATTTAGCCGCTCATCCTTTGACAAAAGCTTTCTTTAAAAATATTTCTCCAGAACATAAAGACTTCTTAAAAGAAAAGTGGTATAAATATATGTGTGATAATGAAAGAAACATTTATTTCTTTGATTGGCTTAAATTAGCCATGAAGAAAAGATATAATATTGAAGATTTATCCATAAATATGATAACAAAATTAAGTTCATCATGGATTATAGCTTCAACCAGTTCTTCTCCTCAAAGAACTGAAGAATCTATACATCCTCCTCTAAATCAAATTATTTATAAAGATACTTCAGCCGTACCCATAAAAGATGTTGCAAAAGTCCAAGGAGATAAAGGTAAATCGCTCTTTGACTTATGTCATACAAATTCCTCGTTTCAGTCTGATAACACGTATTCTTCTCCTTTGTTCTCCTTAACCGCTCTTTCAGCCCAAGAAGACATGCTTTTAGAAATGTTTAAAGACCTCAAAGAAGAAAAATTAAAAAAATAAATATTTTGAGAAAATACAAAAAATAACCAAAGAAAATAAAAAAGAAAAATCTTCTATTCCAAGTGTATCTAAACAGCTTAACATGAAAAATGTATTAAGAAAGCAAAAAGCTCTTCCTCATATATCTCTGCAAGATATTTATAAAGAAATTAATAATAAAAAGCAAGAAATAAAAGAATTAAAACAAAACTTAAATGAACTTCAAGAACTTAAACAACATTTTGAGAATCTCGAATTTCAAAAGGATAAAGATAATATAGAGCAATAAGAAAACTTTGAGGGAAAGTTTGTAAATTCTGCAACAAAAAATCCACTCCAACCGTAGAAAACTCAAATTACAATTAAGATCAAGAACTTCTCTATTAAAGCACTCTGCTTACTAGATAGTGGCGCAGATGTTAATTTAATCAGAGAAGGATTAGTCCCAACAAAATATTATAAAAAAACCAAAAATAAACTTAGCCTAGCGACTGCTAATAATAAACTTCATATTCATTATAAAGTAAATAATGTCCATATCTGTAAAAATGGAACGTGCATAAAAACTAATTGTCTTTTAGGAAAGAATTTAAATAATGATGTTATCCTTGGGAATCCCTTTCTACAACTTCTACAGCCTTTTCAAATTAACTCATCAGGCCTTAAAACTATGAAAGACAATAAAGAATTACTTTTTGATTTTGTTGAGTCAACTCCCATGCAACGTATCAATATTATCCAAAATCAAATCTCATATAAAGAAAAACAAATTGCCTATCTTCAAGAAGATCTGAATTCTCTAAGAATAGAAAAAGGGTTACAAAAACCAGAATTTCAAAATGATTTAATACAATTTAAAAAATCTCTTGAAAAAGAATGTTGTTCTGACCTTCCTTTTGCCTTTTGGCACAGGAAACACCACAAAGTTTCTCTTCCATATATTGATAATTTTGATGAATCCTAAATTCCTACCAAAGCTCGTCCTATTCAGATGAATAAAGATCTTGTCCAATTATGTACAAAAGAAATCAATGATCTTCTTGATAAAAAGCTTATTAAAAAATCACAATCCCCTTGGAGTTGTGCTGCGTTTTATGTAAATAAAGCGCCTGAACAAGAACGCGGTGTTCCCCATCTTGTTATCAATTGTAAGCCTTTAAATAAAGTCTTGAAATCCATAAGATATCCAGTGCTAAATAAAACTGATCTAATTAATCGTCTAGTTGATGCCTTCTTTTTTTCCAAATTTGATCTTAAATCAGGATTTTGGCAAATTCAAATTACCCTCGTAGATAGATATAAAATTGCTTTTACAGTCCCATTTGGCCATTACGAATGGAACGTTATGCCATTTAGCTTGAAAAATGCTCCCTCAGAATTTCAAAGAATTATGAATGATATTTTTAATCCATATCAAGATTTTACACTAGTCTATATCGATGACATTCTTGTGTTTTCAAAATCTATTTGTGACAATTGGAAACATTTAAATATTTTCAAAAAAGTTATTATCAAGAATGGACTTGTTTTATCTCAAAAGAAAATGAAGCTTTTTCAAACAGAAATTCAATTTCTTGGTTTTATAATTCAAAAAGGAACTATTTCTCCAATTCAAAGAGTCATTAAGTTTGCCTCTCAATTTCCTGATGAAATTCTGAATAAAGAACAATTACAACGTTTTCTTAGATGCCTTAATTACGTCTCTGATTTTTATAAAGATCTTGCAAAGGAAAGAAAATTATTGCAGCTCCGTTTGACAAAACATCCAGCAGAATGGTCACCTGCCCATACAAAAGCTGTCCAAAAGATCAAGCAAAAAGTCAAAAATTTACCTTGCTTAACTATCCCTCATCCAGATTTATTAAAAATAGTTCAAACCGATGCCTCTGAAGTAGGTTTTGGTGGCATTCTCCTACAACAAAATGCTCTTGGAAAAGAAGAAATCCTTCGTTTCACATCTGGAACATGGACACCCACACAACAGAATTATTCAACTATTAAAAAGGAAATCCTATCCATAGTAAATAGTATAATGAAGTTTCAAAGTGATTTATTAAATAAAAAATTCTTATTAAGAATAGATTGTAAATCTGCTAAAGAAATTTTAGAAAAAGATGTTAAAAATCTTGCTGCTAAGCAAATCTTTGCTCGATGGCAAGCTTTATTAGTTATATTTGATTTTGACATTGAGTATATTGCAGGTAAAAATAACTCCCTTTCTGATTTTTTATCTCGTGAGTTTTTACAGGGACAAAAGAATGAGGCCTCAACAGACTAGACCTTTTAGGTCCCCTACGGATAAAGCTTATCCACCTATATTCAGAAAACCCAGTGGCGATTATCTTGAAAGATGGGGAGCAACCCATAATTCTAATATTCCTCAATTTCAAAACCCATCAAGCTCTACATCCAGAAAACCTCAAGCGTCTCAAAACCAATATTTTATCCCAAAACCACAATTAAGAATGTTTACTTTAGATGACACATTTTGTACAGAAACCTTTCCTATGGAACATATTATCCAGACCTTATTCGCTCCCGACCATTTCTTTTTTCAACCCCTTGATTATAAAACATATGTGCAAATCCTTATCCGAACTGGCAGCTGCACTGTAGACCATACTGATGGTTCTAAAAACTCATATTTAAATGCTTTACCATCCCATATTAACATCCTATATTCAAAAATCAAGATTATGCATATCCTTTCAGCA
This sequence comes from Sextonia rubra, assembly GCA_037013555.1. Classification (NCBI taxonomy): domain Eukaryota; kingdom Viridiplantae; phylum Streptophyta; class Magnoliopsida; order Laurales; family Lauraceae; genus Sextonia; species Sextonia rubra. The sequence goes on along the minus strand of JASUAD010000003.1, from coordinate 7,767,799 downwards.
GACGATTGGGGATAACCTCTTCATATGCCTCAAAGAATTGATTCAGACCTCATCTTTAATTATTATGACTATATTTCTGCTTGGGAAGCCATTCTCTGTTATCAAAATCCATCCTTCTAGCATTCCTGGTTTATTCGGTTTAAATCCAACTTCCATAAAATACCTATGTGGTTTTTTACACAATTTTGGATACCATACGGAGCCATTAAAGATCTCCTTCCTCAAGCTCTTCTTCTTATTTATGAATCCTATTCTGTAGCATATAAAGCCTCTCTCAAAACATAAGAAAAAAGCCTTTATCAATATTTACAGCTAGTAACAGAACCTTATGTCACCATGCAATTCTATTGCAAGCATGAAATCCCATGGATCATGAAATGGAATTTTTATAAAGAAATGGACTTTAGTCCACCAGTTCTATCCAGAGTCATGTATATCAAATTCTGGCATCAATTTGATTATACGACAATCCTGCAGCAATATTCTGCTGATCAAGCTCTAAAGCCATCCTTTTCAGAAATTCTCAGAACTCCTGAAAAAGAAAAAGAAAGGCTTCCTCTATCCAGTATTCCAGATAAACAAAAGAATTCATGTTCAGCCTCTTCTCCTGCTCTTCTTGCAGTGGCAGATCTACTTCAGCTAAAAAAAAATCTCCAAAAAGAAAAATTATGGAACAAATACAGAAAGAAAGATCCTCTGAAAACTCGCCATTAAGCTTCGGTCAACAGTTACATTATCTTTGGGCTGATGATAATCCCTTTGAAAATATTGCTCCTGAAGGAGATACAGATGCAGAAGAGACAAAAAGTGATAATGAAGGATTCATCTCTATCCGAAGAAAAGGAAAAAAATAAAGCCTCGATAAGACATCCGCCTTCGCAAGCCACTCAATTTTCCACAAAGTATCGTGCTACATTTATGAAGGTCTCCAACAGTCATCCAGAAGAATAATTGTTAAATGCATCCTTATCAAGCAAGTTCCAGTGCCCGAGACTAAGACCACGTGATGCCGGCAGAAGCAACGACATGTTGCCTCGGGACTTATCGGCACTTTTCATCCCGACTTCATAAAGCATTAAATATTCAAAACAAGGACCCAAAAGCCAACAAAAGTGGCTAAAGCATAAGCTCCTTTTGTATAAAATAAAGAGTAAAAGCTGAACAAAGTACAAGATAAGGGAAAATTATCAAGTATAAAGACAAAAACATGTCATCTCCGATGCAAACACGTGTTAAAAGCTTGTCAAGTGATACTTCAAGATAGTGCCACATGCAGTACCATGGATATTCTACAGCAGAAAAAAAGAATCATGCAAGCAGCCCTATAGTATCGAACATTAAATTCAGCAATGTAAATGCAGTAGAAATACACATGTAGTGAAATGTAAATTCAGTTTGTAATTACTATAAATAGGCATGACTAGCTGCTTGTACGGACAACAGTTGGAAACCAGTTCTATCTAAAAATCCAGTCCATCCTCTCTTCCCATACACCCTCCACCCTTGTCATCTAAAGTAAACATTCTTAATGGTGGTTTTGGGATAAAATATTGGTTTTGAGACGCTTGAGGTTTTCTGGATGTAGAGCTTGATGGGTTTTGAAATTGAGGAATATTAGAATTATGGGTTGCTCCCCATCTTTCAAGATAATTGCCACTGGGTTTTCTGGATATAGGTGGATAAGCTTTATCAGTAGGGGACCTAAAAGGTTTAGTCTGTTGAGGCCTCATTCTTTTGTCCCTGTAAAAACTCACGAGATAAAAAATCAGGAAGGGAATTATTTTTACCTGCAATATACTCAATGTCAAAATCAAATATAGCTAATAAAGCTTGCCATCGAGCAAAGATTTGCTTAGCAGCAAGATTTTTAACATCTTTTTTTAAAATTTCTTTAGCAGATTTACAATCTATTCTTAATAAGAATTTTTTATTTAATAAATCACTTTGGAACTTCATTATACTATTTACTATGGATAGGATTTCCTTTTTAATAGTTGAATAATTCTGTTGTGTGGGTGTCCATGTTCCAGATGTGAAACGAAGGATTTCTTCTTTTCCAAGAGCATTTTGTTGTAGGAGAATGCCACCAAAACCTACTTCAGAGGCTTCGGTTTGAACTATTTTTAATAAATCTGGATGAGGGATAGTTAAGCAAGGTAAATTTTTGACTTTTTGCTTGATCTTTTGGACAGCTTTTGTATGGGCAGGTGACCATTCTGCTGGATGTTTTGTCAAATGGAGCTGCAATAATTTTCTTTCCTTTGCAAGATCTTTATAAAAATCAGAGACGTAATTAAGGCATCCAAGAAAACGTTGTAATTGTTCTTTATTCAGAATTTCATCAGGAAATTGAGAGGCAAACTTAATGACTCTTTGAACTGGAGAAATAGTTCCTTTTTGAATTATAAAACCAAGAAATTGAATTTCTGTTTGAAAAAGCTTCATTTTCTTTTGAGATAAAACAAGTCCATTCTTGATAATAACTTTTTTAAAAATATCTAAATGTTTCCAATTGTCACAAATAGATTTTGAAAACACAAGAATGTCATCGATATAGACTAGTGTAAAATCTTGATATGGATTAAAAATATCATTCATAATTCTTTGAAATTCTGAGGGAGCATTTTTCAAGCTAAATGGCATAACGTTCCATTCGTAATGGCCAAATGGGACTGTAAAAGCAATTTTATATCTATCTACGAGGGTAATTTGAATTTGCCAAAATCCTGATTTAAGATCAAATTTGGAAAAAAAGAAGGCATCAGCTAGACGATTAATTAGATCAATTTTATTTAGCACTGGATATCTTATGGATTTCAAGACTTTATTTAAAGGCTTACAATTGATAACAAGATGGGGAACACCGCGTTCTTGTTCAGGCGCTTTATTTACATAAAACGCAACACAACTCCAAGGGGATTGTGATTTTTGAATAAGCTTTTTATCAAGAAGATCATTGATTTCTTTTGTACATAATTGGACAAGATCTTTATTCATTTGAATAGGACAAGCTTTGGTAGGAATTTGGGATTCATCAAAATTATCAATATATGGAAGAGAAACTGTGTGGTATTTTCTATGCCAAAAGGCAAAAGGAAGGTCAGAACAACATTCTTTTTCAAGAGATTTTTTAAATTGTATTAAATCATTTTGAAATTCTGGTTTTTGTAACCCTTCTTCTATTCTTAGAGAATTCAGATCTTCTTGAAGATAGGCAATTTGTTTTTCTTTATATGAGATTTGATTTTGGATAATATTGATACGTTGCATGGGAGTTGACTCAACAAAATCAAAAAGTAATTCTTTATTGTCTTTTATAGTTTTAAGGCCTGATGAATTAATTTGAAAAGGCTGTAGAAGTTGTAGAAAGGGATTCCCAAGGATAACATCATTATTTAAATTCTTTCCTAAAAGACAATTAGTTTTTATGCACGTTCCATTTTTACAGATATGGACATTATTTACTTTATAATGAATATGAAGTTTATTATTAGCAGTCACTAGGCTAAGTTTATTTTTGGTTTTTTTATAATATTTTGTTGGGACTAATCCTTCTCTGATTAAATTAACATCTGCGCCACTATCTAGTAAGCAGAGTGCTTTAATAGAGAAGTTCTTGATCTTAATTGTAATTTGAGTTTTCTACGGTTGGAGTGGATTTTTTGTTACAGAATTTACAAACTTTCCCTCAAAGTTTTCTTGTTGCTCTATATTATCTTTATCCTTTTGAAATTCGAGATTCTCAAAACGTTGTTTAAGTTCTTGAAGTTCATTTAAGTTTTGTTTTAATTCTTTTATTTCTTGCTTTTGATTATTAATTTCTTTATAAATATCTTGCAGAGATATATGAGGAAGAGCTTTTTGATTTCTTAATACATTTTTCATGTTAAGCTGTTTAGATACACTTGGAATAGAAGATTTTTCTTTTTTATTTTCTTTGGTTATTTTTTGTATTTTCTCAAAATATTTATTTTTTAATTTTTCTTCTTTGAGGTCTTTAAACATTTCTAAAAGCATGTCTTCTTGGCCTGAAAGAGCGTTTAAGGAGAACAAAGGAGAAGAATACGTGTTATCAGACTGAAATGAGGAATTTGTATGACATAAGTCAAAAAGCGATTTACCTTTATCTCCTTGGATTTTTGTAACATCTTTTATGGGTACGGCTGAAGTATCTTTATAAATAATTTGATGTAGAGGAGGATGTATAGATTCTTCAATTCTTTGAGGAGAAGAACTGGTTGAAGCTATAATCCATGATGAACTTAATTTTGTTATCATATTTATGGATAAATCTTCAATATTATACCTTTTCTTCATGGCTAATTTAAGCCAATCAAAGAAATAAATGTTTCTTTCATTATCATACATATATTTGTACCACTTTTCTTTTAAGAAGTCTTTATGTTCTGGAGAAATATATTTAAAGAAAGCTTTTGTCAAAGGATGAGGGCTAAATTCTTTTTTAACATTTCTTTATCAATTTCAAAACTTTTAATAACATTTATATTAAAATCAGCTTCTGAGGGATTGTATGTATGAGATGGAGAAGCTTGATAAGAAGGATAAATAAGTCCTGTAGGCTTCAAATTTATATGAGGTGGTTGTATGGAAGATCCTACAACAGAAAGAGGATGAGAATAAGACTTTCTAGAGGGTTGATAAACTGTAGGAGTTGTATTTCGAAAATTTGTTTAGAAATTTATTTCAACAATTCCATCTTCATGTTCAATTATGTTTTCAATGTCTTGATTTTCTTTAGGTTTTTCTGGTTGAGCATTTTCTAAAAGCCATTTACCGGATAAATTAATATCATTCCATTAGATGAGTTTGGGAATATTAACTTTATTTTTTAAATTGGTTTGGAATAAGGTAGTCATACCTCTGGCTTGATTAGAATAGGCTATGCCTGGAACAACTGAAGTCATGAGTTTATAATAAACTCTATAAACGAGGGCGAGATTTTGATTATGAGGATTCATATCAAAACCTTTTGTCTGGATGGCTAAAGTGAGGGCTTCATGTGCACCTGGGTCTGTAAGAGGAACAGAGAAATTGGGAAAACAGTTGAAGAAAGTAGGGCCATTAGCCAAACTTGATTCAACCATTCCTATTAATGAATTACTGAATTTTTTATGTCTTGTATCTTAAACATACATGAGAGCTTCTGTTTTCAGTCCAAGTCTTGTTAGAGGCTTTAGAGCAACTTGTACCAAGCCAAAATGGATATAATTATATGTTTTAGCATATTCTTGTATTTCTTGGGGTTTAATTAAAGAAAGATGTTGAATATTGTTAGTAATGGATTCAGTTCGTTCAATAGTTTTTATTTTATAACTTGATTTTAATTGAAAACTTCCCATTTTATAAACTTCATGTTTTTGAACAGTTGGAATTGTCCAGTCACAAATAACTTGATCTAAATCATCATAGCTAATTTCTTCACTATTTTTAATAAACATGGAAGATAAGGAATTTGATGATGAGGAAGAAGAAAGTACAAGCTTCTTAATAAGCTTAGCCATAATTTGTATTACTGAGTTATTTTAATCAAATCCACCACGAGTATCTAACGTTTTGAGGATTTACACACCAACAACACGCCTTAAAACGCCTTCACACGGCTTAACAACGGCGATAACAATGGCTACCTCTGCGCTCCGGGCGGAATATGATTAAAATTTCTCAATAATAACAAACACACAACTAAGTATTAAGACTTTTGACTCTCTTACTTCTGAATCAGCAATTCCTTAAACAACAACAGTAAAGCACAACATAACCAAAATAAGTGAAGAAATACTCACAAAGCTACTTTATTGATAACAATAAAGACTGATTACAAGTGGACTTAATGACACACTCCCGGGGGCCAACTTGGCTCTGATACCAAAATGGGACGGAAGGGTGGAGGGTGTCTGGGAAGAGTTGGACTGGATTTTGGATAGGACTGGATTCCAACTATTACCTTTACAAGTAGCTCGACATGTCTATTTATAGTATGTTCAAACTGAATTTACATTTCATTACAACATAATTTCGTCTGTGTATACATTTTATTTACTGTATGCTGGTAAGCTGCTGCATGTGGTATTATTGCTGGATTCTATGTGTCTGGATTGAATCGTCAAAACGGCATACGTGTTACGTTTCCGTACTGGTATGGATATACATGTTATCACCAGTAGAGATCCAAGCTTGTTTTTATTGGATAACCTTTTTGATGCATAGTAGCAAGCCGCATTTGTTGACATTTTCTTTTTCAAAGAACCTTTGAACCGTGGTAAGCTTCTCATCTTCATGAATAGGGATGTCCTTGTTTTGTACTTTCTAGATAAAGACGCTTTATGGCAATGGTGGTGATGGAAATTTAGATAAGTGCACCACGTGACTACGTGGTCTTCTTCTGAAAGCTTTGTGATAAGGATGCAGTAAATATTTCACTGGATAACAGGTGTCAATATCGGAAGCTTTATTCGGGCACGGATTCTTTCATTTATTCATCCTCTTTATCTTCATCTTTATCTTCATCAGTCCAGTTATTATTTTGCATTTCTCCATGAAATAACTGGATTAATGGTTCACGAGACTTTTCAGAAATGTCAAAAGAAATATCTTCATAGGCATTGAGGATTTGATTTAATTCATTATGTCCAGATTTAGAAAGATGCTGTATGACTGTAGTTTGTTCTGCAAGGTCGTCAGCAATGCAAACTACTCACCGACCGTCACACCAAACATATCGACCTGTGCTTACAAATTCAAGATGTCCTCTTAGATTGAGAAATCTTTGATACTGATCAGAGGCTGGATCATATTGCTGGAGGCGTTCTAGGCTATATGCTCTTGTAGCAACTTCATGAGATTCATACCATTGAGGTGGATAATTAAAAAGAAGATGTTCGTGATCATGTAAAGAAGAACTGCATTTCTTGCAAATTAAATCTCCTTCTTCAAACTGCATGATGCTCCATAATTGATAAGGCTGATAAAACCGTATTTCAGATCTTTCTCCCAAACTTGATGAAATTGTGATAAGAAGTTGTCTGTTTGTGGCTCCAAGGCTGCGAAGGGCGTGGCCCACGATTGCAAGGAGCTGCTGTATTAATTTAAAATCATCTCTGGATAAAGAAAATCTTTGGACTAAGCCTTGCTCGATGTAAGAGATGTCTACTGCATGTGATGGCAGGAACAACTTGGGAAAGCCAGTTGCCCAGCTGATATATTGCGCTTTGAACATTAAGCGCTCCTTGATCTGACAAGAAAGAGTTTTTTCTCTTATTCTTGCAGCAATATCATCTGGAAGGGTTGTGTTAACCTTTTCCAGGAGGTTGATTTTGGATGTTTTTTTTATCAGCATAAGTAGATAACAGTGCTCTTTGATGGATGTTATGACACATTAGAATTTGGGTTTCTAAATCCTTGATATGGGTTACAATTTTGGATAAGGTTTTTCTAGTATTTTTTCTTTTATTGGAAAGGATAGCACTCCAATGAGCATTGATAAGTTCTTGAGAAGTGATGGATAATCCTGGATTGAAAAAAGGAATGGTCATTTGTTGGGATGTTGGTTTGGTATCAGAGCCAAGTTGGCCCATGAACTCATGGTGCTCCAGCAGTTGCTTCAAATCTTAAAAATTGCAAAGAGCTCCTCCATGTTGAGACTGGAGAAAGGTTTTGGGGTAAGGAGGAAAAGGAGCCTTGGTGGAAAGGGAAAGGTGAAGAAAATTGCTGGGAAGGAACTCATTTCCCATGTCAGTTAGTCAATAAGCTCTGACAAAACTGATAGGGATTGGGATAAATATTATATTGTGAAAGATTTTAAGTAGTTTGAATTTTAGAGGATTTATCAAAAAAACCCCATTAATTAGAGTTAATGGGGAATTTATATACTAAAAAGTGTGGCAAAGATAAAAAGGAAGGGATACAGATTTTTAGGGGAAACTGGGTGTTGGAGATTCTCCTATTCCATGAAACATTTGTCCAGTTCCCGATATGTAGGTGAATATATCTAGATATATCTAAAATAAAAAAAATTATCTCTCAATTAAACGGTCTAATTCATTTGGATGAGTGAAAACTCAACGGATTCATTGTAATTTAGAGATAACTTGGATAAAACATAAAATTTGCCCCACTATGGTGATGCACATGAATATTTTTCTATATATATATTTTTTATGTGAAAATTTTTAGCAAAAAAAAAAAAAAAAGCCCAGTGTGTAGAGAATTTGAATGGAGACCTCTGATTGGAAGAAAGATAGGAGAAAGAGATGTGAGGAAAAAAGGACATAATGGAGAAACTGCAGGTGGTAGCTATTTTTATTTGAATGGGTGGATTTGATTTTCGGCATCCAGTTATAGGGTTAGAGAGATGAGATGGGTATGAGGAAGCCCTTGATTATAAATCTTAAAGACCAATAAAAATCTTAAAGACCAATAATTTTTAAGTGTATTTTCTCTCTTTTCTTATAAAACTTAATGGTGGTCAAATTGTGCCCACTTAGCAAAGTGCCAATTCATTGAAGGGTGAAAATGTGTGAGAGGGTTTGCATTGATTATGCCTTGAACCTGCAAAGTGTACAGTCAAACAATGAATGAAAGGTACAAGTTTTTATGGGGCAGGCTAAGGTATATTCAGGTTGACTTTAGAAACATTGGCCTAAGCATGGCCTAGGCTGGATAATGTATCATAAAAGCTTGGCTTGCGCCAACCCATTTAATCAAGCCGGTTGGGTCGAGTTGGCTTTTCATCAATTTTGCAGGCATTCTAGCATTTTTTTGCACTAATAGAATTAAAATACATGCACTCCTTACATGGGCTTGGCTTTGGGCTTTTTATCACTTAATTTAAGCCTAATCCAATTAGTAAATGAGACCTAACTATATATCCAAGCCTGGCTCAAAGTGTGCTAAGCCTGGATTGGGCTCGGGCTGGCATGGCATATGAGCACCCCAATGAAAGGGAAAACGTTTTCTCTAAGATGGGTTAAACTCAAGTGTTGCAAAACTATTTGCTTATAAAATGAGTTAAGATATCATTTGTTTGTAGCCATTTGTATATGAAAATGATTTACATACACAATGATTATGCACAAACACACGCGCACATTTATATATATATATGTTTGAGTTAATTTACGCATAAGATGTGTAATGGTGTGAGTCTGAGTCCAAATTTTTCAAACCTAAATAGATGGTAAACTAAATCACACATAACTGTAGTGAACAGTGATTCAAGTTGGGCGAACAATGTTTTGAGTGTGATCGACACCCTCATTTTTTTAATACTTGTGTGCCCAAAATGATAATTTGAACCATCCATTCTCTTCAAAAGGTTGATCATGACTATAAGACCAATTTTCAGAGGTTTATTTGTCCTATATCTTGATATTTAAAAAAAAAAGGGTCTAAATATGAAAATTGGCCATTTTGGGTTGGGAAGGGCCTTTTTTCATGATTTTTATGACTATGGGGTCAAATCTGAGACCCTGACTCATTATGGATTGTGTAATATTTGTAAAAAAGTAGATGCAAATACAAAGTATAAATACTAACCCGACTTACCCTACATCCCTCATTACCATTACAAATTATTGCAGGTCGGGTTCACCCAGTTAACTCGCTTCAAAAGTTAAATCGATTATTAACAAGAGTCCTCCAAAGCTCTAACCATACTCAAAGTTTAAGTTACACCCAAACCCACATTAACATGCATAGCCATTGTGAGTTATTGCAGGGTGGGTTGACCCACATAACCTGCATATAAAGTAAAATTGATTAGCAAGAGTCCTCTAAGGCTTTAACCATACTCAAAATTTAAATTATACTACGATGAGTTAATTCGTAAAAATGAGATAAGAAAGAAATGAACAGTCCTTAACTTCCTAAATCTAAATGGTGCAAAATTTAAAACCAATCGCGATAGGCAATATGGATAAGCTTTGTGTTGGGTTATGATAACCCTAACTTTAATTTGCTTTATATAAAATCTTAACCAAACCTAGCCTCAAATGATATTGTGTTGAAAATTTGGACCCAGGCAAAGATATTCCATAATTGGCCGTTCCCTCTGTTTTTACCCAACTTAAGGAGAAAATAGCGTGGACACTAGCATGAACTTAATTAGCCATTACATGATTTTTTTTATTTATTTATGTCATATTCATTGTATTTTCCATATATACATAATCCTCCTAAGAGAGAAGAGCACACAGAGATGTTCTTAAGCAAGCTAACAAAAGGCCTATTTGAGCAAAAATAAAGATATGGAATTATCTTATACCATGAGTATGGCATATATTTTTTAAGTAGTTGACCATAGAAATAGAATAGCAAAACTAATAAAAATATAATAAAATTTATTAAAAGTTTAAAAAAGAAAACCATCATATCAAAATAAAAAGGATGCACTCCATCGAATTAAGTATTGAGCATACGTTTTAGTTGCATGTTAGGTGTGTTATGCAGGTAAATGGGTTGACTATAACCCGGCTCATTTAAATGCAAGCCAAGAAAACTTGACCCGCGACCGACTTGTAAATTATGTACGTCGGGTTGTGTGGATCATATGGGGGTCAGGTTGGCCTTGGCCACCTCTAACCCGTGTGGGTTTATATGGGTTGGACTTAACTCCTAGCTTACGGCCCCCAAGGCCAAGTTAATCTAGTACCCTACCACCCCACACAAATCTGGTAGAAATAATGCGTCTTCTGCGAACGAGTATGAGGCCATGATGCGTCGCCTCTATTCAACACACATTTGGGGAAGGAATCCATATAGATTGGAAAAGAGAAAAATTTTAAAAAGACATGATCACGTGGCATGTCTACTGGGCTCACTTGATCACCGGATAAAAAGACAGACTTTAGATTTGCCCATAGACCAGCAATGAGAGTGATTGCACATTGTTATCATCCATCCGGTCAAAAGCAAAGATATCCAAAACAGTGACCTTAACCTAGGAACACTCATCGAATCTGATTTTAGACATTTAACCAATCCAATCAATGTCTCCCATATTCATCATGTGGGACAATATGGGCCCCAAAGTCATCGACACACGGCACAGAAATGGTTTTATAGAGACTATCCACATCATAGTTTTCATTTTCATAGCCTGACCTCGAAATTGAGAATTTTTGATGTTTTGAAATTTTTGTAAAACTTTTAAAAATAACTTTTTAAAATATGTAATAAATATATATAGTTAAAAAAATAAAATATATTGTTAAAAGAAAATTTAAAAAGTTTTACAAAAATTCCAAAACATAAAAAATTTTCAATAACTTTTTAAAATACATATAATAAACATATATAGTTAAAAAAATAAAATATATTGTTAAAAGATCTTTAAGATAAATTTGGCATCAGGCCCAGGCCTCATTCCCGTAGCCCCTTTATAAAACCTGCCCCCAGCCAATACTATTTTCTAAGATTCTCCCAGCCCCAGCCCCAGCCCCAGCCCCAATTTTTTAAACTAGCCCCGGTCCCAGGACCACTCCTTGAGAAACATCCACCACACCACTCCTTGCGAAAACTGGAAGAGTAACCTTAAAAGAAAAACTAGCTAATAATGCTGGTGCGATGCAAGGTATAACCTGACAGATTTAATCTATGCATATTTAAGGTTGGTTTAATCATTTAAACTTTGTAATACGTTTTCAATCTGACATTAGAATAACAATATAAATCTTATATCCACAAAACAATAATAATTAACTTATTAACAACCAATCAAAAGTAGTTGATGGACAACTCCACAAGTTAGCCATTGATAAGTTTATTGAAATTTAAATTAATACTCAAATTAATTATAAATTAATAAAAATTTACGAAATTAATCTTTAAATTTTTAGTCTTTAACATCATCCGATGGGATAAGTAAAGATAACAAAATAAATTGACTTTGACCCAACTCAATCCTTACAAAATTGGATATAAATATAATCACATAACAAAATCATTTTTTAAAGATTAAATATAAATTGCTATTAAAAATCATTTTTATGTAATTCTATTATCTTGAATCACAATTTCTCTTGTCATTTCAATTTCGAAAGTAATTTACTAAAGATGGTGATATTATTAGGAAGTTAATATTCTTCTACTAATAGTTTTCATAATATTTATTATTTTATGACATAAATCCACATTAAATATTGGGGATTGATTTTGTAGGCTTTATATTCCAATCTTGTATATTCTATTGATTAAAAACATGTAACTGAAAAGGATGCACTTGTGAAGATGCACAAGGACTTATTTACGACCCCTAAATAATGTAGTATCACCTTTAACTTCTTCCCACATTACAAAGACGACTCTATCATTTTAATTGCAAAACCACAAAATTTTCAGTTGTGCGAGGAGCAAACCAAAACGATAACCACCCTATTATTGTCGAGGGAACTTGGTGACTAATCTTCAATGACGGTGCTCTGAAACATGAATGTTGGCATACTGTTCTCGGTTTGGTGTTTTGATCATGACTTTTGCAAAAATCGATTCACATGGGGAAGAAGATGTACCAACAGTCATTTTGAATCATTGAGGAAAGATGGTTGCATTTAACAGAGACGTTACGCCAAGAGAGAGAGGAAAATGTGAACAGACGCTTCTTTTGTTTTTTAAGCCCATGAAAGAAGTTAGCCGTGGCTGGATTTGCTGATGTGGCTAAAAGAGAATTGTGAATCCACCTTTGTGCTCTTAGGAGAAAGACTCTGGACTAGCATTAAACCCGTGAGATGCACAAATTAAATCCCATGAAAATTGGATTAAATCTCCTGCAAATTCAATAGCTATTTAAAATTAATATTCAAATCAATTAAATATAACGGAATGGAGAAATAAAATTCTTGTAGTCAACCCCAATATAGTTGGGATAAGGCTTTGATGATAATGATGATGATTCAAATCAATTTCCAATCAATAAAAAAGTGGTCCCTTTTTAATGTTAAGCTTCTATGTTTTAGTACCAGGCTGATTATTGGTGTTAAATATGTGTTTAATCCATATGCTCTCACCGTCAGTACTTATTACGGCCTATTATCTTTTTCCCTTACAATTATACTAATACACATCTTTTTTATCAATATTTAAGCTAAGCATACAATTGACTAGCTCCTACAGATTAAAGTTTTGGACTTGGCTGTACAAACTCAATACCATAAATCGAATATAGCAGTGAAGCCCGGCACATGCACAGAACACACAGTTATACTAAGCTTCTTCTAATTTCAAAAGAACTAACTTGACAAGTTACAAGACAGAACACAGGTCTTGAAAACCAAACAAACAAGTAGAGACCTTTATGACAGCCAGGAGTACATTCACAACTATTGTCAAAATCACCAGAACCAAAAACCTTAAGCCGCGGCACAACATCACATTAATATTATGTTTAGGAATTCAAAAAGTTCCGAATCATGAAAGAAAAGGAACATAAAATTAAAAAAAAAAAGTTTAAGCATACATCTGCTGTGGAGATTATATCAGGAATCATTACCTGTAGACTGTAGGTAGAAAAGGATATGGGATCTGTGGAGAACAACAAATCATGGAAGCAGATTATATCAGGAATCATTACCTGTAGACTGTAGTTAGAAAAAGATATGGGATCCGTGGAGAACAACAAAGTGTGGAAGCCAGTCATCTATAGCACCCTTCTATAGGTGGCTCTCCAGGCAATGCTGTCCATCTCTATGGGTGAAAAGCTGTTAGAAAAGAATCATAATGCAGTAGGCATCAGAATATTGCAGATGTCAACTAAAAAGGAGGAACCAAGACAAGGACAAAAGTACATTTTGAATATACAGATAACTAGAAAGACGAGCAGACCTCAGATGTTCGTTGAGATGTTCTAACCTGAATGAAAAGAAAGAAAAAAAAAATTCAAGCATTAATTTATTAATATTGCTTGTCTCAGAATAAGCTAAAGCTACGAAACCTCATAAATTTCCATTATATTTAATTTCAATTACAAATATGTGATAATAAATCACAGAATGTCTAGAGGTAGCGAATAAATGACCGGGTTGTAGATGATAAATCATCAAAGAATTGCCATAATAAAGAACTGATCCAAAGACTATCCAAATTCTATTGTAAAAAAAATATATACTTTATATGGTATGCGTTCTTCTCTCTTTTCTTATCTTTTTTCATGCTTCGAACTGTTAACAATTGATCCTACCCGATATGTATGTAAATCGATCTTTACATCACAGTGAACTGATTATAACCATACAAAGCTTCCGTATTGTATAATATCAAATATGCATTCAATGTCAAGAAATTCATGAAATACCTGTAATCTGCATCCTGTTGGACTAATTTCAAGTTGAATTCAATAGAATAAAGATTTGGCTTCATATTAAGGGAAATATCAATGTAAGATATCAAAAAGATAGAATTTTACAAAAGTAGAAACATGAGAGGTGAAAAAGTACCTGTCGAAATGGCTTGTGATTGAGTTCCTTGATGTTCTGATATGATTGTAGGAGAGAAAAGAAATATACATATAATTTACGTGGGTTGATTAAACTGGCGAGCCATAAACAGCAAAAGTAGAGTTTAACATTCAAAGTTTTCCATGATTAAATACTTATGCGCCAAATCTTTACAAAATATAAAGAGAAAGCACAAAATACAGACCTTGTAGGAATCCTATCATTCAACACTTCTCATTCTTCAATATTTTTTCTCTTTCTTCTCACTATGAGGCTCTTTCATAACCTCAAACAATCAGAGACAGTAAAAGAAAAATAAAAAAACTATAGAATAAAGGTTACTAACACATTTAAAATTTAGAATCAAGAACAAAACTAATAGAAATGCACAATGTCATAATCTAACAAAACAACTTCCAAAAAGGAACTATTACCACTCCACCTTTAAAATTTGGATCAAGAAGAACAAAACTATCAAAACTGTACATCTCAAATCAAGGTATGTAGACAATGATGATGACTCTAGATTGGATAAATAGCTTCTAATCCATTGTGTTGGGTATATGTCTTGCATTCTGATTTAGCCGGATGAGTCCACTGGGTTAGCTAGGGACTGGTTTAAGGTCAAGGGCATTTTGATAATTATATCGGGGCTTTCTTAGTGGCCAAGAAAGCGGAGATTATATATGTATAGTCTGTAACCCTAAATCTTGCGCGCTGAAGAGAGGTGAGAGCTCTCTTGCCCGTGGTGTTTCCACACCACGTAGGTGAGACGATGTGAGAGAGAGAGTCTCTGTGTACTTTACTTGTGATAGAGAAGATGATCGTCTCTGTACCCGTGGACGTAGCCCTGTTTGGGCGAACCAAGTAAATCTCGTGTCTCTTCTTGTGTGTGGTTTGTTCTTGTTGATCTTGTGATTGATGGATGTGCACAACGGGTGATGTCGGAAAATCACAACAATTGGTATCAGAGCTGAGGTTGGTGTTCCTCGGGTTTCTGAGCGAGGTGGAGATCGCTCAGTGGCTTGGAGGTTGTGCGCATGAAGATCAACTGATTGAATCCTTGTCAAAGGGTTCGGATCTTTGTTGTCAAAACAGAAAAGAAGAGAGATCAGGTTCGTGATCTCTGGTTGAGCCACCATCGGAGAATAAGAAGACGAGATTAGGTTCTCCGGTCTTGCTAGGATCGGAGGAAAAAAAGGATTCACATGTTTTTTAGATCTCGAAGTGATTGCTATGGTTGTGATCACCGGCGTACAAGATCGATCGCGTTCTCGGACAAAATCTGAAACAGAGAAATCGATTTTTTGCTGCATCGGCGAAGAAGACAAAGAAGTTGGGGTTCTCGGTTGGCTGGACATCTTTGTCGGTCTGGATCTGTGCCAGATTTGTGAAGATTCTGCAACCGGATTTGAGGAGGAAAGACCAAAAACAAAAACAAAAAAAAAAAAAACTGCCGTTCGAAAACATGAGATTCTCACCGGGATTTTCGCCGGGATTCTCGCCGAGTCCGTCGCCTTCTCCGGACTTCCAGTTGTCGCCCGTCATCGCAGTCAACTGAGAAGATGAGGGGCCCTGGGTTCCGCCTCTGTCGATGGAACTAGCAACGGGAAGGAAGACCGGAAAAAGAAAAAGAAAAAAAAAATTTCTCACCGGTCTGTTCACTGCCGTTGCTGCTGCTAGCCCCGATTGCGGTCGCCGTTGCCATCCCCGTCGTCGGACCAGCAGTTTCCCGCCGCCGCTGGTTGTCGGACCGTAGCCGAGGACAAAACGCAGGCGTTCGTTTTCTTTGTTGCAGAACAGAGACGGCGTGAGGAAGACGGCTGAAACTGGGTCAGTTTCAGGCCGGTTCAAGGGGTTCGGGTTGGGTCAGTCGGACCTGACCCAAAGTGGAGTACAAGCCCAGAAGAACAGCAGGCTCCAGGTTCGGATTTTTCGAGTTGGGTTGTTTGACCTAACCCGTAAAGAATGAGCCGAGTGAGCAGATTTAGTTCGGGGTCGGGTCGGGTAACAGTTGACCTGACCTGTTAGCAGCGAAGCCCAGGCAGGAAAAACCCAGCAGAGTAGCGCAGTTTCAGGTTTTGGGGTCGGGTCATCTCGACCCAACCCGTGGAGAGAAGCCCAGCAGCACAAGTGCAGTTCCAGTTCGGGTCGGGCTAGACCTGACCCGTGTGCACAGAGTCCAGCCCAGAATGCAGTTTAGTTCAGTTCCGCGTTAGGTGAACCAGACCTGGGTCCGCTTCGAAAGCCCAGCAGAATAGCAAGCCGTGACATCAGCAGTGACGTTAGCACGGTCAACGGGCAGGTTTGACCAGATTTGTGGCTGAAATTGTTTCTGCTATATTTTGATCGTCTGATGTCCGATCGGAGATCCGTTTGCGCCTACGGACTCGTTTCGAGCAGATCTACGCAATGGAAGAGGGTGATTGGCTGTTTGACACTCAACAAGGAGGTTTGACCAATTAGGAGGGTAGAAACTTATTTCTACGATATCGGAGCCATCCTGAGTCGAATTTTAGATCCGTTTCTTCCAGCGTGCTCGTGGTGACGAGATCTACAACTTGATGCAGAAATTTGGAGGAGATTTGAACAGATGTAGATTCAGGCTAGAATTGGGTCTACTCGACCTGGTTGTTGTTGCAAACCTAATAATAGGAGTCGCTGGCCTAGTTGCAAAGGGTCATGTGTTTGATTGATCGGAGGCCCGGTCAAATGGAGTTTTTTGACCGCTCGGAGGCAGAGGTTTCTGCAGTTGTGAAGTCATCTGGACTTGTATTCCCTATCTGTTTTGCTTGCATGCTTGTGGTGGTGTGATTTTCACAATGATGTTGAAGATGGGGCAAGATGGTGAGTGATTCAGATATTGATATCACTCAGATTCGTCAATGGTTTCGAGCTTTAAGTTCGAGGTGGAGTTTGACAAGATGAACTTTGCTCAAAGTTCATGTGCTGGTTCAACAAGTCAAAATGTTGAAGAAAACTGCATCGTTGGTGCAGTGACGTACCATTCAACAAGGTACGTGAAGACATTGCCGGTTTTATCTTCTGGTAGCTCGAGTTGTGCGGAATTCAAGCCAAGGTGGAGATTGTTGGGTATATGTCTTTTATTCCGGTTTAGCTGGATGAGTCCACTGGGTTAGCGAGGGACTGGTTTAAGGTCAAGGGTATTTTGGTAATTGTATCGGGCTTTCTTGGTGGCCAAGAAAGCGGAGATTATATATATGTATAGTCTGTAACCCTAGATCTTACGCGCTGAAGAGAGATGATAGCTCTCTTGCCATGGTGTTCCCACACCACGTAGGTGAGACGATGTGAGAGAGAGAGTCTCTGTGTACTTTACTTGTGATAGTGAAGATGATCGTCTCTATGCCCGTGGACGTAGCCCTGTTTAGGTGAACTACGTAAATCTCGTGTCTCTTTTTTTGTGTGGCTTGTTCTTGTTGATCTTGTGATTGATGGATGTGCACAACGGGTGATGTCAGAAAATCACAACACATTGCTTCCTTTTTATTTTTCTTAACTTTTCCTTCTTTTCCTTTCTTTTCTGCTTTCATCCATTTTTTTTCCCCAGAGTCAGCTATATTATTTAGTTCTTGTTTCTTTTTGAAAACCCATTTGATTAACATACACTAATATATGAATATTAAAACCTAGACTTCCTTTTTGCCTCTTTTTTGTAATAAAATCATCACAATCACTACACCAAATCCGGCTAATCAAAAACCCACCAAAGAAAACAAAGATTAAAGAGGATCATACCATCGATGAGTGCAATGAACACAGATATACCATAAAAGAAAAATCTCTATGCCAATGGCAGTCTAAAATTAACTAATCGTACTATATGGGAAACCCAAACAAAAATCACTGCTTTGCAATATAGATCATAGCAATCATATATGCAAACTAAACAGCAAATGAGGAGTTAATAGGAATCTGTCAAACTAAAAGTTCAAGAGTAAAGAATAATCATCTTAGAACTTGTTCAATGTTTCTTGTATTTTTGAACTTGCATTCAACTTATTAGAGAAAAAACGCAAAAACAAAAACAAAAGGTCAAGAGAGATGATCATATACATTCTAATGTGAATCTGCACTGTGAGATGTGAAAACAAGAAAAATCCTAGTTCAAAATGTGCAGCATAGCCATGCCTCTTCTTAAAGGAACTCTCTGAATACTGATGTTAGTTTAGAGAGATAGAAGCAACATATAACAATTGAGAGAGTGCCATTCTTAGAAGCAACCCAAAGTCAACCACAACGCTGATGACCATAACATTTGCAGCAACAAAAAAGATTATTAGGGGAGGAATGCCGATGTTAGTTTAGAAGAGTTAGAAGCAACATGTAAAAATCAGGAGAGGGCCAACTTAGAAGCAACACAAAGTCAACCACAAAGCTGATGAGAAAAACTTTTGCAGCAATAAAAAGATTATTAGGGGAGAAAAAAAAAAGAAGAAGAAGAAGAAGAAGAAAAAAAAGAATTAGGCCCTCTTCTACAACAAAAGGATGAGCAGCTCCAGCTAGTGGCATGTTATTAGCCATATGCCTTTAAGATTCCAGCTGCCATGGTAGCAACCAATTTCATGAATTCAAAAAAGAAAAAAACAAAATACAGAATAAATGTATGCTCTGTGCAGAACCAATAACCTGGATAGGAAAAAAAGCATGTCTTGCTCAAACACCTTTTGAATGGTGAGTAAAAAAAATGGACTTACCAGTATTTGACAGAATACCTTCTTTGAAAAACACACCCTGGAGGAGCAAAAGATGATAATCACATCACATGGAAAGACTTTTCATGCTTTTCAGCAACACCACATGGCATCTCACAACTAGGTAACAATGAAAGAGTTAAACAAAATAATTTAATTATATTGTTTATTGTGTTGTTGAAAGATTTCATCTACTACAAGATGGCATCAATGCTCTCTTGAGTCTTCTGTAGACTTCTCTAATGCTCTCTTGAGTCTTCTGTAGACTTCTCTTGATCCTATTGTATAACAGGCATATAATGTGAGTTCTACAATCGATCCCCAAAACAGTTCCAACCTTGTTTGGGACCTAAAATGTATGTAAAATAAGTCCAACTCAATGGAAAA
Organism: Sextonia rubra; assembly: GCA_037013555.1. Classification (NCBI taxonomy): domain Eukaryota; kingdom Viridiplantae; phylum Streptophyta; class Magnoliopsida; order Laurales; family Lauraceae; genus Sextonia; species Sextonia rubra. The sequence goes on along the minus strand of JASUAD010000003.1, from coordinate 7,748,250 downwards.
CAGAACAAGGTGAGAAAAATTGTTATAGTGTAAATATATTACACTATTTAATGAGGGAAGAAGAGAATTAGATTACGTGAAAGTTTCAAATGATAGAAATTTAGATTTGGGGAAATTGAGATTTGGGTATCTGAGCACTAAGGAAAGCACGAGCTGCTCATCAAGAAGGTCGAAAGTGAAACATAAAATGGCATAAACTAAATGCTTTTTGAATTACTAAATTCTGGAAATCCATACAAATCCACCAAAAAATTGCCACCAATATAATCTAACCCAGATCTTACAAAACCCTAGATGGAAGTGAAACCGCCAAAATTCCATACCACACGCTAATATCACAAACTCTAGAATGAAATGGAAATTGTTGGAAGCCAAGCCAATATGAACACAAATGAATGCAGAATTGAGGTTTGGTGTTTCTGAAAAAAACACAACTCATATGAAGGTGATTTTAAAAAAAGGAAAATGTTAACCACAACAACTCTATTAAAACCCTTTCCCCTTAAGTTCAATTACATCAAGGATTCCAAAAGCAAAGAAGATTGGTAACATGAAAGAAGAAAAATATCATGGGTTAAGTGATTCAGATATATTCCAAAAGTGTGCAGATAAGAAAACTTTCTCCATTAAAATAGATTTCAGCTCAGGGCTATGGAGCCTTCATAATCTTCATCTTTCTTACCGACTAGAATGGGTTCATGAAAGGAAAGTAGTGCTTATGTGTCATGGTCATGCATTGGGCACTTTCCAATTATAAGCATTTGCTCATGTTCATAAATTTGGGTTGTGGAGGTTGTAAAGATTGGTGTCCAATGGTGTAGAGATGAAGTTATCCTGGTTTTCCCAGACCATGAGAAAAGAAAAACTAAACAACAGTGAGACAAGAGCTGAAGTTTGACCATACCATCAAAAGAAAAAAAAGAAGAAAAAGTTCGTAAATTAGCTTTCTCTCCCATGGTAGCTGATTTCAGTCATTTGCATTTTCAATCAAAGCCCCTACAATGCAAGGTCAACTCTACTAAAACCCTTTCCCCTCAAGTTCAATTGCATCAAGGATTCCAAAAGCGAAGAAGATAGAGAACATGGAGGAAGAAAAGCATCATAAGTTAAGTGATTTAGATATACTCCAAAACCGTGCAGATAAGAAAGCTTTATCCATTCAAATAGATTTCAGCTGAAAGAAACCAGCATGAAATACTTGAGTTCCATCTCCACAGATTCTAACTGTTATGCTCTTTGCTATCTGTGTTTTACATCCTATAAATTGTGGAGGGTTGGTTCACTCAGTTAGTTGCACGACAGGGAAGTCCATGTGTCCTCTCTACAAAGGAGCATGGCCTTTAGTAGAACACAAACACCAAATATTTTTAGTGTATTATTGCATTGAACAAATACCTGCAGTTGCTGCAATTTATCACATTCCAGTTAGACAACATGCAACTAAATAAATACCATCTAGTTTGTTTATTTGCATTTCTGTGACATCATCTACAGCTATTTTAGATGAAGATTTTCTAACAGCAGCACACATAACTCAAAACCCCCAATACATTAATGTTGTTGATTACCACATATATACTGTTAAACAATTACTCCACTGCCATGGCACTCCTCAAAGAGATGTAAAAAACTGATGGGAATTATCAACCAGAAGAAAAGCCCAATCCCCAATTCCATAAAAACTCTAACACAACGATGAAACCCATATTAGTTCATTCACAAACATTAAGAAAGAAAAGCACAAAAGTGAAACCCACCAAATTTAATTTCTCTTCTTCTTCATCTTCGGCAGAGAGCTCTCCTTTGGGAAGCTTTTTCTCTGTTTTTCAAACTGAAATGGGACGGTTGAGAGAGACGAAGAGAAGGATGGAAACAGGAGATGACGATTAAGCATGATAGAGAAAATGACTGAGAGAGAGGAAGAGAAGGATCTTTGTGTTATGTTTTTGTTTTTTCTTTCACGATGAAGAGAGCTGCAATGGTGTTCATCAATCTGAGATGCATTTGGCAACCATGCATTCGATGCATAAGGTAGCATGTGAGAAAGTGCGTTGGTGGACAGGAGCAGAGGAGATGTGAGACAGAGAGAGGCATTCATGAGCGACAGATTTGGCATTTATAATCGTTTTGCAACTTTCAAGAGAAAGCATTTATCACTATTTCGGACGAAATCTATCTTCCCAAAACAAGCCGAAAAAGTCACAATGCAGCGATTCATTTCGGTACGCCGAAACGAGACGACGGTTCAATTCCGTCCGTTTGAAACGTCACCAATGCGGTTTGCCCAAAGAAACCGCTTGAAAAAACGTTTCGTTGCCACTTCCTACTCATTTAAAATCTTTGTCCCTCATTCCAACCATTCTCTCAACCATTTCCTCACAAGAAGAAGATTAAAACACTCAGAAGAAGCATGTCAGAAAATAACACTCTTCAATCTCTTCCTAGTTTCAAACGTCAAAAGCCCATGGATATGGATATGGATACAAGCCCTGATTCGTTTTTGTATCTACCAGAGAGTATTCTCATTTTCATACTCTCACTTATACCCTTCAAAGAGGCAGCAAAAACATGCACCTTATCAAAGAAATGGAGACTCATTTGGCAGAAATGGCTAATCACCACCCAAGTTGAATTTAATGAGAACCACTTTACTGAAGAGATTAACGGCAAGATCAAATTGTCAACGCGGGCCTTCCTTGATTTTGCTCGCCGTTTTGTACTCTATCATCGAGGAAGATATCTCCATGAATTTCGCCTTAAAATGTCAAACCCGAATGGCCACCGATCGGATGTTCAACATTGGCTTGATTTCGCCATCAGTAAATCCACTGAGGTGCTTGAACTTGATTTTTCAAGCCTTGAAGTCAGCGAAGAAGGCAATGGATCAAGCAACTTAGCCAATTTTGAGTTGCCGCGCTTTTTGTTTGAATCCATTTCATTGAGGGTGCTTAAGTTAACTTCCTGTGATCTCAAGCAACTGGATTTCGCTAATTTTAGCGCGCTCAAGAGCCTGTGTGTTGCGCGAGTTGAATTAAGTACAAAATCACTTAAGATTCTGGTCGCGGGTTGTCCACTATTGGAGACATTGATACTACAGAAATGTAGTGGTTTGGGTTACATTGAGATTGCTTCTACGGGCAGTATGCGTCTTGAAAGCTTGATCATCAATGGATGCAAGCCTCTCGATGGAGCAGTGTCAATTAGTGCAGACAAACTTCGGTCTTTTAAGTACTTCGGGGTGTTAACAACCTTTGATATAGGCGATTTAGGCTCCCTTGAGGAAGCTCAACTTGATTTTGGGGTTGAGTGCGAATTCTTTGAATTGGGTGATGTTCTTTGTGAGCTGTTCCGTGGCCTCTATCATGCTAAGGCCCTATCCATCTGTAGTTACAGTATTCAGGTGTATTCTTTTTTTCACTTTTTTACTTTTTCTTTGTCACAGTCCGAGTCCATCTATAACACTATTCAGGGTATTCTTTTTTTTTTTCATTTTTTTAATATTTTCTTTGCCACAATCCGACTAGGCCACTGGCCCAATAACTTGGTGAGCCTATCATGTGACCCAAAATAGGAAATCCAAGTTATTAGTAGTATAGGCTCGCGCACCCTGGCTCTGTCTTTATCTTATCTCAAGGGCTTTCCCAGCTAGAGTAGCCCATTGGCCCAATAACTTGGCGAGCCTATCACGTGGCCCAAAATGCTTAAACTTAAGTCATTAGTAGTAACGTACATAGATCATTATATACCAGACTCATATTTTATTCATAAGTGATGTGAGATGGGGTGTTACATTCTTTTTGTTTGTTTGCATTTTTTTCTATATATATGCTTGGCTTCTTCTAGACCAATTACATGTTTGAAAAATATTTTTTTTTCTTTTAGGAAAATATGTAATGGAAAGTCATAAATATCTATAATTAATAACACTTTCTGGTTAGAATAATAAAACATGATATGCAGCTAAGAATTCCTCTTTTACAAAGATTGAACATGGTAGATTTCTTGTGATGAGCAAATATATTACTTGCATATCATGCTAGATGGATCTTTATAACATTATGTTGATATATATTATGATATATGGCTATGATTTTTCCTTTTTAACTCCTTTTCATGTAAAGGTCATACCAAGTGGGGAGGAGCCATTACGCTTGTCACCTGCACTTAATGTTAAGCATTTAACATTGAATACTGGAGTGGATAGAAATGAATTCCCGGGAATAGCTTTCTTGCTCAGGAGCTGTCCGCTTTTAGAGACCCTAACAGTGAAGATGGGAACATGTGTAAACCTTCATGTAAGTGAACTACCCTTATCCTGCCACGTATATTTCATTTTCTATGGAAAGAAGAAACTAGGATAGAAGTTGAAGTCTTCATATTCTACAGATTCTGTTTCTATTGTTTGCAACGACAAAAAGCTTTCTATGAAATGTCTATCTAACTTACTGAAGAAAGTGATTCATATCTCTTGGGTTTGTATGTGCTTTTTGACAAAACCAGCAAAATGACCACAAAACAATTTTAACTAGAAACAAACAATAAAAGGGGCCCTGATCTTCAGTTGCTAAGAAAAACTCCTTATCTTGCATTTTAGGCAATGTCTAATACATTTTTTCTACTTATATTTGTCATTTCATGGGTTACGTCTTTTTATACTGTCTTAAGTGTTGACAAACTCCTTAGCCATGGATTTAATCATTATCTAGTACACTTATGTTTGTCATTTCAAGGGTTACTCCTTGGCCTTGAATTTAATCACTATCTAATACGGCTCTTATGTTTGTCATTTCAAGGGTTACATTTATCCACATAGTCCAAGGTTGGATGGAAAATTGTTTTGGGAGTCGCAAAAGATATCTTCTTTTAGGTGTTTGAGAAAGAATTTGAAGAGTGTAAAATTGAGGAACTTTAAGGAGACCGAAAATGCAATAAGATTGGTAGAATTCTTGCTTCTTAATTCAAAGGCATTACAAAAATTGATCGTTGTTACCTCAAAGCACATGCCTATTGATGGAGGAGTCTCGAAGGAATGTGCAATTATCGATCAAAGGCTAAGACAATTTCCAAGAGCGTCTAGAGATGTACAAGTGATTATAGTATGAAGTTGCGTAATACAAGTCATGGGAGCAGGTACCTCAAGCCTATTGAATTAGTTGGTGGTATTGTAGTATGTTAAACATTATACCATGTATTTAATATACGTTTTCTTGTTGGTGATATTTTATGAGATTATACAGAATTAGTCGTATATTTGAGCCTATGTAGTGATCTGAGAAGTGAAGTGAAAATTGTTCAAAATCTTAGGGGAGAGGAGAGAGAGGGTGATTGAATTCCTAAAATAATGTTCATCTAGAGCTGGCAAAATCCAACCCCAGCCTGACCCAACTCGACTCACATAACCTGACCCGTTTAAAACACAGGTCGGATTAGGGTTAGGCTTACCAACTTGTATTAAAAAGGGTTGGGTTAGGATTAATTCATCTAACTTGTTTGACCCATTTAGATTTTACTAACTTACTATAACTTCTCAAATTTTCATGTGCCTTTTCTTATTTATATGGGTTATAAACTGTGTACTCTTAATCTTATGTGAAAGAGTTATGCAAAATTTTAATACTTATGGCTATAAACTATGTACTCTTAACTTATGTGGAGGAGTTATGCAAAATTTTAATATTTAGAATATAAAACTTATTTTTCTCTTTGACAATATGATGTTTTTGTAGTTGAAATATTGATGTGCCTTTTATTTTCATATTTGTATAAAAATATATATCTAAAATATGGATATGAATGGAATACAATAGCGTTGATGAGTCTTATACTCATTCTCAAATATGGAATTATAAAATTGAATAAAAACTGAAAAGGGATTATCTCAATAAATGGCAAGAAAACATTTATGGATTTTGGCTCCATTTTTTACACTTTGAAAATTAATAAATTTTAAATTCATGCTCAGTGCAATATTTTAAAATGAATTTAGATGTAAGAAAAGCTTTACAAATGAAATTGGGTCATATAAAATAATTTAGATCATATATAAAATGGGAATAAATAGGTTAGGCGGGTCTAGTTGGGTTGGCCCGCCACATGTGCAGGTTGAAAGTATCCAACCAGTTTTAAAAACGGGTCTATTTAGGGTTGAAAGCAACAAATTCGGATGCAAATTAATCCGACCTGTTTGCTAAGTCTACGTTCGTCAATCATAAAACCAATTATCTAATTAAGACATGTATCATGACAATGAATCGGTTGAAGCATGACTCATGAAAATGAAAACTAAATGCTGCTTTGGGCTCATCAAGGTTACCATTTTGATGACACCTAAAGTGACTAAATCCTAGTCAACAGATGAAGTTTGGATGAGTGGCAAGGGATACTATTTTGATGATATTAGAAGGGACTAAAACTTAGTTATTGGATGAAGTTGAATGAGTGCCAATATCTCATGACCAGTGGACGATACTTAACAAGTGTAAATGGCTTTTCATAAGAAGGTGGTCTAGTGACAAATCATATTTAAGGCTTCATCATGTTTACAGTGTGTCTCTTGTATTTTTATGTTTTGACAAGTGACTATTAGTAATAGCGGTAAAGTTTCGAACCATCAAGCAAGTACTTCTCTGCGAAAAAAAAAAACACAAAAGGGAATAGGAATACAACGAAGATGAGAGTTTGATCCTATTAAGTAATTGAATATATGGATCCATATCCCTTGGAGTCTTGAATCCAGACCACTCGATGAGTGATATCACTTGAACTGCTATTATTTTGTTGGGCGACCTTCTCCCAAGAAATATCTTCTAATGGATTGCATGCGAGAGAATTCTAAAACTCCTTTGAGATCACCTGGATGCACACCAATCATAGGAGGATAATACATAATGGAAGAGGTCTTATTGTGCGAATATAATTTTCTCATCACAGTTAGGTCTGATTAAAATTTTTTTTATCTAAATCAATCAGTGAGGTCTGATTGATTTAGAAGCCGTGATATATTTATCAGTTGTTGGAGAGGATGAATATGGCTTTGTGGATGCAGTGAGAAAAAAATAAAAAATAGAAGTGACATTTAGTCGCAGAATTACAGCCGCTGCTCACTTTATCAGGTGAATCTGATACTGATCATAGTGTTTTTCCCAATTGTGTGCTTGGTTATTTTATCGTTGAGATTATCTTTATCCACAATTGCCTGTGGGCCACATGCTTTTGGTTTGGTGGTGGGTATATATTCTATGCGAAGTATAGCTAGTAGCTAAAATCCTCTTGAAGCAATTCATTTTGAAGTGGAATTTTGGTTGCATTGAATCTTTTTCGCACGAGTCCAAAAAATGTAACTTCATATGTATGCATGAGGCCAATTTAATCATCTGGATTGATTTCACAATGAGCAATGAATGGACAGGTGCACTTTGAATCTTGGTCAAATAGCTCATTGCACCGTTGGTTGGATTTGTGTTGCTGGATTGTGAGTTGTTTTTCCATTTCCAAATCATCTCACTGTTCCTCTGTTTGTGATTTCATTTCACAAGGTTTACTGCTGTTCCTCTGTTTGTGATTTCATTTCACAACAATCCTACATTATGACAGGAGTCTTTGCATGTTATCTCTGTCATCCAGATGTGTATGTCTAAAGGCTTTACATTCTTTTAAAAAGAAGAAGATTTTACTAAAAAAATCCCATTAGACTCCCTATTGATAAAACATGATCTAAAATATATGTAACCACCGCAGTGGTCCTATGGCTCTTTTTGGCTTTTTTCTTTTTCTTTTTTTTTTTTTGTTTTGTTTTACTGAGCGATAATATCCCCTCTCACTCGCATACGAGTTTCTCCTTCCTCTTCCTCTTTTTTCCTTCATTGATTAGTAGGAAATATTCAAGCATCTAAAACTACATAGACTTCAAGTGAACCCATTAGAAACTTTCTTGATAGTCTCATGTAGAAGTTTTCCGAGCTCATGGTTGGAAATGATGGAAATTAATTATACCCAAAAGCTAGAAAATGGAAACCCCCAACATATTTGAAAGTGATGCAGGGACTCCAAGTTAGCTTGGAGTACATCGACTCAAAGCTTGGGCGACTCCAAGGTAGCTTGGAGTATATAGATTGCAGAGCACGTCATGATTCTTCACAAAAACTAGAACTTTTAAATCTAAAGAGTTTCTAGAGACTCGAAGTTCTTTTTTTTTTTTAACTCTAAGGAGATGAATCTCCTACCCAACTATCACGCCCCCAGAACTGGGCCGGATCCTTCTAAGAGTGTAAGAATTGGGGCCAATTAAAATTTTTCTTACTTAAACGATACAGGCCCTAATTCTGGGTGGATCAAAGTCTTTCGTGAGGTTATGTTTGGTTATCAAGTAATCATAATCACACATGGAACTGAAACTGAAATCCATAATCATCGTAGATGAATATCATATATCAACCAAAGAACAAATCTCAATAATAATAAAGTTAAGGTCAAGTGCTTCGAAGCATAGTAATTAAAGTTATAATTCCAAGACAAATAAAAGTAATAAATAAAGTAATGGCCTCAAACATGGCCTTACTACATAATCTAAAGTTTTCGATCTTTGCACCAATTCTAAGACACCTTAGACAATGTCATCGGTGCTCCACTTAACAACTCATCATCTGGCGAAATCTCCTGCGTCGCCTGACCTTCTGGTTCGATATTGATAATAAAATATAGGCACCAAAAGTAGTGTGTCAAATTGACGTAATCTGACAAGAGGGAACACTGCAAGCAATGCTGTTAATCAATTAATTTAAAGCATATATTACAATCTACCCCAAAACATTCTGAATGCAGACCCAATGACATGAATGCATAGAAACGGGTGTCCCTGCAGATATAATATACCAAAATGGGTACTCCCGTAAATATAATATACAAAAACGAGTATTCCGACAAACAGATAAACAAAAATGGGTATTCCCACAGACAGATAAACAAAAATGGATATTCCCACAGATAGATAAAAAAAAGGGGTATTCTCACCATAAATAACAAATGGCATAACTGTGTACCATATTCCATAATACATGTTGACCGATGGCGTACGTCCACCTTTGAACTGTAGTCGGTCAGATATATATATATAAATATATATATTTACAAATACATACGTCTACCGATGCAGAATGAACCATGATTCAACCCAATATCAATTTGAGTATGTAGACTTTTAAATTTGAAAGTGTATTATGATCGTGTTTCAATTCAAATTCTCTAAGGATAAGTATCAATCCACCTAATGGTCATAGTTAATTAAATATACAAATGAGAATCAACTCTCTTTCACAATGGAAATGTGAGTCCACAATGCCGATATCCTACCTTCAGTGCCTATCATATGGTGCATCCCGAACCTCACATTCTCATCCTGAACTTAGTCCAATTCTCATATGAATATTCAACCAATTTCCTAAAAAGAAAGGAATCCAATTATGTATAGTTAATATATTTTACAAATTGGGTAAAAATTCAAATTTCAAATCCAAATTTAAATCAAATTATGAACAAAAAGGAGCAGAGAATAATTAATTCCTTAAATATCATTGTTGTGTATAAATACATCTTATTATTTTATACAAAACAAAAGGTACAAATCCTGGATCCCAGTTCGAAATTTAACTCAAATTAAAAATCCAAATTAGAATTATAAATATATTCTAATTAAGATTTAATCACTACCAAATACATCTTAGTTAATTTCTAATCAATCTAAATAAAACATTAATCACAATTACATTATTCCCAATTAAATTTATAAACAATCCTAACTAAATTTCTAATAACATCGAATTAATTAAAAAATAATTTAATAAAATCAGATCTCTATTAGTATACTAGACCATTAATCAAAATACAACATTTTAAACTCTTTATAAATAATATCCTAACTTAATTATTTATTTAATATTACATATATATATTTAAAAAAAAATTGGCCCAGCCCATTGGGCGGGCCCGGCCCACCAACAAACCCAACATGTCAGTAGGCCCGATATGCTGGCAGACCAGGTCTGCCAACAAGCAACAACACAGGTAGCAGGGCTGCACTGCGCTGCGGCGTTGCTACAAGTTTTTTTTTAAAATAAAAGAAATCAAATCTGTATTACCCAAGACATGAAACCCATTCCAGCGAATCATATTTGTTTCAATAAAAAAAAAATCTTCATCCTTAATTTCTATCCTAAATCATTAAACCCAAAACAGATAACTCATTGTTAGAGTAGGTGATTCAAGAAAACAACCAAGACGACATTATTTATAGTTATCCACTTGCTTGGATCTTAATATCAAAAGCAAATATGAAAATCCCACCTTAGTTTCTCCTCAAAGAGTTTCTAAGGCTTGGTTGCAGAGGAAAGAAAGAAGATAGGAGAATGAGAAAGACCTTAGGGTTTATATTACATAAGAGTTTTTCTAAATTACAAGAAAGGACTCCCTGCTTTCTAATGAGTTTTACAAAATTTCAAAAAAAGACTTTTTGGCTTAAAAGGGTCAAATAACTCAGGCCCAAGGCCCAAGAGTGTTTAAGCGGTCCATCTAACCCCTCTCAACCCAACTCAAACCCAACAAACCAATTCAACCCAAACATCAAAATATGGGGCCTGACACAACTACAGGAAGGCCCAAAATCTATTCTAAGATTTCATTGTATCATTATACATGAATAATAGGAGCCCATTTCATGAAGTTTAATTTGTTCATGGTTCCATGATGGGTAAGGAGCACTTGTTAACATGTATAATGGGCTTCCCTTTCTAGGTGCAATTCATCATCAAAATTAAGACTTAAGAGTAGCCCTCCAAGACTGACCCGTGGTCTGTCAATGGGCTATTAGAGTTGGTTAAAGCTAGCCATTATCAAACCACTTCAAGAGTCGACCAAAGCCAACCCCATCACCTACCCAGCTAGTCCCCAACACTAATTTCAGAGGCCGATCCAATGATGGAACTCTGGAGTCAACCTAGGTTAACCACTTTGCAAGAAGGTAGGAGGCATCCAATGCTAACTCCATTTCTAAAATAGACCTTTTTTCATGTAATTGAATTCCTAAATTTCTAAAAGTTCCTTTGAATTTTATCACAAGTAACTCGAAATGTAAAATCACGTGCTTGGTCAGCAACGATATCTTGCTCACTTGTTCATTTTTTTTTCTTCACAGTTAAGCGGGAATATCACTGCTCATGTCAGATTCAAGGAAAAATCATGTGCTTGGCCAGCAGCGATATCCCTGCTCACCTGCTCATTTTTCTTCTTCTTCACAGTTACACAGAGATATCGTCACCCATGCTAGATTCAGAGAAAAAAAAACTTTGTTTTTGGATGGTGGTCGCATAGGTGATGGTGGTTGGATGGTGATGATGGGTGAATTGAAGATGGTGGTAAAAGAAAAACGTTAGATGTTGAGATTGGTTTAGACGTTGTGAACTGGAATGATAAGGAAAGGGGATACAAAGGAAATGAGATGAGATGCTGATGGGTTAGAATGCCCGTAAAGTGTTTGATGAAATGACTGAGAGGGAGCACTTGGATGATATGTATAGAAAGTGTGATAGCTTGAGACATGCTTGTACGGTGTTTAATGAAATGACTAAGAGGGACTTAAGATTGAAAAGAGAAAAAAGAAAATGAAAGAAAGAAAAATGGATGTGGAAGATGATGTATTTAGATGGATATATATGATACCAGGGTGTTTTGGTAATAAATTTCCACTTGCACCCAAGTCCAAGACAATGAAGTAACCATATCATGGAGGAAAAAGGGGGAGGAGGAAGGAGGAAGAAAGAAGAAGGATGAGGAAGAAGAAGCTCGTATATGTGAGTGAGAGGGGATATCACCACTCAGCAAAAAAAAAAAAAAAAACCAAAAAGGGCCATGGGACCACTGCTGTGGTTTCATATATTTTAGGTCCTTTTTGATCTATAGGAAGTCTAAAAGGATTTTTTTTGGTAAAATCTTCTAAAAAGAAAAAGGAGAGATAAGATTATGGCACTTAAACTCAATATGGCTAAAGCCTACAATAGGATGGAATGAGATTTTCTAGAGAAAGTGTTGAAATCCATGGGTTTTCATATTAATTTTGTGAATTTAATAAAGAATGCATCTCTTATGTTTCTTTTTCTATTCTTTTAATAGGTTCCCCATATGGAAATTTTAATCCAACTCATGGTTTAAGACAGGGGCATCCTTTATAACCTTATCTATTCATTATGGGAGTGAAGTTCTTTCTAAAATATTAGTAAAAGCTAAAACCAAAGGAAGAATTCACGGGGTGAAAGTTTATAGGAATGCCCCAGTGTTTCTCATTTATTTTATTATTGATGACAACTTTATATTTTGTAATGCTTATATCAAAGAAATTAGAGAGGTTAAAGATTTCCTTGATAACTACTATTCCATGTCGGACAGATGGTTAGTTTCAATAAATCAATATCTTATTTTAGTAAGGGCGCCGGTGCATGTCAATTAAGATGTAAGAACTTTTCTACTATAATTAGGAGTTAGAAGCATGAATGAAAGGGAAAGATATCTAGTGAATCCAATTCTATTTAAAAGAAAAAAAAAATCTTTGTTTTGATACTTTTATCTTAAAAAATAGAAAAAAAAATTCAATCTTGGCAAGTAATTTTTTTGTTTCAAGCAGGGAGGAACACTTAGTTATATTTTTGGTTTCCTCTTTGCCAGTTTACTGTATGTCAGCTTTTCAATTACCTAATAAAACTCTTCTTTCCATAGACAAAATGATGAGAAATTTTTGGTGGGGGGATGGAGTAGACAAAAGAAAAGTCCTCACCATTAAGTGGAGTGACTTATGTAAGCCCATAGAGGAAGGGGAGCTAGGCCTAAAAAAACCTAAAGAGAATAATTTAGCTTTGCTAGCCAGAACTACTTGGAGATGTATTACTAATGATAACATTCTTTCTACTAAAATCATCAAGGCTAGATATTATCCAAAAATTCTATTTGGGGGGCTAAATTCAAACTTGAAAACTATTGGTTTTGGAGGAGATTTGTAAATGCGGTGAATTTTATCAATGATAATGTGGGATGGGCTATTAGAGGTGGTACAGATATATTAGTTTGGGAGTGCAGATGGATTCAGTTTGAGAATGGGCTTAGAAACCACTTTCACAAATCTCGGTTCCATATACCAAAATTAAATACGTATGGAACAATGAATAAATCCTGGAACTATATCATTTTATCAATAGTTTTTCAACAATCTAAAGGATTGCGAATTGGAAGCAATTTTGGAAATACAAAGTTTCTCGAAGAGTCCTCTTTGGTTAGAAAAGTCTCCATAAAGCCATTCTTGTAAAAAAAAGTGGATTGACAATAAATTTGGTGGGGGCTCTACCATTTGTCCTCTTTGTAATATGGAGGAGGAAATTGTAGAACATGCTCTTTTTCTTTGTGACCATGCTAGAGCAGTGTGTTCATTGTGGAATAGTGGAAGAGCCTAGAAAATCTAATTAAAGACAAGAGGACAAGAGAAGGTCCTAGTCTTGCCCTTATGTCACTAAATATTTGGTGGGGTCTTGTGGAATGCCAAGAACAATTTTATCTTTAATAACATTGGCACCTGTCATAATAAATCTATTAGATTAATCGAAAAGAGTTGCTTTTATTTGTGTACTTGGATGTTAATAAAAAAGTCATCCCTACCACCTTGATCCAAAGATTACTTCCTTTGGCCTCAAAGGATGAACTAGTCATTCTTTTAGATGCAGCTTTTAATACCAAGGAGGATAAATCGGCTTTTGGTTATATTATGATCATGCATAAGTCACTTATTCTTGCAAGTGCTCAATGTGTTCAATTTCTCTCTTCTGCTAAAAAAGCATAGGGCTATTCTCTTTGCGTTAGAAAAAGAGTCCCAAGTTTGTTCTTCCAAGATTGCAAGTCAATCTGATGCCAAGGAGGTGAGCGATAGTATTAATGGAAAATTGGATTGGACCATAAATCCTATCATTTTGGACATTTACCATCAATGCAGTTGCTTCCCTTCTTTGGAGTTTTTGTTTGTGCCTAGAACTCTTAATGAGGCTATTCATGTTTTGGCCAAGCACCATACTAAGCTTGGCATTCCGGATTGGATTTGAAGCTGTTACCTCCGTCTAAGTGCCTGTTTGTTTTGTTGTTTTGTTGTTCTTGGTCTTTCTTTTTATAAATGAAGTTTTCTTAGAAAAAAAAAAAAACTAAGGGAGACAAATGATCTGATCTCAGGTCAGATCCATCCAGATCGTCTATAAATAACTATTTCGGGTAAATATGGATTGATTGCCATTCTATAGGACATGACCTTACATCTATTACAAATACTGTTAAAACCCATATAATCATCAAATACTTCAATGATTCAAAAAACAATCCAATGATTAGGAGATGCATAAAAACATCCTTTATCTTTAAATCATCCAAAACAAACATAACTTAAGGGCAAAAACCGAAGCAATTAGCAGAAGGAAGTGGCCTACCTAAGGTGGTTCACCATATGCAATGAATAAATGGGATCCCTAATTATATAAAACTAAAAATACAATAACAAAGACATAAGGATTTCCTTTAAGACACTGATTGCAACATAAAGAGACCTTTAGCAAGGACTTGATATTCCTTTCTAAGTTCTATGTAATAACTATAACTAGCAGCCTTCAACAACACCTACTACTGACTGCAGCAGCAAACATCTACTTGGCATTGGCCTTCGGTGTAACCATGGTTAAAGCACTCCTGATTGCAGTCCATAATGTCTGAGCACTTCCCTATACAATTGCCTGTTGGGACAGTTCTGGTAATGCTAATCATCTTCTTTCTAATGTTCATCACTCCAGAAGCTGCAAATAGATCAACATTGAAAACATGCAAACAACTTAATAAAACCCCAAAATGATAAAACTTATTTTAAGGGAACCATTGAAAAAATTTCTATGCATCACTTGTGGTTTATATTTTACAGATGATGAATTCACAAATTTTCTTTTGTGCAGTGATGAGCAAAATAATGAGAGTAAAGATTCACAAAGATTAATGAAATAGAAATCATGGGTCAGACCACTTCCACCCTGAACTTTAAACATCCTCAGAACAATGTTAATTTTGGACGGCACTTATTATTTTATAGCACCAAATATCAGATTCAGAATTACGAGAGAAAACTTCATGTTCTATATTAAAAGTGCACATTATAGAAAATCAAAAGAAACAGAGAGAGAGAGAGAGAGAGAGAGAGAGAGAGAGAGAGAGAGAGAGATCATACTTGGACCAGACAATAGGAGGAAAGCCACAAGAAAAACTGCAATGAGAGTTGAGGTACTGAAACGTTGTTGGGCCATGTTTGGCTGTCGAAAGGTTTTTCCTCAAATGATATGTGAGTATTGTAGCCTTTGGCCATTTTTATAGGTTAATTTCTAGATCTAGGGAGATGGGTTGTCATCTATGTATGGTATGGAATTTGGGAAGATCATTTGCTGGGATTACCTTCAGAAAAATCGGGATATGATTTAAGATTCCTGGAGGTTCTCCTACTACATATATATATAACATTAAGTAGAATTGTGCTAAGCTGACCATATATATATATATTAAGTAGAATTGTACTAGGCTGACCCACGTGAGTAGGTTCCATGCTCCATAAAATTAGCTTTGAGATATTTTGGTAAGAAAATACACGTACATGTTTATGTCCAATAGTTGTTAGGTTACTTATTTAAAAAAAAGTATGAGGTTATGAGTTCAAATCCCTTGACTTGACTATTTTTTAGCATTTTACAAATGCTCTATATAAAGTCAAAATTAAAAGGAACTTGGTCAAAATTGAATCAAAATCCTTCTCTTTAATATATTATAATATAAATATAATATGTGAATTTAAGTAAAATTGTGGTACGACCTCACTTGAACATGATCTGTTCTATAGGATTGTACACCTATATCCTTACATACTATATGGAGACAGGCAATCAAGTATAATTGATAAATTATGACCATGCGATCAGAGTGTGATTACCAACTTGGGTCCCTTGTGGCCTAGCAGTAGCAGATCGTTTTCAGTCGCTGATGCAATCATAGTGTTGTGATGGTCGCACGGTTATTTGACAGGCTAAATATATATATATATATATATATATTTTGCGTGGAATCAGAAGACTCCAACTAAGTTTTGTTCTCAATCTATGGTGTCAATCTGGCCCACATGTGTGTTCTCTGCAAAGGCAGCTTAGAAACAAAATCACATCTTCTCTTCCTACATTAGTAATGTTTTTTTTTTTAGACCGTTGAAATACACCTTTAAATCTCATTTTTACGTAGCGTCGTGTTTATTATTATTATTATTATTATTATTATGTTTATTCTTTAACTTTGGACCCTTTTCTTTTACTTATTTTTTTATTTTATTTCTCTTGTTTTTGGCTCGAGTCATTAAAGTTATTAGGAATTTCTTTAGTTTTATGCTGATTTTTGTGGATGGGCTCATATATTTGAGATCATTTTTCATTGTGGTGTTTTTTATCCATCTCTCTCTCTCTCTCTCTCTCTCTCGTTATGGAACCCTAAAGTTTAGTATAAATTCGTTTCATTTTTTCTATTATAGACCCTTGTACTATGCATTCAAACCCATTAAATTGTGCTTTGAGGTATAACCTTATTTAAGATTCCTAAGACATATTGACAGCAAAGTTTGAAGATCAGTTTCTTTTGCTTATTGTTATTCCTTTTTGTTTTTTGCTTTAAAACCTGACACTAAAGTTCCATATTAGCAATTGTTTTTTTTTTTTAATGTTCTAGACGAGTACACCTCCAAATACATATATAGCCCAATATATAAATATGTTGAATATTTTAAGCAAGGATCATGAGCATAAATACATGTGTAGTCCTAAGGAATCAAAATAAGATTTAACTAAACATCTACACGTAGTTTCCCAAGTAGTCTAAAGTAGTCTCAAATAAATAAAAAAGTACATTATCCAAAAAATTTACTTGAATTAGTTTTTAGTAAAATTAATGTTAAAAAATATTCCTATTAAAGGGTGCCTTTCTTGTCTTCATTGTCAAGAAGAGAAAATGGACTATTAATTTTATGAGATTAATTTTGATAGTTTTCAATTTTAAAAATCATATTTTTCACGCCTGGTAGATTATCATCTTATCATCAGTTGAAAAGAATTTGGGAATTTGGAGATCCATCCATAGGAATGTACATACCCTTTAATTCAATTTTGCAAGACGTGATGTTAGTATCAAGTCCGAATCTGTCCAAACTTGCAAATGGATATGACTTAATACGCGGTCTAAAATCAGTCAATTTAGACATGCCTATTAATCCATGGATCGATAAAACCTACACATTCGCAGCCTACCTTGCATGGGTTTATATCACTTTAGTGTTGGATATCATGGGTGGTGGCCCACATGACCACCACTTATGTTGTTTCGTTCAAAAACGACATCTTCCCATTAAAGCCACGTTCCTGGAAACACTCCAGTTGTGCGATAATGGAAAGCTTTCCGTTGATGGGGAGGAAAGCATTAACGCAGTCTATAAATGGCTTGGGAACTCTCTCATTTTCATATATACAGATTACTGCTTGGCATACCCATCAATCAGCAGGCATTACGAGAAGACTGAGAGAGTTAAGGTTGCGGATTTCCTCTCCGTTTTGCGATGGATTCAGGTATGCCCAATATTGGTTATTTTTCATAATACAAATCAATCCGTCAGAATGCAAATCTAATCCGTTAAAGTTTTTCCTAAGGGGCCATTTTAGCTTACAATTGGTATCAGAGACATTGGTTTCCATTGATATGGTTGGATTTACATCAAGGGGTTCACTGTGTACGGAAATTAAAAAAAAAAAAAAAACAATCGGCCGTTGCCTGCGCGACGGCCGTTTTCCCGGCAAGCAGCACCGTTGCACTTTTTTTACCGCCGGCGTTGCGGTGCGAGGAGTAGCAGTCGGGCACTGCGCAGAATGGTTTCTACGCAGCGCCCAGTTCTTCTCAGAAATAGAGCAAAAAAAAAAAAAAAATCAAAGTTGGGAACGCAGCGCAGTGGGGCGCTACGCTGCACTGGAACCGGCAGAAGGAACGCAGCGCCCAGTGGGGCGCTGAGTTGTAGCGGCGCAGCAGCGCCCTGTTCCAGCAGTAGCGGCAAGGAGAGGAGAAAAAAAAAATTTCTGTTGCCGCCGGAAATGATTCTAGCAGGCGACAGTTGCGGCCGGGGTCGTGGGAGCGCCGGCAGTCCGCTGCGGCCGGGGCTGTCGGCGTCGGAGGTGGAACGAACCGGAGAAAGGGGCAATCGGTTTTAACTGATTGCCCATTTTTCGGGAGGTTGAAGATGATCTAATCGGGTCAGGTCCGTTGGACCCGACCAGACCCGACTGATCTGGCCTGTGTTTTGTGTAGTCAGGTCAGTTCGACCCGACCTAACCCGAATTGACCCTGTCCATCTTTTATAAGGACAGGTCAGTTGGACCTTACTTGACCCGACCCGGTTCGGTTTGTTAAAGAAAACTGGACTGGGTCAATGGATCCGACCCGACACAATCCAGTTAACAAAAGAAAAATGGACTGGGCTTTTTACCTGTACCCGAATTCACTGGACTGAACAGGCCAATTACTGACCTGGGTCTGACCCAACCTAGTGGTCTGTGTAACACTCCGACCCGATTTGATCCGGATTAGCGAGTAATTACGTGTGATTTTATCGTTAAGTGTGGTTTGATTTTTGCTTTTCTTTGGCTTTGAGTCTTGGAGAGAGATCGTTTGGGTTGAGTTGACTTGGTTTCGGTAGTTCGAGCCCTTTTTCGTAATTTTGGCTTTCGATTGACTTTGTCAGTTTTGCGTCATTCTGACGTCATCGCGTGTATTTCGTTGAACTTGTCGATCTTCGTAACTGTCTTGGATCCGAATGATTTCGTTTGCTCTCGTTGGACCATCATTTGACTCAAACTGACAATTGTGTAAGCTGTCTAGACTTATTTGTAATTTGGACTCATTTTAACTTATAAATATCCTACCAACTCCTTTCTTTCTCTCTCGATCGTTCTCTGTCTCTCTCAGTCGTCTCTCTCTCGTTCAGCTCTTCTCTCTCACTCCTTTTCCTTCCTGTTTGTTGCGTGAGGGAGAGAGAAGCCAAGTTTGTGTGTGTTTCCCGGTGGACTGAGCCAAGCAACGACCGTGTGTGCGTGATTTTCGTCTGTGAGGCAAGTATAAGCACAAGTAGTATAAACACTAATTGATATTGTTTTGATTGTTTGTCTCTTACTCTTTGTGGTATGCATCAGCGTTAGACAGCCCTATTGAACTCATTTTGCTGTTATTTTCCTGTTTTCGGTCGAAAGACTCATTTTCTGTATGTCTGTAACTATTCCAGAAAAATGACTCCGTGCACTCACGACTACACCGTGAAATGTGCTACGGCTAAGCCGTGAAGTGGCTTACGGCTAAGCCGAGACCCAGCCGTAACCCTAACCGTAGAACAGTACAGACTGACATCTGAAAATAACTGAGAGTTGGCAAAATGCCATTCTTCTACGGCCCAGTCTGATCTAAGCCGTATATTGTCTTACGGCTAAGCCGTGGACCAGGATACGGCTGCGCCGTAGAGTAAAATACGGTTGAGCCGTAAAACCGGATGGACATTTTGGGGAACCTCGCTCAGCCGCAGTGCATATTACGGCTAAGCCGTAAGATGCTTCGGCTAAGCCGTAAGGTCACCTACGGCTACACCGTGAGACCCTGAGAATTGAATGAAAAGGACTAGATTTAAGCAAAAGACCGTATATGACTTTCATGTTAGAATGTAGCGAACCTGAACATGCCCAATGGAATGTCTGAATGACATGAATGATCTCGAGGGCTGCGAATCATTCATGACAGTTATCCAGTTGTTTAGCACCTCCCCATGGGTGTTGGTTTAAGGGACTTCGGTGCACACTCCAGACACTGCAACACTAGACAATGGTGCATCGGACAACTTAAAACTACATCAACATGCACGGTTAGAAACACTGGATAATTAGGTTAAGATTGGCTTGTAATTGACTTTGATTCGTATTGATTTGTTTGATTTGTACAGCATATTGACTTCGGTTATGCCCTCTTATGTGTTCTGCGCTGGACCTCTCGATTCTGTGGGAAATGCAGCAACCTCAGAGCGAAGCCCGGGTGGGACCATTCTATTATTGTGTTTTATCGTTGCTCCACAGGAGTACTTGAGTACTTGAGTTCTGAGTCAGTGATTGTGATTGATACTCATTGTCAGCACTTCTTTTATTTGCTTGTGTACAGACAGTATCTGTGTCTGCTTATTCGTATCCAGTATCAGTACATGTGATGCACTTCCTATTATTCGTTTAATGTGATATGTGAGATCTGTATGTGATATGATATGATTGCTTGTTTGAGGTGCATCATCTGATTTGATTGTGATTGTTATATGGCACTACTGAGCCTCAGCCTTAGGATACCCGACGGGGTTAACTTTGGTTTAGTTTTATGTGTTTGCCTCTGCAGAGTGTTCTGTCCTGGGACTCCGGACCCCGGGAACTAGAGACCCATGCGTACCCTGGCCCGGTCGCTGGTGTTCTCATTCCGACTGCTCTCGGAAGGGAGAAAATGGCCAATGTAGTAGCCACTTTGACTGTTATCTGTTTATGATTCTGATAGCATGCTTACTCCTCTGCATAATTGCATAGTATACGAACATGGATTCTATGGATCTTGCATTGTGACTATTGCTCATTATTCGACACGATTTGTGTTATCTTCTTGTGGCTTATATTTTGCTAAGTCGTTGTACTTATGAGTTGTCTTTGTGTGTTGCAGGCTCAGATCCCTCTCCCGATCCTGCGTCGGTCGACCCGACTCCAGGAGAGGCTCGCGAGGCCCCCTTCGGCCTAGAGGAGTGGACTTGATCCATCCTCCAGAGTACGGTTTGCATCATTTTGTTTTTCCCCATTCATTGAGTCTGAGTCTATTTGAGGGGATTTTTCTATACTTGTAACGTGGGCTTTGAGTGATACTGTATTTTGATTTTTGATTGTTGTAAGCCCGCTCTATTGTCATACGTTCTTATAATTGTTCTTGTCATCAGTTAATACTTTTGTAATCCATTATGTCATTTTGGTATGTTGTAGTATGCCTTGATACGTACAGCTTCCGCGTACAGTTGTTTGCACGTGTGAATGATCCCTTGTGTGTGTATGCTTGGACGGGGTTCAGGTGTGTATGCACGGGAGTACGTGTGTCATTGGTTAGACTTTCTTTGACCCCCGGTCCCTGGGCTCGGGTTGTGACAGTCTGGCCTAGTTTGAATAAATTATTATTAATTTTGATATTTATGTGTTTTGAATAATTGGGTCATTATGACAGTGATCTGTTCCGATCAAAACCGTCCAATTGATGCATTTAAATGCAGTAATCATTCTAATAGGACTAGATAATTTAAATATGATCAGATCAAGGCCAGAACAAGGAAAAATGAACGATCGACATCATATTTTGATCATTTCAGACACATATGGTATCGGATTTTCAATCCGTTTCTTCCGTTGTGTCCCTTATGATGAGATCTATCATATTACTGAATTTAATTCCTAATCCAATGATTCTATGTTGATATTGTGGATGTTTAACTCATTTAAATTTATGTTTCCGCTTATCGTTTACATGATCAATGTTATTTTTGAGTTATATTTATTACATGTAAGCATGCTTGATGATTAAATTAGTACAAATTTCAAAGTTATGATAGATTGATTAAAGAAAGTTATTGTTATCATGAGATAGTCTAATTAATGTTCATCAGGACAACTAATTTTAGGGAATCTCATTTTCACAATAATATAATAATTGTTAAAGTTAGGTTTCCCCTAAATGTATAGATTTAAAAATATTAAATGCTCAATTAAATTAGAAATAGAGCATCAGAATCGTTTAAATCATAAGGAGACTAAACATTAGTGTCATAGGTTTCAATTATGAGTTAACTAGGCAGTCACCACAGTGACCCAGTTATAATGAAACTCATGTTTCAATTATTGAATTAGAGATACCATAAATGACGCTACATTGCAACTTCACTTAAAAGATAGATAATCGACCCAAAGGAGTTTATCTTTCGATTATTTGAAGATTGGGATAAAATACATTAAATATGTTTTGTGAATTCGTGCTGATCTATGCCCAAAGGTGGGATCTCACTTATTCACTTAATAAATTGTGGTTTTATCAAATAAACGAGAATAATAAAATTAACATGTTACATTTGACCCAAAGGTTATTTGTAATGATGTAAAACTATTATTTCTGTTGTAAGATTCCCTTTAAATTTAAAGCATTATAGAATTGTGAGAATAATAGTTTATCTCTTCTTTTATAGCATCTTCCTCCAGATCCATGTCTCTTCCCTCGTGCTTAGGAACTATTCCTTCATTAGACGGATCAAACTACCCTGACTGGTTAGATATGCTGTCATTAACCATAACTTTTTTAGACTTAGAAATGGCTTTAGATGAGCCCATGCCTCCTGCGCTTACTGAACAGAGCTCTGAATATGAAAAGGCCAAATATGATCAGTGGCACAAATGTGATAAAAAATGCCAAAAGATTATTATGACTTCAGTTTTTAAGAGTATTAGCGGATCGTTTGATCAAGGAAAACATGCCAAGGAACTCTTAGAAGAAATTAAGTCACAATTTGAAGTGACAGACAAGGTATTAAGTGACACTTTAATGAATAAATTGACTAACATGCAGTACGATGGAACAAAGGGAGTTAGGGAATATATCCTACTCATGTCCAATGTCGCATCCAAGTTAAAGGATGTAGACATGAGTATTTCCGATGGATATTTGATCCAATTCATTCTAGACTCCTTTCCCCCTGCATTTGGCCTATTTAAAGTAACATACAATCAGAGCTCTAGTCGGTGGATCATTACTGAGTTGATCGCATGATGTGATCAAGAAGAGAGGAGGTTTAAAGCCGAGGGGCAACTTCAGGTAAACTTTGTCTCCCATGCTAAGGGCAGGAAAGGTCCTAGAAAATTCAAGACTAATGCCAACAAGCCCAAGGTAGATCCGAAAGGTAAGAAACCGGTGAAGAGTAAGGGAAAGAAGGGATCTGAAAAATGTCACTTTTGTGGCAAGAAAGGACATTTTAAGAAGGACTGCCTCAAAAGGAAGAATTGGTTTGAGAAAAGAGGTAAGCAAAGAAAATTATCTCTTGTATATGAAACCAATATTATTGATGTCCCATCCAATACATGGTGGGTAGACTCTGGTGCAACTGTTCACATTTCTGGTTGTATGCAGGGATTCCTTTCAACCCGGAGGCCAAGTGATAGAGAAAGAGCCATCGTTATGGGAAACCGGAAGGAGTCAAGAGTCGAGGCAGTAGGCACGTATAGGCTGGTGCTAAATACAGGATTCATTCCGGATCTGCCAAACACCTTCTATGTTCCGGATATTTCTCAAAATTTGGTTTCTATTTCAAAGTTGGATGTAAAAGGATATGTGTTTAACTTTGATCGAGGATCTTTGAAACTTTTTCACAATAATATAATGATTGGTAGTGGTTTATTATGTGATGGCTTGTATAAGTTAAGGTTAGATACTTTATACACACAATCACTAACTACACACCATGTTACTTGTGGGATGAATGTTGGCATGAAGAGAGGACTAATAAAAGAGAACTCTCCTAAGTTGTGGCATGAACGGTTAGGACACATCTCGAAAGAGCGGATATTGAGATTGGTGAAAGACGGGTTATTACCAACCCTTGATTTCACTAATTTTGGTGTCTGTGTTGACTGTATTAAAGGAAAACAAACTCAAACAATTAAGAAAACTGCCACACGAGGTTCTGAACTCCTGCAATTAATCCATATGGATGTTTGTGGAAAAATAGATATACCTTGTCTTACAGGAGAATAATATTTCATCACCTTTATAGATGACTACTCACGCTTTGGTTATGTCTATCTCATTAAAGAAAAGTCTGATGCTTTGACTATGTTCAAAATATTTAAAGCAGAAGTGGAAAAACAATTAGATAAAAAGATCAAAATCGTGAGATCAGATCGAGGTGGTGAGTATTATGGTAGGTACACTGAAACAGGTCGTAATCGAGGCCCATTTGCTAGATTCCTAGAATCCGAAGGTATTGTTGCCCAATATACAATGCCTGGAACACCTCAGTAGAATGGAGTGGCTGAAAGAAGGAATAAGATTCTTTTAGATATGGTTAGGAGTATGGTTAGCAATACATCGTTACCTGTATTTATGTGGGGTGACGCACTAAAGATGGCCATGTATATTTTAAACAGAGTTCCTACTAAAGCAGTTCCTAAAATTCCTTTTGAGTTATGGACCGGTAGGAAACCCAGCTTAAACCATTTTCGAGTTTGGGGATGTCCATCTGAAGTGCGGGTTTATAACCCACAAGAAAAGAAGTTAGACCCTAGAACAGTAAGTGGATATTTTATTAGATATCCAGAGAGGTCTAAAGGGTATCGATTTTACTGTCCTAATCATTCAATAAGAATAGTTGAGTCCAATAATTCTAAGTTTTTGGAGAATCATGAAAACAGTGGGAGTTCTGAGGCTAGAAATATTGAATATAAGGAGATTAGAAATGAGCCTCAATCCTCTTCTCAAGGTGGATTAATGATTCCACTTGATATAGAGGTTTTCCCAGAACGATTTGTTATTCCGATTCCTCAAGATACACAACCAACTTTTGAAATACAGTCACCTGTTATTGAAGAACATCCAGAGGAATTGAGAAGGTCAACTCGTATGAGAAGACCAGCTATTTCAGATGATTATATTGTGTATCTTGAAGAATCAGATATTGGAATTAAAGAAGATCCAAAGACTTTTAGAGAGGCAGTAGAAAGTAAAGATTCTGATAAGTGGTTAGACGCTATGAACGAAGAGTTAGAATCCATGTTTATAAACGAAGTTTGGGATCTCATTGAACTACCTGAAGGGTCCAAAACAGTTAGTTGTAAATGGGTCTTTAAGACCAAAAGGGACTCTACAGGGAAAGTTGAACGATTTAAGGCCCGACTTCTAGCTAAAGGATTCACTCAGAAAGAGGTATTGATTATCATGAAACCTACTCTCCGGTGTCTAAAAAAGATTCACTCAGAATTGTTATGGCACTCGTAGCTCATTATGACCTAGAGCTATATCAGATGGATGTAAAAACTGCCTTCTTAAATGGGAATCTAGACGAAGAAGTGTATATGAAACAACCGGAAGGGTTTGTTCAACGAGGTAATGAAAGGAAACTAGTTTGTAAATTAAAGAAATCGATATACGGACTAAAATAAGCTTCCAGATGGTGGTACTTAAAATTTAACCATGTTATTACATCTTTCGGTTTTACCGAAAATCCAGTAGACCATTGTATATATCTTAAGGTCAGTGGGAGCAAATTTCTTATTTTAGTCTTGTATGTAGATGATATTTTACTAGCCAGTAATAACCTAAGTATGATTCGAGAAACTAAAGCATACATTGAGAATAATTTTGATATGAAAGATATGGGTGAAGCAACTTTTGTATTAGGAATCGAGATATTTAGAGATCGATCTCGAGGATTACTTGGGTTGTGTCAAGAAGCCTATGTCAAAACTATTTTCAAACGTTTCCGAATGGAAAGTAGCAGACCACAAAATGCACCTATTACAAAGGGAGACAAGTTTAGTAAGGAACAATGCCCCATGACTGACTTAGAAAAGTTAGAAATAAATAAATATCCCTATGCAGCAGCAGTAGGATGTCTAATGTACTTACAAACTTGCACAAGGCCAGACATTAGCTTTGCAGTCAGAATGCTCAGTAGATATCAAAGTAATCCCGGCTTGCCTCATTGGGTAGCTGTCAAGAAAGTGATGCGTTACCTTAATGGAACAAGAAGATATATGCTCACATATCAAAGATCCAATAAACTGAAAGTCACTGGATATTCAGATTCAGACTTTGCTGGACGTCTCGATACAAGGAGGTCAACATCAGGTTACATTTTTCTGTTGGCTGGCGGGGCAGTATCGTGAAGGAGTGCAAAGCAGATGCTAATCACTCTATCCACATTTGATGCAGAGTATGTGTCATGTTTTGAAGCCACAGGTCAAGCATTATGGATGCGGAACTACATCATGGGACTTGAAATTATGGGCAGTATGTCTGAACCGATAAAGATTTACTGTGACAACGACGCTGCTAGGCGTTTTGCTCAAAATGACAAGTGTTCCAGTAAATCAAAGTATCTAGAAGTAAAATATCTTGTACTCAAAGAGAAAGTGCGAGATCGTTTAGTGTCAGTTGTTGGAGCTCCATCGAAGCTCATGATTGCTGATCCATTGACAAAGGCATTGGCGCCAAAGGATTTTAAAGACCATGTGATAAATATAGGCTTAAATGAAATGCCTTGTAAAAGTCAATGATTTATGACACTATATATATTGATCAAAGAAAGAAACGATTTTGTAATTCTTACTTTGTTGTCAGCTCACATGTGGTAATTGTAAAATAAAGTAAGAATATAAAAGCATTATGACATTACAGTTCCCATTAAAGTAAGTCATATTAAAGATACTCATTAAGTGCTGGATTAGGCGAGAATATTAATGTTGTGATTGTGGAAGGAAGCATATTACTTAAGATGTGTAACCGCTACAATTCGCATTAGTAGACTAGCCTTATCACAGATTAAAAGATCTTAACATAAAGTTACATGAAAACCGGCATTTTCAAATGATGCGCATCAGTTAGAGTTATTTCTTTCAAAATTTTTTTTCTTTTATTTGCAAACAAGTTTTATAAAATTAAAAGGAATGAATGGTGGTCATATGGACCAAGTGGGAGATTGTTGGATATCATGGGTGAAGGCCCACATGACCACCACTTATGTTGTTTCGTTCAAAAACGACATCTTCCCATTAAAGCCACGTTCTTGGAAACACTCCAGTTGTGCGATAATGGAAAGCTTTCCGTTGATGGGGAGGAAAGCATTAACGCAGTCTATAACACTTAGAAGTAGAGTGGTTATTGCCACAAATGCCACAAGACTCCCTCCTTTGCTTTTTGAATTGGTGTTGTGGGGTTGGAGATGGAGCACCTTTCTGCTTGGGTTGGCTCATAGGGGCCATGCGCCCAATCACCTCCTCTGCCCAATATGCCTTATCCAAATATGCCTGGTAAGTATTTAGAACTTGTGACTTGGCATGAAGGAGTATATCTGGTCGAAGGCCATCGAGGAACCGTCGAATTCTCTCACTTTCTGGAGTGATGAGTGTTGGTGCGAAGCGGGAAAGACGGGTGAACTGTAGCTCATATTCCCGAACAGACAAATTCCCTTGCCTCAATCTATCAAACTCTATTCGCTTCTGAATGCGAACATGTTCTGGTACATACTTTGCACGAAACTGATTACGAAAGGTAGTCCAAGCTACCTCTTCAGCAACCTCCTCATATGTCTCTTTAACTGTAGTCCACCACCTGTCTGCTACATCTCGAAACATGGAAGCTGTCAACTTGACCTTCTGTATCTCCGTGCAGACTAGGTTTTCAAATATCTTCTCCACTTGAATGAGGAATTCCTCTGCCACCATTGGATCTTCACCCCCGTTGAATTCCGGCGGACCCCTCTTTTTAAACTTTTCAAAAATATCATTTGGATCATGGGGTCTGGGGGCAACAACAACCTGAGGCTGCCCAATCCTCTGCAAGGCCTCAAGTACACCAGTCTGAAATGCAGCTTGATCCACTACTTGAGGTCGCACCACAGGCGTTGGTTGCGGCATTACCGGTGGCGGAGTTTCATTTTCTGAATGAGGGTGGTTCATTCTTTGCACAACCTCCAATAATTGTGCTATTTGTTGATCCTGACGTTGCTGATGGGCTAACATAGTCTGGAGCAGAGCCTGTATCGGATCATTGGCGGTACCGCTTGGCTCACCTGACTCCGAACTAGATGGGTTAGTTTTCGTTTTTCTTGTTCTAGGTGCCATGTCTGTCACGACCCGAGCCCAGAATTCGGGGGTTAGCGAAAAGCTAAACCGGTGACACACGTACTCCCGTGCACGTGCACCCAAACCCAGTCCAGATGCACGCACACAAGGGATCTAACACGTGCGAAACAGACGAACGCGGAAGCTGTAGATATCATAGCAAGCAACAAAGAAAATAGCGGAAGCCAAAGCAGAAACAAATACGGAAGCGACAAAGACAAATACACTGATATAAAACCAAATACACACCAAAACCATATATACAAAATACACAGAATACAAGTCCAAAGTCCAAAGATCCACAGTCCAAATACAAGTCCCCTGAAACCAAAACTCAAAATCCCAAAACGAAAAGCCACTGGGAGTATGCATGAACGCACTCGGCAGAGATGATCAGGCCCACTCTGCCAAACCTGAGGGTGCCTCTACACTCGCCCCTGCAGCCTCCTCGACCGCCGGGGAGCTGGGCAAGGTATCTGTGCCTGCAACACCACAGACAACACAAATGAATACAACGATCCAGCAAATATAAGTAACAGGGGTGTAACACTCATAGTATCAAAGTGAATAAATGACAGAATAATGATTTCAGAGTTTCATCTTAGTAAGCTAAGCAAATCGTGCATAGAAGTAAAGCATGATATGTGAATCAAACATAGAAATACTGACTAAGTGGCTACTACGTTAACCAAGTTCTCTCCAATAGAGAGCAGAGCAAAGCAGAGCAGATAAGAACACCACTGACCGGGCCAGGGTACAAGTGGGTCTCGGTTTCCTGGGTTCCGGGGTCCCAAGACAAAGCAACACTGCAGTTATACAGAGATACAGAGATCTAAGCCAAAGGTAACCCCGTCGGGCATCCTAGGGCTGAGGCTGAGTAGAGCCAGACTAATACCAATCAAATCAAATCCATAGAAAGGGAGATTATCCGCTTTGGACTCACCGATGACAAAGACCGGATCTTATCCTCACGTATTAACCTCTGGGCAGAGCCACCCGGGAATACCCAAACTCAGAGATAAACAAAGCCAGCAGAGCATAGATATAAATCCAAAGCACAGCATAGATCAAAGCATAGTGCAGAACGAAGCATAGAACAGAGATACAGGACGAAAACAAAAATGACTACGGAATGCATAAACTTAGATTAACAGAACAGAGGGCAAAATCATAAACAATATGCAATGCATCTCAGATTAATACGGAGTCAAGGTTCATTACAAGCCAGTCCTAAGCTAGTTGTTCACTGTCACTAACCGTGCATGTTGATGTAGTTTTAAGTTAGTCAATGCACCGTTGCCATCAAAGTGTTGCAATGTAATCTGTGCGTGCACCGACGTCCCTTAAACCAACACCCATGGGGAGGTGCTTAACAGTAAATCAACACTCACATGAATAAGTCACAGCCTAACAGACTATTCATGCGATCCAAGAATCCATTGGGCCGGTTTACATGGGTGGTTAACCTGTATTTGAGTCCTACAAGTCTCACCATTATCCTAAGTTATGTTTCAGAATTGCCATGCCTAACGGTTTAGCTATGGGGGACCTATGGTTGAGCCGAAGACATCTTACGCGCTTGTCGTACTATGCACTACGGCTTCACCTTGGTTCCATTCAAAACACAGCTAAACGAATCATCTTTCACTTCTGATCTGATGCCTTTTTCGGCTGAGCTACAGTCAGTATACGGCTTAGCCGTAGACCAATCCACGGCTTAGCCGTAGCATTCCACGGCTTAGCCGTAGCCTCACCGTAGGAGTACTGATATCAGAAAAGTTTCGACTGATCAGAGATTTAATTCACGGCTGGGGTACGGTTGGGTCACGGCTAGCTTACGGCTCAGCCGTAGGACAAATTACGGCTTAGCCGTAGCCTAGCCGTAGAACAAAAGTGAAATTTCAAGTCTCTGGATAGTGAGCCGTAGAAGTTCACGGCTTAGCCGTACAATACAGAGATGAATTCGGGCTGAGTACAGAAACTGAAATTTGACACAGAAACATCTCCAAACAAGCTACAGAGGTTCCAAATTCACAAGCATTGGCTGTAAACATCAAATACACTAAAGAAGATGGAAATCAAAGCATTCAAATAGAGCACCCATGTGTGTTATAAAAGTCTGTACTTATACTTGCCTCAAATCTGACAAATCCTCTGAATCAAGCTCCAAGGCAACTAAAACCAAAACAAATCAAAGAAATCACACATGCATGAGATGAAGACAAAGCAATCATAGAATGGGAGGTGCAATTGGAGAAGAAGAGAGAAGAGTTGGGAAAGAACCCACTTACCTCAAGCAATACACAAAGATGAGAGAATGGAGAAGAACCCAATCCACTAAGAGTAGCAAAACCCCAATCGAAAGAGAGAGAGAGAGAGAGAGAGAGAAGAAACCGAAGTGAAGAGGGAGAGAGAACGAGAGGCTTCCCTGGAGTTTTCTCTTGCATGCAACGTGGAAACAAATGGGCAGAGATGAGAGACATCTGGAGCTGAGTTGTTTATATATGTTTTGGAAGTTTAAGTCAAAGTCCAAAGAGTCTGGGTTATTTACAAATCAAGTCACATGAAGGTCCATCTTCCCCAATTGACTCCAAACGGATCTGACACAGTTACGGAAATTGTCGAGCTCAACGAAATACGCGTGCTGACACCAAGATGATGCAAAGATGATATGAGCAAAACAAAAGCAAAATTACGAAAAAGGGCTTAGAACTACCTATTCCAGGTCAAAGGTTACTCAGCTACCTATCCAAGGCCCAAAACCAAGTCCAAAAGAATAAAACAAAACAAAACACACTAATGAGCCACTAATCCGGCTCAAAGGGGATCGGAGTGTTACAATGTCTGCAAAACAACCGTTCATTAAAGACTAAACGACCAAAAATAAGAAAGGTAACAAATTTTTGAAACCTCTAACCATGCTAAAGTTCATATACGATTTCACGCATGAAAACCCCATCGTCCCCATCTAAAGTTTCTAATCCTCACATCGGACCTACGTTCTAGCATCTTTTAGAACTTCTAGAACTTGACCGGCTCTGATACCATCTGTCACGCCCCCAAAACTGGGCCGGATCCAAACCCGGTTCCAGGGGTGTGAGAATTGGGGCCAATAAAAATTTTCTAAACATAAACAGCACGGGCCCCAATTCCGGGTGGATCGAAGTCCTTCGTGAGGCTATGCTTGGTGATCAAGCAACCATAATCACACGCGGAACTAAAATCCATGCTCATCGCAGACGGATATTACATCACAATAAGATAATCAATCTCATTAATAAATAAACCAGAGTCAAGCGCTTGGAAGCATCACAATTAGAGTTAAAGTTTCAAAACAACCAAACTTAAATGAATAAAACTAATGGCCCAAACATGGCCTTATTACATAATCTAAAGTTTTCGAACTCAGCACCGCCCTAGGACACCTCAGACGATGTCATCGGTGCTCCACTCAACAACTCCGCCATCTGGCGGAATTTCCTGCGTCGCCTGACCCTCCGGTTCGGCACCGGCAACGGAACCTAGACACCCAAAAGTAGTGGGTCAGATTGACATAATCTGGCAAGAGGGTAAGCTGCAAATAATGGATTAGTCAACTGAATTAAATGATATATTCATTATTAACCAAAATAAATCAGATGCAAACCCCAATGACATGAATGCGCAGAAATGGGTATCCCCGCAGATAAATATACAGAAACGGGTAAATCCCACATACGGATAACAGAAACGGGTAGTCCCGCAGATAAATATCAGAAACGGGTAATCCCGCAGATAATGACAGAAGGCACAGCTGTATACTATTATCCACAGTATACGCTGACCCGATGGCGTACGTCCACCTCCGAACTGCAGTCGGTCAGATACATATATACAAATATACTTATTTACAAATACATACGTATATCGATGCAGAATGAACCATGATATGAAACCCTCAATCCCAACATTCGATCTAATACCATTTGAGTATTTAGAGTACTTAAATTTGAAAACGTATTATGAACGTGTGTCAATTCAAATTCTTGCGGGTAAGCACTAATCCACCAACGGTCAAGTTAGATGAATATGCACATGAGAACTAACCCTCTATCATAATGGAAATATGAGTTCACGATGCCGATATACTACTTTTGGTGCCTATCATGTGGTGCATCCCGAACGTCACATTCCCATTCTGCATTTAGTCTAATTCTCGTGTGAACATTCAACTAACTTTCCTAAAGGTCATAATTCATCTAATCCAATTATATATAATTAGTATGTTTTACTAATTGGGTAAAAGATGTTTAAATTTTAAATTCAAATTTAAATCAAGTTATGATCAATGGGGAAAATGGGATAATTAATTCCTTAGTTATCATTGTTGTGTACAAATACACCTTATTAATTTATACAAAACTAAAGGTATAACTCCCGGGCCCTAGTTTGAAGTCAAACTCAGATTAAAAACCCAAGTTAGACGCATAAGCACAATCTATATAAGATTTTATTCATCCCCAATTGCATCATAGTTAATTTCTAAGCAAACTAAATAAAGTATAAATCTTATATTTACTAACATAAAATTCTAATTACATTTATATGAATATATATATATATATTTTTTAAAAAAAAACAAGTGGGCCTAATTACATTAACCTGGCCCAGCCACAACTGGGCCCAACAGCACCCGGGCCAGGCGCTGCCAGGCCCAGTCGGGCTAGGCCCGACTGCATCAACCCGGCCCAGCCGCAGCTGGGCCCAGCAGCACCCGGGCCGGGCGCTGCCAGGCCCAGCCGGGCTAGGCCCGGCCTGGCAGGCACCCTGCCCGGGCAGCAGCATGTGCTGCTGCCTGGGCAGCAACATGCGCTGCTGCCTGGGCAGCAGCGCCTGCTGCCGCCTGGGCAGCAGCGCCTGCTGCCGCCTGGGCAGCAGCGTCCTCTCTTCCTTTTTTTTTTTTTTCTTTTTTTTTTATTATCAAAACTAGACATAATATTTTTATAAAACCGGAATCAAATCCATGAGTCATGCTCGTTGCAACAAAAGGAGTATAAACAAATCTCCATTATTAATCTACAACCACAAAGATTTTACCCAAATCAAATAAATCATATAAACAACATGTGATTTAGGAAAACAATCAAGAAACATTATTTGCATTCATCCACTTGCCTGGATCTTGAAGCCAAAGTAGATCTGAAGATCAAAGCTTGGAAGAGCCCACCTTGGTTTCCCCCCTTAGAAAACCTCTAGGGTTTTGGTTGAAGAAGAAGAAAAGAGGGTTGGAGAATGGGGGAAAACCCTAAGAGTATAGTTTATATAAAAGAGGGGTTTTTTCTAAATTACAAAGAAGGGCCTCCTGCTTTTTAGTGGGTTTTTAAGAAATTTCAAAAAAGAGTCTCTGGCCCAAAAAGGGTCCATTAACTCAGGCCCCACTTGTGTTAAATCAATTTATCTGACCCTCTTAACCCAACTCAAACCCGACCAACGGTGTGACCCAATAAAAAAATTCGGGACTTGACAATGACCACGTAAAAAGTAGTAAATACCTCATGAAAATCCTTAGAGCTCTTCAATACACTTTTCTTTTATCACATAATTAAAGTACCTTCTCTTGCAACTCTGAAAGGAAAAGAGAAAAACATAAATACCCATAACATAGAAATCTCTAGCAACCCAAACTTGATCATAAGACAACCCATACAACTCCTTGAAGCTTCCATACATGATAAGCTACCCAAGATACATGACCATTATAATCAATTCCTAGGTAGCTTTCTTACCCTTGGTCCCGGTTTAACTCAATCTAGGATCAAAATCTTAAGTTGTTTATCCTTTTTCTTTTTTGTAAAACATTATTTGAATTTGTTGTTTTCCATTATATGCAGTGGTGAATTTGATTCATTATCGGCTATCTACAATTGCCAATGCTGGGGCTTTGGTGTCATTGGATAAGAGATAAATTTGATCAAAGACTATTGAGATTGATTGACTTTAAGATGGGTGCGACCTCATCATGTGGAAACTTTGAGAATGCGAGTAATTTTTACCCAGCAACAGACATAGTCAACTTTACACCTCCACAAAGCAACACAAGCACACGCCATTTATGTGGCCACCAAGCACCATCACTGCCACCACGGATCACCATCATTTATCATCTATCACTACCACCCACACACATCACATACAGCAAGAGAAGAATGATGGGTATGTGATAGAGAGTTTGGTGAAGGTGGCGTTGGCAATGTATGTGATGGTAGTGGAATGATTGTGCAGGGTTGAAGGCAGTGGAGGTGATTGGACTGTGTGCAGTGTTGAGTCTGGTTTTAGTTAGTGTTGGGAGGTGAATGTGACACAGCGGTTTTAATGGTGGTGAAGATGAGTTGAGTGGGTGGTAGGGTGCTGTTTAATGTGTGAGGTGTAGTTGTGTGACAAAGGTGGTGTAAGTGTGAAGGGTATGGTGTGTGTAAGAATGTATGTAATAAAATTCAAATTTTGGTTTATCTCATCAAAACACATATAGATGGGACTGACTAAAGAACAACTTAGGCAAGTTTTATTTAAAAAGAAAAGAAAAGAAAAAGAAAAAAGAATGGCCACCTAGCTATAAGCCAATCTCATATGCACATATGCACCATCATATTCCCTTGGATAATCCGAAGCCTTGGAATTTACCACATAAGGAAAGCAATAGTAGCTGATAAGTATGAAAACTCCTATCTTTGTAAACCAAAAAAAAAAAAAAAAATGACATCACCAGCAAACTATTTGTTGAAAACAAATAATATAACCAAATAGATAGTCTAACATGATCATGTGCCAATAACAGAGAAGTTTACAGAAGAAACATATACAAATAATGAGATAATAAACAACAAAATATATTCCCATTTCAATTGTACACTTGGGCATGTAACTCTGACGTTGTTAAAGAAGATATCAATGCCATTATACGCAGTTACCTCTACACTGATTTATTTTCTTTATTATTATTATTATTATTATTATTATTTTGGTCCTCAGTTACCCTGTTTGGTTTGATCAAAATGCAAGTTGATAGTCCACACTAGTCAATTTTTTGTATTGGGTACTTGATGATTTGAGTGAAAGTTTGGGGTAGTAGGCATGCTCAAGTTGGGTCCACAGAAAGTAAATGTCAAGTGACATTTGCAGTCCGGTTGATAGTCCACAGTAGTTAATTTTTTGTATTGGGTACTTGATACCTAATCAAACAAATCTCATATCTTAGTTTTTCAAAGTTTTCTTAATATATTAAAGGAATCTATGGTTGAAATTTTAAATCATAGCCATTCTTAGCCTTCTTAAGATGATTGGCAGATTGGATCATAACATTGGGGCCAACAGAAATCTAGAAGAATACATTTAAAGTTCTGATGTATTCAAAAATTTCTTGAGATCCATGTAATTTCAACGGTCCATATTTGATATTTTAGCCGTTACTGAGGTTATAAATATTTATAATGGTTCAGATATTCTTGCTAAAGTGATCCATAATGTTTTAAAAAAAGGGGAGAAACCGGACCGCAATTATCACGTGAGAACGCAGCCAAGCCTTAAGTTAGAATACATCAACGGCTCCAATATTTATTTAATGATTTTGCTGAGGTCCACAACGGAAGTCTAAAGATTTGGCTCATAGCCGTTTATAACTTTCTAAAGAAGAAAAATGGTTCGGATTGTGATCTGAGGCCCCACAAATGTCCAGAATTACATTTATCATTGGTGTTTTTTTTTTAAATTTTCTTGAGATGCTTTTAAGATCAACGGTCCAAATTTGGAAGTCTAACTGTGAATAAGGTTGTAAATAAAGCTAATGGATCAGATCTTTCTGAACTGGTCCATAACTTAAAAAAAAAAAAAAGAAAACCGCAGTTCACCATGGCAGAGCCAGTCCCACCTAAGTTGATCAAGCACCAGGACATGAGCTGGACCTTTTGGGACCGGTGGATAATAAGGAAGAATCAAACGCTGACAGGGTTGTTGCAGCGGCTGAGAGACAATGGACTGAATGCTTAAAGTATTTTCATGCGGTGCGGATCGTGTCTGCTTTACAACACCATGTTCCCCAGCCACAAGGGATCTGGCCAGGGAAGTGGCCAATGTAGTATTAATGCCATACAAATATCAATGTAGTAGTTAACCCATACACTATTTAGATGTCGTGGTGGCCTGCGATGACGAGGATGACAAGGACATTGACATCCCTCTTATATCAATCTACTTCCGGTAATTGCAGATGGTAGGCACAATTGCATTTGTTTCAAGATTTAGGAGACTTATGTCCAAAGCAAATTTAGCTTTTAAGAATTTAGATCTCATTTGCCATATATATATGTTAATTCAACGAGGTTAGCACAATGACAGTGTCGTGAAAGTGATGGGTATTATACTAACAAAAAAAAAGAGAGGTCCAGTACACGAGATTCCCGTATAGCGGGGTCTGGGGAGGGCAAAATGTACGCAGTCTTACCTTCATATGAAGAGGTTGTTTCCGTTGATGGGTATTATAATGGGATAGGAAAATGATAAGTGGGGGAAGAGGAAAAACCTATTGACGATGCCGGGAATATTTCTAGGAGAAAGATGGTGGATAGAGATAGGGAAAGTGGGCTGTTAGTAATGGGTAGAGAGATAGTGATGCCCTGATGTGGATCGCCCCTTCCTCTTCCCATCTGCCTTTTTTCTTCGTACTCTTTTGCTTGTTAGTGTTGGCTGAGTGATCCTCTCTGCATTATCTTCTCTCTTTTTCTGTTTGTTTTTCTTTTGGTTGGAGTGGAAAGTTATTTGGAAAGTAGTTGTTTAGAGAGAGAGAGAGACTCTTGATTCTTGGCTTGGGTCATCAAAATTTTCTGAAATTTCCTTTTGTTACTGTTCATTTTCGGCGATGGGCCCTTAATTGGGTTAAATTTGTTGCCTAGAATGACTTAACAAATTCAACACAAATGAAATCATTATTTCACTAACGGGCTTATGCTTTACTAAGATTTACTTTTGCCCAACCTATTTTGGTTAAGGCCCATGAAAAAGCACACATGTTATGAGTAACCTTATAAAAATTACATGGACAACAAAATAAATAAATTAACGAAACACATATTGTAGAGAAGTTTCCTCTTAATGGATCGTACATTGAGAGGAAGGAGTTTTCTCTTAATGGAACGTACACTGAGAGGAAGGCGTTTTCTCTTGAGGACTCTTGATGCTTGATAGCAACCACTGTCTTGCCTCACCATAGCCACGATGGGCGTACGTCATCATATCCAGCATATTGCCTCTTACTTGAGGAACATGTATGCAACTGAAAGCTATGAATTACTACCAATCAAGCTTAGATCTATCATTCATTATCACACATACCACATGCACACATGCACCAAGTTACATCCTCACCTAGCAAAAGAAAAAAATTTAGGTCCCGTTTGGGCCCTTTACAAACCAAGTGCAGATAACCCAGTTTAAACAGAGGGTTCATGCGCTTGTAATATATTAAATCTGTTGCTGATGCATGGAAATGTTAGTGAAAACATTAATGCAAGGTTGTACTGTGAAGATGGAGGTTGAGATGGCAATGAAGGTGAATGGTTGTGTAGTGATGGTAATGGTGCAACGTAGTGATGTTGGAGATGGGAATAAGAGGAGGAAACGTGTTAAGCCCCGGATCATTTAATTAGGGGTTCGGTCAGTTTGTTGGGTTTGAGTCGAATTGAGAGGGTTAGATGGGTGTGTAATAGCTCATTTTAAAGGTTTGGATCATTACATGCATGGTATTTTATGAAGGGCCCATTGGAGATGGGCTGATCAAACCTTCTAGAGCCTTGGCCCCAAGTCTTGGACTTTTGTGAGCCAAAAGCCCTTTTTCTAAATTACCTAAAACTCACTAAAGAGTAGAGAGCCATTTCTTGTAATTTAGATAAACGCTCGTTTTAACTTAATCCTAAATCTTCCAATCGTTTTTCTCTTTGTAAACTCTTTTTTCTTCCGTTCCTTTTCCCTACAACCATAGACGTAGCAGATAGGCTTTCTAAGATCAAGAGGATCAAAATATCGCCATCTTTTCTCCTTCTTCCCCGTCCCTTATCTGGTTTGATATCGTCTACAACCCTAATAAGTATCAATCTCTTAGGTTTTCATGTAGTTTCTTTCAGTTTATTAGGGCATGTTCAATAGCTTAAGGAGATCTGTGCATTTTCTTGGATCTATAGGATTTTTAGTCGAGGAATCAAATCCAAATAGGGGTTTATGCATGACTGGATCTAACCATAATAGATCTAAGTTTTAGTATAGAGATTCAAGGCAAGTGGATAACTACAAATAATATTTACTTGTTCAATTTATTGAATGCTATGGGTTAAAATATTAGTTAGATGGTTGAGTTTGATTTTTTATTCGAAATCTCGAGTTCCAATTGTCTAAGGTTGAGTTTCAAGAGAAAATCCAAAAAGAGCCGAAATTGTATGCACCTACGACTAGGCTACGACTCACTTTCTATTGAGCCGATAATTAAGAGATTGTTCTACGGTGAGCCTTATGGCTAAGCCATAAATTGAACTACGACTAAGCCATGAGACGGTCACAGTTGGGCTATGAGCGCCGCAAACTTTAACTAAATTAGTAGTAGAATAGGTTAGGATTAGTGACTGCAACTCAAGGATTCAATTGCATAGACTACACTACAAGTAAGTGATTTCTAGGTGCTAGAATCACTTAACCTTATCTCATACCCAACGGATAATTAATAATCGAATTGGTTTGGGAATTGGGTTTGACTATATAGATGGGTTTTGTCCTGAAGAAAGTTAGCTAAATGTACATATAGGAATTGGACTAGACTCGGAATGAGAATGTGAGTCCTGGGATGTAACACATTATAGACACTGAAACTAAGATAATAGCATCTGGGCCCTCATTATCATTGTGAAGGAAGGTTTGTTCCCATGTGTCTAGTTAACTATTTATGACCATTAGGTGGTCTACAACTTACCCTTAGTAGAATGGAAAATATCACATGAGCATAATATACTTTTAAATTATGCAACCTTATCATTTTAACTGTTACTGGTATGGGTGTAGTGACTTATGGATTTCATAGCATAACTTCATTGTACATCAATCCATATACCTTATGCATCTGTATATATATATATCTAACCAACTGCAGTTGGAGGTGAACGTACGCCATCGGGCCAGCGTGTATTATGTAATATAGTATACAACTGTGCTATTTGTTATATCTGCGAGGAATATTCATATTTGTATATTGTATCTGGAGGGAATATCCGTGTTTGTGCATTTATTGCATTTGCTTAGCATTCATTATATAGGTTTAAGATATAAATGTAAATTATCTAAGTTGAGTAATGTCATTACTTGTAGTTACTTCTTGTTAGATTATGTCAATCTGGCCTACTACTTTGGGTGTATAGGCTCCGATGCCGGTGCCAAACTGGAGGGTCAGAAAATACAGCAGATTCCACCAAATGGCAGAGTTATTAAGTGGAGCGCCGATAATATCGTCCAAGACGTCTTAGATTATGGATGTGTAGTTTAAACTATTAGACGCTTGTAACAAGGCCATGTTTGGAGGCCATTAGTGTAGCCATTAAAATCATTTGTTTTGGGATTATAATTTTAAATGTTATGCTTCAGAGTACTTGACCATTGATTAGATTTATTATTATGGTTGGTTTATATGGTTGCAGACGATGACTAGCTGCACAGTATGTGGACTTTTAGTTTCCCCGTATGATTATAGTTACTTTATCAACAAGCA
The DNA here is from genome assembly GCA_037013555.1 of Sextonia rubra. Classification (NCBI taxonomy): domain Eukaryota; kingdom Viridiplantae; phylum Streptophyta; class Magnoliopsida; order Laurales; family Lauraceae; genus Sextonia; species Sextonia rubra. The sequence goes on along the minus strand of JASUAD010000003.1, from coordinate 7,708,419 downwards.
AAGTCTTACGAAGGTCTTCGATCCACATGAAATTGTATATTCCAAAAAATTCTAAATTGACCTTGATTCTCACACCCCTAAGACCAATTTTGGAGGTATGATAAAATGTGAAGGAAGGTGGGCTTTTGGATGATGGTAGATGTTGGCCAAGGTGGGTCCTATGGTAGCGACAAAGAAGGTGTGGTTGGAGAATGGTTTGGCAATGGAGAGAAGAAAAACAAAGAAATAAAGATATGAGAGTAAGCTTATGGCAAGAGAAGGAAACCTGCCTTCAGTTGGTGGCTCTGGGCATTGCTCAAGATTAGAGAGGAGGGAGTCGACCCTAGTGAGGATTCCCCATCCTTTTATTCCCTTTTCTTCTTCTGCTTCTTTTTCTCTCTTTTTTTCTTTTCCCTTCTTTCCTCTGATGTCCAATCTTCCTCCCTTCTGTTTTTATTCTCTTTTTTTTCTTTCTTCTCTATTTTCTTTGTTTCTTTCTTCAACAAACACTATCAGTGCCTATTACTATTCTATCTCCCCACTTCAGCCATGACTCCCCTTCTTTCTATATTCTCCTTTGCTTTTGGATGGGGAACATGTAAGACATATCTCATTTGGAGATATGGACCTAGTTTATGTGGCCCAATATTGCCACTAGCCCATTAAGCCCATTAACAGTTAGGAACTTCTCCAACCTATCTGTAGTTATCAATTTAATAATATTGGGAATAACTGCCCATTCTCTCAGTTATGGTGATATCTCTCTTTGACGGGAAGAGGGCATGCATGATGTTGGCGAGAGGGTCCCTAATCTTATACATGAAGAAGTCTTGCATAGATTAGAAGATAGAACTTTTTCCTTTTGAGCAAGATTCAAAGTTTTTGTGATCTTCAAAGGCCTGAAAAGAAATCAATCTAATCAACATGATGGAAGGTAAGTCCATTATATTCCACATTATGCTTACAGAACAATCAAGACTGGTGAGGTTTGAAATTTTGAAAAAATCCTGATCGGACCATTGTTTTTGTTACGTCACCGATTAGATGTGAGGCTTGTCATCTCTCACATCACCTTTTTCTCATACTAACCAATTTAGTCACAGAAGAGGTAAAAGAGAAAGTATAGAAAGAAAAATAAATGGGAGAAGTTGGAAATCTGAGTGTGAGAGTGAATACAAGGATGTGTGCAGGTCAGAGGGTGAGAGATGTGAGAGACGCGGCGCGGGGGGGGGGGGGGGGGGGGGGGGGGGGGGGGGGGGGGAAGAGGCATGTTGAGAAAATGCCACCTATTTTTTTTAATTTCCTCAAAAAATTAGAAAATTAAGATTGGGGGTTTTTGGAAGCTATCACTAACTGATGCAAAGCCACTTCTAAATAGTATATTGGATTTCGGCTTCAGCCTAGTGGTTCTAGCTTGCAACTAACCCAGTTGCCTTAGCTCTTTCAATCAATGTGATCTTTCTATTAATTGGATGATCTACACAATTTGATGTCTTTTACATTAAAACAAAGAATGTTTGCTTTATATATATATCCTCATGATTTTTGTTTTCTTTTTTTTTTTTTTTACAAATGCATGCTTAGATTTTGACAAGGCCTTAAAAAGGCTCCTTTAGTTTGTTTATGTACTAAGATTTTTTGTAACTAACAATGAAGTTACTTAGAGTGCTTTTTCTCTATTTTTGACCAATTTATTTTAAGAAGATCAGTTCTTTCTTGAATTAAATGATACAAATATAATTTTTTCTCTTAAATTTTAATAGTTCTATATATATTTACAAATAGGAGCTTTTGTTTTTGCTTTTTTTATTATGTTATCTTTTACAAATGCTTGCTTACATTTTGATGAGACTTTAAAAAGGCTCATTGAATTTGTACATTTACCAAAATTTTCCATAACTAACAATGAAATTGGATAAAAATTAATTAAATCCCCTCTTTTCTATTTTTGACCATTTTACATTATAAAAGCTGACTTTTCCTTTGAATTTAAAGATAAAAATATAAGTTTTCTTCTTAAAATTTAATAGTTATATGTTATACCAGCGACTTAGTGCTCAACTACCCTAAATATCACTAAATTTAGATTGGATGCTTGTTAAATAATTGCATTTTCAGATTTTTATCAATTTTATATTATTTCCTATTTTCTAATTTTTTAAAGATTTTTTTAACACATTTTAGGACCGGCACGACCGTACTGGTCTAGCACAGGTGGCACCGACTAATTCTAGTCCTGACCGACACCAAAACAAAGGAAGGGGATGAGCTTCTACCTACATCAATACTTGATACATGTTAATGTTAGCTAGAATCAACTTGAACAGAGCTTTTTTTATTTTTTTAACTTTTTATGGCGGGGTTACGGTATGATATTTAACCATTATCTATTATGCGCACACATGGCATTGCAACACACCTGCTTCAAATGAATTTGTGATGCACGGTGGACCCACAGGCTCACACATGGGCAAAAACTACTAAGGACTTTTTATTCTTTCATAATTAATTATTAGTGGTTTTCTAATTTTAATTAGTTGATGAGTTGTATAGGATAGAATCTAATTTACTTTCTTAGTTTGATTCGGTAAGTTAGCTCCTAAGTTTTATTTTACTCTTTATATGGCATTATAGAGATTAATTACATTCTCATAGTTGATGATTAATAGAATTGAGTTTATCTCTTTTGAGGTGGATCCTCATTTATAGTCTGTGGAGACACGAGTTTTGACATTTCCACATAAGCCTTAACTCCAAGTAACCTGATGAGTAAATTTAAAATCTAGGTAGGTTATTAAGTGGGGTACTTTCTAGTTTTAATTGAAGGTCATGTATGGGTTTACATTCATGCATGTTGGGCTGCGGTTGACTTGGCTCGTTTGATTCAGAAACCAATATTAACCATATTAAAAAATAGCTCTTTAATTTAAAGAGGTGAGTCCCACATTGCTCATGGGGCCTATCTAGATGCATGATTACCCGTAAAGGTAATGAGGATCTAAGGGTTTCATCTTCATATTCATGCAATTGTGATTACGTGGTATGAATACGAGTTTGATTATTTGTTTGCAGCCATTATATGTCAACTAATAAGTCTCTAAAAATCTTTCATGGATCCCATATAATGATAATTTAGTTTTGTTAACAAGAATCTCGACCACTCCAATGACATATACTAAAATTTAATTTTAATAGATGAAGATCTCACCATTCCGTTAAGCCTGTATAGTGTTTTTGTTTAAGAAATAATGTTGCATTTTAGTTCTCAGTTGTTCTACACTTATGAAATCAAATTATTTTTTATTTTCATTATAAAAACTAAATGATATACAAGAAATAGGTATTTTGTTTTGAATTAAGAGCATGAAAAACAAGTGGTGTTGGTACCATTGTCCCACACCATGCCCAAGGATCAATCCTTTAGTTCCTCAGGTGAAAGTATCACTACTAGACCAATAGCCCAGCTGGGCAAAAATTAAAAAAGGGAAAAAGAAAAAGGATGTGTTAAACTCCGAGCATTATTTTTTAACACTAGCAGCCTAAAACGCTAGGGAGACAAATGATCCGATCTCAGGCCAGATCCATCCATATCGTCAACACACAACTATTGTGGGTCCATCCCTTTAAGAGTATTTTTGATAAATATGGATCCACTGCCGTTCTATTACGAATATTGGTATAACCCATATAATCATCATATACATTAATCAATCGATAACCATCAAATGTTTAGAAGATGCATAAAAAAATCCCACGGCATTAAATCATCCAAAACCAACAACTAAATGCCCAAACCCAGAGCAATCAGCATAAGGAAATGGCCTTGCAAGGTGGCTCACCACATGCAATGAATACATGGGATCCAAAAGATCAGAACAATGTATAATTATGAAAATTTGAAAAAACAATAACAAGGAAATTATAATTTCCTTTAGGACACTAATTGCAACATAATGGGACCTCTAGGAAAGGCTTGATATTCCCTTTATTTAATAATTATAGTCAACAGCCTTCAACACCTTCTAATGAGTGCAACAACAATCATCTTCTTGACATTGGCCTTGGGTGTAGCCATGGTTAATGCACTCCTGATTGCAGTCCCCAAAGTCTAAGCACTTCCTTAAACAATCGCTTGATGGGACGGTTCTGTCAATGTTAATCAAGTTCTTTCCAATGTTCATTGCCCCAGAAGCTGCAAACACATCAACATTGAAAATAGTATACCAAAACTTAATTTATGGCACCATTGAAAACAGTTGACACAAAATATATATCACACATTTCCTATGCACATCCATGGTTTAAAGAGTAAGAGCGTAAAGAATCCTCAAGATAAACAATAAAAAATAAAAATCATGGGTCAAACCACTTCCCCCCTAAACTTCTTCAAAGAACGTTGATTTTGGACAACACTTCTTTTTAGTCACATCTAATATAAGATTCATAAACTGTTAGTGTACCATCTCACCCTACATGTATGTATGATATTATCCGCTTTGGCCATGGGCCTACGGTTTTGCCTTCTGGTAGACCTCAACCCATCAAAAAGCCTCACGCAAGATAAGGGTACAAGCGCTACAAATAAGCCCAGTCACTTTCCTCTTTATAGTCGATGTGGGACTCGAAAGTGGGACCCTGCTGCAATATAGTGCAAATGGGCGGATTTCCATGTGGGCAGGCCATGAGCACTAACAGGCTACTGCACAGGGACGTGTAGCCCTAAGGGGGGGGGGGTGAATTGTGACATCCTGAGATTCCATATTGATTGTAGAGAGAAAAGTGATTAGGCTTATACGTAGAGCTTGCACATTTACCTTACAGGTGGGTTGAGGCCCACCAGCCAAAGCATACAATATTATGCATGTGCATGGGGTGGAGCATTATAGTTAGGATTTTGAGTGTTGGTTAATTCATGGGTTGGACAAAACTTTAAGTCTCTTGAGTTGTATTTTATAACTCTTTTAGAATGGATAATAGTTTGTCGCTAGAAGAGTTAAAGTGAGGATTCAAGTTTTCTTAGGGATGGTAATGAGGTGGGTTTGGTACGGATTGGGGTAAACCCAAACCTACCCCATCTCAAATTTATCTAATCCAAATCTATTTTGCCATGAAACGGGCCACTGATTATAATGCCAAACCCGCTCTTTTGAGTGAGTTAAGTCAAAATTAAAGCTGAAAACTATAAAATGTATAAAAATGGATTAAAATGTGCATAGTAGATTTTGAATATGCACTTTCTCTTCCCATATGTCTTATGTTAAAGCTTAAAACCACCCACACTATATGAGTTTTGTCTATTACTTTAGTAATAAGTATATAAATATTATATACTCGGGGCAGGGCGGGTTAGGTTAATAAAACCTAAACCTGCTCTGCATATAAAAAATTACTACTAAACCTGCCCCTAATGGGAGCGGGGCAGGGCAAGTCCCATTTATACTCAACCCCTTGCCATCCCTAAGTTTTTTGAAAGCGCTCGAGTGGATGCTCACACGCGCTCTAACATATGGGTCTGTATTTACAAGCTCAAGTTGAGACTTCAAGTGCTTGAGCGGGCCCGATATGAATTGTGTTGAATTGAAAATAACTAGATGTTTTATTCACCCACTCGAGAGGAGGCTCACACACGCTAAAGCAGATGACAATCAAACTGCTTACAAAATATATTGTATTTGTACCAGTACTGTTATTTTGTGTATACAAACCCTAACTCTAAAGCACGAATTGTGGATTATTTAAAAGGGTTTTCCCTCAACCTTAGGTACACTTCTCTCATTATTCTAAAGAAATTAAAGAAAACCTAATTGAGAGAACACAACTTCTCTAGAGTATCCATTAGAGAGATTATGCTGAGTCAGTGTTAGAAAATATTGTGTTTACATCCGTTGTAGAAGATTGTCTTTGTTGTGATTTTCTGATATCACCCGTTGTGCACATCCATCAATCACAAGATCAACAAGAACAAGCCACACACAAGAAGAGACACAAGATTTACGTGGTTCACCCAAACAGGGTTACGTCCACGGGCACAGAGACGATCATCTTTTCTATCGCAAGTAAAGTACACAGAGACTCTCTCTCTCACATTGTCTCACCTACGTGGTGTGGGAACACCACGGGCAAGAAAGCTCTTACCTCTCTTCAGCGCGCAAGATCTAGGGTTACAGACTATACATATATATAATCTCCGCTTTCTTGGCCACCAAGAAAGCCCCGATACAATTACCAAAATACCCTTGATCTTAAACCAGTCCCTGTCTAACCCAGTGGATTCATCCGGCTAAACCGGAATACAAGACATATACCCAACAATCTCCACCTTGGCTTGAATTCCGCACAACTCGAGCTACCAGGAGATAAAACCGGTAATGTCTTCACGTACCTTGCTGAATGGTACGTCACTGCACCAACGATGCAATCTTCTTCAACATTTTGACTTGTTGAACCAGCACATGAACTTTGAGCAAAGTTCATATCGTCAAACTCCACCTCGAACTTAAAGCTCAAAACCATTGATGAATCTGAGTGATATCAATATCTGAATCACTCACCATCCTGCTCTATCTTCAACATCATTGTGAAGATCACACCACCACAAGCATGTAAGCAAAACAGATCGGGAATACAAGTCCAGATGACTTCACAACTACAGAAACCTTTGCCTCCGAGCGGTCAAAAAGCTCCATTTGACCGGCCTCCGATCAATCAAACACATGTTTGACAACTGCTAACACATCAGCTCCTCTTTGCTGCTTTTCCTGCTTTGGCAAGATGAACAACATCACATGCGATCTAGAAAGCATGTGAACCCTAAACGAACAATTTCGTTTGAAACAGCAAACCCTTTGCAACTAGGCCGGCGACTCCTATTATTGGGTTTGCAATAACAACCAGGTCGAGTAGACCCGATTCTAGCCTGAATCCACATCTGTTCAAATCTCCTCCAAATTTCTGCATCAAGTTGTAGATCTCGTCACCACGAGCACGTTGGAAGAAACGGATCTGAAATCCAACTCAGGATGGCTTCGATATCGTAGAAATAAGTTTCTATGCTCCTAATTGGTCAAACCTCCTCGTTGACTGTCAAACAGCCAATCACCCTCTTCCATTACGTAGATCTGCTCGAAACGAGTCCGTAGGCGCAAATGGATCTCCGATCGGACATCGGACAATCAAGATATCGCAGAAACAATTTCAGCCACAAATCTGGTCAAACTTGCCTGTTGACCGTGCTGACGTCACGGTTTGCTGTTCTGCTGGGCTTCTGAAGCAAACACGGGTCTGGTTCACTTGACCTGGAACTAAACTGAACTGCATTTTGAGCTGGACGCTGTGCACACGGGTCAGGTCTGGCCCGACCCGAACTGGAACTGCACTTGTACTGCTGGGCTTCTCTCCACGGGTTGGGTTGAGACGACCCGACCTGAAAACCTGAAACTGCGCTACTCTGCTGGGCTTTTCCTGCCTGGGTTTTGCTGCTAACAGGTCAGGTCGATTGCTACCCGACCCGACCCGAACTGAATCTGCTCACTGGGCTCATTCTTTACGGGTCAAGTCAAACTGACCCAACCCGAAAAACCCGAACTCGGAGCTTGCTGTTCTTCTGGGCTTGTACTCCACTTTGGGTCAGGTCTGGCTGACCCAACCCGAACCCCTTGAACCGACCTGAAACTGACCCAATTTCAGTCGTCTTCCTCACGCCGTCTCTGTTTTGCAACAGAGAAAACGGACGCCTGCGTTTCGTCCTCGGCTATGGCCCACCGACCAGCGGCGGCGGGAAACTGCTGGTCCGGTGACGACGACGGCAATGGCGATCACGATCGGGGCTGGCAGTGGTGACTGCAGTGAATAGACCGGCGAGAAATTTTTTTTTTCTTTTTCTTTTTCTAGTCTTCCTTCCCGTTGCTGGTTCCAACGACAGAGGCGGAACCCAGGGTCCTTCATCTTCTCAGTTGACAGCGATGACGGGCGACAGCTGGAAGTCTGGCGAAGGCGACGGAGACGGCGAGAATCCCGGCGAAAATCCCGGTGAGAATCTCATGTTTTTGAATGGCAGTTTTTTTTTTTTTTTTTTGGTCTTTCCTCCTCAAATCCAGCTGCAGAATCTTCACAAATCCGGCACAGATCCGGACCGATGAAGATGTCCAGCCAAACGAGAACCCCAACTTCTCTGTCTTCTTCACCGATGCAGTAAAAAACCGATTTCTCTGTTTCAGATTTTGTCCGAGAACCCGATCGATCTGGTACGCTGGTGATCAGAACCACAGCAATCACTTCGAGATCTGAAAAACATGTGAATCCTTTTTTTCCTCCGATCCTAGCAAGACTGGAGAACCCAATCTCGTCTTCTTCTTTTCCGATGGTGGCCCAACCAGAGATCACAAACCTGATCTCTCTTCTTCTCTGTTTCGACAACAGAGATCCGAACCCTTTGACAATGATTCAATCAGTCGATCTTCATGCGCACAACCTCCAAGCCACTGAGCGATCTCCACCTCGCTCAGAAACCCGAGTAACACCAACCTCAGCTCTGATACCAATTGTTGTGATTTTCTGACATCACCCGTTGTGCACATCCATCAATCACAAGATCAACAAGAACAAGCCACACATAAGAAGAGATACGAGATTTACGTGGTTCACCCAAACAGGGCTGCGTCCACGGGCACAGAGACGATCATTTTCTTTATCATAAGTAAAGTACACAGAGATTCTCTCTCTCTCACATCGTCTCACCTACGTGGTGTGGGAACACCACGGCTAAGAGAGCTCTCACCTCTCTTCAGCGCGAAAGATCTAGGGTTACAAACTGTACATATATATAATCTCCGCTTTCTTGGCAACCAAGAAAGGCCTGGTACAATTACCAAAATACCCTTGACCTTAAACTAGTCCCTGGCTAACCCAGTAGACTCATCCGACTAAATCGGAATACAAGACATATACCCAACAGTCTTCTTTCATAGAAGATTGTGATCATGCACGGCACCTTGTTGTTTTAAGGTGTTTGGATCAATTGAGGAGAGCAGTGGACGACATGGAGTCATTGTAACGTGAAGTTGTGCACAGACAATTATAATCCTTAGGTTGTGAAGATTGGAAAAAGGCTGTGAATATATTTACGACAATTTTTCATAGACAACGATGTAAGATGCCATGTACCAATTCAAAAGCGTAAGCATATAAGTGGAAGGCCCAAACAAGTATGTGATGCCATATCAAATCTATTACTTAGGCGATGTGGTATGTGAAACTTTTCCGAACAAATGGAATAAACTTCACATATATTTTCTGTTAAATAAGCCCATCATACAAAACCATGATACGAGAGAGAGAGAGAGAGAGAGAGAGAGAGAGAGAAAGAGAGAGATCACACATGGAATAGACAAAAGGAGGAAAGCCACAAGAAAGGCTGCAATGAGAGTTGAGCTACTAAAACGATGTTGAGCCATGTCTGGTTGCCAAAATGTTTTTCTCATATGAATAATGACGTGAGTATCTCGGCTTTGGGCTCTTTTTATAGGCCAATTACTTAGATATGTGGAAAAGGGTTCCCATCTATGGTATTCAATCTGGGTAGATTTTATTTTTTATTGGAATTCACTTCAGAACAATCAATATAGTATTTAAGAATTCTTAGAAATTTTTTGGAGATTGTGATTTCCTTTCCCTTTTGGTGAGAAGCACACGTGCAGCTTAGGTTGGTGAAATAAGAAGCATGGCTATAAGTTTTATTTTGGGCTGCAAAAGTGAAATTTGGATTTGGCTTGTTTGGGTTTCAGTTAGTCCTATTAGTTTTATTTTGGGCTTCAGTGTCCGAACTCGACTTGAGTACCTGTGTTTTTTGTTTTTTTTATGAAAACGTATATATGTGGTATTAGTAAAAAGTATATAAATAATATGATAAGTAGGAGCCACTTCCAGTCTTGTTTATGTGACATGATAAAAAGCACTCTTCCTTTCTTTGTAGCAAATATTTGGACTCACAATTCAGTTTCGACTGTTGTTAGGAACGTTGATTAATATGGAAAATTTTAATACTTTCTGTTAAAGATAATGGATTAGTTTAGGAAATCCATTTAAAGTAGGATTGAGTCCCTTAATTTCCTATGTAAAGTATCATTGTGATCATCATAATCATCAGTATGATTAAAATTAAAACTAAATTATCCACTTCATGAATTCTATTTCTCTATTCCATCTCGTCTGAGCTAAATCCTCAAATAGGTTCAAATCTAATATTATTACTTCTATCCATGTCGTTTTTTTATTACTTCTATCCATGTCGTTTTTTGGCTTACTTTTTTCTTGTCGTTCCATCAACTAGCGTATAAAAAGTATTACTATTTAAAGAGATGTATAAATATTGATATTTTGGAGGGTAAATGTTGAGTGAAATTGGTGTAAAGAGAATCTATATAGTTGATTTTCCTTGTTTTTTTTCTTTGAGAAAATCGATATAGGTTTCTTTTTGTCAACTGTATCCTTGACTCCCTCAATCAATGTGATCTTTCTAAAAAAAAAAAAAAAAACAATGTGATCTTTCTATTAATTGGATACTCAATTCAATTTGTCATCTTCTACTTTCAAAATATATAGGTGGGGGCATGAGCTTCTAGACCTACATCAGTACATGACGTGTGTTTGCTAGAATCAACCTGAATTGAACTTGATGAGTGAATTTATAATCCAGGTTGGTTTTAAAGAAGGGCACGTTCTGGTTTCAATTAGGTTAAGATCCTGTACAGATTTAGATTCTTTTCTTGATTTCTTACTTTCCTTGTATCACAAAATTCCAGTGTTTCAAGGTGTTTAATGTCCCTCTTCCCTTATCTACTGTTATGGAATTTAGTTTTTTTAATAGCAGTTTATATTTTTTATTTTTTTATAGGACAATATTTTTTATTCCTAAAAGTTTCGATTATGGTTTGTTCATCTGAATTCTGAGTGATAGTTTAGCTGGCCTAAGAACCCATTTTGCACTCGAAGGTTGTGGGTTCGAGCTGTGCTATCACACTAGGGCTATAGAGTATTTGCCCTTTTCCCCTTTTGCCCAAAGGATTGGTCCAGCCCAAAGGGTTGGGCACCCATATATAAATATATAAAGAACATACCGTGGAAAAAAAATGCATTGCAATTTGTAAAAAGTTGTGAATAAGGTTGCAAATGGATATCCAGTATCCAGTTATCCAAAGTTTTTGATTAAAAAAAGGGGTCTGGGACTGAGGTTCCGATTAGTAAATGGGTACGGTTCCGGGTCTATATGGGTTTCAACTTGTATACATTGGACCAGGCACAAGAGCCTTTAATATTGTAAATTGTAGCTCAAAATCAACTTTAATTTGAAATTTTTATATTTTATCATAAAGATAGTAGACTTGAAGCATTGATATAAGTTGACAATATCCTTAATTTGAAGAATAAATTAAAAAAAATAAGAAAGTTAAAAGAAATCATACTCAATTTTGGAACTGGATTCCAATTCTTCAATTAGACTTGGTTTTAAAATCAAATCAGGATGCTTTTATCGAAATCGGGTATGGAACCAACTAAATAGGTTCCCAATCAGACCCAATTCTAGAACCGAAACCATCATTTAGAAACTGGTCTGGGTCAGGGTCTACTATGGACCTATTCCGGAACCAACTCGTTTGAAACCCTAGTTGAGACTTGAGAGAGATGACACAACCTGTACTATTTTGGAACTCCAAGTTTGCATACCTTTTTAAGTTATGTCATTTTTTTTATAGAACACATTATCATGAGATTATTGCGGGATATTATTTAGAAAAAAAAAAAAAAGACAGCAACATATACCTTTTGGGTTTTCCCTTTTTTTTACTACTTGGAAAATTCTTTGCATATTTTTATTTTAAATATTTTTCATACATCAAAAAAATTTATCTCCCATGTAGTAGACTTTAGCCATGATTCTGAGGAATGAATCTAAATAAAGAAGGCAAAATTGAAGAGAACTTTCCTATCCTATCTTGAAAATTGAAATGACATTCGAACATAATGAGATTCTTTTTCAGTTTCCACCTCCCGGTTGTGCACTTGAAAAATGCCCCAAAACCCTAGTGGTTTGAATAATTTTTTTGTAGAGGGGATGTTGTGTTATATATTGAGCTTTGCTTTATACTTTTTTTTTTTTGTAGATTTTTAGTCTTGATTAGTGCTAACTAGCGTAATGAACCGAGGCACTCCACCCTTACTCTTATAGGTCTTTGGCTCGCAGGAGCACTTGACACGATCCAGGCCAGTAGTTACAAAATATTGTCTGCTTTGACTCATGGGATTTTAATCCAATCTTGGTGAACCCCAAGGCCATACTTATATCCCTAGGACACTTAAATACATAGGACTTTGATATTTCCAATGTGGGACTTAGACAAAGCCTCATGGTGCTAACTGAAGCACTCCAACGTTACCTCTACGGATTCTCCTTTCTTGGCACACAGGAGCACTTATCTTGGTCTTGCCTCAAGGGATGACTTAGACAGATTGGGTCTCACACTTGACACGGACAAGATATTTGAAAAATAAACCCATCCTGCCAAAAGATGCAAACCATTGTAACTTGGGTACAACCACCAAATAACATTTGCCGATAGTTCCAGTAGTAGGTTTCTAGGCAGTTTTGAAGCCCATCAGATCAATCACTTGTATCAATAAACTGCAATCCTGGGTTGAAAGTAGAATAACCCTCCTACTAACTGAAACATTCACTAAACTAATGAAAAGAAGTTTATTCACCCAAACTGGAATCATTATAAAGTTAACAAAAGCGACTCTTTATTTCTACAAAGAACAAAAACTAAATACAAAATCAAATGTCACCATTGGCCTCCCATTATACATGTAGCAACATATCATAGATAAGAAGATGTCAATCTTATGAGCATTCTAATAGCAACATATCATAGATGAGAAGATGTCAATCTTATGAGCATTCTATGTGTATTAGTATTGAATTTGTCTACTCTAAAATCTGTTATTAGCTTACATTCATAACAACTTATATGTTGCTGGTGGAAATTCACTGGAAATTTGAAGTGACTTTATCAATTACATTGTCAAGCAAATCAGCAACGTCACCACCCACACTCATATCTCTTTGAATATTGAATGGGAATGGCTTCATTGGTTCAGTTGCCTCCAAGATAACCAAGATAATCTCAATTGGTATCTTAGGTTTTGACCTTGCTATAGGAACCAAGGGATGGTAGTACTTTCGCGGGTCTTGAAAGTAGTCCTGTAGGAAATAGATCCAGAAGAAGGTTAGTAGAACCCCTTTTCAGCTTGGATATAGGGAAATAATCCTATGAGAATTAGTTCTCACCATTTTTTTGTGAGAACTCTAGGTGGAGCCCTTCTATCATCCAATCCAAACCTTGCAATACATAGGGACACCTCTGATAGTCACTCGCTTCAAATTTTGGTCATATTCGAATTTAATGGACCGTTGGATCGATTGTGCATCAATCCAAATGGACTAAATTTGTGGGCCATGGATGAAGGAGTTAGGGACATGTGATTGGGCTAAACTTGATATGTGGGGTGGTCCCACATAGATCATTCCATCCCACTAATCTCATCCCCAAATGAGACTTATAATTGGGCCTTATAAAAAGTTCTCACAGAAAGTACGTAAGAACAGTTCTCATAAGATCAAAGCCCTATATGTCTTGAAAGTAGTCCTGTAGGAAATAGATTCAGAAGAAGGTTAGTAGAACCCCTTTCAGCTTGGATTTATTTTTGGATCTTGGTTTTAAATTTTAAAGCTTGGATGTACTTTGAATGGCAATCATTAATTTGAAAATTTCTGCATGATTATCCATTGTCCTTTGCTTCTGGGACAACATAGAAATCAAAATATTCACAATAGGCTGATGCTTTCTTCTTACTTTCTGCCCCATATCACTAATGATGAAGCAATACCTCTCTCAATCTGACTGCCAATTTTCATGTTGGCCAGTGCAAAGTAGAATAGAATTGTTTAAAAGATGCAGAAAGATTCAAATATATCAAGAATTGGGATACATGTCAAATGCTTTGGTGATTATATTAGGAATGAAAATGTAGTATACTTGATTGGCATGCATCTTCCTTACAAATGTCTTAAATATCCTAAAATTCTTTCCTTTCAACAAATCAACTGATAGTCGAAGATTTGTGAATCCTGCGATCCTTAGTTTTGTTGGCCCATTTTTATTAACCCCATTTGGCCTTGCATTCTTTAGGATCTGGTTATAAGCCTTTCTGTCATATATCGAAAGCGCGTTTTCACATGCAACTTCGATGTCCTCTCTCCAACCTGCACTCAACACCTGAACTCATTTCCTAAATTGAGTACATTGAACTAAAACATAGTTAAGTCTTTAGTGACCATGTTTATACGCATCATATTGCTATATTTTGCAATCAATTGAATAATTTCATATAATCACTCTGTTAGGCGTCCAAATTCAAAAGGGAGACTATCATAAGATGAGGGGTTCAATTTAGACACAAATGTTGCATTACCCAAAAAAAGAAAAAAGAAAAAAGAAAGCATTATCAAAACATTTTACCTTCATTGCTATTTTAATTTTATGTTCTATTTTATTGTGATCATTTCTTGTCTTCAATGTTGTTAGTAGAGCTCAATAAAGGACCCCATAATGAAAGGTAGACTTGGTGAGGGCTACACTAATGACGAGTCACTTAAAATCATCATTTGCGAGTTGATAAAATGCAAATTCATAAATAATGATGTATTTTCCATCTAATATTATAATATATTGTAGTATAAATGTGTTGATCCTAAATTTAATAGTGCAGTGTTTGTTAGAAGGAAATAATCATCATTCTTCTTTTAAACCACAAACTAAACCATCACTTTACCTGTTGAACAAGTTCCTCGGGTCCACTTTTAGCTTCTGTGGATTGTTCAGTGTCTCTCATCTCTACACATGTAAAATTCAATATAGGGTAATGCCTTGAGAGCATTCTCGCTATTGTTCTATACCCTTCCCGGTTATCCAAATTGTAATATCCTGTAGTGAGCTCTGCTGCATGCCTTTGAACCTTATACCACCAGTGAATGCCTGATACCTATTTAAAATCAGATAATGCATGACTAGACTTTTGTAATTAACTACAATATATTTGATCAAACTAAAACAATGACTCAAAGATGAATTTCAAATCTTGGGTTACTTGCCTTTGCTGCTAACTTGAGTTTGCAGCCTAGGAAAATCTGGTTGGCTTCATCGAGGATCTGATCACCATGGTTTATTAACATGTTCGAATACCATGTCAAGAAAAATTTGCCTTTCTCTGTGAGAAAGGTTCCATCTGCTCTGAAGAACTGTGTGTCAGCAGGTTTGTCGTTGTACTCCCCAGTATCATCAGGGACTTCCCATTCAGGATGACCCGTGCGTGTTGCAACCTCTTTGAATTCTGCTTTCATATGTTTGTCATAGCGCAATGATGCAGTGTTGTTATTACTCATTCGATGTTTCTTCAATTACTCTTTTATAAAAAATGCTAAGTTATACAACAATGAAGATATAATCTATGATGCTCAGATATGACATGGATACAGCAGGGACAATCTATGGACACGGTGACATATTTTACATATAAAAAATGAAGTATCGGATATAATACGACATGATACGTTGGCTATTTTAAAGTATCAGCGCATCATAGGATATAATGGTATCTCCCAACATACAAACATCCCAACAATTATGGTAGCAATGCAAGAGGATATTCTGGACAACTGTGATGATGTGGATCGTTAACTAATTCTCAGCACTAATAAAATCTTCCTTGATTTGATCTTTGGACTCCTAGCAGATAAGCAAACACGATTTCAAAGAAAAGGGTGTATTGCCTAAAAGGCAACTATTGTGATATGTTAATTTTTGTCATGGATCCTACTTAGCTTTTAAAACCAACAACCTATGATGCCTAAGTACTTGTACATGCCCACTGTATCAATTTTGAATGATTCAACAATCGTGCCACTACTTGATGGCATATCCTTTTTTTCTTTGAAAATGATAATTACGTACTAGATAGCATGTCCTGCTTAACTAGTTCATTATTTTATATAAATTCTATTAGTTTTCTCACTTTTCAACATAAAAAATGTTGGAGAGAAGTCTCAATGTAAGTCATATCTCTTTATCCTAGGTGAATAGTCATAACATAAATAGCATTTGAAAGGAATCAAAGTAATAATAATTTCATTAATTCAAAAATATCTAATGAAAAAATTAGGACAACCGTATCCATTTATGTCCTCTCTAGAAGTGCAGAGTCCCATCTCCAATCCCCACATTTTTTTCATTTGTGTGTCCATATCTCATCATAGCCAGCAACTCAGCCCAGAAGTTTAGCAAGCTGAGTCAATCAAACTTTCTCATGGGACAAAAACAAAGGAACTTAAAATATGTCTGAATCTTAAGAAACTTCCCCTGAGTTTCTAATCAACAAGGTTTCGTTTGGATCATACTCAGTCCATTCACTAGCCCATGCACAGCCCTATAACAACTAATTTTTATATAATTGTTTGGTACTCTTCTCTATCAGTCAAGCATGGAAGGAGGTCATACCTGAAAATTTCCAATTCCTGGAAATTTCCAGCCTTGCAATTCTAGATAAGAGGGATATCTCAGCTCACTAGCTGGACCAAGGCCCACCTCAATGTCTATTATGAGGCCAGCCTCCAAAAAATCTATCATATTCTCTTTAAAGCTTTTCATGTAGTCCCTGTAAAGCTGCAACCAACACTTACTGCTTAACAAAAGTAATACAAGCAACTCAACAAAGGTATATACAATTACAAGTATATGTACCAAACCAACATAAACAAGAAAAATAAATGTAGATTGAAGACGATTGATTTCTTGAGAAGGTGAAATAGTAGAACAACATCTTATGGAACCCACTTGGAAGCCCACAATAAACAAGAGTGAGTGAGATGTGTGGCCATGTTATGTTTGCTTACCTAATTATTCTTGTCAAAGTCTTAGGCACTAGTAGAGGGAGAATAAATACTTTTTAATACTCTAACTTAGTGAAATCTTGTCAATGCACTTTTGGCCAAATGTAATCTCTTTTCTCAGTTCTCAGTTTCCGGAACCACCTGCACCTACTATCTAACATAGCCTGCCACAGACCCGAGCCTTCCCAAGATCCAATCCCTTAATTGCAATTCCCGAGCAATCTTCACCTTGCTTTGATACCAATTGCAATGCACATGCGGAAGCATTCAACATCATCATACATAGAAGAACAAGAAAACCATGCAATTATGACACACAGATTTTACGTGGTTCACCATAAAGCCTACCTCTTCGAGCCATGAGCCTCTTGCTCGATTTCACTATAAAAGGTACTGTGCAATTCGTTACAAGGACTTTCGTTCCTCTAACACTTAGCTCCTCAATCTTTATAGGTTTTAATTTTGCTCTCACAGCACCTTGCGATACGTGGTATGTCAACACCATGGGAAAGAGAGCTTACACCTCCCTACACTCTACGTGGCCCTACGTGGTTTACACCACGGGGAAGGTATCTGCCACATCTCCTATGTAGAGTCTAGGGTCACATTACATGAATATATAATATAATTCACCATGAAAGATATTATGCAATTTATTACAAGGACTTTTGCTCCTTTAACACTTAGCTCCTTAATCTTCATAGGTCTTAATTTTGCTCTCACAGCACCCTGCCATACGTGGTGTGTCAACACCATGGGGAAGAGAGCTCACACTTCTCTACAACCTACATGGCTCTACGTGGTTTACATCATGGGTAAGATCTGCCACATTTCCTACATAGAGTCTAGGGTCATATTACATGAATATATAATGCATGCTTTCTTGGCTATCAAGAAAGCCCCGGTACAAAAACCAAATTACCTTTGACCTTAACCTGGTCATTGGCTAGACCAATAAACCAATTCGGTTAAACCGGAATATAAGACATAAACTTAACAATTTCGTTGGTCATTAAGTGAGCTTGCACATGACTCTGCCCACACTTCCATGTAAAATCAGTTGATGGAGTCCAATGGAATTCATTGGTGATAAGTGGGATGAACACACACAAAGTGGGTGCTTAAATAATATCATCACATTCTTCTTAAATCTAGATCTCTGTTATGAAGTGAATACATGGAAAGCTAGAACCTTCAATTTCTCCTCCAGCTCTTAAAGTTGATTAGATAAAGTTTCAACTTAGGAAGCTGTCATCTCTATCATATCTCGGTCACTGTCATCTTCTACTACCAAAGTTGTCACATATATACATTCAACAGTAAGCATATAGCTGCCACCAAGAAATAAAACAGTAACATCATATTTTTTTCAGCAACTCTTGAATAACTTAGGCTAAAGAAAGAAGGGAATCTTAATTTAAGAAATCCAGCAAAAAACATCAATGTAGATTCTTTAATTTCCAATTTAGTACCTCATCAAGCTCTGTCATAAGTTGAGCAAGATTTTTATGTTCACTGGGATGTGAGACAACGTCAGGATATGCAACTTGACCTGCGTAGCTTCTAACTGCCTCAACTGCGTGCATATATCATAAAAAAAGATCAATATAATGATGAAGTAATAGTTCGTAACCCATTATAACAATAAGTGGGTAGGCATTGGATCATAATCTTTGTTGCATGAATACTTCAAAACAGGACAAGTGTTGTGCTAGGGTTCTGAAATGACACACGGCATTTTCGTGACATTAATTTATTTTTCTTCGAAGGAGCCATGGATGGACGGTCCACTGCACAAGGCTTCCACATAGCGAGGTTTAGGGAGAGCAAGATATAAGCAGTTTTATCTTCATTTTGAAGAGGTTGTTTTCGTAACTTGGACCCTTGTCCTTTAGGATGCTACGATAAGCCTTTACCATTGGGTCAAGCTGCCCTTCATGAAGCAGCCATGGATCTAAAAGATGTAGCTTCACAGTTGCCTTTAATTTGACATAAGATCTCATTTGTAACTTTTGCTTTTCTGCTTGAATTGGCTATGGTAAATGGTGAATTCTGAAAATCAGGATTGAATAGAAATCTATTGTATCCATCTTGCAGCCACCATTATCTCCACATAGAATTTACCAGTCACAACATACCTCACCCAAAATACCCCATAAAAAACTTGCTGACCTTTATTCCTATAAACCTTACTGCAGGTTTCATAGAATTATAGACTCTGTACTCTATACCCCAAACTCCATAATTCATACAAGTGTCTGGATCATCTGCCTCGCAGTTGAGACACATACTACACAGCTTAGGCCAACCATACCAATTAAGTATGGTTGAAGCAGGTAGCATGTGAGAAAGTGCGTTGGTGGACAGGAGCAGAGGAGATGAGAGAGAGAGAGGCATTCATGAGCGACAGATTTGGCATTTATAATCGCTTTGCAACTTTCAAGAGAAAGAATTTTTCACTATTTCGGACGAAATCTATCTTCCCAAATCAAGCCGAAAAAGTCACAATGCAGCGATTCATTTCGGTACGCCGAAATGAGACAACGGTTCAATTCCGTCCGTTTGAAACGTCACCAATGCGGTTTGCCCAAAGAAACCGCTTGAAAAAACGTTTCATTGCCACTTCCTACTCATTTAAAATCTTTCTTCCTCATTCCAACCATTCTCCCAACCATTTCGTCACAAGAAGAAGATTGAAACACTTAGAAGAAGCATGTCAGAAAATAACACTCTTCAATCTCTTCTTAGCTTTAAACGTCAAAAGCCCATGGATATGGATATGGATACAAGTCCTGATTCGTTTTTATATCTACCGGAAAGTATTCTCATATTCATACTCTCACTTATCCCCTTCAAAGAGGCAGCAAAAACATGAAACATCTAAGAAATGGAGACTCATTTGGCAGATATGGCTAATCATCACCCAAGTTGAATTTAATGAGAACCACTTTACTGAAGAGATTAACGGCAAGATCAAATTGTCAATGCGGGCCTTCCTTGATTTTGCTCGCCGTTTTGTACTCTATCATCGAGGAAGATATCTCCATGAATTTCGCCTTAAAATGTCAAACCCGAATGGCCACCGATCGGATGTTCAACATTGGCTTGATTTCGCCATCAGTAAATCCACTGAGGTGCTTGAACTTGATTTTTCAGGCCTTGAAGTCAGCGAAAAAGGCAATGGATCAAGCAACTTAGCCAATTTTGAGTTGCGGCGCTTTTTGTTTGAATCCATTTCATTGAGGGTGCTTTAAGTTAACTTCATGTGATCTTAAGCAACTGGATTTCGCTAATTTTAGCGTGCTCAAGAGCCTCTGTGTTGCGCGAGTTGAATTAAGTACAAAATCACTTAAGATTCTGGTCGCGGGTTGTCCACTATTGGAGACATTGAGTCTACAGAAATGTAGTGGTTTGGGTTACATTGAGATTGCTTCTACGGGCTGTATGCGTCTTGAAATCTTGATCATCAATGGATGCAAGCGATTTAGGCTCCCTTGAGGAAGCTCAACTTGATTTTGGGGTTCAGTGCGAATTCTTTGAATTGGGTGATGTTCTTTGTGAGCTGTTCCGTGGCCTCTATCATGCTAAGGCCCTATCCATCTGTAGTTACACTATTCAGGTGTATTCTTTTTTTCACTTTTTTACTTTTTCTTTGTCACAGTCCGAGTCCATCTATATTTACACTATTCAGGTGTATTTTTTTTTCACTTTTTTATATTTTCTTTGCCACAATCCAACTAGCCCACTGGCTCAATAACTTGGTGAGCCTATCATGTGACCCAAAATGAGTAAGCCCAAGTTATTAGTAGTATAGGCTTGCGCACCCTTGCTTTGTCCTTATCTTATCTCAAGGGCTTTCCCAGCCTGAGTAGCCCATTGGCCCAATAACTTGGCGAGCCTATCACGCGGCACAAAATGCTTAATCTTAAGTTATTAGTAGTAACGCACATAGTTCATTATATACCAGACTCATATTTTATTCATAAGTGATGTGGGATGGGGTGTTACATTCTTTTTGTTTATTTACATTCTTTTCTATATATATGCTTGGCTTCTTCTAGACCAATTACATGTTTGAAAAATATTTTTTTTTTCTTTTAGGAAAATTTGTAATGGAAAGTCATAAATATCTATAATAACACTTTCTGGTTAGAATAATAAAACATGATATGCAGCTAAGAATTCCTCTTTTACAAAGATTGAACATGGTAGAGTTTTTGTGATGAGCAAATATATTACTTGCATATCATGCTAGATGGATCTTTATGACATTATGATATATGGCTATGATTTTTCCTTCTTAACTCCTTTTCATGTAAAGGTCATACCAAGTGGGGAGGAGCCATTACGCTTGTCACCTGCACTTAATGTTAAGCATCTGACTTTGAATACTGGAGTGGATAGAGATGAACTCCTGGGAATAGCTTTCTTGCTCAGGAGCTGTCCTCTTTTAGAGACCCTAACAGTGAAAAGGGAACAGGTGTAAATCTTCATGTAAGTGAACTACCCTTATCCTGCCGCGTATATTTCATTTTCTATGGAAAGAAGAAACTAGGCTAGAAGTTGAAGTCTCCATATTCTACAGATTCTGTTTCTATTGTTTGCAACGACAAAAAGTTTTCTATGAAATGTCTATCTAACTTACTGAAGAAAGTGATTCATATCTCTTGGGTTTGTATGTGCTTTTTGATAAAACCAGCAAAATGACCACAAAAAAATTTTAACCGAAAAGAAACAATAAAAGGGACCCTAATCTTCAGTTGCTATGAAAAACTCCTTATCTTGCATTTTAAGCAATGTCTAATACATTTTTTCTACTAATATTTGTCATTTCATGGGTTACGTCTTTTTATACTATCTTAAGTGTTGACAAACTCCTTAGCCATGGATTTAATCATTATCTAGTAAACTTCTTATGTTTGTCATTTCAAGGGTTACTCCTTGGCCTTGGATTTAATCACTATCTAATACGGCTCTTATGTTTGTCATTTCAAGGGTTACATTTATCCATATAGTCCAAGGTTGGATGGAAAATTGTTTTGGGAGTCGCAGAAGATATCTTCTTTTAGGTGTTTGAGAAAGAATTTGAAGAGTGTAAAATTGAGGAACTTTAAGGAGACCGAAAATGCAATAAGATTGGTAGAATTCTTGCTTCTTAATTCGAAGGCATTACAAAAATTGATCGTTGTTACCTCAAAGCAAATGTCTGTTGATGGAGGAGTCTCGAAGGAATGTGCAATTATCGATCAAAGGCTAAGACAATTTCCAAGAGCATCAACAAGTGTACAAGTGATTATAGTCTGAAGTTGCGTGATATGTAAGTCATGGGAGCAGGTACCTCAAGCCTATTGAATTAGTTGGTGGTATTGTAGTATGTTAAACATTATACCATATATTTAATATACGTTTTCTTGTTGGTGAGATTTTATGGGATTATAAATAATTTGTTGTTTATTTGAGCCTATGTAGTGATCTGAGAACTGAAGTGAGAATTGTTCAAAATCTTAGGAGAGAGGAGAGAGAGGGTGATTGAATTCCTAAGATAGTGTTCATCTAGAGCTGGCAAAATCTAGCCTCAGCCTTACCCAACTTGAACCACAGAACCTGACTCGTTTAAAATATAGGTTGGATTAGGGTTAGGTTTACCAACCTCTATTAAAACGGGTTGGGTTAGGATTAATCCACTTAAGTTGTTTTTTCAAATTTCCATGTGACTTTTTTTATTTATGTGTGCCATAAGCTGTGTACTCTTAATTTTATGTGCAGGAGTTATGCAAAATTTTAATATATAGAATATAAAACTTATCTTTCTATTTGATAATACGATGTTTTTGTAGTTGAAATATTGATGTGTCTTTTATTTTTATATTGGTATAGAAATTTACATCTAAAATATAAATGGAATACAATAGCGTTGGTGAGTCTTATACTCATTCTTAATTATGGAATTATAAAACTGAATAAAAACTGGAAAAGGATTATCTCAATAAATGGGCAAGAAAATATTTATGGATTTTGACCCCATTTTTTATATCTTGAAAATTGATAAATTCTAAATTCATGCTCAATGCATGTTTTAAATGAATCTAGATGTAAGAGAGCTTTACAAATGAAATTGGGTCACATAAAATGATTTATATCATTTACAAAATGGGAATTGAATAGGTTAGGCGGCTTTGGTTGGGTTGACCCGCCACATGTGCAGGTTGAAAGTATCCAACTCAATTTAAAAATGGGTTTGTTTAGGGTTAAAACCAATAAATTCAGATTCAGAGTGACTCTACCTGTTCGCCAAGTCTACATTCATCAACCATAAAACCAATTATCTAATTAAGACATGTATGACGACAATAAATCGGTAGAAGCATGACTCATGAGAATGAAATTAAATGCTGCTTCGGGCTCATCAAGGTATCTACTATTTTGATGACACCTAAAGTGACTAAATCCTAGTCATCAGATGAAGTTCGGATCAGTGTCAAGGGATGTATTATTTTCATGATATCAAAAGTGACTAAAACTTAGTCATTAGATGAAATTGGACGAGTGCTAATATCTCTGGACCAGTGGACGATAATCAATAAGTGTAAATGGTTTTTCATAAGAAGGTGGTCTAGTGAGAGGTCATATTTAAGGCTTCATCATGTTTACAGTGTCTCGTTATTTTATGTATTGACAAGTAATTATTAGCAATAGCGTTACGAGTTTCAAACCATCAGGCGAGTACTTCTTTTAGGGGGAAAAAAAATAGGAATAGGAATACCAGGAAGATGAGAATTTGATCCTATTGAGTAATTGAACATACGGATCCATATCCCCTGGAGCCTTGAATCCAGACCACTCGATGAGTGATATCACTTGAGCTGTTATTATTTTGTCGGGCCACCTTCTCCGGAGAGATGTCTTCTAATGGATTGCATGCGAGAGAATTCTAAAACTCCTTTGAGACCACCTGGATGCACACCAATTATAGGAGGATAACACATAATGGAAGAGGTCTTATTGTGCGAATATAATTTTCTCATCTCAGTTAGGTCTGATTAAAATTCTTTTATCTAAATCAATCAGTCAGGTCTAATTGATTTAGAAGCCGTGATATATTTATCAGCTGTTGGAGAGGATGATTATGGCTTTGTGGATGCAATGAGAAAAAAATAAAAAAATAAAAGTGACATTTAGTCGCAGAATTACAGCCACAGCTCATTTGATCAGGTGAATCTGATACCGATCATAGTGCTTTTCCCAACTGTGTGCTTGGAGTATTGATTTTTTTTATCGTTGAGATTATCTTTATCTACAATTGCCTATGGGCCACATGCTCTTGGTTTGGTGGTGGGTATATATTCTATGTGAAGTACAGCTAGCAGCTAAAATCCTCTTGAAGCAATTCATTTTGAAGTGGAATTTTGCTTGCATTGAATCTTTTTTGCATGAGCCCAAAAAATGTAACTTCATATGTATGCATGAGTCCAATTTCATCATCTGGATTGATTTCACAATGAGCAATGAATGGACAGGTGCACTTACGCATCTTGGTCAAATAGCTCATTGCACCATTGGTTGGGTTTGTGTTACCGGATCGTGAGTTGCTTTTCCATTTCCAAATCATCTCTCTGTTCCTCCCTATGTGATTTCATTTCACAAGTTTTACTGCTGTTCCTCTGTTTGTGATTTCATTTAACAACAATCCTACATTATGACCTGAGTCTTTGCATCGTTATCTCTGCATCCAGATGTGTATGTCTAAAGGTTTTACATTCTTTTAAAAAGAAGAGGATTTTAATTAAAAAAAATTCCTTTAGGCTCTTTATAGATTAAAAAGGACTTAAAATATATGTAACCATCTCAGTGGTCTCATGGGCCTTTTTTGATTTTTTTTTTGAGTGGCGATATCTCTTCTCACTCGCATATACGAGGTTTTCCTTCCTCATCCTCCTCCCTTTTCTTTAATTGATTAGCAGGAAATATTCAAGCACCTAAACAACATAGACTTCAAATGAACCTATTGGAACCTTTATTGAGAGTCTCATGTGGAAGTTATCCGAGCTCATGGTCAGAAATGATGAAAATTAATTATACCCAAAAGCTAGAAAATGAAAACCCCCAACATATTTGAAAGTGATGCAGGAGCTCCAAGTTAGCTTGGAGTACATCAACTCAGTGCTTTGGCGAGTTGAAGATAGCCTAGAGTATATGGGCTGGAGAGTACGTCATGATTCTTCACAGAAACTAAAACTTTTAAATCTCAAGAGTTTCTAGACTCCAAGTTCTTTTTTTATTTTTTTTATTTTTTATTTTTTTATTTTTTTAACTCCAAGGAGATGAATCTCCTACCCAACTACAAGAAGGCCCAAAATCTATTCTAAGATTTCATTGTATCATTATACATGAATAATAGGAGGCCATTTCATGAAGTTTAATTTGTTCACAGTTCCATGACGGGTAAGGAGCACTTGTTAGCATGTATATTGGGCTTCCCTGTAACACTCCAACCCAGCTTAATCCAATTTAGTGACTAATTAATGTGGTTTTGGGTAATTTATAGCGAATTAGGTTTAGGCTTGTTGTTTTGTCCTTTTGAGATTCATTTTAGGTCATGGATAGGTAGTTGTGTT
Organism: Sextonia rubra; assembly: GCA_037013555.1. Classification (NCBI taxonomy): domain Eukaryota; kingdom Viridiplantae; phylum Streptophyta; class Magnoliopsida; order Laurales; family Lauraceae; genus Sextonia; species Sextonia rubra. Next base: position 7,682,826 of record JASUAD010000003.1, on the reverse strand, counting down.
GAGTTTAACTTGGAATAGGTAGACATGACCTATTTTTTTTTATAATTTTCGATTTTGCACGAGTTAGTTATTCATGCATGATCTTGGTGTCAATACGTGTATCTTGTTAAGCTTGTTAACTTCCATAACTGACTTGCATGCAAACAATGTCGTTTGTTTCAGTTGGCCGGTTATTTGACTCAAACTGTAATTAACCTATACGCTTAGACTGTTTTGCAAATTCCCCTCCTCATCTTTATCTTAAAAGAGGAGACAAGCATCAATTTCTCCCTTTTTCATCTTCAACGTTTTCTTTTCTTCCTCTTTGCTGCTCTTTGTTTCTTCTTTTCTCTCCCCTTTTTCTTCCTCATGATCAAAAGAAAGAAAATGGGGAAATTCTTGTGCACTCAGTTGACACGTCTTCTCTTCTTCCTTCGTGTCTTCTTCTTGCTTCTTGGAGCACTCTAAGGTAAGAGTGGGGTCTTGTTCATTTTTATGCGTTTTCACATTTCCTCCTCAGTTTCTTCTTTTACTTCTTTTTTTTTCGTTGATTGTGTGTTCTACGGTAAGCTTTGAAGTCATGCTATCCTATGTGTGTAACACTCCGATCCCCTTGAGTCGGTTTAGTGGCTCATTAGTGTGTTTTTGTGTTGTTTATTTCTTTTGGGCTTGGTTTCGGATCTTGGATAAGTAGTTGAGTAGCCTTTGACCTGAGATGGGATAGGTTCTAAGCCCTTTTTCGTAATTTTGCAATTGCTTTGAATGCATCATATTTGCATCATCTTGGTGTCAGCATGTGTATTTTGTTGAGCTCGTTATTTTCCGTAACTGTCTCAAACCCATTCGGAGTCAATTGAAGGAGTTGGACCCTCATGTGACTTGAATCGTAAATAGCTTAAACTAGCGGACTTTGTTTTAAACTCCAAAACTATATATATGAGTCATCAGTCCAGATGTCTTCATTCCTGCTCGTTTCCTTCAACGTGCATGCACAAACCAGGGAGAGCTCCACGTCTTCAGTCTCTCCCTGCACTTCTCTTCCTCTCTGTGTTGGTGTTGGGTTTTCCACCCATTTCGATTGGGTTCTCTCTCTCCCTCTTCTCTGTCTATGCTTTGAGGTAAGTGGGTTCTTCAATTCTTCTTCTCTAATTTGGAATTTTCATTTCTCTTGCTGTGTTCTCATACTTGCATGTGTTGTTGCTTTGCTTTGCTTGGGTTTTTAGTTGATTGGAGCTTGCCTTCAGTGGTTTGACAAAGATTTGAGGCAAGTATAAGTACAGGAATGTATAACACATATGGGTATATTATTGATTGCTGTGATTCTCTTGTTCTTACATGCTTGACATGATCTACAGCCTAATTCTATCACTTTGGCTTCATTGGAGCTTGTTTTGCTTAATTTGCACATGAACTTGCAGTTTCTGTAGCTATCTCGATTTCGTTTTCTGTATTGTACGGCTCAGACTCCAGAGACTCGAATTTTGAATTTTGTCCTACGGCTAGGCTACGCTGAACTGTAGATTGTTCTAAGGCTGAGCCGTAAGCTAACCGCGACCCAGTCGTGAATTAACACTCTGATCAGTCAAAACTTTCTGATTCCAGTACTATTACGGTGAAGTTACGGCTCAGCCATGGACTCCACCGTAGCTAAGCCGTAAAAGGTATCAGATCAGAGGTGGAAGATGACCAGTTTAGCCATGTTATGAAGGAAACCACGGCTAAGCCGTTGTGCATATTACGGGTAGGCCGTAAGTTGTCGACGGCTAAGCCGTAGGTCACCCACGGTTAAGCCGTAAGACCTGGAAAAGTTGAAATTAAACTTAGGCTAATGGTGTGACCTTGTAGGGCTTATATACAGGTGACCATTCATATAAACCGACCCAATGGATTCTTTGGACCGCATGAATAGTCTGTTAAGCTGTGACTCATTCATGTGAGCGTTGGTTTACTGTTAAGCACCTCCCCATGAGTGTTGGTTTACGAGACTTCGGTGCACGTGAGGATTATATTGCAACACTTTGATGGCAACGGTGCATCGAATAACTTAAAATTACATCATCATGCATGGTTAGTGACAGTGAATAATTAGATTAGAGTTGGCTTGTAATTACCCTTGATTCCGTGTTAATCTAAGATGCATTGCATATTGCTTACAGTTTTGCTCTCTGTTCGGCTAATTTATGTTTATGCATTACGAGATTATTTTGCTTTTGTTCTGTATATTTGTTTTATTCTTCGGTCTGGACTATGCTTTGATCTACGCTATGCTTTGACTCATTTTACGCTATGCTTTGTATATCTCTGGCTTTGTACATCTCTGATTCACTGGGTATTCCTAAGTGGCTCTGCCCAGAGATTTATACGTGAGGATAAGATCCGGCCTTTGCCGTCGGTGAGTCGAAAGCGGAAAATCTCCCTTCTTTGGATTTGATTTGATTGGTATTAGTCTGGCTCTACTCAGCCTCAGCCCTAGGATGCCCGACGGGGTTACCTTTAGCTTGGTTCTCTGTTCTCTATATCGCTGCAATGTAGTTTTGTCTTGGGATTCCGGAACCCAGGAAACCGAGACCCACTTGTACCCATGGCCAGGTCGGTGGTGTTCTCATCTGTCTGCTCTGTCTGCTCTCTATGTGAGAGAATATGGTTAATGTAGTAGCCACTTAGTTCAGTATTTCTATGTTTTGATTCATTTATCATGCTTTACTTCTATGCACGATTTGCTTAGCACACTAATATGAAACTCTGTGTATTTCGTCTTCTGTCATTATTCACTTTGATACTATGAGTGTTTCATCCATGTTACTTATAATTGCTGGATCATTGTATTCATTGAGTTGTTTGTGGTGTTGTAGGCACAGATCCCTTGTCCGGCTCCCCGGTGGTCGAAGAGATTGCAGGGTAGGACCTAGAGACACCCTCTGGTATGGCAGAGTGGGCCTGATCACTTCTGCTGAGTGCGTACCTGCATATCATTAGTGTTTTTTTTTTTTTGGAGATTTTGTATCTTGTACTTTGGACTTTGTTACTCTGTAGTACTATTGTACATCATGATTTTGGTGTGTACTCAGTCTTGTATTTGGTTTTCTATCTGTGTGTGATATCTACGTCTTTTTCCATTTCGCATTTTGGTTTTCCGCTCTTCTCTTTTGTTGTGCTTGCTATGATATCTACAGCTTCCGCGTTCGCTTGCTTCACACGTGTTAGATCCCTTATGTGCGTGTATTTGGACTGGGTTTGGATGCACGTGCACGGGAGTACGTGTGTCACTGGTTTGGCTTTTCACTAACCCCCGATTTCTGGGCTCGGGTTGTGACAATGTGAGTTAGAGGGCTTTTGTACTGCATGCACGATTTCCTTCTCACTCTTGGCATGCATGGTGTTAGGCTGCAACTCCGAGGTCAATTGGGCCAAAGAACAACTAATTTACGGAAAAATCTCAATCGAGGCAAATATAAGTACAGTATGGATGAACAAATGTTGGTACACGGTGATTGTTTTTGTTTCCTTTAATTTCTCTCTCAAGTGTGTTGCTATGGACAACCCCTTTAGCTTGGTATTACCTTGATATATGTCGTCTTCGTGAGTACAAGAAATTCAGTTTAGTCGTTCTGTATAGAGTCCTGTTACCCGACCGATCGAGCCAGGGGTCCGACCGATCGGACACTTCCAGAATCGAAATCCGACCGATCGGGCTTCAGAGCTGACCGGTCGGCCCTGAAGTACCTTTGCTCCGGGAGATTCAGTGCCTGATTGAATCCTATTCTTGCTTATTCTTCTTTTCTAGCTTCTTTAACACCGAGAGGACCTTTTTATGCTACCTTTTGTTTTCTCTGCTCTTTAATGAATTGGAGAAACAATAAGGTTAAGGATGTGACCTGATAGGGCCTTCACATGGATTTCTCAACCACATAACTCGCCCAATGGAGTACCTTCAAAAGCATGAATGGTCTTGAGGGCTGTAACTCATTTATGTGTGTTGTCCAATTGTTAAGCACCTCCCCATAGGTGTTGGTTTAAGGGACCTTGATACATATTTCTCGTTACATTGCAGCACCCCCACACAAGGAACAATTGTGTGTCGAATAACTTAAAACCGCATCATCATGCACAGTTAGAGACATTGGACAACTAGCTTAGGGTTGGTTAGTAAACAATCGTGATTCACAATACTAACTTGACTTGCATTGCATATTGAGTTCGAGTATTGCCCTCCATGCTCTTATTTTTGTTTCAACTTGTGATTGTTTGATTTGTATCAGTGTTCGTATCAAAAGACTTGGTTCTAGTGTGTAACCCTAGTATGATGCATGCACTGTATTGCCTGCTTGTGTATGACATATATATGTACTATACTGCCTGAATGTGATATTGAATTGATGTACATCATCTGACATGACTGAAACAGTTTGGCTCTACTCAGCCTTAACCTTAGGATACCCGACGGGGTTGACTTTGGCGTAGCCTGCTTGTTGCCTCTTTAGAGTGCTCCTGTCCTGGGATTCCAGACCCTAGGAACCAGAGATCCATTCGTACCCTGGCCCGGTCAATGGTGTTCTCGTCTTGCCTGCTCTCGATAGGGAGAATATGGCAAATTTAGTAGCCACCTAGCCAGTTTATTTGTTTTATGATTCTGAAAGTATGCTTATTTCTACGCACAACTTGCCTAGTATACGATTATTAACTCTATGCATTAGTATCTGTTAACTATTCTACTAGACACAACACATGTTAACTTATTGTTGTTTATGCTTTGCTGAATCGTTGTATTCATTAGTTGTTCTTGGTGTTGTAGGCCCAGATCCCTCTACCGACCCCTAGTTAGTCTGTCAGATTCCAGGAGAGACGCGAGAGGCCCATCAGGGCTAGAGGAGTGGATATGATCGCTCCAGTGGAGAACGGCCTTGCATTTGCATTAGTTACTTGTCTTCTGTGTGTGGGGCATGAGTTGGGCTTTTGGGTTTTCTTGTATACCTAGTATGTTGGTCTCGAAACTACTGTGTTCCCATTCTGTTTTGTACATTCTGTAATTAATGTAACTTTTGGTACTTGTTGTATTTTGTGCGTACTCTCTTTTCTTGTATTGATGCCTACTGTTTCCACATACACCATGTTTGTACGTGTGAATATCCCTTGTGTGTGCATTTGGACAAGGTCTAAGTGTGCGTACATGGAAGTACGTGTGTTACTGGTTAGATTTTAACTAACCCCCGATTTCTGGGCTCGGGTTGTGACATTCCCTTTCTGGGTGCAATTCATCATCAAAATTAAGACTTAAAAGTAGTCCTCCAAGAATGACCCGTGGCCTATCAATGGGTTATTGGAGTTGGCTAAAGCTGGCCTTTATCAAACCACTTGAAGAGTCGGGCCCAGTTAACCCCATCACCTACCCAGCTAGTCGCTAGCTCTAATTTTAGAGGCCGATCCAATGACAGAACTACTGAATGAACCCAGGTTAACCACTTTGAAAGAAGTTAGGAGGCGGCCAATGCTAACTCCATTTCTAAAATGGACCTTTTTTCATGTAATTGAATTCCTAAAATTCTAAAAGTTCTTTTGAACTTTATCACAAGTAACTCAAAATGTAAAATCACGTTCTTGGCCAGCAACGATATCCCCACTCTCCTTTTCATTTTTTTCTTCTTCTTCATAGTTAAGTGGGGATATCACCGCCCATGTCGAATTTAGAAAAAAATCACGTGCTTGGCTAGCAGCGATATCCCCGTTCACTTACTCATTTTTTCTTCTTTTCACAGTTAAGCAAGGATATCGCCGCCCATGTTAGATTCAAAAAAAAAAAAAAAAAAAGAAACTTTGTTTTTGGATGGTTGTCGCACAGGTGATGGTGGTTGGATGGTGATGATGGGTGAATTGAAGATGGTAGTGAAAAAAAAACTTTAGAAGTTGAGGTTGTTTATATGTTGCAAACTGGAATGGTAGGAAAAGGGGATACAAAGAAAATCAGATGAGATGATGATGGGTTAGAACACTTGGGCAATGCCTATAAAGTGTTTAACGAAATGATTGAGAGGTAGCACTTGGACAACATGTACGGAAAGTGTGACAGCTTGGGACATGCCTATAAGGTGTTTAATGAAATGACTAAGAAGGACTTAAGATTGAAAAGAGAAAAAAATAAAATGAAAGAAAGAAAAATGGATGTGGAAGATGATGTATTTAAATGTGTATATGTGATACTAGGGTGTTTTTCTAATAAGCTCCTACTTACACTCTAGTACAAGATAATAAAGTCATCAAATCATGAAGGAAAAAGGAGGAGGAGGGAGGATAAGAAAGTAGAAGCTCATATATGCGAGTGAGTGGGGATATCGCCACTCAGCAAAAAAAAAAAAAAAAAAAACCAAAAAGGGCCCATGGGACCGCTGCGGTAGTTACATATATTTTAGGTCATTTTTGATCTATAAGGAGTTTAAAGGAATTTTTTTTTTGGTAAAATCCTCTAAAAATAAAAAGGAAAATTAAGATTATGCACTTAAACTCGATATAGCTAAAGCCTACGATAGGATGGAATGAGATTTTCTAGAGAAAGTGTTGAAATCCATGGGTTTTCATATTAATTTTGTGAATCTAATAAAAAAAATGCATCTATTATGTTTCTTTTTCTATTCTTTTAACGGGTTCCCCATATGGAAATTTTAATCCAACTAGTGGTCTAAGATAGGGGCATCCCTTATCCCTTATCTATTCATTATGGGAGATGAAGTTCTTTCTAAGATATTATTAAAAGCTAAAACCGAAGGAAGAATTCACGGGTTTAAAGTTTATAGGAATGCCATAGTGTTTCTCATTTATTTTTTGCTGATGACAACTTTATATTTTGTAATGCTTATATCAAAGAAATTGGAGAGGTTAAAGACTTCCTTGATATCTACTATTCCATGTCGGATAGATGGTTAGTTTCAATAAATCAATATCTTATTTTAGTAAGGGTGCCTGTCAATGGAAGAACCATTCTACTATATTAGGAGTTAGAATCATGAATGAAAGTGAAAGATATCTAGTGAATCCAATTCTATTTAAAAGAAAAAAATATTTGTTTTGATACTCTTATCTTAAAAAATAGAAAAAAAAATTCAATCTTGGCAAGTAATTATTTTGTTTTAACCGGGCAGGAATACTTTAGTTAAATTTGTGGTTTCCTTTTTGCCAGTTTACTGTATGTCAGCTTTGCAATTACCTAATAAAACCCTTCTTTCCATAGACAAAATTATGAGAAATTTTTGGCGGGGGGGATGGAGTGGACAAAAGAAAAGCCCTCACCATTAAGTGGAGTGACTTATGTAAGCCCATAGAGGAAGGGGGGCTAGGCATAAGAAAATCTAAAGAGAATAATTTAGCTTTGCTAGCCAAAACTACTTGGAGATGTATTACAAATGATAACCTTCTTTCTACTAAAATCATCAAGGCTAGATATTTTATCAATGATAATATGGGATGGGCTATTAGAGGTGGTACAGATATATTAGTTTGGGAGTGGAGATGGATTCCGTGTGAGAATGGGCTTAGAAACCACTTTCACAAATCTCGGTTCTAGATACCAAAATTAAAGACGTCTAGAACAATGAATAAATCTTGGAACTATACCATTTTATCAATAGTTTTTCAACAATCCAAAGGATATGGAGGATATAATTAGAATCTATATCCCAAAAGCAGAGTCAGTTGATTGGAGGGTCTGGCCTTTTACTAAAGATGAAAACGTTTCTACTAAATCTGCTTACAAAATTCTTACTTGCTCCAACAATGTTAATAATAATGACATTGCGAATTGGAAGCAATTTTGGAAATACAAAGTTTCTCAAAGAGTCCTCTTTGGTTAGAAAAGTCTCTATAAAGCCATTCTTGTAAAAAAGTGGATTGACAATAAATTTGGTGAGAGCTCTACCATTTGTCCTCTTTGTAATAGAGAGAAGGAAATTGTAGAACATGCCCTTTTTCTTTGTGACCATGCTAGAGCAGTGTAGTCATTGTGGAATAGTGGAAGAGCCTAGAAAATCTAATCAAAGACAAGAGGACAAGTGAAGGTCCTGATCTTGCCCTTATGTCACTAAATATTTGGTAGGGTCTTGTGGAATGCCAAGAACAATTTTATCTTTAATAACATTGGCATCTATCATAATAAATCTATTAGATTAATCCAAAAGAGTTCCTTATATTCGTGTAATTGGATGTTAATAAGAAAGTCATCACTACCACCTTGATCCGAAGATTACCTTCTTTGGCCTCCAAGGATGAACTAGTCATTCTTTCATATGCTGCTTTTAATACCAAGGTGGGTAAATCGACTTTTGGTTAAGATCATGAATAAGTCACCTATTCTTACAAGTGCTCAATGTGGACCATCTCTGTCTTCCTTTAAGAAAGCATAGGGCTATTCTCTTTGCGTTAGAAAAAGCATTTCCAAGTTGGTTGTTCCAAGATTGCAAGTTATTCTAATGCCAAGGAGGTGAGTGATAGCATTAATGGAAAATTGGATTGGACCATAGATCCTATTATTTTGGAACATTTACCATCAATGTAGTTGCTTTCCTTCTTGGAGTTTTTGTTTGTGCCTAGAACTCTTAATGAGGCTACTCATATTTTGGCAAAGCATCATGCTAAGCTTGGCAAGAGTTTTTGTTTGGATGTTTGTATTCCGGATTGGATTTGAAGCTGCTACCTCCATTGTTGTTTTGTTGTTTTGGTCTTTCTTTATATAAATGAAGTTTTCTTAGAAAAAAAAAAGACACAAAAAAATGAGGGAGACAAATGATCTATTCTCAGGTCAGATCCATTCAGATTGTCTGTAAACAACTATTTCGGGAAAATATGGATCTACTGCCATTTTATAGGACATGACGTTACATCTTTTACAAATACTGTCAAAACCCATATAATCATCAAATACATCAATCATTCAAATAATAATCCAATGTTTAGGAGATGCATAAAAAGATCCTTTGTCATTAAATAATCCAAAACAAACTTAACTTAAGGGCAAAAACCAAAGCAATTAGCATAAGGAAGTGGCCTAACTAAGGTGGTTCACCATATGCAATGAATAAATGGGATCCCTAATTATATAAGACTAAAATTCCAATAGCAAAGACATTAGAATTTCCTTTAAGACACTGATTGCAACATAAAGAGACCTTTAGCAAGGACTTTATATTCCCTTCTAAGTTCTATGTAATAATTATAACTAGCAACCTTCAACAACACCTACTGATTGCAACAGCAAACATCTACTTGACATTGGCCTTCGGTATAACCATGGTTAACGCACTCTTGACTGCAGCCCATAACGTCTGAGCACTTCCCTATACAATTGCCTGTTGGGACAGTTCTTGTAATGCTGATCATCTTCTTTCTAATGTTCATCACTCCAGAAGCTGCAAATAGATCAACATTGAAAACATGCAAACAACTTAATAAAACCCCAAAATGATCAAAACTATTTTAAGGGAACCATGGAAAAAATTTCTACGCATCACTTGTGGTTTATATTTTACAGATGATGAATTCACAAGTTTTGTTTTGTGCAGTGATGAGGACATTAATAAGAGTAAAGATTCACAAAGATTAATGAACTAGCAATCATGGGTCAAACCACTTCCACCCTGAACTTTAAACATCCTCAGAACAATGTTAATTTTGGACAGCACTTGTTATTTTATACTACCAAATATCAGATTTCAGAATTACAAGAGAAAACTCCCTGTTCTATATTAAACGTGCACATTATAGAAAATCGAGAGAGAGAGAGAGAGAGAGAGAGAGAGAGAGAGAGAGAGAGAGAGAGAGAGAGAGAGAGAGAGAGATCATACTTGGAACAGACAATAGGAGGAAAGCCACAAGAAAGACTGCAATGAGAGTTGAGGCACTAAAATGTTGTTAGGCCATGTTTGGTTATCGAAAGGTTTTTCCTCAAATGATATGTGAGTATTATAGCCTTTGGCATTTTTATAGGTTAATTTCTAAATCTAGGGAGATGGGTTGTCATCTATGCATGGTATGGAATTTGGGAAGATCATTTGTTGGGATTACCTTCAAAAAAATCAAGATATGATTTAAGATTCTTTGAGGTTCTGCTGTTATACATATATATATTTATATATTTATATATAAGCTTTGATCCTGTGAGAATTGTTCTCATGTACCTATTATGAAAACTTTTTATGGGGCTCACTTGTGGTTCCCATTTGGGGATGGAACTAAGGAGATGAAAAGATCTATGTGGAACCACCTCACATATTAAATTTGGCCCCAATCATATATCTCTAATCCCTTCATCTATGGTCCACAAATTCAGTCTATTCGATTGGTACACGCTGATCTAACAGTCCAGTAAATTCGGATTTGACCAAAACTTGGGGCAAGTGACTATCAGAGGGGTCCCTGTGTATTACAAGATTTGGATTGAATGATGGATGAGTCAAACCTAGAGTTCTAAAAAAAAATGATGAGAACTAGTTCTCATAGGATTGTTTCCTTTATGTGTGGGTTTTAAGTAGAATTGTGCTAAGCCGACCCACATGAGTGGGGTCCATGCTCCATATAATTAGCTTTGAGATATTTTGGCAAGAAAATACACATATATGTTTATGTGTAATAGTTGTTAGGTTACTTACTAAAAAAAATGAGGATATGAGTTTAAATCCCTTGACTTGACTATTTTTAGCATTTTACTAATGCTCTATATAAAGTCAAAATTAAAAGGAATTTGGTCAAAATTGAATCAAAAGCCTCCTTTTTAATATATTATAATATAAATATAATATGTGAATTTAAGTAGAATTGTGTTACGACCTTACTTGAACATGATCTATTCTATAGGATTGTACACCTATATCCTTTTATACTATAAGGAGACAAGCATTCAAGTCTAGTGGATGAATTGTGACCATGCGATCAAAGTGTGATTACCAATTGGGGTCCTTTGTGGCCCAACAGTAGCGGATCGTTCTCAGTCACTGATGCAAGGCTGTGATGGTCAGGCGGTTGTTTGACAGACTAAATATATATATATATATATATTGATGAAATCAGAAGCTTTCAACTTAATTTTGGGCTCAATCTATGGTATCAGTCTGGCCTTTATATGTCTTCTTTGCAAAGGCAGCTTAGAAACAAAATCACATCTTCTCTTCCTATATTAGTAATGGTTTTTTTTTATCTAAACCGTTGAAATACATCTTTAAATCTCATTTTGATGTAGCGTTGTATTTATTATTATTATTATTATTATTACCGTGTTTATTCTTTAACTTTGGACCCTTTTGTTTTACTTATTTTTTAATTTTATTTCTCTTGTTTTTGTCTCAAGTCATTAGAGTTATCAGGAATTTCCTTAGTTTTATGCTGATTTTTGTAGATGGGCCCATATAATTGACATCATTTTTTATTGTGGTGTTTTTTTATCCATCTCTCTCTCTCTCTCTCATCACTTATTTAAGATTTCTAAGACATATTGATAGCAAAGTTTGAAGATCAGTTTCCTTTGCTTATTGTTATTTCTTTCTTTTTTTTTTCTGCTTTAAAACCTAACACTAATGGTCCATATTAGCAATTGTTTTTTTTTCTTGTTTTTTGTTTTGTTTTTTTTTTTTTTTTGCTTTTTGTTTTTTTTTTGTTTGTTCGTTTGTTTTTTTTTTTTTTTGTTCTAGTTGAGTACAACTCCAAATACATATATAGCCCAATATATAAATAGGTTGAATTTAAGCAAGGATCATGAGCCTAAATACCTGTGTAGTCCTAAGTAATCAAAATGAGATGTAACTAAACATCTACATGGAGTTTCCTGAGTAGTCTAAAGTAGTCTCAAATAAATAAAAATGTACATTATCCAAAAAAAATTATTTGAATTAGTTTTTAGTAAAATTAATGTTAAAAAATATTCCTATTAAGGGGTGCCTTTATTGTCTTCGTTGTCAAGAAGAGAAAAAGGACTATTAATTTTATGAGATTAATTTTGATAGTTTTGAAGTTTAAAAATCATATTTTTCACACCTGGTAGATTATCATCTTATCATCAATTGAAAAGAATTTGGGGATTTGGGGATCCATCCATAAGGATGTACATACCCTTTAATTCAATTTTGCAAGACATGATGTTAGTATCAATCCGAATTTGTCCAAACTTGCAAATGGACATGACTCGATATGTGGTCTAAGATCAATTAGTTTAGACATGCCTACTAATCCATGGATAGATAAAACCTACACATTTGCCGCCTACCCTGCATGGGGTTACATCACTTTGGGCCTGCCAGATGTGAAGATAGTTTTGCAACTTAAATTTTTCCAGAGTATAGTTTAGGTTTGAAGATCTAAACGTCTGTGGTAATACCTCGGCCGAAAATTATTGAAAAATTAAAGGGTCATAGAGCTTTTCAATTTAATTTTTTTTAAAAAGAAAAATATATGAAAAAAGTGAACATGAAATATAATTTACTAGGCCTAATATTAGGATTGGGTCCCTAAATCATCATTTGCTTACAGTTAGACCAAGTACCCGACCAATTCCTTAAGTTATTTAAGTTGGAAAGTTATTAAATCCTAGTTATCAACAATAATTATATTTTATGATTGATGTTATTTTTAAATCTATTAGGCTGGCTGCTAGGCTCTGGCGATACTAACAAATATTCTAGCATGGACGCGTAGAAAGTAGTATATGCCTCGTGAAAATCCTTAGAGCTTCTTCAATACACTTTTTTTTTTTATCACATAATTAAAGTGGTGTCTCTTGTAACTCTATAAGGAAAAAAGAAAAACATAAGCACCCACAACATAGAAATCTCTAGCAACCCAAACTTGATCAGAAGACAACCCATACAACTCCTTGATGCTTCCACACATGATAAGTTGCCCAAGACACATGACCCTTGTAATCAATTTCTAGGCAGCTTTCTTACCCTTGGTCCCGGTTTAACTCAATCTAGGATCAAAATCCTAAGTAGTTTATCCTTTTTGTTTTGTAAAACATAATTTGAATTTGCTGCTTTCCATTATATGCAGTGGTGAATTTGATTAATTATCGGCTATCTACAATTGCCAATGCTGTGGTTTTGGTGTCATTTGATAAGAAACTAATTTGATCAGAGACTAATAAAGAGATTGATTGACTTTAAGATGGGTGTGAACTCATCATTTGGAAACTTTGAGAATGTGAGTGATTTTTACCCAGCAACAGACATAGTCAACTTTACACCTACACAAAGCGAGACAAGCACACACCATTTATGTGGCCACCAAGCACCATCACTGCCACCACAGATCACCATCATTAATCATCTATCACTATCACCCACAAACACATCACATACAGCAAGCGATGAATGATGGGTATGTGATAGGGAGCTTGGTGAAGGTAGTGTTGGCAGTGTATGTGACAATAGTGGAATGGTTGTGCAGGGTTGAAGGCAGTGCATGTGATGGACTGTGTGCAGTGTTGAGTCTAGTTTTAGTTAGTGTTGGGAGGTGAATGTGACACAGTGGTTTTAATGGTGGTAAAGATAGGTTGAGTGGGTGGTAGGGTGTTGTTTAATGTGTGAAGTATAGTTGTGTGACAAAGGCGGTCTAAGTGTGCAGGGTATGGTATGTGTAAGAATGTATGTAAATAAATCTGAATTTTGGTTTATCCCATCAAAACGCATTTAGATGGGACTGACTAAAGAACACCTTAGGCAAGTTTTATTTAAAAAGAAAAGGAAAAATAAAAAAGATTGGCCACCTAGCCATAAGCCAATCTCATCTGCACACATGCACCATCATATTCCTTTGGATAATCCGAAGCCCTGGAAATTACCACATAAGGAAAATAATAGTAGCTGATAAGTATGAGAACTCTTACCTTTGTAAACGAAAAAAATAAAAATAAAAATGACAACATCAATAAATGGATAAATTAACATGATCATGTGCCAATAACAGAGAAGTTTATGAAAAAAACATATACAAATAATGAGAAAATAAACAACAAAATATATTTCCATTTCAATTGTACACTTGGGCATGTAACTCTGATGTTGTTAAAGAAGATATCAATGCCATTATAAGCAGTTACCTCTACTCTGATTTATTTTCATTATTATTATTATTATTATTATTATTTTGGTTCTTAGTTACCCTGTTTGGTTTGATCAAAGTGTAAGTTGATAGTCCACACTAGTCAATTTTTTGTATTGAGTACTTTATGATTTGAGTGAAAGTTTGGGGTAGTAGGCATGTTCAAGTTGGGTCCACAGAAAATAAATGTCATGTGACATTTGCAGTCCGGTTGATAGTTCATAGTAGTTAATTTTTTGTATTGGGTACTTGATGAATAATCAAACATATCTCATATCTTAGTTTTCCAAAGTTTTCTCAATATATTAAAGGAAGCTATGGTTAAAATTTTAAATCATAGCCATTCTTAGCCTTCTTAAGATGATTGGCAGATTGGATCATAATACTGGGGCCAACAGAAATCTAGAAAAATATAATAAAGTTCTAATTTATTAAAAAATTTGTCGAGATCCGTGTAATTTCAACGGCCCATATTTGATATTCTAGCTGTTAATGAGGTTATAAATAAATATAATGGTTCAGATATTCTTGCTAAAGTTATCCATAATGTTTTAAAAAAAGGGGAGAAAACCGGACCGCAATTATCACGTGAGAACTCAGCCAAGTCCTAAGTTAGAATAAATCAACAGCTCCAATATTTTTTCAATGATTTTGCTGAGGTCCACAACAAATTTAGGTCTGAAGTTTTGGCTCATAGCCATTTATACCTTTCTAAAGAGGATGAATGGCTCGGATTGTGATCTAAGGACTCACAAATGTTTAAAATTACCTATTTATCATCTGTGTTTTTGTAGAATTATCTTGAGATCCTTTTAAGATCAACGGTCCAACTTTGGAAGTCTAACTGTGAATAAGGTTATAAATAAAGCTAATGGATCAGATCATCCTGAACTGGTCCATAACTTTTTTTTTTTTGAAAAAGGAGAAAACCAGACTGCTGGAGGACTGCAGAAGCACATTTGCGAACTTGGCACTGCCACAGTTCACCGTGGCAGAGCCAGTCCCACCTAAGGTGATCAAGCACCAGGACATGAGCTGGACCATTCGGGACTGGTGGATAATGAGGGAGAATCTAACGCCGACAGGGCTGTTGCAGCTGCTGAAAGACAAGGGACTGAATGCTTAAAGTTTTTTCATGCGGTGCGGATCGTGTCTGCTTTACAACACCATGTTTCCCAACCACAAGGGATCTGGCCAGGGAAGTGGCCAATGTAGTAGTAATCCCATACAAATATCAATGTAGTAGTTAACCCATACACTATTTAGATGCCGTGGTGGCCTGCGATGACGAGGATGACAACGACATTGACATCCCTCTTATATCAATCTACTTCCGGTAATTGTAGATAGTAGGTACAATTGCATTTGTTTCAAGATTTAGGAGACTATGTCCAAAGCAAATTTAGCTTTTAAGAATTAAGATCTCATTTGCCGTATATATATATGTTAATTCAACAAGGTTAGCGCAATGACAGTGTCGTGAAAGTGATGGGTATTATAATGTGATACGGAAATGATGTGTGGGGGAAGAGGAAAAACCTATTGACGATGCTGGAAATATTTCTAAGAGAAAAATGGTGGATGGAGACAATGAAGGTGGGTTGTTAGTAATGGGTAGAGAGAGAGAGATGGTGATGCCCCCGATGTGGATCGCCCCTTCCACTTCCCTTGTTCCTTTTTTCTTCTTACTCTTTTGCTTGTCAGTGTTGGCCGAGTGATCCTCTCTGCATTCTTTTCTCTCTTTTTTTGTTGGTCTTTGTTTTGGTTGGAGTAGGAAGTTATTTGGAAAGTAGTTGTTTAGAGAGAGAGAGAGAGAGAGAGAGAGAGAGAGACTCTTGATTTTTGGCTTGGGTCATTAAAATTTTCTGAAATTTCCATTTTTTATTCATTTTTGGTGATGGGCCCTCATTTGGGTTAAATTACTCAACAAATTCAACACAAATGAAATCATTATTTCACTAATGGGCTTATGCTAGACTAAGATTTACTTTTGTCCAACCTATTTTAGTTAAGGCCCATGAAAAAGCATACCTGTTATGAGTAAACCTTATAAAAATTTACATGGACAACAAAATAAATAAATTAACACAAAGCATATTGTAGAGAAGTTTCCTCTTAATGGATCGTATACTAAGAGGAAGGAGTTTTCTCTTAGTGGATCGAACACTGAGAGGAAGGACTCTTGATGCTTGATAGCTCCCACTGTGTTGGCTCACCATAGCCACGATGAGCTTACGCCATCATAGCCAGCATATTGCCTCCTACCTGAGGAGCATGCAATGCAACTGAAAGCTATGAATTACTACCAATCAAGCCTAGATCTACCATTCATTATCAGACTTACCACACGCACACATGCACCAAGTTACATTCTCACCCAACAATTTAGGTCCCGTTTGGGCCCTTCGTAAACCAAGTGTAGATAACCCAGTTTAAACAAAGGGTTCATGCGCTTGGAATATATTGAATCTATTGCTGATGCATGGAAATGTCAGTGAAAATGTTAATGCAAGGTGGTATTGTCAAGATGGAGGTTGAGATGGAAGTGAAGGGGAATGGTTGTGTCGTGATGGTAATGGTGCGATGTAGTGACGTTGGCGAAGGGAAGAAAAGGAGGAAGCATGTCAGCCCCAGATCATTTAATTATGGTTTGGGTAGGTTTGTCCGGTTCGAGTTGAGTTGAGAGGGTTAGATGGATGTGTGATAGGCCATTTTAAAAGTTTGGATCATTGCATGCACGGCATTTTGTAAAGGGCCCATTGGAGATGGGCTGATCAAACCTTCTTGAGCCTTGGGCCCAAGTCTTGGACTTTTGTGAGCCGAAAGCCCTTTGTTCAAATTACCTAAAACTCACTAAAGAGCAGGAATCAATTTCTTGTAATTTAGATAAACCCTTGTTTTAACTTAATCCTAAATCTT
This sequence comes from Sextonia rubra, assembly GCA_037013555.1. NCBI lineage: Eukaryota > Viridiplantae > Streptophyta > Magnoliopsida > Laurales > Lauraceae > Sextonia > Sextonia rubra. Next base: position 7,665,861 of record JASUAD010000003.1, on the reverse strand, counting down.
CCAATCATTTTCTCTTTGTAAACCTTTTTTTTTTCTTCCGTTCCTTTTCCCTGCAACCATAGATGTAGCAAACAGGCTTCCCAAGATCAAGAGGATCAAAACATCGCCATCCCTTCTTCCTCTTCCCCATCCCTTGTTTGGTTTGATATCATCTACAACCCTCATAAGTATCAATCTCTTAAGCTTTCATGTAGTTTCTTTTAGTTTATTAGGACATGTTCAATAGCTTAAGGAGATCTGTGCATTTTCTTGGATCCATAGGATTTCTAATCAGGGAATCGAATCCAAATAGGGGTTGTTGCATGATTAGATCTAGTAGATCTAATGATTGGATCTAACCATAGCAGATCTAAGTTTTGGTATAGAGATTCAAGGCAAGTGGATAACTACAAATAATGTTTAATTGTTTAGTTTATTGAATGCTATGGGTTAAAATATGATTTAGATGGTTGATTTTGATTTTTAATTCGAAATCTGGAGTTCCAATTGTTTAAGGTTGAGTTTCAAGAGAAAACCTAAAAAGGGCCGAAACTGTCTGCACCTATAGTTAGGTTACGACTTACTTTTCAGTGAACCGATAATTAAGAGATTGTTCTATGGTAGGCCTTATGGCTAAGCCGTAAATTGGACTACGACTAAGCCGTAAGACTGTCACGGTTGGGCCGTGAGCGCTAGAAACTTTAACTAAATTAGTAATAGAATAGGTTAGAATTGGTGACCACAACTAAAGGATTTAGTCGCATGGACTAGAATTGGTGACCACAACTAAAGGATTTAGCCGCATGGACTACACTACAGGTAAGTGATTTGTTGGGGCTAAAATTACTTAACCTTATTTCATACCCAATGGATAATTAATAATTGAATCGATTTGAGAATTGGGTCCAAATATATGGATGGGTTCTGTCCTAAAGAAGGTTAGCTAAATGTACACATGGGAATTGAAATAGAGTCGAAATGGGAATGTGAGTTCCGAGATGCAACATATGATAGATACCGAAAGTAAAATAATAGCATCTAAGCCCTCATTGTCATTGTGAAGGAAGGTTTGCCCTCATGCGTATACTTAACTATCTTTGACCATTAGGTGGTGTACAGCTTACCTTCAATAGAATGGAAAATATCACATGAGCATAATATACCTTTAAATTATGCAACCTTATCATTTCAACCGTTACTAGTATGGGTGTAGTGAGTTGTAGATTTCATAGCATAACTTCGTTGTGCATTAATCCATATACCCTATGCATATGTATATATATCTATCTGACCAACTGCAATTGAAGGTGGACGTACGCCATCGGGCCAGCATATACTATGTGAATATTTGTATTTGTATTGTATCTAGTAGGAATATCTGTGTTTGTACATTCATTGCATTTGCTTAGCAATCATTATATTGGTTTAAGATATAAATGTGAAGTATCTAAGTTGACTAACTTCGTTACTTGTAGTTTCCTTCTTGATAGATTATGTTAATTTAACCCACTACTTTTGATGTCTAGGCTCCAATGTCGGTGCCAAATTAGAGGGTCAGGAAATGCAGCAGATTTTGCCAAATTGCGGAGTTATTAATTGGAGCGCAGATGACATCGTCCGAGACATCTTAGAATATGGATGTGTAGTTTAAACTATTAGACGCTTGTAATAAGGCTTTGTTTGGAGGCCATTAGTGTAGCCATTAAAATCATTTGTTTTGGGACTATAATTTTAAATGTTTTGCTTCAGAGTACTTGACCATTTGTTAGATTTATTACTATGATTGGTTTATATGGTTGAAGACGATGACTAGCTGCGCAGTATATGGACTTTTAGTTTCTACGTGTGATTATAATTGCTTCATTAACAAGCATAGCCTCGCGAAGGACTTAGATCTACCTAAAATTGGGACCCGTGTTGTATATTCCAGAAAATTCTAACTTGAACCTGATTATCACACCCCTAAGACTTGGTTTAGATTTGGCTCAATGTTGAGGTTATGATGAAATGTGAAGGTGGGTGGGCTTTTAGATGATGGTAGAGGTTGGGTAAGGTGGGTCCTGTGGTAGCGACAATGAAGGTGTGGCTGGAGATTGTTTGGCAATGGAGAGAAGAAAAACAAAGAAATAAAGATATGCGAGTAAACTTATGGCAGGGAAGGAAACCTGCCTTCAGTTGATGGCCCTGTGCATTGCTCAGACTAGGGAGGAGGGAGTGGACCCCAGTGAGGATTGCCCGTCCTTTTCTTTCCTTTTCCTCTTCTCCTTCCTTCTCTGCTTTGTTCTTTTCCCTTCTTTCCTTTGATGTCCGGTCTTCCTCCCTTCTATTTTTATTTTTTTTCCTTCCTCTCTATTTTCTTTGTTTCTTTCTTCAACAAACACTATCAGTACCTATTACTATTCTATCTCCCCACTTCGGCCATGTCTCCCCTTCTTTCTATTTTCTCCTTTTCTTTTGGATGGGGAACATGTAAGACATGTTTCATTTGGAGATATGGGCCTAGTTTGTGTGGCCCAATATTGCCACTAGCCATTAAGTCCATTAATGGTTATGGAACTTTTCTAACCTATCTTAGTTATCAATTTAATAATATTGGGAATAACTGCCCATTCTCTCAGTTATGGTGATATCTCTTTTTGATGGGAAGAGGGCATGCATGATGTTGGTGCACTACAACAAAATGCAGATTGGCTGACTGAATTTGCCGATGCAGCCTCAACACGTAGCGAAAAACGGGTTTCGCCGATGCAGCATTGGCAAAGGTTTCCTCAATGCTCTCCCCTTCACGTCGGAACATTTCGCTGGTAAACAGAATGGCGCCATTTGGTATTTGGAGGGAAAATTTTTCCAACATGAAAATACTCTTTATCGACACATGACAACGTCGAAAAAAAATTTTAATTCAAACGACGCACTGAATGCGTCGGGCATTCTTAAAACCGATTTGCAGACATTGGTATTGCGTTGGAGAAGGAAGTTGCCGACGCTGGTTATGAGCATCGGGGAACGTCTTAAAACAAATACAACAAATTTGCTTTGTTGTCTTTAGTCTCTGCCCTTTGTTTCTTCTTAGTGTTTGCGCTAACTTATCTCTACTTCCAGCCCCTTTGTTTCTTCTCACCGTCAGCAGCAACCCATCTCTACATCCAGCGCAAACCCATCTCCCCTCTGTTTCTCCTCACCGTTAGCACAAACCCATCTCCATATCTAATGCAAACCCATCTCCCCTCTGTTTCTCTCCACCGTTAAAGGAAACCGATCTCCACTGTCATCCATCTATCTACCCATCTCCACCATCCACCACCACCATAAACATCCCCTTCCCATTGACCAACCCTAGCGACCATAACCTCATCCCAACCCCTGCCCTTCCCAGACTTGAAATACACACATCCCAAGCCATACCCATAACCCATAAGCCCACTTCTACAAAACCCCTGGCCTACCCACAATCCAGAGCCCTTTTCATCTTTTGAAGCCCCATGACCACCGTAAAACCTTGAACACATTCGACCCATCCTAAACCCCTCCACGCCAATCCAACACCACCACCCTCCATCCTATCCAGCATCCATCAAACCAAAAGAAATGTAAGTAATAAAAACCCTCTCCATTGCAAAACCAAATCCCAACTCCCTAACCGACCCACCTTTTTCCCATCCCGAGCCACAATCATCACTGCTAAAACCCAGCCAACTGTCTAACCCTCTCTGATTTCTATCACCAAGCACAAAACCCAGTAGAAAAAAAAGTAGAAGAAGACAAAGAAGAGTGCAGCAACAATGAAGGAGTAGACAGAGGGCAGAAACATACTTGGACAAGTGGACTCCTTGGCAGGTCGACATCTTCTTCTTCCTCTCCTCCATTGCTCTTGTGAGTTCCATTTCTCTTTCTCTTTCTCCATTGCTGTGTTTGGGTGTTTTGATTATTAGGTTTTACATGCTTCTTCTAGAGCTTTTTTTTGTTTATTTCTCCAGTTTGGATGCCCATAAGTTGAATTCCTTTAAATTCTAAACTCAAAAGAGAAACTCTAAATTCTAAATTCTATTTTCTTTTTCTTTCTTTGTGTTTTTGGAAAGTTGAAAATTTATATTCTTAACTTCACAAAAGAAATATATACATACTCTGTTTTAGGATTTCTATTTATCAAATAGAGCATTCAGGATATCCCTTTGAGCTCTTATAGATTTTTTGAATTCTCATATTCTTATAAGAGCTAAAAAAAACATGAAAAGCTTTGAATGAGGTGCTACAGAAATCAATTTACATGCTCTGCTTGAGAGGCAATGTATGCTGCTTGAATTTTGTATCGCTCTTTCAGCTCAGCCAGCACCTCTTCCCTGGTTGGTCTTTGTGATGCATCTCGCCCCATAGAGCTTTCTGCGATAGAACCCACCTTTCTCATGCTTTCCACATCAAAACTTCCCTTGAAGCTCTTATGTACAACCTCAAATGTACCAGCTTTCAAGTATGGCTTTGCTTGCAGTCAACCAATGAAATTTAAAAATAATAAGATTAGTTGAAATGAGACTGTTGACAAGCAGACCACAAGCACTGCCTCATCATCTTAACTCAACAAAATGTCTTTATCAAGAATCCAAAAGTTTACATACATTTCTCACTTATTAGGCTAGTTAATGTTTCCAACTTTTTTGTTGTTACCCTCAAATTAATGTCAATTTCAACTGTTTGTAGATGTTTTAGTTTGTGTGGAGACTATTGGTTTGCTTTTCAATTCCTGCTTAAGTGCCCTAGGAAAATTGTTAGTAGGTCACCGGATACTATATTGCAACTTCACATGTTCCTCATTGGAATGATCTAGAGGTCCTGATTAATGAATTACTAGGCTGTAGTACATCTTTTTCTAGTTCTTTTATAGGATAATTACAAAATTTCATTTAAAAGGAAAGACAAGCTAAAATCATATCAAGATTTATTAACATGTTTAGTATGCCCAAAGGAGAACAAAGAGAAAAGCAATGAAGACTTTCTACTCGTAAGTTGAACTTAGAAGAAGGCTCTTTGAAAATGTGCCAGTTCTAAAAGATTTATTTTATGCATAGCAGATCCAATGAAAAGAAGAAACCAATTATTGTTAATGACAAGTTTTCTCGTTGGCATTCAGTGCTCAGGAAGGTGACTTGCAAAAACTTGGGGCAGTAGGGTAAGTTTACCCTTTCTAAAGCCAGTGAGATATGTTTTTTTTTATTATTACTTCCTTTTAAAATCCAATGGGTTTTCCTAATTTTTGCCCCCTAGGCTTTAGATTTGTGGAAATCATTGAATCACCATTTTTTTTGGGTTGTTGCTGTAGTTGGATTTGGTGCAAGAATTGGACAGTTGCTGGATTTTTTTTTTCTGATGTGCTTGCACTAGTTGTTAGAAGCCATTAAGTTGGGTTTAACCTCCTATCCCTGGCATGGGCTTAACCTCCCCCCCTGGCATTAGTTTAAAAATTAAAAATGACTGAATCATAGTTCTTCTAAAAATATTTAAATTAAGAGAACCAATTCTATGACTATTATCTTGGTAAGTCTAAAATTCTTTTGAGCTTCTCTTTTATTTTCAATTAACATGCTATTATCGTGTTTATGTTTAGATTGTTAGATGCACAAAGTGATGTTTGTTTTGTTTTTTAGAAATTCTGATGAAAAGAGATGAGAGCAGTTTCATATAAGGGTGGGTGGGCGATGGGGTGATCTTGAATGTGATTAGCTTATTGATTAACCTTTGTTAAGATATGGACAAGACTTGGACGACACTGGATAGTCAAGATCCCAAGGTGAGAATTGGTTGGGAGTATTGTGAGGGGGTGAAGTCATTTCTTGAATTTGCAAAAGTGAATGCACGGGATGCTACTGAGATTTGGTGCCCATGTAGGGTTTGCAAGAACAATCGTAGATATGACTATAAAACTGTGAACTTTCATATTTGCCGTTGGGGTATGCAAGCATCCTAGAAGACCTGGATTTACCACAGAGAAACAATACCTCATATGGATGCAGTTGTCGAATCGGAACATGGGGCTGAGATTGATTATGAGGATTGGGATGAATATTCAGAAATGATGGAAGACCATTACAAGGGAACTTACACCGCCGCTAAGGCCGTCCAGAGTAATGCTTTACGTCACTTTGAAATGATGTTGGATGCTTCTCAGCGCCCTCTTTACCCGGGTTGCTCTCCAGAAAACACTCTGCTAGATTTTGTCGTTAAGATGATAGAGCAAAAGGTGGAGAGAAAGTGGAGCAACAAGTCTTTTAACAATGTGATGCAGATATAGATGAAACTCCCGCCAGATGGTAATCTTGTTTCTGATTCAATTTACGCAACGAGGAAGATACTGTGTGACTTAGGACTGAGATAGGAGCATATTGATGCTTGTCAAAATGATTGTGCCTTATTTTGGAAGGAGACTGCAGTTTTAGATAAATGCCCGGCATGCGGGGAGTCCAGATACAAGTTAAATGATGGGAAGGGAAAGAAGATCCCTTATAAGGTTTTACGTTACTTCCCGTTGATGCGGAGGTTGCGGAGACTTTACATGTCCAGAAAGACTAGCACACACATGAGATGGCACAGTGATAAATACAAAGATGATGGGATACGTAGGCATTCCACTGATTTTTAAGAATAGAAGGATTTTGATAAGGAGCATCTCGATTTTGTGGGGGAGACCCGTAATATAAAGCTGGGGCTACCCTCTGATGGGTTCAACCCTTTCGGGGACGTGAGCACGTGCTATATAGTATGTGGCCTATTATACTTATGCCCTACAACTTACCACCCTGGATGTGCATTAATGAACCATTCTTTATGATGTCACTGCTTATTCCTGGACCGCATCAACCTGAAAATGATATTGATGTTTATCTTTGACCCTTGATTGATGAGTTAAAGGAGTTGTGGGAGAACGGTGTTGAAACTTACGATGCCTCGAACAAGCAGAGCTTCAAAATGAGTGCGGCTGTATTATAGACCATAAATGACTTCCCTGCATATGGTAATTTGTCTGGGTGGAGTACTAAAGGTTACAAGGCTTGTCCCACTTGTAATGAAGATTCCTTATGGGTCAAGTTGAGAAGGAAGCTTGCTTACACGGGCTATAGAGCTTACTTGCCTAAGCGACACTCTTGGCGACGTAGTAAGGACTTTAACGGTAAGTATGAAAATCGAATGAAGTCATTGGATTTGCCGCCGGTGGAAAAGATACAACTACAATTGGAGCAGTTGCCAGAAGCAAGGTTTGGGAAGCACTCTAGCAACAAGAAAAGACCCAGTGACCCTAAAGACTTGAACTGGACGAAGAAAAGCATTTTCTATGAGCTACCGTATTTTAAGAAACTAAAGCTCCGACACAACATTGATGTCATGCATGTAGAGAAGAATATATGTGAGAATCTCCTATGCACAATGGTGGGCATAATAGACAAGAGGAGTAAGGACACAGAGCATGCCCGTCGAGATTTGGAAGATATGAATATTAGGTTAGAATTGCATCTACGCAAGAGAAGCAATGGAACCCTTGAGAAGCCCCGTGCATCCTATACATTAGGCTCGAAGGACAAAAATGGTTTTTATCAATATCTGAAATCGATCAAGTACCCAAATGGCTATGCTGCAAACCTCTTGAGGTGTGTGACCTCGAAGAATGGGAGATTAGTAGGACTGAAAAGCCATGACTGCCATGTTCTTCTGCAGCGTCTTCTTCCGATTGGTATGCGTAGGTACGTGAACAAAGAGATATGCACAACACTATTTGAGTTGGGTAGCTTTTTTGAGGACATTTGCTCGAAGATGTTGAAATTGAGCCACTTAGAAGAATTGGAGAACAGGATAGTCCTCATACTATGTAAGTTGGAGAGGATTTTTCCTCCGGCATTCTTTGATGTGTTAGTCCATTTGGCAGTTCATTTACCACGTGAGGCTATGCTTGCTGGACCTGTACAATATCGATGGATGTATCCAATTGAAAGGTGATGGCATTATTATCTTTATATTGTTGATTAGTGTCGCATTTTATTTTTTGATCTTTTTGTTTTGTGTTTAAAGGTTTTTGGGAACCCTAAAGGGCTATGTCACCAATCGAGCTCGACTAGAAGGTTTGATCGTTAAGGCATACATTGCCAAAGAGAGTGTTAATTTTATCAAGATTTACCTAAAGGGAGAAGTTCTTAAAGAACGGAATGAGGATGGGGGCAAGCGAGGTCCAGGGTTAGGTGTCTTCCTGTAACGCGTTTGTCCCTTTGCACCTATCAGGAGGGCTCCCAATGTGTCCGATAGGGAATGTCAGATGACCCATTGGTTTGTGTTGTATGATACTCCCAAGGTCATACCTTATCTAGAGTAAGTTGTTTGGTTTAACTAATTGTATGCTTTACATGTAAACTGTCTGATCTTCCTATGTATCACACTAATTTATGTGTCACCCTCAGAGTAGAGAGCACAAGAGGCAAATAAATGAGCCCGAGGGATGCAACATCATTAATATACAACGGGAAGGATTTTTTGGATAGTTCAAAGATCATGTACGTAAAATATATGCATAATAAATGTTATCAACCCAAAACATTAAGCACTAACGTGTCTAATTCTTATGTTAATGCAGATGAATCAACTAAGATCTCATGGGTCTCCAAAAGCAACCGATGAACTGTGGGCATTGGCAAATGGTCCTAATTGTCTCGTGCATCAATATTCAGGATGTAAGGTTAATGGCATCCGATTCATCACCAGAGCCACGACAATCGTCACAAGAGTCAGAATAGTGGGTTGGTTGTCGAGGGTGACCATAATGGGGAAACAATTGACTTTTTCGATTATGTGACCAATATTTTTGAATTGTCATATATCAATGGTTCTAAAGTGGTTTTGTTCAAATGTGAATGGTATAATACTGGTCATAAATCTAAAATACATATTAATGTACATGTGACAAGCATTTACGTTAGGGATTTGTGGTATGAGGAGGATCCATTTGTCTTGCCAAATCAAGTAAATCAAGTGTTCTATGTCAATGATACCAAATTAGGCTCAAATTGGAAAGTTGTAAAACGGGTCAAGCATGGGGGGGCTTGGGATATGCAAGAGCGAGATGAAGAAAGAGGCCAAAATGTGATAAACAAGACATATCAGCAGGAAGAAGCCATTGAAACTGTTTCAATCCCTGTTAATGAGGATTTTTCCTTTTGTTACACTAGGGATGACATTGAACCAGAGATCATCCTTGAGGATAATGAACCAACGGCTGATGGTGATGAACCAATTGCCGATAATAGTGATGACGAGGATAAAACATTGGCAGAGTACATAGATGAAGAGGAAACTGATCAGTTCGACCCTGATATTGATTCTGATATGGAATTATGATATGTAAACTTTCTTTTTATGTGTATGGACAAATATTTTAATGCAATGCAACCATTAATTTACCTTCCAATTGGCTAACGATTGTGTGTTTCTTTTTTACAATATGTGGTGATTTTATGTCAATTTATTGATCTTAGTGGCCAAAAATGCCGAACAAATGAAAAGTTTATGTCAAACCCACAGCATTGACCTAGAAGAAGAATTCTTTTGAGTCAGTTAGAAATATGAATTTTGAAAGGAATATAACCCGAACGAGTGAGGTGGGTGCACGGCAGTTGGAACGAACACTTCACATGGAAGATTTAGAAGATGAGGTTATTATATCAACATCAAATGTTAGACATTTATGATATTTTTTTATTTTATACTCATTGTGTTATTCAAGTCGTGCACATGGGCCCGAGGCACTGCAACCAATGCAGTGCAGACACTCAGGCCACGGTCCCAGATGGTGTTGCCACTCAGCCTGAAATCGGTGGCAACGAGCCTGCTATGTCTAGCCCGCCTACTACGGCTAGTAGCGTTGGTAAGAAATATTGGATCCTATTATTTTTTTCCACACTTATCATATATTTCATTTTTTTTATGTTGAATATTCATATTTATCTGTGGTGGTTGTAGCATCATCCTCTCGATGTGTGCAGGGCAGGGTGGTGGGCCATGAGTCAGAGAGGAGGATGAGGATTCTGGGTAGTAGGATGTCTGTTCCACTAGGTGCTTTATCGGGGGCATTCGAGGGTGTAAATGCCTCTACATTTGCAGTCGAGCTAGGGAGTCATATTCGCAGGCTTGCACCTTTGCACAAAGAAACATGGGGAGCTATTGATGATGGCTGCAAGGAGGCAATCATAACTGTAGTGGCGGTAATAAAACAATCTTTTACTTCCTAATCTATATTCATGGGCTTTATTGTTTTCTTGTCCCACTTGTGGGTTTGAATTGACAGCAAAAGTATGACTTCGGCAACTGGAAGACCGATGCACGTGTGGCAGTTGCCGTTGGGAAACTAGCGATGCATATTTATAGGGAGTTCAGGGCCGAGCTACACAAAGCATATAAGACGTTGTTGGAAAAGAGGCATGATCCAAAGCAATGCCCATATGATACGCAAAGGGCAGCCCAGTGGATCTAGTTGATACAGAACAAATGGGAGACACCTGAGTAGAAGGTAACTAAATTATCCAAAGTGTGGGTCTTCTTATCAGATTTGTTTTTGTTATATCTTTTGTCTCTATGCTGGTGGCTTCTATTATGTTGATTTTTCTTCTTTATTTGGGTGTTTTATTATTTCTTTGTTGAATTTTGAAATGGGTTTTGTATGTGAATGCAATAGATGTGTTTTCAGTCCCTTTATTTGTGCAACCCCATGTCGGCAATAATTACAATTGATGATTTGTTGATGGTGTAAATGCTTGTTGTGGAGTTGTTGAATTGATTATTTCTATATCATTGTTTATTCTTCAATTTATGTGGCTTTGAACTTTATAATAGTAAGAATAAAGAACGAAGAGTATAAAGCTTCTGTTGGTTGTTTATTTCATGTAACAGTTTCATTTTAATTTTTCCACCATGTTTCCTTTTCTTGTTTTCTTCTGTTGGTTGTGACTATGTTTCACATGGTGTAGTAGCTTAGCACAAGCAACACCACAAATAGTGTGGAAATTTCCATACTTTAACACGTTGTTTTAGATCTGAAAAATGCACAGTTTCAGAGTTTAAATTTGAAGAAACACAGGGTGCAGCTGGATCATTGGTCTGAAACCAATTCGCAACTGAACAACTAGGATCATTTTGAAGTCTCAGAAATTTATCTGAGACTTCGAAAGGACTGGTTGATATTTCAAACTTCCTTACATGGTCCCAACCTTCTGTTTAAGCTGTTTTAAAGTAATGTGGCACGCATTTCTATTGTTCTTAAACATCCCATACATGGTCGAGCCTTCTGTTTCAGCTTGTTTTATTGTCGTCCTTGATTTGCCGGTTCCTTGTACTGGGGATTACTGTCTTCAATTCATTTGTCGTATCAATTCTAAGGACTGATGAGACTGGTTTTGGTGTGCTCAGCTAATTGTTATGCTTCTTTTCCACTTGCTTTGCATTGGAATACCTACATGCTCCATCATGTTATCTGGATTTGACCCTTAAATTATTTTGAGGGGACTAAACTAAGTAGTCTTCTTAGAATTGTTGTAATGGAACTCCACATGTGGCAAGACAAGTTGTCTAAATTGGGGGCAATTAGCGTGTTTCCAACCTTGCCATTAAGATCTGTACTAGGGTTGCACCACAATGTGTATGAGATATGACACAAATTTCATGTGTCTGAAGTAATTGTCTTTGAAATGCAACACAGACTAGCACCTTCCTTGAAGTGCAATTTCACCATCTTTGTTACATGAAATGTCTATTGACTTGTGTAAAATACTCCTTCTTAGACAAATTATCTCTCAAGTTGCTAACCAATAAAAACAAAATGCCTAGGTGTTAGAGGTGATGCAAGCTAAAAATATATTCTGTAGTGTTGTGAATATTCTCCTTTCTATCTTGCTTGTAAGTCTTTCTATTTTTTTTTTATCCTGTAGCAAATATTCTACTTGCCATCCTAAAATTAAAAAAAAAAATCCTTGTTGTGTCACCTGTCACTGTGCAATTTTTATGTACAATTCACATTTTCTAGACACAACTCATTATGAAACCAGTAATCCTTGAAAACTCCATGCTTCGTGTGCCTGTGATGGAATCACTAGTCCTTGATTGCCTTGACTATTTTAGGGTGCAGTTGGATCATTATGAGACCAGAAAAATAGGGTGCAGCTGTACTTCCACCAGTACTCTGCAATTATCCATTCTCCTCTCTATATACTTCATCAGGTAAAACAAACAGAGAAAGAAAGAAAATAGGAAAGATAGTCTATTGTGATGGTTTTTGAGGAGATGAAGAGTGTGGGTTGCAAGCCAAACCTCTACACTTGCAATGCACTGATCAAAATGCATTGTAAGGAGATGGTGAGAAAGTGAAAATAAAGGAGATGATGATGGTTGTAAGTGGATAAACAGGGCTGCGGTGAGATGTTGCTGTCGGTGGAGTGGTTGCAGTGAAGAGATAATGTAGGAATGGAGGAGGTGGCTGTTGGAGAGGCTATATGTGGTGTAACAACGTGATGAGTTGGTGATGTGTTCAGTTTTATGGATGGTTGGTGATGTGTTCAATGGTATGGGTTGTGGGCTGTGACAGAGATATGGTGGCTGGGTTGTGGTGATTGATTAGGTGGTGATGGGTTGTAGGCTATGACAGAGATATGGTGGCTGGAAGTGTCAGAGTTATTCAAGGAAATGAAGAAGGCATGGTTTGTACATACCTAAGAGACACACATTCGTGCACCTGATTATTTGGGCCTAAATTCTTGCTTCTAATAGAGGCATGAATTTAGTGTACTCATGAGATCAAGAAACAAAGAGAGTTATGGTTCCTTATATATGCAGTCTCCTAGGCACTTGACTATTGCTTGATTACCAATGGCAGAATCAATCTGATTATGGAATGTATGGTTATTCCCCTTAAGACAAAGATACAAAAGAGCACAACAACAGAGACTCTCCATCAAACAAAGCTGCCACCAACACCATGACACCTATACTTTGAGCTTCATATCATGTTCTAAAAGACTTTATTATATGTATGAAGCCAATTACGATGAATCAATCAAGAGATATTTTATTATGGTGATTTAACTCTTGGTTGCTCTAGAGAATGAATGGGCATTTGATATAAGTACCACATAACATTCAAGTTGAAGGATCATTGGATCAGCAATGGCTTGCCACATGCTTCGTACAATGTATTCCTATGTTCTCCTCATAAAATCTAAATTACCTTCTTTTTCTAATATTTGCCAGTCAGTTATTATGTCCACGTGCCATTAGCTCCAAAGAATCACACATCAAAGACATGCCTTCCTACATCATACAGCATTTTTCTTTGGTCCTATTCTATTTATATTTTGAATTTTTTGTTCTTCCATTTCGAAAAATCAACCAAAGATGTAGATTAGCTAATTTACATGTGTAAAGGATAATAGAGACATCGTAGTTTAATTTATAACTCTTCTTATGTATTACTTTATGTTGGAAACTTTCAGTGGGCAAATCCCAAGGTGGATTGAAGAGCTTTGGAAATGCTCTGTGCTAGACTTATGTGAGAATAACCATGGAAATCACTGCAAAAGTTGATCTCTGGTGCATTATTAGACACCCTTAAGTTGATTATTTGGGCCTAGCCTTATTTGGGCCTGATTATTAGACACCGTTAAGTTGATCTCTGGTAGGGGCCAACATGGCTATCTTGCGCCAAATGAATCCATCTAAAATGCAAAAAAAAAAAAAAAAAAGTCTTTATTATAAGCAATTACAATTTTCATATAAAGCTATTTTTTCTACTCTTTCAGTTGATATTGCCTCTTTTTTTAATAAAACCATTTGATTCATTAACAAAACATGACTGCATTGATGCAACCAAGAAGCAAAAGGAGGGCGTTTTAAAAAAAATGGAGAAGAATGTGGCGGAAAAATCATTTCTATGATCGGATGTCCTGATCTAAAGCTCATATGGAAAACTTAATCCTATTCTCAAATTCTTTTTTTTTTCTTGATTTGAAATGTAGGTAAAACTTAATCATTTTTTTAGTACGTTTTATTCTAAAATGTAATCTTTTGTCTATTAGTTGTAATTTTAAATAAACTAAATACATTATCTATTACTTGTAATTTTCAGCGTAAGTCACAGAGAATTCACAGAGCTGAAGCAAATTGAAGACCACTCATACATCTGGCTCTCGATCATTTGCAGCCTAGTTCTCTCTCATACATGTAGATGAGCAGCATGCTCCTACTTCTGAACTTGATTTATATCAGCATCGACACTACAGCACCAAGAAAGGCCGATGGATCACAGATCATGCTGAGGAGACACACGTGAGTTATTGAATATTCAATATTGTATGTCATTGTTTTTTTTAGTTTCCTAACATACATTACATGACATGTATGAATGCTTTGAGAATGTAGCGAAGAATGGGGGCAGCACTATCGCAGTCTGAAATTAACTCTCCAGTGGTTGAGCAATAGGTGATCGAGGATCTATTAGGGAAGAGGGCCGCAAGGAGGCAAGGGTACCGCTCGAGGGGCCCATCATCATCTTCCTACAGTATTTCGATGGGGTCTGAGATGATTAGCCTACGACAGTAGCTGGCCGATTCGTTGAGAGCAGAAGAAAAGTTGCGGCGATAGCATGAAGAGTCGCAGAAGCAACTGCAAGATCAGGCAGCTACATAGCTTCAGATGTAGAGTCAAATTAATTTGCTGCTTTCACGGGTTGGTATGGATAGTTTGGGCTCCTCCGAAAACTAGAGATTTGTGGTTGGCATGGGCCCTCCCTTTGACCAGTTCGTTTTATTGTTTCATGGCTATGTTTCATGGTGTAGTTTGGATGTTTGATGATGATAGGATTTTATTTAGGATTTATTTTACATTACTTCTTTTGATATAGGATATTATTTTCCATGGTATGGATTTGTTTATGGTTGGTTTTAATTGGTTGATGACTCCTCTTGTTTTATTGTTGCATAATGAATGTGCGGTTTTTGGTTTATCACTATTTATGGTTGTGCAATGTTAAATTTAGATTTGAACAGGAAATTTTTTTTAATTTTTACAATTATTTTATTTAATTAATAAGGAAACATATTTCCCGACTCACTATATGTGTCGCCAAAGGAAACGTAAAATTTTATTTGTGAATGGCCGATGTTATTTCTCGATGCTTATATATGTCGGTATATTTATTATCGATGCACTTTATGTGTCGCCAAAATGGAGTCTAATAGATTATAAAAAAATTATTTTTATATCCCGACGCACAAGTGTGTCATTAAATAAATTTACCGACACTGCTTGTAGCATTGGGAAAGGTATTCTCGACGCGATACCGCGTCGGCAATTAACTGCACATACCCCTTCTCTTTGGTGTTCTACCGACGCTGTGGCAATCCCGATGTTGTTATTGACGCACAATTGCATCAGTAAAAGCCTCCTTTTTTCCGATGCTAAATGTTATTGCGTCGGGAATTGATTTGCCCTCGTTCGGTAGCCGACGTTGTGCCAACGCAGTGTAATGTGTTGGAAAAAGTTTTACCGACGCAGATGTTGAAATGGCCAACGCAGTGGATGCGTCGGCAAAAGCTCCTTTTCCTGTAGTGGTGAGAGGGTCCTTAATCTAGCAAGGAAGAAGGTGCCTGTAATTCCATCAATTTTGTACATGAAGAAGTTTTGCATAGATTAGAAGATAGGACTTTTTCCTTTTGAACAAGATTCAAAGTTTCTGTGATCTTCAAAGGCCTAAAAAGAAATCAATCTAATCACCATGATAGAAGGTAAGTTCCATTATATTCCATATTATGCTTACAGAACAATCAAGACTGGTGAGGTTTGCAATTTTGAAAAAATCTTGACGAAACCATTGTTTTTGTTACATCACCAATTAGATGGTGAGGTTTGCCATCTCTCACATCACCTCTTTCTCATACTAACCAATTTAGTCACAGGAGAGGTGAAAGAGAGAGTTTGGGAGAAGTTGGAAACATGAGCGTAAGAGTGAATACAAGGACGTGTGCAGGTGTGAGGGAAAGAGACGTGAGAGGTGGGGGGGAAGCGGCGTGTTGAGAAAATGCCACCTATTTTTTTTAATTTTCCTCAAAAATTTAGAAAATTTGGAATGGGGTTTTCGGAAGCTATCAGTAATTGATGAAAAGCCACTTCTAAATAGTATATTAGATTTCGGCTTCAACCTAGTGGTTCCAGCTCGCAACTAACTCGTTTGCCCTTAGCTCTCTCAATCAATGTGATCTTTCTATTATTCGTTGATCCATACAATTTGACATCTTCTACATTTAAAACAAAAGAATGTTTGCTTCATATATATATCCTCATGATTTTTCTTTGTATTATTATTATTATTATTATTTTACAAATGCATGCTTAGATTTTGACAAGGCCTTAAAAAGGCTCCTTTAGTTTGTTTATGTACTAAGATCTTTTGTAACTAACAACGAAGTTACTTAGACCCCTTATTTTCTATTTTTGACCAATTTATTTTAAGAAGATCACTTCTTTCTTGAATTATATGATACAAATATAATTTTGTCTCTTAAAATTTAATATTTCTATTTATATTTACAAATAGGAGGTTTCGCTTTTGCTTTTTTTTATTATTTTCTCTTTTACAAATGCTTGCTTACATTTTGATGAGACTTTAAAAAGGCTCATTGAATTTGTACATTTACCAAAACTTTCCATAACTAACAATGAAATTGGATAAAAATTAATTAAATCCCCTTTTTTTTCTAGTTTTGACCATTTTACATTATAAAGATGACTTTTCCTTTGAATTTAAAGATAAAATATAAGTTTGCCTCTTAAAATTTAATAGTTATATGTTATACTAGCGACTCAGCACTCAACTACCCTAAACATCACTAAATTTAGATTGGATGCTTGTTAAATAATTTAATTTTCAGATTTTTACCAATTTTCTATTATTTTCTATTTTCTAATTTTTTAAAGATTCTTTTAACACATTTTAGGATCGGCACGACTGTACTGGTCTGGTACAAGTGGCACCGACTAATTCCAGTCTTAATCGGCACTAGAATTTAAAAGCATGATTTGAAGGCCTCATCTAAATAAAGGTAGGAGATGAGCTTCTACCTAAATCAATACTTGATACATGTTAATGTTAGCTAGAATCAACTTGAATAGAGCTGCCTCTTCTTTTTTATTTTTATATTTTTTTAATTTTTTATGACAGGGTTATCCTATGATATTTAACATTTAACCTTTATGCATTGGGTGCACACATGGGACTGCAACACACCTGCACCAAATAAATTTGTGATGCACGGTGGACCCACAATTTGACACATGGGCAAAAACTACTTAGGACTTTTTATTATTTCATAATTAATTATTAGTGGTTTTCTAATTTTAATTAGTTGATGAGTTGTATAGGATAGAATCTAATTTACTTTCTTAGTTTGCTTGGGTAAGTTAGCCCCTAAGTGTTATTTTACTCTTTATATGGCATTATGGAGATTAATTACATTCTCATAGTTGATGATTAATAGAATTGAGTTTATCTCTTTTGAGGTGGATCCTCATTTATAGTCTATGTGGAGACACGAGTTTTGACATTTCCACATAAGCCTTCACTCCAAGTAGCCTAAAGAGTAAATTTAAAATCTAGGTAGGTTATTGAGTGCGGTATTTTCTAGTTTTAATTGAAGGTCATGTACGGGTTTATATTCATGCATGTTGGGCTCAAGTTGACTTGGCTTGTTTAATTTAAAGAGGTGAGTCCCACACTGCTCATGGGGCCTATCTAGATGCATGATTACCCGTGAAGGTAATGAGGATCTAAAGGTTTCATCCTCATATTCATGCAATTGTGATTACGTGGTATGAATACGAGTTTGATTACTTGTTTGCAGCTATTATATGTCAATAATAAGTCTCTCGAAATCTATCATGGATCCCATATAATGATAATTTAGTTTTGTTAACAAGAATCTTGACCACACCAATGACATATACTAAATTTTAATTTTAATATATGAAGATCTCACCATTCCGTTAAGCTTGTATAGTGTTTTTTTTTTAAAGAAATAATGTTGTATTTTATTTCTCAGATGGTCTACACTTATGAAATTAAATTATTTTTTATTTTCATTATAAAAACTAAATGATATACAAGATATAGGTATTTTATTTTTAATTAAGAGTAAGAAAAATAAGTGGTGTTGGCACCATAGTCTCGCACCATGCCTGTCACGCCCCAATCTCGGGAATTTGGGGATTTGAATAGGCCCCCAGGGCGTGTATAGTAATCCCGTAGAAAACCGTGCCCTGAAGGATTATGCACAAATTCCTACAAGGGAGATTCTACAGGAACGTGTGAGGTAGGCCAACACACGTAGGGATATAACTCATCATAAGCGAATTCCTGCGAAATACTCAGTAATAATCAAGAGTAAGTTAAAGAGCATATCCGTTGTCATTCATAGATAAACATATAGGTATATGTATAGCAGTACTTAAGTTCCAATTTCACTTCTTTCAATTCAACATCTACTTAAAGGGGTTAAGTGCATAAAGACCAATTTGCTTTTCTCTCATGAAAAGACCAAAAAGTGAGTGTAACATCTCAGAACTGACGCACTCCGTGGGATGACTAATAAAAGACATCGTCATCCTTCCAATCATCTACACCTCGAGGTACCGTTGGCGTACTCTCCGAGGGCGTGTCAACACCCGAGTTGGAACCAGGTTTTGTACCTGCAATCTAGGGGTAACACTATTAACACGACGGTTAAGCAAGTACTAAGGCATATGAAACAAGTATAACAATGGTTTAAAGAGAGCAATGGTAAATTACTAGACATATAGTGCATTAGTGGCAATGGATAAAGTATTAGACCAAAGCATACTACGTACTGATTGGCAACCACAATGCTCTATTCTCCCAAAAGAGAGCATATATATGGGTCGCTAGGGGATCAAGCTAGCTTTCCGAGAAGCGTTAACAACTCCTCCATAAACTACTGCAATAGTGACATACATATACCCAAAGGGCACAAGCTAAGTGGTGCCGACTCAATCATACTAGTCATAACATACATAAGGGATAGTCAATCATGGAAGTAACGAATAATTAAATGAAACACATGCATATGGGCTATAAAAGCCCAAACCTCGGCTATACCCTTAGCTAGCAAGCACACACTCAGTAGAAGCTCTAGCTTGTCAGACACGCACTCATTAGAAGCTCCGGTCTGAGTTGCCTCAGGGTTTGCTAGAGGAAGTGAATCCGATAATGAGTCATGTTGAAGGTAATATATATCATAGCAATATGAATGCATTCAGATTGAGTAAGTATCCCAGAATCACTAACACCCTATCTTATAGAACCCATGATTACCAAGGACATTCAACACGATGTACTCATAAAACGTTCAGTGTCATTGTGTTACTGTGTCTTGGTATCACCTCATATGCATACAGGACACCCCTTTTCTTATGCCAACATCCATGACTTGCTATTGGGGAATCATCTGGAAATCATTCATTCTCTCCAATAATGTGCTTACCATTGGTCCAGTGTAGGGGTGTGGAAGGTACCAACACTAAGGCCCTACAAGTCATTGAGGGTTCTTAACATCCTATGTGCACTGGGTCCTTACGGCTTAGCCGTATTCAAGGTTACGGCTTAGCCGAGTGGTTTGTGGGACTCTTTAAATTTCAGGCGCTTTTACAACTTAACCGTATATTGCCCTATGGCTTAGCTGTGCTAAGCCTAAGGCTAGGTTACGGTGAGGTTATGGCTCAGCCATAGTGTTTCACGGTGCAGCCGTAGTTAAGCCGTAGAAGGAACTGGGTTTCATGAGCTCTCTGAAAAGCTCACCGTAAGAAGACCTACGGCTTGGGTACAGGTTGGAAATGGCTTAGCAGTAGTGCATTTCACGGTGTAGCCGTGGGTAAGCCATAGTACAAAACCGAGTTTTGCTGCTCTTTGGACTTTGAGCCGCAAATGCTCACAGCTTAGCCGTAGCTTCGCCGTAAGCTTCAGAAACTTGAATCAGTTCTATAGCTCAATTTCTGTACGAGATCAGTACATAACTGACTTGTGGGGCAATTCTAAGGCTCAATTATAATGCACTTGATGGATTTCAACACCCACATACCCTCCTATTCCATGTTTACATCCTACACAATCCATGTCACAGTTGTATCAATTTAAACAATGAAGAATGGGCTGAAATTGGGGAAATGCAAGAAACTAACTCAACAGTCACTAACTCACTCACACATGCAACACATATGGCTCGAATACTTGCCTTTTACCAGTGTTAACCCTCTCAAACTCTTTCTTGCTGTGTGCTCAGGGAAAATCTCTAAATTGAGATGGGTTCTCTACAAGTAGAACATGCAATGAAGAGTAAGGTCTACATTCACGTGCATGCCATGTAGTTGAGTCCTTATGACTCTAATAAACCCAAAATGAATGAGATAGAGGCAATCCTTCACCTTATACTGCTGTAGTGTTGGATAAGGTTGTGATTCTAAGAAGGAGGTACCCAAGGAAGAAGAAGAGAAATGGATGGACGCTATTGGTATCACATGCAAGCTCTAGCCCCTCCTTTCCAACTCTAGGGTGAAATGGGGAGAGGGGAAACAAGGTGGCTCCAGCAACAGGAAGAAGGCAAAGAGGAAGAATGAACGTTGAGCCCTTTTCAACTTAAACTTCCTGCATTTAACATGCAGGTCCAGAGGTTCTCCAAAATTACAGTTTAGGCTAAGTGCACCTTAATCGGCCTAAGATGAGTTCGGACTAAATCAAGCCCAACACAAAAGATGATCTATACGAAAAATTACACGAAAAGAAATGGACGAGGTGTTTATAAGAGATAAGAGCAATTTACAAAAAGGTCCTTGACTACTTAAGTATGGTCCGAACTCTGCCAAACTACCTATCCAAGGCCCAAACCCAATAGTTGTACACTAAATTAATGCTTAACAAGGCTTACTCAATATAAACAAGGTTAATTAACGTAACTAAGATTAGTGGGATTCGGGACCTTACAATGCCCAAGGATCAATCCTTTAGTTCCTCAAGTGAAAATATCACTACTAGACCAATAGCCCAGCTGGGCAAAAATTAAAAAAGGGAAAAAGAAAAAGGATGTGTTAACCTCCGAGCATTATTTTTTAACACTAGCAGCCTAAAACACTAGGGAGACAAATGATTCGATCTCAGGCCAGATCCATCCATATCGTCAACACACAACTATTGTGGGTCCAGCCCTTTAAGAGTATTTTTGATAAATATGGATCCACTGCCGTTCTATTACGAATATTGGTATAACCTATATAATCATCATATACATTAATCAATCAATAACCATCTAATGTTTAGAAGATGCATAAAAAACTCCCACGTCATTAAATCATCCAAAACCAACAACTAAATGCCAAAACCCAAAGCAATCAGCATAAGGAAGTGGCCTCGCAAGGTGGCCCACCACATGCAATGAAGACCTGGGACCCAAAAGATCAGAACAATGTATAATTATGAAAATATAAAAATCCAATAACAAGGAAATTATAATTTCCTTTAGGACACTAATTGCAACATAAGGCGACCTCTAGTGAAGGCTTGATATTCCCTTTATTTAATAATTATAGTCATCAGCCTTCTACTTAGTGCAACAACACTGATCTTTCAGACATTGGCCTTGGGTGAAGCCATGGCCAGTGCACTCCTGATTGCAGTCCCCAAAGGCTGAGCACTTCCCTAAACAATCGGCTGATGGGACGGTTCTGTCAATGTTAATCAGGTTCTTTCCAATGTTCATCACCCCGGAAGCTGCAAACACATCAACATTGAAAATAGTATACAAAAAATAATATACCAAAACTTAAGTTAAGGCACCATTGAAAACAGTTGACACAAAATATACATCATACATTTTCTATGCACATCCACGGTTTAAAGAGTAAGAGTGTAAAGAATCCTCAAGATAAACAATAAAAAATAAAAATCATGGGTCAAACCACTTCCCCCCCCCCCCCCCCCCCCGGAACTTTTTCAAAAATTCTCAGAAGAACATTGACTTTGGACAACACTTCTTTTTAGTCACATCAAAAATAAGATTCATAAAATATTAGTGTACCACCTCACCCTACAAGTAGATATGATATTATCTGCTTTGGCTATAGGCCTCATGGTTTTGCCTTCTGGTAGGCCTCAACTCATCAAAAGGCTTCATGCAAAATAAGGATACAAGCTCTACATATAAGCCCAGTCACTCTCCTCCCTATAGTCGATGTGGGCTCGAGAGTGGGTCCCTGCTGTAATATAGTGCAAATGGGCAGATTTCCATGTAGGCGGGCCATGAGCGCTGATAGGCTACTGCACAGGGACGTGCAGCCCTATGGGGGCTAGATTGTGACATCCTGGGATTTCATATTGACTATAGAGAGAAAAGTAATAGGTTTATATGTAGAGCTTGCACCTATACCTTGCAGGTGGGTTAAGGCCCATCAGCTAAAGCAGACAATATCATGCATATGTATGGAGTGGAGTATTATAGTTATGATTTTGAATGTTGGTTAATTCATGGGTTTGACAAAACTTTAAGTCTCTTAAGTTGTATTTTATAACTCTTTTTAGAATGGATAGTAGTTCGTCGCCAGAAGAGTTAAAGTGAAGATTCAAGTTTTCTCAGGGATAGCAATGGGGTGGGTTTGGTACGGATTGGGGTAAACTCAAACCTACCCCATCTCAAATTTATCTAATCCAAACCTATCCCGTCACGAAAGGGGCCACTGATTATAATGCCAAACCCGCCCTTTTTGAGTGAGTCAAGTCAAAATGAAAGCTTAAAACTTTTAAAATGTAAAAAAATGGATTAAAATGTGCATAGTAGAGTTTGAAGATGCAGTTTCTCTTCCCATATGTCTTATGTCAAAGCCCAAAACCACCCACACCATATGAGTTTTGTCTATCATTTCAGTAATAAGTATATAAATGTTATATATTCGGGGCGGGGCGAGGAGGGGGGGTGTGGGTTGTGTTAATGAAACCTAAACCCGCTCTGCATATAAAAAAACTATTGCTAAACCTGCCCCTAATAGGAGTGGGGTAGGGCAGGTCCCATTTATATCAAACCCCTTGCCATCCCTAAGTTTTCTGAAGGCGCTCGAGCGGATGCTCACATGCGCTCTAACATATGGGTATGTATTTACAAGCTCAAGTTGAGACTTCAAGCGCTCAAGCGGGCCTGACATGAATGAATTGCGTTGAATTGAAAATAACTGAATGTTTTATTCACCCACTTGAGAGGAGGCTCACACATGCTGGAGCAGATGACGATCAAAACCCACTTTCCCGCTTACAAAATATTTTCTATTTGTACCAATACGGTTATTTTGTGTGTACAAACCCTAACTCTAAAGCACGAATTGTGGATTATTTAGGTTTTCCCTCAACCCTAAGTACACTTCTCTCATTATTCAAAAGAAATTAAAGAAAACCTAATTGAGAGAACACCATTTCTCTAGAGTATCCATTGGAGAGACTATGCTGAGTCTGAGTGTTAGAAAATATTGTATCTGCATCCCTTATAGGAGATCATCTTCTTCCATAGAAGATTGTGATCAAGCACGGCACCTTACTGTTTTAAGGTGTTTGGATCAATTGAGGAGAGCAGTGGACGACATGGACTCATTGTAACGTGAAGTTGTGCATGGACAATTATAATCCTTAGGTGTGAAGATTGGAAAAAGGTTGTGAGTATATTTGCAACAATTTTTCACAGACAATGATCTAAGATGCCATGTACCAATTCAAAAGCGTAAGCATATTAGTGGAAGGCCCAAACAAGTATGTGATGCCATATCAAATCCATTACTTGGGTGATGTGGTATGTGAAACTTTTCCAAACAAATGGAATAAACTTCACACATATTTTCTGTTAAATAAGCCCATTATACAAAACCATGATACGAGAGAGAGAGATCATACATGGAATAGACAAAAGGAGGAAAGCCACGAGAAAGACTGCAATGAGAGTTGAGCTACTAAAACGATGTTGAGCCATGTCTGGTTGCCAAAATGTTTTTCTCTTATGAATAATGACGTGAGTATCTAGGCTTTGGGCTCTTTTTATAGGCCAATTACTTAGATCTGTGGAAAAGGGTTCGCATCTATATATGGTATTCAATCTCGGTAGATTTTAGTTTTTATTGGAACTCACTTCAGAACAACCAATATAGTATTGAAGAATCCTTAGAAAATTTTTGGAGATTCTGATTTTCTTTCCATTTTGGTGAGAAGCACACGTGCAGCTTAGGTTGGTGAAATAAGAAGAACCATGGCTATAGGTTTTATTTTGGGCTTCAAAAGTCAAATTTGGATTTGGCTTGTTTGGGTTTCAGTTAGTCCTATTGGTTTTATTTTGGGCTTCTGTGTCCGAATTCGACTTGAGTACCTGTGTTGTTTTTCTTTTATGAAAACGTATATATGTGGTAGTAGTAAAAAGTATATAAATAATTTGATAAGTAGGAGCCACTTCCAGTCTTGTTTATGTGACATGCTAAAAAGCACTCTTCCTTTCTTTGTAGCAAATATTTGGACTCACAATTCAGTTTGCACTGTTGTTAGGAACGTTGATTAATACGGATAATTTTAATACTTTCTCTTAAAGATAATGGATTAGTTTAGGAAATCCATTTAAAGTAGGATTGAGACCCTTAATTTCCTATGTAAAGTATCATTGTGATCATCATAATCATTAGTATGAATAAAATCAAAAATAAATTGTCCACTACATGATTCTATTTCTCCATTCCATCTCGTCTAAGCCAAATCCGCAAATAGGTTCAAATCTAATATTATTACTTCTATCCATGTCGTTTTTTGGCTTACCTTTTCTTGTCATTCCATCAACCAGCATATAAAAACTATTCCTATTTAAAGAGATGTATAAATATTGATATTTTGGAGGCTAAATGTTGAGTGAAATCGGTGTAAAGAGAATCTATATAGTTGATTTTCCTTGTTTTTTTTTTCTTTTATGAGAAAATCGATATAGGTTTCTTCTTGTAAACTGTATCCTTGACTCCCTCAATCAATGTGTTCTTTCTAAAAAAAAAACAATGTGATCTTTCTATTAATTGGATACTCAATTCAATCTGTTATCTTCTACTTTCAAAATATATAGGTGTGGGCATGAGCTTCTAGACCTACATCAGTACTTGACGTGTGTTCGCTAGAAGCAACCTGAATTGAACTTGATGAGTGAATTTATAATCCAGGTTGGTTTTAAACAAGGGCAAGTTCCGGTTTCAATTAGGTTGAGATCCTGTACAGATTTAGATTCTTTTCTTGATTTCTTACTTTCCTTGTATCACAAAATTCCAGTGTTTGAAGGTGTTTAATGTCCCTCTTCCCTTATCTACTGTTATGGAATTTAATTTTTTTAATAGCAGTTTATATTTTTTTTATTTTTTTATAGGACAATATTTTTTATTCTTAAAAGTTTCGATTATGGTTTGTTCATTTGAATTCTGAGTGATAGTTTAGCTGGCCTAAGACCACATTTCGCTCTCGAAGGTTGTGGCTTCGAGCTGTGCTACCACACTAGGGCTACAGGGTATTTACCCTATTCCCTTTTTACCAAAGAATTAGTCCAGCCCAAAGAGGTGGGCACCCAAATATATATATATATATTTATATATATATATATAGAACGTACCATGGAAAAAAAATACGTTGCAATTTGCAAAAAGTTGAGAATAAGGTTGCAAATGGATATCCAATTATCCAAAGTTTTTGATTAAAAAAACAGGTTTGGGATTGAGGTTTCGATTAGTACACGGGTACGGTTCCGGGTCTATATGGGTTTCAACTTGTATACCTTGGCCCAGGCACAAGAGCCTTTAATATTATAAATTGTAGCTCAAAATCAACTTTAATTTGAAATTTTTATATTTAATTGTAAAGATAGTAGACTTGAAGCATTGATATAAGTTGACAATATCCTTAATTTAAAGAATAAATAAAAAAATGAGAAAGTTAAAAGAAATCATAACCAATTTTGGAACTAGATTCCAATTCTCCAATCAGACCTGATTTCAAAATCAAATCAGGATGCTCTTTTCGAAATCGGATCTGGAACCAACTAAATAGGTTCCCAATTAGACCCAATTCTAGAACCGAAACCATCATTTAGAAACAGGTCTGGGTTGGGGTCTAATATGGACCCATTCCAGAACCAACTCGTTTGAAACCCTAGTTGATACTTGAGAGAAATGATACTACTTGTACTATTTTGGAACTCCAAGCTTGCATACCTTTTTAAGTTATGTCATTTTTTTTATAGAACACACTATCATGAGATTAATGTGGGATTTTATATACAAAAAAAAAAAAAAATAGCAACATATACCTTTTGGGTTTTCCCTTTTTTTTACTACTTGGAAAATACTTTGCATATTTCTATTTTAAATATTTTTCATACATCAAAAAAATTTATCTCCCATGTAGCAGACTTTTGCCATGATTCTGAGGAATGAATCTAAACAAAGAAGGCAAAATTGAAGAGAACTTTCCTATCCTATCTTGAAAATTGAAATGACAATTGAACAGAATGAGATTCTTTTTCAGTTTCCACCTCCCGGTTGTGCACTTGACAAATGCCCCCAAACCCTAATGGTTTGAATAATTTTTTTTGTAGAGGGGATGTTGTGTTATATATTGAGCTTTGCTTTATCCTTTTTTTTTTAAATAAATTTTCAGTCTTCATCAATGCTAACTAGTGTAACGAACCAAAGCACTCTACCCTTACTCTTACGGGTTTTTGGCTTGCAGGAGCACTTGACACGATCCAGCCCAGTACCCACAAAATATTGTCTGCTTTGGCTCATGGGATGTTAATCCAATCTTGGTTAAGCCCAAGGCCATACTTATTTACCTAGGACACTTAAATACCTAGGACTAGGACTTTGATATTTCCACCGTGGGACTTAGACAAAGCCTCATGGTGCTAACTAAAGCACTCTGGCGTTATCTCTACGGATTCTCCTTTCTTGGAACACAGGAGCACTTATCCCGGTCTTGCCTCAAGGGATTACTTAGGCAAATTGGGTCTCACACTTGACATGGACAAGATATTTGAAAAATAAACCCAAGCTGCCAAAATATGCAAACCATTGTGACTTGGGTACAACCACCTACAAACATTCACTGGTTGTTCCAGTAGTAAGTTTCTAGGCAGTTTTGGAGCCCATCAGTTCAATCACTTGTATCAAAAAACTGCAATCCTGGGTTGAAAGTAAAATAATCCTCCTACTAGCTGAAACATTCACTGAACTAATGAAGAGAAGTTTATTCACCCAAACTGGAATCATTATAAAGTTGACAAAAGCGACTCTTTATTTCTACAAAGAACAAAAACTAAATACAAAATCAAATGTCACCACTGGCCTCCCATTATACATTATACATGTAGCAACATATCATAGATGAGAAGATGTCAATCTTATGAGCATTCTATGTGTATCAGTATTGAATTTGTCTACTCTAAAATCTGTATTAGCTTACATTCATAGCAACTTATATGTTGCTGGTGGAAACTCACTGGAAAATTGAAGTGACTTTATCAATTACATTGTCTAGCAAATCAGCAACGTCACCACCCACACTCATATCTGTTTGAGTATTGAACGGGAATGGCTTCATTGGTTCAGTTGCCTCCATGATAACCTCAACCACCAACACTCATATCTGTTTAAGTATTGAACCGGAATGGCTTCATTGGTTCAGTTGCCTCCAAGATAACCTCAACCAGCCACACTCATATCTGTTTGAGTATTAAACGGAAATGGCTTCATTGGTTCAGTTGCCTCCAAGATAACCTCAATTGGTATCTTAGGTTTTGACCTTGCTAAAGGAACTAAGGGATGGTAGTACTTTTGGGGGTCTTAAAAGTAGTCCTGTAGGAAATAGATCCGGAAGAAGGTTATTAGAGCCCCTTTCAGCTTGGATCTATTTTTGGATCTTGGTTTTAAATTTTAATGCTTGAATGTACCTTGAATGGCAATCATTAATTTGAAAATTTCTGCGTGATTACCCATTATCCTTTGCTTTTGGGACAACATAGAAATCAAAATATTCACAGTAGGCTGATGCTTTCTTCTTACTTTCTGCCCCATATCACTAATGATGAAGCAATATCTCTCTCAATCTGCCTGCCAATTTTCATGTTGGCCAGTGCAAAGTAGAATAGAATAGTTTAAAAGATGTCACACCCCCAAAATTGGGCCGGATCCAAACCCGGTTCTAGGGTTGTGAGAATTGGGGTCAATTTAAAATTTTTCTTACATTGACAATATAGGCCCCAATTCCTGGTAGATCAAAGTCTTTCGTGAGGTTATGCTTGGTGATCAAGTAACTATAATCACACGCGGAACTGAAATCTATGATCATTGCAGATGAATATCATACATCAACCAAAGAACAAATCTCAATAATAATAAAGTCAAGATCAAGTGCTTCGAAGCATAGTAATTAAAGTTATAATTCCAATATAAATAAATTAAATGAATAACTAATGGCCTCAAACATGGTCTTATTATAGAATCTAAAATTTCGATCTCTACACCAACTCTAAGATACCTCAGACAATGTCATCAGTGCTCCACTTAATAACTCACCATCTTCAAGAATTTCCTACATCGCCTAACCCTCCGTTCGGTATTGATAACGGAACCTAGACACCAAAAGTGGTGGGTCAGATTGACGAAATCTGGCAAGAGGATAAACTGCAAACAATGTGGCCAATTAATTGAATCAAAACATAATATTTTTCTTGACCCAACATATACTGAATGCAAACCCAATAGCATGAAAGCACAAAAATGGGTAACCCCACAAATAAAATATACCAAAAACAGGTACTCTCGCAGATATAATATACAAAAATGGGTATCCCCACAGACAGATATATTAAAACTGGTATTCCTGCAATCAGATATATAAAAATTGGTATTCCTGCCAAATATAACAAATGGCACCGCTGTGTACAATAATCCATAATACACACTAAGCCGATGGCGTACGTCCACCTCCGAACTGCAGTCAGTCAGATATATATGCAAATACAAACGTCTATTGATGCATAATGAGCCATGATATAAAACCCTTAATTCATAATATTCATCCCAAAATCAATTTAAGTATTTAGATTACGTAATTTGAAAGTGCATTATGAATTGTGTATCTTTTCAAGTTCTCTGAGGAAAAGTACTAATCCACCGAACAGTCATAGTTAGATAAATATGCACATGAGAACCAATCCTCTTTCACAATGGAAATATGAGTCCACGATGCCAATATCCACTTTCAGTGTCTATCATGTGGTGCATCCCGAATCTCACATTCCCATTTTGAATTCAGTCTAATCCTCATGTAAACATGCAACTAACTTTTTAAAAAAGACATGAATCATCTAATCCAATTATGTATAATTAATGTCTATTACAAATTGGGCAAAAGATTTTCAAATTCCAAATCAAAACTTAAATCAAATTATGATAAAAAAGGAGAAGGGAATAATTAATTCCTTAAATATCCCAGATTGAAATCTAAACACAAATTAAAATCCAAATTAGAATTATAAATACATTCTAATTAAAATTTTATCACTACCAAATACATCTTAGTTAATGTCTAATCAATCTAAATAAAACATTAATCACAATTACATAATTCCCAATTAAATTTATAAACAATCCTAACTAAATTTCTAATAACATCGAATTAAAAATTAATTTAATAGAATCAAATCTCTATTAGTATACTAGACCATTAACCAAATCATAACACTCTAAACATTATAATTAATATTTTAAAATTGTAATTGTTTTTATTTATATAAATATATATTTTAATTTAAAGTGGGCCCAGCCCATCAAACCAGGCCCAGACCCGCCCGCAACCTGGCCCAACTACAGCAGGGTCCAGCAGCAGCCCGGGCAGAGAGCTACCAGGCCCAGCCTGGCTACCAAGCAGCACGTGCTACCTGCACTACTGCTTACCAACAAAGGCAGCGGCTATGGCTGCAGATTTTTTTATATATTTATTCTTTTATATATAAATATAGATTCTGAATTTTTATGAAAGAAGAAAAATCAAATCTCAATTCTTAGACCCAAATCAAGATATTAAACCTAAATAAAGAAATCATACAAAAGAAATATGGCATTCAACAGGCAACCCAAAAGACATTGTTTGCAGTTATCCACTTGCCCAGATCTCGATGCCAACAGTAGATATGAAGATCACACCTTAGTTTCTCTCCGGAGAGCTTCTAGGGTTTAGTTGCAGATGAAAGGAAGAAGATGTAAGAATGGGGAAGACCTTAGGGTTTATATTATGTAAAAATTTTTCTAATTTACAAGGAAGGGCTCCCTGCTTTCTAAAGAGTTTTATAAAATTTCAGAAAAGGTCTTTTGGCTTGAAAGGATCAAATAACTCAGGCCCAAGGCCCAAGAGTGTTAAATCAATCCATCTAACACTTCACAACCTGACTCAAACTCGACAAATGGATTCGACCCAAAAATTAAAATATGGGCTTGACAAAAGATGTAGAAAGATTCAAATATATCATGAATAATTAGGATACATGTCAAATGCTTTAGTGATCATATTAGGAATGAAAAAGTAGTATACCTGATTGGCGTGTATCTTCCTTACAAATATCTTAAATATCCTAAAATTCTTTCCTTTCATCAGATCAGTTGATTGTCAAAGATATGTGAATCCTGCGATCCTTAGTTTTGTTGGCCCATTTTTATTAACCCCAGTTGGCCTTGCATTCTTCAGGATCTGGTTATAGGCCTTTCTGTCGTATCTCGAAAGTGCATTTTCACATGCAACTTCGATGTCCTCTCTCCAACCTGCACTCAACACCTGAACCCATTTCCTGAATTTAGTACATTGAACTAAAACATAGTTAAGTCTTTAGCAACCATGTTTATATGCATCATATTGCTATATTTTGCAATCAATTGAATAATTTCATATAATCACTCTGTTAGCCGTCCAAATTCAGAAGGGAGACTATCATAAGATGAAGGGTTCAATTTAGACACAAATGATGCATTACCCAAAAAGAAAAAAGAAAAAAGAAAGCATTAGCAAAACATTTTACCTTCATCACTATTTTAATTTTATGTTCTATTTTACTGTGATCATTTCTTGTCTTCAATGTTGTTAGTAGAGCTCAATAAAAGGACCCCATAATGAAGGGGAGACTTGGTGAGGGTTACAATAATGACAAATTGTTTAAAATCATCATTTGCGAGTTGATCAAATGCAAATTCATAAATATTGATGTATTTTCCATCTAATATTTTAATATATTGCAGTATAAATGCATTGTTCCTAATTAAATTTAATAGTCTAGTGTTTGTTAGAAGGAAATAATCATAATTCTTCTATTTAACCGCAAACTAAACCATCACTTTACCTATTGAACAAGTTCCTTTGGTCCACTTTTAGCTTTTGTGGATTGTTCAGTGTCTCTCATTTCTACACATGTAAAATTCAATATAGCGTAATGCCTCAAGAGCATTCTCGCTATTGTTCTATAACTTTCCCGATTATCCAAATTGTAATATCCTGCAGTGAACTCTGCTGCATGGCTTTGAACCTTATAACACCAGTGAATGCCTAATACCTATTTAAAATCAGATAATGCATGACTGGACTTCTGTAATTAACTACAACATATTTGATCTGACTAAAACATTGACTCAAAGATGAATTTCAAATCTTGGGTTACTTGCCTTTGCTGCTAACTTGAGCTTGTAGCCTACGAAAATTTGGTTGGGTTCATCGAGGATCTGATCACCATGGTTTATCAACATATTCAAATACCATGTCAAGAAGACTTAGCCTTTCTCTGTGAGAAAGGTTCCATCTACTTTGAAGAACTGTGTGTCAATAGGTTTGTCATTGTACTCCCCAGTATCATAACGGACTTCCCATTCAGGATGACCCACGTGTGTTGCAGCCTCTTTGAATTCTGCTTTCATATGTTTGTCATAGCACAATGATGCAGTGTTGTTATTACTTATTCAATGTTTCTTCAATTACTCTTTTACCAAAAATGCTAAGTTATACAACAACAAAGATATAATCTATGATGCCCAGATATGATATGGATACATCAAGGACAATCTATGGACATAGTGACATAGATTTTACACATAAAAGGAGAAGTATCGGAATAATACAACATGATACGTTGGCTATTTTAAAGTGCCCGTGCATCATAGGATATAATGGTATCTTTCAAAATACAAACATCCCAACAATTATGGTAACAATGCAAGAGGATATTCTAGACAATTGTGTTGATGCGGATCGTTAACTAGTTCTCAGCACTGATGAAATCTTCCTTGATTTGACCTTTGGACTCCTAGTAGATAAGCAAACACGATTTCAAAGAAAAGGGTGTATTGCCTAAAAGGCAACTGTTATGATATATTAATTTAAGTCATAGATTCTACTTAGCTTTTAAAACCAACAACCTATGATGCCTAAGTACTTGTACATGCCCACTGCATCAATTTTGAATGATTCAACAATCGTGCCACTGCTTGATGGCATATCCTTTTTTTTCTTTGAAAATGATAATTATGTATTGGATGGCATGTTCTGCTTAACTAGTTCATTATTTTATATAAATTCTATTAGTTTTCTCACTTTTCAACATAAAAAATGTTGGAAAGAAGTCTCAATGTAAGTCATGTCTCTTTATCCTAGGTGAATAGTCATAACATAAATAGCATTTGAAGGAAATCAAAGCAATAATAATTTCATTAATTCAAAAATATCAAATGAAAAAATTAAGACAACCGTATCCATTTGTGTCCTCTCCAGAAGTGAAGAGTCCTATTTCCAATCTCCACATTTTTTTCATTTTTGTATCCATATCTCATCATAGCCAGCAACTCAACCTAGAAGTTCAACAAGCTGAGTGTCACGCCCCGATCCCGAGAATTAGGGTTAAAATGGGCCCCACAGGGTGTGCATATATAATCCGATAGCAATCTATGCATGTAGAAGTACACACACAAATCACTACAAGGGAAATTCCACAAGAATGTGTAAAGAAGTTTCTCCAACACGTAAATTACATTCAACAATAAGCGGAAGCCTGTATAATACATCTGTAATGATCAAAAGCACTAACAATAGAAACATCGCCCATTTCATAAATAAGTTTGTACTTAACCATTCCCATATATATGACTACAATCACTTAAGCATATACAAAATCCAAAATTAAACCATTCCCATATATATGACTACAATCACTTAAGCATATACAAAATCCAAAATTATATATATTGGGTCTATCAAATTGCTAAGTGCAAGAACTATCATAGTCCCAAGAATGTCTAAGCTACACACTCAACAAAAGTCCCATTGTCACTCTTCATAAAACGACTAACAGAAGGCGTCATCTGCATTGCACTCATCTAGTCCCTGAGGTTCCGTTGAAGTTCCTACCAGGGCGCATCATTTGCTTTATTGGGTTAGATTCAGTATCTGTAACACCAAGAGTAGCACTCTTAACACGACGGTTAAACAAATACAGAGATATATGGAACTATCATAATGTATCAAGTGAATTTGGGGTATATACTAATTAAAGAAGGCAATAACTGTCCACTAGGCATATTATGCATGAGTAAACATGTGTAATAAATTATAAACAAAATATCATATATACTAATTGGCAACCACGAGGCTATATTCTCCCAAGAGAGCATATTATGTAGAGAGAGCGCACATATGGGTCACTAGGAGATTAGACTAGCTTCCTGAGGAACGTTGACAACTCCTCCATGGACTACTGTAGCAGCGACATAAAGATACCCAAACTGGTCCCGTCAAACCTAATAAAGGCACAAGCTAAGTGGTGCCGACTCAACTTATCAAAACTGACTCGAATTCGTATCTTTCATATTTTTCAGTCATACTTATCGTATTGTACATAAGGGGGTATCGGTCTTGAAATCATATTCAATCATAAAATTAGAATTAACAAAGTAACTGATAACTAAACAATGCATACTTATATGAGTTAAGAGAGGTCGAACCCTCTCAACCTTAGCTACACCCATTTGACTAACAGACACGCACTCAGTAGAAACTCAAGCCTGATAGACACGCACTCAATAAAAGCTCAGGCCTGATTTGTCTCAAGGTTTGCCAGGAAGAGTGGGCACATGACTAAATCATATTGAAGGCAAGGCATCTTAACAATATGAATGCATTAAGATTTAATAGGTGACAAGGATGTTTATTAGCCCACCCTAAGCTAGCTAATACATGATCCCAAGGTCATTCAACACGATGTATTCATAAAATGTCCAGTGTCACTATGTTACCAATTCTTGGCGTTATATTGTGTATATAAAAGACACATCTTCTTATACCAACACCCATAATGTGACATTGGGAATTCATCCGGAAAATCGAAAGGGATAAGTGACAGCTCTACACTCGTCCTTCTTATCATTTGATCGCGATTGAGCTAATTTAGTTAGAAAGAATATGCCAAAACTAAGGCCCTACAAGGTCATTGGAAATCCTTAATATCTTAAGTTCACAGTATTATTATGGCTTAGCCATATACATGTTATAGCTTAACCGAGTGGCTCAGGTTTTCTTCTTAAGTCCATAAGTATTTACAGTTTAACCATATGTTGGCCTATGGCTTACCCGTGTTAAGTCTACAGCTAGGTTTATAGCTAGGTTACAGCGTAGCTGTAACACAGTCGACGGCGTAGTCATGCGTGAGCTGTAGAGAAAGTCTTGGTTTTAGAGCTCTCTGGAAGGTTCACCGTAGAATAGCCTACGGCTTGGTCACATGGTGGTTATAACTTAGCCGTAGTTCATTCTACGGCTTAGCAGAGGGTTAACCCTAGTACAAAATGAATTTTGATACTCTCGGGACTTTGAGCCATAACACTTATGACTTTGTCGTGGCTTCATAAAAGACATGCAAATGGTGAATATGATGTAGAATGCATGCATGTCATGTAATTGAGTCTTCTTAACTCTAACAAACCAAAAAATGTGAAATGGAAGTAGATTCTTCACCTTAATGGGCTGTAGCTTGTAAAAGGAGGTACTTCTAAGAGAGAGATGCACAGGGAAGGAGAAGAAGAAGTGTAGAAGCTTTTACTCTTACATGCAAGGCTTCAAATCTTGGTTTACAACCCTAAATCGAGGTGAAGATGAAGCAGAATGAATGAAAGAAGCAGCTCCAACAGCTGTGAAGAGAAGAAAGGGAAATGGACATTGGGTGTCCTTTTAAATAAAATTTTCCCTATAGTTTACATGCAAGTCCGACATTTTTGGAGAAATTACAGTTTAGGCCACATGGCCTCAATTGGGCCAGGATGAGTCCGAATCAAATCGAGCCCAATACAAAAGATGATCTACACGAGGATTTACACATGATACGACTAATGAGGTATCCATATGATCTAAGAAAATTTTACAAAAGGGCTCTTTAACTACTTAGGTAAAGTTCGAACCCCAACTACTTATCCAACTACGACCCACTAAAACTAAGAACAGGATAAATTAAGACCAAAATACACGTATTAATAGGAAATCAAGTTTAATTAATATAAATTATAATTAAGTCAGGTCGGAACCTTACATGGAGTCAATTCAGACTTTCTCATGGGACAAAAACAAAGGAACCTAAAATATGTCTGAATCTTAAGAAACTTCCCCTAAGTTGCTAATCAACAGGACTTCATTTAGATCATACTCGGTCCGTTCATTAGCCCATGCACAACCCTATAACAACTGATTTTTATATAATTGTTTGCTACTCTTCTCTATCAGTCAAGCATGGAAGGAGGTCATACCTAAAATTCTCCAATTCTTGGAAATTTTCAGCCTTGCGATTCTGGATAGGAGTGATATCTTAGCTCACCAGCTGGACCAAGGCCCACCTCAATGTCTATTATGAGGCTAGCCTCCAAAAAATCTACCATATTCTCTTTAAAGCTTTTCATGTAGTCCCTATAAAGCTGCAGCCAACACTTACTGCTTAACAAAAGTAATACAAGCAACCCAACAAAGGTATATACAATTACAATTATATGTACCAAACAAACATAAACAAGAAAAATAAATGTAGATTGAAGACGATTGATTTCTTGATAAGGTGAAATAGTAGAACAAAATCTTATGGGTCCTACTTGGAAGCCCACAATAAACAAGAGTAAGAGTGAGAGTGAGATGTGTGGCCATGTCACGCCCCGAACCCAAGAATTAGGGATTAATAGTGGATCCCGAGGTGAAACACACGTAACCCATGACAATTCGTGCCGCATCAAGGCATGTGCGAACTGCCACAAGGGTGATTCTATAGGTACGTGTGAGGAAGATCCGCAAACACGTATCAATCATGTCTAATTTAAGCGGAAACCTGGAGAACTTACCTGTACATATCATAGACATTAACAAAACATTCGATAATTCCATTAATATAACCAAAGTCTTTTAGTTTTCCAACCACATGCACATGATACAAAAGTTCCATGAACATAAACAAAATGCAAAATGACAAGTCCAACTATAAGTCAACTATGGCTACACAATAACGCCAAGGAGCCCTATTACGCTATAGAGGATGACTAATAAAATACATCCTCCTCGTTCCACTCGTTCACGTCCCAAGGTACCACTGTGGCTCCTTCCGAGGGCACTTCGACTGTCGTATTAGCACTGGATTCCGTACCTGTAACACTAAGGGTAGCACTATCAACACAACGGTTAAGCAAATATAAAGGTACACAAGTCTATCAAGATGTAACAATTTGGAATTTCACAATATAAGGATTAATAGAGAGCAAATTCGGAAGCTAGGCAATTGTATATGTGAATAAGCATGAATAAAGAATCATATATGAAAGACAACATCATACTAATTAGCATCCACGTGGCTATCTTCTCTCTAAAATAGAGCATATCGTACTGTGGGAAATCACTAGTAATCGGGCCAAGACCTTCTAACTACCCTAAGAGCATCGACCAACTTTTCATATAA
Organism: Sextonia rubra; assembly: GCA_037013555.1. Lineage (NCBI taxonomy): Eukaryota > Viridiplantae > Streptophyta > Magnoliopsida > Laurales > Lauraceae > Sextonia > Sextonia rubra. The sequence continues at coordinate 7,628,755 of JASUAD010000003.1, read as the reverse complement.
CTACTGCAATAGTTAACATATGGAATACCCTCATTCGGTCCCGTCGAACCTCCTATGGGTACAAGCTAAATGGTGCCGACTCAATGTATCAAGACTGATTCGAATTCGAATTCATACTTATCATATATAGTGATCGACTCGTACTTATATAGAAACGTATATCAGTCTTGAGATTGTTACCAATCATAGAATCAGAGTTTAACTAAGTAACGGATAATCAATAATGCAAACGTAAATGAGCTACCAGAGCTCGAACCCTCTCTACCTTAGCTACACCTATCTTGGCTCATGGTCTCACGCTCAGTAGAAGTTCCGTCTCTGATTTGCCTCAAGGTTCGCCAGGAGAAATGGGTACATGATTAAATCATGTTAAGGACAAGGTTTACTTAACAATATGAATGCATATAGATTGAAGGGTTAACAAGGAAGTTTACTAGCCAATCCTATGCTAAGACATTCCGTGTTCCCTTAGTCATTCAATACGGCGTATTCATGAAACGTCCGGTGTCAATGTGTTACCATAATCTTAGTGTTACATTGTATAAGTGATAGACATCACTTCCTATGCCAACGCCCATGACATAGCGTTAGGAAACAATCGAAAGTCAAGAGGGAATGAGTGACAGCTCAATACTCTTCCTTCTTAAGGTATAATTACCATTGTGCTAATTTGTTTGAGGTATAGGTTCCATTTATAAGGCCCTAAGTGGTCTTTAGTTCTTAAGATTCTAAGGTTAGGTTGGTTTTAAAGTCCTATGGTTAGCCATTGAAGTAATTTCTGAAGTTAATTGTCCAATACAGGATTCTATTACCTAATCGATCGGATGGGTCAGACACCTCCCAGAATCACAATTCGACCGATTGGGCTTCAGGACTGACTGGTTGGCCCTGAAGCACTCTACTCCGGGAGATTCAGTTATAAACTAAATTCCTTTTCAGGTTCATTCTACTTCCCTTGAAATCAAACACAATAAGGACCCATCATACTAAATTTTAGGGTCTCAATACCAATTATTTGTAGCATTCATTCAACAACCCAATCATTAATAATTTAAATCAATTTTACCCAATTTCAATAAAAGAATAAAGAGCTGTAACTTGGTATATGCAACGATTTCAACAAGAATCAATGAATCAACCATATATGTAGAGAATATGCACCCTTGTACTTGCCTTAGGTTTAGTGCTTCACCCAAACCAATTTGCCCTTTGGTTAGATGGTGGAAAAGGCTTCACTAATGATGAATCTAAAACATGCATTGAGAAAATAAGAATGTGATGCATGCATGTTAATAGATTGGATCTCTTGACCCCATTGAACTCAAAAATTGGTGATGGGGGTTTTCTTACCTCAAGTCTCCTACAAGGAAGAGGAAGAAGATGATGCCTTGTTTTCCAAAGAAAGGAGCAAGAAGGGCAAGGAGTAAGAAGAGGAAGATGAAGAAGCTCTGTTCCCACACATGCAATACTTCAATCGCCCAAATGAAGTCTAAGAAGAAGAAGAGAGCATAGGAGATGGAGAGGAACCATTGCTACAGCAGAATAAAGGAAGGAGAAGAAGAGGGTCAATGGTGGGTTTGGGTTTTTAAATGATAAGTTTTCTGGAATTACAAATAGGCCTTGTTGGTTTCTCGGATTTTTAAGTTAAGTCAGTTGGGCTTAAATGGGCCAAAATGAATCCAAATGGAGTTGGGCCAAACATGAAAGATGACTCTCAAGATAAGGTGCACTCGATGAAATTAATATGATGCCCTAATAATGTAAAACCATGAAATTCTAAAATAAGAAAGGGTCTTGACTACCAAAGTAAGGTTCGAACCCGACCCAACTACCTATCCACAACCCAACTACCTGTCCATGACCCAAACCCAAAGGGATTGAGTTAAATTAGCCTAATTACATATTATTTAAAGTAAAAATAAACTAATTACTATAAATTATGCTTATCTCGGTTTGGACCTTACAGGCCATGTTAAGTTTGCTTACCTAATCATTCCTATCAAAGTCTTAGGCACTAGTAGAGGAAGCATAAATACTTTTTAATACTCTAACTTAGAGAAATCTAGTCAATGCACTTTTGGCTACATGTAATTTCTTTTCTCAGTTCTTAGTTTCCGGAACCACCTGCACTTATGATCCAGCATGGCCTGCCACAGATCCGAGCCTTCCCAAGATCCAATCCATTAGTTGCAATGCCCGAGCAATCTCCACCTTGCTCTAATACCAATTGTAGTGCACATGCGGAAGCATTCAACATCATCACACACATAGAAGAACAAGAAAATCATGCAATCATGACACACAGATTTTATATGGTTCATCATAAAAGCTATCTCCACGAGCTATGAGCATCTTGCTCGATTTCACTATGAAAGATACAGTGCAATTCATTACAAGGACTCACACTCCTCTAATACTTAGCTCATCAATCTTCATATGTCTTAATCTTGCTCTCACAACACCCAGACATACGTGGTTTGTCAACACCACGGGGAAGAGAGCTCACACCTCTCTACACCTTACATGGCCCTACGTGGTTTACACCACGGGAAAGAGGTCTGCCACATCTCTTATGTATAGTCTAGGGTCACATTACATGAAAATATTATGTAATTCATTGTGAAAGATACTTGCAATTCGTTACAAAGATTCCCGTTTCTCTAACTCTTAGCTCCTCAATCTTCATAGGTCTTAATCTTGCTCTCACAGCACCTTGCCATACAGGGTGTGTCAACACCACGAGAAAGAGAGCTCACACCTCTCTACACCCCACATGGCCCTACGTGGTTTACACCATGGGAAAGAGATTTGTTACATCTCCTACACAGAGTCTAGGGTCATATTACATAAATATATAATGTATGTTTTTTTAGCCACCAAGAAAGCCCTGATATAAAGACCAAATTACCTTAATCGTACCCTAACCTAGTCATTGGCTAGACCAATGAACCAATTCGGCTAAACCTGAATGCAAGACATAAACCTAACAATTTCATTGTTCAATAAGTGAGCTTGCACATGACTCTGCCCACACTTCCATGTAAAATCAGTTGATGGAGTCCAATGGAATTCATTGGTGATAAGTGGGATGAACACACACAAAGTGGGTGCTTAAATAATATCATCACATTCATCATAAATCTAAATCTCTCTTTTATGAAGTGAATACAAGGAAAGCTAGAACCTTCAATTTCTTGTCCAGCTCTTAAATTTGATTAGATAAAGTTTCAACTTAGGAAGCTATCATATCTATCATATCTCGGTCAATGTCATCTTCTTCTACCAAAGTTGTCACATATATACATTCAACAGTAAGCATATAGCTGCCACCAAGAAATAAAACAGTAAACATCTTATTCTTTTCAGTAACCCTTGAATAACTTAGGCTAAAGAAACAGGGGAATCAGCCTTTTGCTTCTTCTATTTGCCTCTTGCACTCCTTGAACTTCTTATTCGTTGACACCACCTGCCATTAAGTAATTCATGAGTTACCAAAGGTTAAGAAATGACAACAAAATGCATGATGAAGACCCCAAATGAGAATCTTAATTTAAGAAATCCAGCAAAAAGCATCAGTGTAGATTCTTTAATTTCCAATTTAATACCTCATCAAGATCTGTCATAAGTTGAGCAAGATTTTAATGTTCACGGGAATGTGAGACAACGTCAGGATAGTCCAGCTTGACCTGCGTAGTATCCAACTACCTCAACTGTGTGCATATGTCATAAAAAAAGATCAATGTAATGATGAAGTAATAGTTTGTAACCCAATATAACCATAAGTGGGTAGGCATTGGATCATAATCTTTGTGGGTTCTGACATGACACATGGCATTAATAAAATGTTCTTTGAAAGAGCCATGGATGGGCGGCCCACTACACAAGGCTCCTGCATAACGGGTCTAGGGAGGGCAAAATATACGCAGCCTTATCTTCATTTTAAAAAAATTATTTCCGTGACTTGAACCCGCATCCTCTGATCCGCTACGGTAGGCCTTTATCAGTGGGCCAAGCTGCCCTTCATGAAACAGCCATGGAGCTAAAAATAATATGAAAGATGTAGCTACACAGTTGCCTTTAATTTGACAGAAGATCTCATTTGTAACTTTTTCTTTCCTGCTTGAATTGGCTATGGTAAATGGTGAATTCTGAAAATGAGGATTGAATAGAAATCTATTGTATCCATCTTGCACCCACCATTATCTCCACATAGAATTTACCAGTCACAACATACCTCACCCAAAATACCCCGTAAAAACCTTGCTGACCTTTATTCCTATAAACCTTACTGCAGGTTTCACAGAATTATAGACTCTGTGCTCTAAACCCCAAACTCCATAATTCATACAAGTGTCTGGATCATCTGCGTCGCACTTGAGACAAATATTACACAGCTTAGGCGAGCCATACCAATTCAGTATGGTCGAAGAATACTCAACAACATTCCAACATAGATTGCCAACATGCATGTGAATTGTTGAAGCAAACAAACAATAAGAGTCTTTCCAGGAATTTTAGCAAACAGTGTAAAAAAAAAAAAAAAAAAAGCCAGCCTCATTTACCTACACGGCTATGGGGATCCAGTAGTGGAAAAGAAAAATAAACTAAAATAAAAAAATGCATACCTTGTTACGTGAGGGAGAGCAAACGCGAATGAAGCAGGAAGCATGAGAGAAAGTGCGTTGGTGGACAGGAGCAGAGGAGATGAGAGACAGAGAGAGGCATTCATAAGCGACAGATTTGGCATTTATAATCGTTTTGCAACAAGAGAAAGAATTTTTCACTATTTCGGAGGAAACCTATCTTCCCAAATCAAGCCGAAAAAGTCAGAATGCAACGATTCATTTCGGTACGCCGAAACTAGACGACGGTTCAATTCCGTCCGTTTGAAACGTCACCAATGTGGTTTGCCCAAAGAAACCGCTTGAAAAAACGTTTCGTTGCCACTTCCTACTCATTTAAAATCTTTCTCCCTCATTCCAACCATTCTCCCAACCATTTCGTCACAAGAAGAAGATTAAAACACTTAGAAGAAGCATGTCAGAAAATAACACTCTTCAATCTCTTCTTAGCTTTAAACGTCAAAAGCCCATGGATATGGATATGGATACAAGCCCTGATTCGTTTTTCTATCTACCAGAGAGCATTCTCATTTTCATACTCTCACTTATCCCCTTCAGGCAGCAAAAACATGCACCTTATCACAGAAATGGAGACTCATTTGGCAGAAATGGCTAATCACCACCCAAGTTAAATTTAATGAGAACCACTTTACTGAAGAGATTAACGGCAAGATCAAATTCTCAACGCGGGCCTTCCTTGATTTTGCTCGCCGTTTTGTACTCTATCATCGAGGAAGATATCTCCATGAATTTCGCCTTAAAATGTCAAACCCGAATGGCCACCGATCGGATGTTCAACATTGGCTTGATTTCGCCATCAGTAAATCCACTGAGGTGCTTGAACTTGATTTTTCAAGCCTTGAAGTCAGCGAAGAAGGCAATGGATCAAGCAACTTAGCCAATTTTGAGTTGCCGCGCTTTTTGTTTGAATCCATTTCATTGAGGGTGCTTAAGTTAACTTCCTGTGATCTCAAGCAACTGGATTTCGCTAATTTTAGCGCGCTCAAGAGCCTGTGTGTTGCGCGAGTTGAATTAAGTACAAAATCACTTAAGATTCTGGTCGCGGGTTGTCCACTATTGGAGACATTGATACTACAGAAATGTAGTGGTTTGGGTTACATTGAGATTGCTTCTACGGGCAGTATGCGTCTTGAAAGCTTGATCATCAATGGATGCAAGCCTCTCGATGGAGCAGTGTCAATTAGTGCAGACAAACTTCGGTCTTTTAAGTACTTCGGGGTGTTAACAACCTTTGATATAGGCGATTTAGGCTCCCTTGAGGAAGCTCAACTTGATTTTGGGGTTGAGTGCGAATTCTTTGAATTGGGTGATGTTCTTTGTGAGCTGTTCCGTGGCCTCTATCATGCTAAGGCCCTATCCATCTGTAGTTACACTATTTAGGTGTATTCTTTTTTTCACTTTTTTACTTTTTCTTTGTCACAGTCGGAGCCCATCTATAGTTACTCTATTCAGGTGTATTCTTTTTTTCACTTTTTTATATTTTCTTTGTCACAATCCGACTAGCCCACTATACCAATAACTTAGTGAGACTATCATGTGACCTAAAATGGGTAAGCCCAAGTTATTAGTAGTATGTGGGATGGGGTGTTACAATCTACCCTCCTTAAGGCCTCATAGGCTCGTGCACCTTGGCTCTGTCCTTATCTTGTCTCAAGAGCTTTCTCAGGCGCCCATTGGCCCAATAACTTAGCGAGCCTATCACGTGCCCAAAATGCTTAAGCTCAAGTTATTAGTAGTAACATACATAGTTCATTATATATTAGACTCATATTTTATTTATAAGTGATGTGGGATAGGGTGTTACATTCTTTTTATTTATTTGCATTCTTTTCTATATATGCTTGGTTTCTTCTAGACCAATTACATTTTTGAAAGAAAAAATTTTTCTTTTAGGAAAATTTGTAACGAAAAGTCATAAATATCTATAATAACACTTTCTGGTTAGAATAATAAAACATGATATGCAGCTAAGAATTCCTCTTCTACAAAGATTGAACATGGTAGATTTTTTTGTGATGAGCAAATATATTACTTGCATATCATGCTAGATGAATCTTTATAACATTTTGTTGATATATAGTATGATATATGGCTATGATTTTTCCTTTTTTAACTCCTTTTCATGTAAAGGTCATACCAAGTGGGGAGGGGCCATTACGCACTTAATGTTAAGCAACTAACATTGAATACTGGAGTGGATAGAGATGAACTCCTGGGAATAGCTTTCTTGCTCAGGAGCTGTCCTCTTTTAGAGACCCTAATAGTGAAAATGGGAACAGGTGTAAATCTTCATGTAAGTGAACTACCCTTATACTGCCACGTATATTTCATTTTCTATGGAAAGAAGAAACTAGGATAGAAGTTGAAGTCTTCATATTCTAAAGATTCTGTTTCTATTGTTTGCAATGACAAAAAGTTTTTTTATGAAATGTCTATCTAACTTATTGAAGAAAGTGATTCATATCTCTTGGGTTTGTATGTGCTTTTTGACAAAACCAGCAAAATGGCCACAAAAAAATTTTAACCAAAAACAAACAATAAAATGAACCCTAATCTTCAGTTGCCAAGAAAAACTCCTTATCTTGCATTTTAAGCAATGCCTAATACATTTTTTCTACTTATATTTGTCATTTCATGAGTTACATTATTTGTCATTTCATGAGTTACATCTTTTTATACTATCTTAAGTATTGACAAACTCCTTAGCCATGGATTTAATCATTATCTAGTACACTTCTTATGTTTGTCATTTCAAGGGTTACTCCTTAGACTTGGATTTAATCACTATCTAATACAGTTTTTATGTTTGTCATTTCAAGGGTTACATTTATCCATAGAGTCCAAGGTTGGATGGAAAATTGTTTTGGGAGTCGCAGAAGATATCTTCTTTTAGGCGTTTGAGAAAGAATTTGAAGAGTATAAAATTGATGAAGTAGAATTTTTGCTTCTTAATTCGAAGGCATTACAAAAATTGATCGTTGTTACCTCAAAGCAAACGTCTGTTGATGGAGGAGTCTTGAAGGAATGTGCAATTATCGGTCAAAGGCTAAGACAATTTCCAACAGCATCTACAGATGTACAAGTGATTATAGTCTGAAGTTGCATGATAGGTAAGTCATGGGAGTAGGTACCTCAAGGCTATTGAATTAGTTGGTGGTATTGTAGTATGTTAACCATTATACCACATATTTAATATACGTTTTCCTGTTGGTGATATTTTATGGGATTATACATAATTAGTTGTTCATTTGAGCCAATGTAGTGATTTGAGAACCGAAGTGAAAATTGTTCAAAATCTTAGGGGAGAGGAGAGAGAGGGTGATTGAATTCCTAAGATAATGTTCATCTAGAGCTGGCAAAATCTAGCCCCAGCCTGACCCAACTCGACCCACATAACCCGACTCGTTTAAAACACAGGTCAGATTAGGGTTAGGCTTATCAACCTATATTAAAAAGGTTCGGGTTAGGATTAATTCACTTAACTCATTTGACCTGTTTAGATTTTACTTACTATAACTTTTTAAATTTTCATGTGACTTTTCTTATTCATATGGGTTATAAACTATGTACTCTTAATCTTATGTAGAGGAGTTATGCAAAATTTTAATACTTAGATTATGGCTATAAACTGTGTACTCTTAATCTTATGTGGAGGAGTTATGCAAAATTTTAATGCTTAGAATATAAACTTATTTTTCTATTTGACAATATGATGTTTTTATAGTTGAAATATTAATTTGTCTTTTATTTTATATTTGTATAAAAATTTATATCTAAAATATGGATATGAATGGAATATAATAATGTTGATAAGTCTCATACTCAGTCTCAAATATGGAATTATAAAATTGAATAAAAACCAAAAAGGGATTATCGCCATAAATGGACAAGAAAATATTTATGGATTTTGGCTCTTTTTTTACACCTTGAAAATTGATAAATTCTAAATTCATGCTCAATGCAACATTTTAAATAAATCTAGATGTAAGGAGAGCTTTACAAATGAAATTAGGCCATATAAAATAATTTAGATCATATATAAAATGGGAATTAAATAGGTTAGGCGGGTCTAGTCGGGTTGACCAGCCACATGTGCAGGTTGAAAGTATCCAACCAAGTTTAAAAACGGGTCTATTTAAGTTTGAAAGCAACAAATTTGGATTCAGATTAATCTGACCAATTTGCCAAGTCTACGTTCGTCAACCATAAAACCAATTATCTAATTAAGACATGTATGATGACAATAAGTTGGTTGAAGCATGACTCATGAAAATGAAAATTAAATGCTTTTGGCTCATCAAGGTATGTACCACTTTGATGACACCTAAAGTGACTAAATCCTAGTCATCAGATGAAGTTTGGATAAGCGGCAAGGGATACTATTTTGATGATATCAAAAGTGACCAAAACTTAGTAATTAGATGAAGTTGGACGAGTGCCAATATCTCATGACGAGTGGACGATAATTAACAAGTGTAAATGGCTTTTCATAAGAAAGTGGTCTAGTAAGAAATCATATTTAAGGCTTCATCATGTTTATAGTGTGTCTCTTGTTATTTTATGTTTTGACAAGTAATTATTAGCAATAGCAGGTATAAGTTTCGAACCATCAGTCAAGTATTTCTTTTCGAAAAAAAAACACAAAAGGGAATAGGAATACAACGAAGATGAGAGTTTGATCCTATTAAGTAATTGAATATATGGATCCATATCCCTTGGAGTCTTGAATCCAGACCACTCGATGAGTGATATCACTTGAACTGCTATTATTTTGTTGGGCGACCTTCTCCCAAGAAATATCTTCTAATGGATTGCATGCGAGAGAATTCTAAAACTCCTTTGAGATCACCTGGATGCACACCAATCATAGGAGGATAATACATAATGGAAGAGGTCTTATTGTGCGAATATAATTTTCTCATCTCAGTTAGGTCTGATTAAAATTTTTTTTATCTAAATCAATCAGTGAGGTCTGATTGATTTAGAAGCCGTGATATATTTATCAGCTGTTGGAGAGGATGAATATGGCTTTGTGGATGCAGTGAGATAAAAATAAAAAATAAAAGTGACATTTAGTCGCAGAATTACAGCCACTGCTCACTTGATCAGGTGAATCTGATACTGATCATAGTGTTTTTCCCAATTGTGTGCTTGGTTATTTTACCGTTGAGATTATCTTTATCTACAATTCCCTATGGGCCACATGCTTTTGGTTTGGTGGTCGGTATATATTCTATGTGAAGTACAGCTAGTTGCTAAAATCCTCTTGAAGCAATTCATTTTGAAGTGGAATTTTGGTTGCATTGAATCTTTTTCGCATGAGTCCAAAAAATGTAACTTCATATGTATGCATGACTCCAATTTCATCATCTGGAATGATTTCACAATGAACAATGAATGGACAGGTGCACTTCTGAATCTTGGTCAAATAGCTCATTGCACCGTTGGTTGGATTTGTGTTACTGGATTGTGAGTTGTTTTTTCATTTCCAAATCATCTCAGTGTTCCTCTGTGTTTTCATTTCACAAGGTTTACTGCTGTTCCTCTGTTTGTGATTTCATTGTACAACAATCCTACATTATGACCGGAGTCTTTGCATGTTATCTCTGCATCCAGATGTGTATGTCTAAAGGCTTTACATTCTTTTAAAAAGAAGAGGATTTTATCCAAAAAATCCCATTAGACTCCCTATAAATAAAACAGGACCTAAAATATATGTAACCACCGCAGTAGTCCCATGGGCCCTTTTTGGCTCTTTTTTTTTTTTTTTTTTTTTTTTTTTGCTGAGCGGCAATATCCTCTTTCACTCGTACATACGAGTTTCTCCTTCCTCGTCCTTCATCCTCCTTCCTCCTCCTCCTTTTTTCTTCATTGATTAACAAGAAATACTGCAGCATCTAAAACTACATAGACTTCAAGTGAACCCATTAGAACCATTCTTGAGAGTCTCACGCAAAAGTTTTCTGAGCTCATGGTCGGAAATGATGGAAATTAATTGAAAGGCATGTAATATTGGCAATGTCATGGGATGGTCAAAACTTGGGTTTCTAGAGTTGTGATTTTATGTTTTAGGTGAACTGAACACTCTATTGTCACCACTGATGATGATCTTCTACACGGACATGAGCATCCAAGTGTTTTATCCTCGGACCGGTCGGCTAGATCATCAGACCGGTCGAATTTCCTGCATACTGACATCGTGAAGACAGAACTGAAGACTGACTGATCGAATGAGTACCTGACCGGTCGGAACACATACCCGACCAGTCGGCTGGGGTAACCGATCGGTCGGCTGGGTCTGCAGTTGCTCGATTTAAAAGCTCTATTTTTTCGGGATTGCCTCGTGTGCTTCCTTATCCTTCGCGAATCATTGACGGAAAGGACTCTAGGGTTCCTCCTTATATAAGAAACACCTCTCCATGAAGATCAATAGCTCTCAAGATCAAAACCCTAATATACTTAGAGAGATTTCATCTTCCCATAAGGTATTCTGCTCTTGAAAGTTCTGCAACGTCTCCTTCTGAGTTCCAATTTGCTTCTCTGCTGTGCATGTTCGTCTTGAAGTGGCTTCAAGGCGTGACGATCAATCCAGAAGAGAGTGAATGACGTGTGCGTCGACAAGAAGAGCTTCAGTCCCTTAGGTTGTGTTCAACTGGGTTAAAGGGTAGTAAGTAGTCTTGTAACTTCTTCTTCATAGTGATTGTTCTTGATGGACCGGTGGTAGGTCCCGTGGTTTTTTCCCGGTTGGGTTTTCCACGTAAAAATCCTGTGTCCATCTATCTTGATGATTGTTTGATTGTTTGTGATTTCTCATTGCTTATATCTGCATAGCATACATCAACTGGAACCTTAACCTGTGTCAAGGTTTCGAGTTCTTCAAGTGGTATCAAAGAAGGCTTTTACCATTGTTTTTTTTTTTTAGATCTGTTTTTGTGTCTGCTATGGAGATTCCTAGAGATGGCATGTCCACCAATAAACCATCCTACTTAGATGGAACTAACTATACAAATTGGAAAGTGCAAATGATTGTCTTTTTACAGTCGATTGATATTGATGTCTGACAAGCCATTCATGTTGCTTACTCTCCACCTACTGTTAGATCTGACGGGAATGTTGAAATCCCTAAACCAATGGCTCAATGGAGTAAGGAGGAAAAGTCAGCTTTTCTTGCAAATAGTAAAGCTATGAATGCTATCTTTAACGGTGTTTCACCCACTGAATTTAGAAGAATTTCTAAATGTAACATTGCTAAAGACGCATGGTGTATCTTGGAAACAGTTCATGAAGGAACTGGTAAGGTTAAAAGGTCTAAACTTCAGAAATTGACCACTATGTTTGAAACCCTGATCATGGAAAGGAATGAAACATTTGATGAGTTCTATGCCAAACTAAATGATGTGGTGAATTCAACTTTTAATCTAAGGGAGATTATACCTAAAAAAAAAATTGTCCAAAAAATTCTTCGATCTCTCCCTGAAAGATTTGACCCCAAGGTTGTGGCAATTGAAGAAACCAGTGATCTGGACACCCTTTCAGTTGATGAACTAGTTGGTAATTTGCAAACTTTTGAAGCCAATCTAAGATCAACTAAAAAATCAAAGGGTATTGCTTTGATCTCTTCCAAATCAGGGAATGACAATGATGGTTCTGAACCAGACTCTGATGACCCTGATTTTGATGCGTTTCTGGTCAGAAAATTCAAAAAGGCAATGAAGAGTTCTGAAACAAGGGATTTGAAAAAGGCTTACAAGAAAATCAAGTCTAAAAACAAATCAAATTTCACGTCTAATGTCAAGCCATTTTCGAATCCTGCTGCAAAGCCTAAAAAAAATAGTTCCAAGATCCCTCCTAAAAATACTCAATGCTATGAATGCAAGGGATTTGGTCACTATGCATCTCAGTGCGTTAATCGAACTCTGAGGAGTCAGAGTAATCAAGGTAAAGTGTTAAATGCCACTTGGGATGACGATTCAAAAGAAGAAGACCAATTTCCAGAATCCGAATCCTCTGATGTTAGTAAGTTTATTGCCTTCATGGCACAATCTAATAGTTCTTCTGTCAAGAATACCAGTAATGCAGGGTCTGCTTCGGATTCAGACAGTTATTCTTCTATGGATGACATTCCTCGGTCTGAAAAAGAGTTATTAAATGCCTATGACAAGCTGTTGAAAGATTACAGAAGGGTAGCCTTGATTAATGATGCTTTTGAGAGAAAAATGGAAATTTCTGAAAAAGTTATTGCATCTCTTAAAAAGGAATTGAAAGAGGCTCAAGGTAAGATATCTACCCTAGACTCTCAGAATTCTATCTAATAAGTTGATTGATGCAGGTAACAATTGGAAGCTATTGCATGATCAATCCCTTAAGACTTCCACCGAATTGGAAACCGTTAGTGTGGAATTAAAATCCTGCAAAGAAGAGAATGTATCATTGGTCCATGAGCTTGCCAAAGCTAAAGCTGACTTATCAAGAATGAATATAGGATCAAAGAAGTTCGATGAAATTCTTTGTGTTCAGTAGGCCAGTGCTGATTGACGAGGGCTAAGATTTGAACCTGGGTCTACGTCACAAAATCCAGGTAAGTTCATTAAAGGTACCACCCTCACTACTTCTGTACCCTTTGTTCAAGCACATCAACAAGTGAATTTTGTCAATAATTCAGAATGGAAAACTTTCCGTACTATATTTGTTCCTATCTGTCATTTTTGTGGAATTAAAGGACACATAAGACCACATTGTAATAAGTTGAGAACTGTAACCCGAAACCAACTGAGGAAGAGGTATTCCTTGTCTCAAAAGGTCAAGATTAAATAAGTTTGGATTTGAAAGTCTGACCTATACTTCTTTACTGCCCTACGTGCACAAAATTCACATGTATGGTACTTGGACAGTAGGTGCTCGAGACATATGTCTGGCGACAAATCATTATTCACTTCTCTTGAGAAGTGTAATACTGGTAGCGTCCAATTTGGTGATGGGAACAAATCAAATGTTATTGGAAAAGGTACTATTCACATTCCAGGTATACATGCTATTCACAATGTCTTTTTAGTTGATGGTCTTAAAGCAAACCTGATGAGCATTAGTCAACTCTGCGAATCTGAACATGAAGTACATTTTACTGTAAATGATTGTATCATTGTTAATAAAGAAGGATTGACGGTACTTCATGTAACACTCCGACCCAGCTTGACCCCGTTTAGTGGCTAGTTAATCTTGTTTTCGTTGCTAATCGTGTTTTGTTTGTGTTTGATTTTCGTTGCGGGTCATGGATAGGTAGTTGGGTTGAGTTTGACCTGGATTAAGTAGACTAAGCCCTTTTTCGTAATTTTAGCTTTTCTAAGACATGATCATTTTTGCATCATCTTGATGTCAACACGTGTCTTTCGTTGAGCTCGTTAACTTTCGTAACTACGTCGTTTGCAACCGATGTCGTGTGATTCGATTGGACCCGGATTTGACCCAAACTGAAAATAGAATTCTCACTTGGACTCTCTTGCAATTTGAACAACCCATTAGCTTATATATAACTCATCCATCGTCCAACTCACGTTCCTTCTCTCATTTTCTTCCTCAACTGTGCACGTGGAGTTCTCTCTCTCTCTCACTTGAATTCTCTCCTCCGGATTCTCTCATCCATCGATCGAGAGGAAGTTGGGTCCTTGCATGTGAGGTGAGTGGAATTCCTTCCATTCCTTCCATTCCTCTCATCTCCTTTCTCTATCTCTTCTCCTTCTTGTTTCTCATTGCATGGTGTGTCTGTGATTCCAATTCTCATGCATGCATGTTGTTTTGATTTGTGTTAGGTTGTGTTTGGGCTTTAGGACAACAATTGTGCAATTGAATTCCAATTAAGGCAAGTATAACCATAACTTGGAAGAACCCATGTTGGTATGCATTTGATTTGGTTAGTTTACATGAATTGATATGGAAAATGGTGTTTACAGCCCATTTGATTACTCATTGATTCAGTACTGGTCTATCTCCATTGGAAATTTGAAATTCTGATGAATTCCCAAACTTTCTATATGTGTTTCAGAAATCTGACTTCGTGCAGGTACCGCTAAGCCGTATGGCACTTACGGCTCAAAGTCCAGAGAGGAGAAAAACCCAGTTTTCCTCTACGGCTAGGGCACGGCTAAGCCGTGAATTGCCCTACGGCTAAGCCGAAGCTCAGCCGTGGCCCAGCCGTAGATCAATATAGGGTGCATTTTTTGATTTAACTGAGAGTCATCAATTGACAGACCTTCTACGGCCTAGCCACGGCTAAGCCGTAGACCACACACGGCTAAGCCGTAGCACACACACGGCTGAGCCGTATCCACACTAGACTAATGAAAAACAATGATAGGTGTAAGGGAAAGACCGATATGGCCTTCATGATAGAATGTAGAGCACCTAACCCTGCCCAACGAAATGTGATACAACGCGTGAATGATCTCGAGGGCTGCGAATCATTCGTGTTTATTATCTGGATGTTAAGCACCTCCCCATGGGTGTTGGTTTAAGGGACTTCGTGCACTGCTCGATTCAATGCAACACTAGACAACGGTGCATCGGATAACTTAAAACTACATCATCATGCACGGTTAGAAACACCGGATAATTAGATTAGATTAGAATTGGTTTGTAAATAAAGATGATTCGATTTCGCTTGATTTGTTGCATAACATATTGCATTCGAGTATTGACCTCTACTCTCTAACATGATTACTTGTGTTCCGTTACTTTCACATTGTGATTCTTTACCTTGAGTATGCATGTATGATATGTTCACTCACAGATATGCACGTATAATATGTTGTTACGATCTACTCAGGGTTTTCATGATTGACTCTATATGGTCAGGCACTACTTAGCCTCAGCCTTAGGATCCCGACGGGATGAATTTGGTATAGTTATATGGACTTGCTGCAGTAAGGATGTGTCTTGGGGAACCGGACCCCAGGAAACCGAGACCCATTGTACCCTGACCCGGACAATGGTGTTCTTTGCATGTTATAAGATCCCTCTTTTGGGAGCATATGGTAATGTAGTAGCCACTAGTTATGTACACAGCATGTATTCATTGATTCACTTAGCATATTTCTTTCTTGCAATGACAGCCTAGTATACGAAAATGCCTTCTTTAATTTACATGACGTTCTTTATTCTATTAGACACAGCGTGTGTTAATTTGCTATGGTTTATACTTTGCTGAATCGTCGTATTCACAGTTGTTTTTGGTGTTGCAGGCCCAGATACCCCTGCCGAACCCTCGCCGGTCGGCCAGACTCCAGTTGAGACCCCCGAGGCCCCATCAGGCCTAGAGGAGTGGATGTGATCACTCCACGGGAGAGCATTCTTGGCATGCATCATTGGAGTCTTGTCTTGTGGATTTTGGACTTGTAATTGGCATGACATGTCATTATTGTATATATTCTTTTGTTATTTTTGTAAGACTTTCATATGTAGTTATGTCAGTTCTTTCTTCGTATTCTCTTCTTGCACTGTTAGTTTGATGTTTCTGATATTTACAGCTTCCGCGTACTTGTTTGGCATGTGTGAATGTTCCCTTGTGCGTGTGCATTTAGACTTGGTCTACGTGTACAGGCATGGGAGTACGTGTGTCATTAGGTTTGGCTTTTGCTAACCCCCGAACCCTGGGCTCGGATTGTGACACTTCATGGAAAGAAAAATTCTGATAATTGCTATGTTGTTGAGACCTTAGATCGTCTACAATGTCACTTAACTTCAGTAGACACTGTTGATCTGTGGCATCAACGTTTAGGTCACGTCAATTTTTCAGACCTTGAACTTCTTTCTAAATAAGAGTTAGTTTAGGTCTTCCCAAATTTCAGAAAATCTCCAACATTGTCTGTGGTCCATGCCAACTTGGTAAGCAACATCAGTCAGCCCATAAAAAACTTGACCAACAGACTACATCAAGACCACTTGAATTACTTCATATGGATCTCATGGGTCCCACTCAGATACAAAGTATTGGGGGTGAGAAATATATATTTGTCACTGTTGATGATTTCTCATGTTTCACTTGGGTAAGATTTCTAAGAGAGAAATCAGAAACTTTTGATGTTTTTCATTATTTATGGCTTCAATTGATTACAGGCAAAGGTGCTTAATTTGGGGGTGTATCCAAAATTAGATCCAATCATGGAACAGAGTTTGAGAACTCTTACTTTCAATCCTTTTGTGCTGAAAATGGAATTAAACATGAATTTTCAGCCCGCATTACTCCTCAGCAAAATGGTATTGCGAAAAGAAAGAACTGGGTTGTCCAGGAAATGGCCCGTGTTATGATTCATAGCAAACATATTCCACAGAAGTTTTGGGCTGAAGCAGTAAACACCTCTGTTCATGTGATTAATCGGGTGTATCTTAAACCTGGAACTAAGATAACTCCATATGAAATTTGGACTAGTTAAAAACCAACAGTTAAATACTTCAGAACCTTTGGGAGTAAGTGCTATATCTTTAAAGACCGAGAACATCTTGGTAAGTTTGACTCCCGAAGTGATGAAGGCGTGTTTCTTGACTATTCATTGGATAGCAAAGCATATCGAGTATTTAACTTGCGTACTTCTACTATTATGGAATCAATCAATGTGGTGGTAGATGATGGAGAGTCACATTTCTATTCTGACAATGCTGAGGCAAATTTTCCTCTTTCTTCTTTACAGGATACTGATCTTGATGCCAAACAGAAAAACACTCCAAAGTCAAATGAACAAGATGGGAAGTCATCTAATACTACATTAGGAGATTCGTCTAAAGATCAGGAAGAACCAAAGTCACCCACTGATGCTCAAAGCCCTTCTATGGATCCGGTTATTCCCCGCCAAGACACATCATCTAGGATAAATCCAAAGGCCAGAGCTTGGAAACATCACTCGTTATCTGATATAATTGGAGATGTGAATGAGCCTAGGCGCACTCGTCAACAGGTAAGTGATGCGGTAAGTTATATCTGTTATCTTTCTGCGCTTGAACCTCATAATGTATCCGAAGCACTTCAAGATCACTCTTGGATAAATGCCATGCATGATGAATTAGAACAGTTTGAGTGGAACGATGTCTGGCAGCTTGTTCCTCGACCAAAGTGATAGGCACAAAGTGGATTTTTAAAAATAAAACAGATGAGTTGGGTCAGGTTGTGAGGAATAAAGCCAGACTGGTGGCACAAGGTTATACACAAGTTGAAGGTATTGATTTTGATCAAACATTTGCCCCTGTAGCCAGACTTGAGTCTATACGAATCGTACTTGCTCTCGCCTGTGCACTAAACTTTAAACTCTTTCAAATAGATGTCAAAAGTGCATTTTTAAATGGTTTCTTGAATGAGGAAGTGTATGTTGAGCAACCAAAAGGATTTCAAGATCAGCAGTTTCCAGATCACGTCTATAAGCTGAACAAGGCATTGTATGGTTTAAAGCAAGCCGCTCGCACATGGTATGAACGGTTAACCAAGTTTCTTCTTGACAATGGTTTTCATCAAGGAGGAGCGGATAAAACCTTGTTCATAAAGAATGAGGAAACTGATATTTTGATTACAAAAGTATACGTTGATGATATTGTGTTCGGTTCCACCTCACAATACTTGACGAATATGTTTTCTGAACTTATGACCAGTGAATTTGAGATGAGCATGGTTGGTGAATTGGCTTTCTTCTTGGGGTTACAAATAAAGCAAAGTGCAAGCGGTATATTTATTTCCCAATCAAAATATGCCACTAATCTTCTCAAGAAGATCGATATGATTACGTCAAAGCAAGAACGCATCCCAATGAGTTCTTCTGTTAAAATCAGTTTAGATACGAAGGAAAAGCTGTCAATGATACTTTGTATCATAGCATGATTGTAAACCTGCTATACTTGACTGCCAGTAGACCGGATATTGCATTCAATGTCGGTGTTTGTGCTCGTTATCAATCAAGTCCGAAGGAATCGCATGTTAAGGCTGTTAAGCGTATCATGAAATATGTGCGTGGAACTATCAATTACGGCATTTGGTTAACAAGAAACACCAACACATCTGTTGTTGGATATTCATATGCTAATTGGGCTGGTTGTGTTGATGACAGGAAGAGCACTTCAGGCGGTTGTTTCTTCATTGGCAACAATCTTGTTGCATGGCATAGCAAGAAACAAACTTCCACCTCTCTCTGTACTGCTGAAGTGGAATATATTGCTGCTGGGAGTTGTTGTACTCAACTACTTTGGCTTAAGCAGATGGTGTCTGATTATGGAATTCAGCAGGATCTCATGACGATTTATTGTGACAATAGGAGTGCAATTGATATCTCGAAGAATCCTGTTCAGCATTTACGAACAAAACAGATAGACATCAGGCATCATTTCATTCGTGAATTAGTTAAAGCCAAGATCATTACTTTAGAACATCTTCCAACTGAGCATCAATTGGCAGATTTGTTTACAAAACCCCTTGAGCCTTCTCGTTTTGAATCTCTTTGTAAATCTCTTGGAGTTGGTCTCCATCCCTAGCACTCTCTTCCTTCACTCGTTGCATGCACATGCCTGTTACATTTATTGTTTTGATGATTATCTGATAGGTTGTGCACTTTGTTCTGCTTTAGTTTTCCGGCCCACTTGTCTTGGTACACTGCACAAAGGGACTCTTTAATGCCTTGCTCTTGTGTTTCTCGCTTTTATCCAGTTTCTTCTGAGTGATATCATTTAAAGCATCTGTTCACACTTATGAGTGTTTTCAAAAAAAAAAAGGGATTCCTATTTCAAGGAGAGTGTTTCTTCAATTCAGAAAAATCTACACTATCTTGAGTCTGCAAGAACTATGACAATTTCCTATGCATTGAGTTCCAACTGAGTTACCTTGGCTATGTTGGCGTGTTAACTACGACCGAACAATGTCACGATCATTTGAGATTTTCATGTTACATGAGCTTCTGTGGCCTGTTGCACATTATTTTCTACACTCTGTGAGTAAAAAAAAAAAAAAAAGCTCATCCCGACAGATCGGTTCATCCTGCGACCGGTCGGGTATCCTCTACTCTATTTCTCGAATTGGAAATTAACCGATCGGGCTACTTCATCCGACCGGTCGAACATGTGTCGATTCGTTAAAAATTAGCGCGTCCATTTGTCTTCTCCTTTCTCCTTATATATTGTGCCTCTCTTTCTTCTTCCTTTACCTCTTTGTGTTGAGCAACGGTTCTTTTCTTCTTCCTCTCTTCTTCTCGACTGTACTCCTGAGGTATTGCATTCATCATTTCTTCTATATTTCTTAGTTATTTCCTTTAATTTTTGCTTGAATCTTCTCCTTCAATCGCATACTCAAATGGAGGTGTTACGTTGATGTTCGCTCACATTGGGTTGGATGTTCTTCTTCTCATTCTTGATTTTGGTTGCTCTTCTTCACTATGATTTTGATGTTATGATGCTTGTGAATGTTTGTATGTGCTATGAGGACATTTTTCCATCTTATTTGAGCTTCATCTCGCATATTGTTTATATGCACACATCTTGTTCGATGAAATACCACAATGACTATCATCCTCCTCTAGTAATGTTTTTGCTGATATTTTTTTTTCCCTGATGCTATGTGATCCTCCTATTTCCATTCTCTTTAGTTATGGCACCCAAGAAGACTGTTGCTTCAAAGCAAAAAGGTGTGGCAAGTAGTTCCTCTACTCCCACCTTTGACAACGCCTGATTCTTGTCCGAAGCAAAGGCGGAACAATATGAGGCCATCTTCAGCAAACGCGCGGTTCTCTATGAACAGCCAATCAATCCTTTTCACTTTGTTACACTCGCGTTTGGTGCATGGCTCATTTAATGGGACTGGACGTCTTTATATGCATTCCACACGGAGATATTCCCTAACTTGGTTCAGGAATTTTACAATAACATGTATGACATGACTGCTGATACTTTTAAGACATTTGTGAGAGGCAAGCAGTTATCCATCACCCCAGGGTCTATTAGCCGGTTTTTATCTATACCACTGTCCTCGGATTCTAAGTATCCTATCCCTAAGTTTGACCCTGATTCTATGGAGAAGGAGTCTTCATAGATCGACTTTGATGAGGTTGCCTCCGTTCTGTGCGGTGAGCCTCGTGACTGGCCTGAGGGTCGACTATTGCATCAAAGGGAATTGACGGATTCTTATAGGCTTATCAATATCTTCATGAAGAATAACATTGAGCCTCGAGGTCATCACTCGGAGATTTATCGCGAGGCTGGCTACCTACTTTATGTCATTGGCAGTGGGCTTCAAATTAATCTACTACAGGTCATCTTTGACACTATGTACAGAGCTCATTCTGCTGCTAAGAACGCTACGTTGCCGTATGGCGTTCTACTCTCCCGGTTTCTCATCGCTCAAGGTGTCATGCCCTCTGTGCATGATGTGACTGTCCCTCTTCCGAACCCGATCACAATGAGTACTTTGCCGCATTCTCGCTCTCAACTTCGTCAGCCTGCTCCTCCACGGCCTGTTCCTGCTCCTGCTGCTGAGGCAGACATTCCTTATGCTTCCTCTATCCATGCTCGGTTATCAGCTTTTGAGGACTCTCTTTGTGATCAAGCTGCGTATCTTGAGCTTCTTCGTAACGATGTTCAATCCCTTCGATGTGAAGTGCGTAGCGAGCTCGGCGGGATTCAGTCCAAATTAGACTCTATTTTGGATCATCTTCGTCGTTCCTGACCTTGTTGCCTCTTCAGTTCTGCCTTTTGGATTGTCCCCTTTTTCAATTCATGCCCAAAAAGGGGGAGATTATACACACATTTTGTCATGCTTGTCATGCCCATGTGTTATTATATGGACATTATGTCTTGATTGTTTATTTTACTGACATCTTGATTTAATTTTACTAATCTGATCTTGTGCCTCGATTGGTTCTGTTTTCAGTGTTCTTTTTCAGATTTGTTTTTTTTCTAGCAGATCCTTCTGTTTTGTTTGGGATGAGTGGATAGTTTTGTTCAGTCTAGGAAGTTTTGTCCATGAATTGCCAAAGGGGGAGATTGAAAGGCATGTAATATTGGTAATGTCATGGGATGGTCAAAACTTGGGTTTCCAGAGTTGTAATTTTATGTTTTAGGTGGACTGAACACTCTATTGTCGCGACTGATGATGATCTTCTACACGAACATGAGCATCCAAGTGTTTCATCTTCGGACCGGTCGGCTAGATCATCAGACCGGTCGAATTTCCTGCATACTGACATCGTGAAGACAGAACTGAAGACTGACCAATTGGATAAGTACTCGACTGGTTGGAACACATACCCGACCGGTCGGCTGGGGTAACCGATCGGTTGGCTGAGTCGGCAGTTGCGTGATTCAGAAGCTCTATTTTTTCTGGATTGCCTTGTGTGCTTCCTTATCCTTCGCGAATCATTGACGGAAAGGACTCTAGGGTTCCTCCTTATATAAGAAACACCTCTCCATGAAGATCAATAGCTCTCGAGATCAAAACCCTAGTATACTTAGAGAGATTTCATCTTCCCATAAGGTATTCTGCTCTTGAAAGTTCTGCAATGTCTCCTTCTGAGTTCCAGTTTGCTTCTCCACTGTGCGTGTTCGTCTTAAAGTGGCTTCAAGGCATGAAGATCAATCCAGAAGACAGTGAACGATGTGTGCATCAACAAGAAGAGCTCCAGTCCCTTAGGTTGTGTTCAACTGGGTTAAAGGGTAGTAAGTAGTCTTGTAACTTTTTCTTCATAGTAATTGTTCTTGATGTACCGGTGGTAGGTCCCGTGGTTTTTTTCCTGGTTGGGTTTTCCACGTAAAAATCCTGTGTCCATCTATCTTGATGATTGTTTGATTGTTTGTGATTTCTCATTGCTCATATCTGCATAGCATACATCAATTGGAACATTAACCTGTGTCAAGGTTTCGAGTTCTTCATTAATTATACCCAAAAGCTAGAAAATGGAAACCTCCAACATATTTGAAAGTGATGCAGGGACTCCAAGTTAGCTTGGAGTACATCGACTCAAAGCTTTGGCGAGTCCAAGGTAGCTTGGAGTATATGGACTGCAAAGTACGTCATGATTCTTCACAGAAACTAGAACTTTTAAATCTCAAGAGTTTCTAGATACTCCAAGTACTTTTTTTTTTAACTCTAAGGAGATAAATCTCCTATCCAATTGTCACGCCCCTAAATCTAAGCTGAATCCAAACCCAGTTCTAAAGGTGTAAAAATTGGAGCCAATGAAAATTTTTTTTACATAAACGATACAGGCCCCAATTCCAGGTGGATCAAAGTCCTTCGTGAGGCAATGCTTGGTGATCAAGCAACTATAATCACACGCGGAACTGAAACCTATAATCATCGCAAATTAATATCATACATCAACCAAAGAACAAATCTCAATAATAATAAAGTCAAGGTCAAGTGCTTTGAAACATAGTAATTAAAGTTATAATTCCAAGACAAATAAATTTAATGAATAAACTAATGGCCTCAAACATGGCGTTAGTACATAATCTAAAGTTTCTGATCTCTGCACCAATTCTAAGACACCTCAGATAATGTCATTGGTACTCCACTCAACAACTCCGTCATCTGGCAAAATCTCCTGCGTCGCTTGACCTCCGGTTCGATACTAGTAACAGAACCTAGACATCAAAAGTAGTGGGTCAGATTGATGTAATCTTGCATAAGGGTAAACTGCAAGAAATGATGTTTGTTAATTAATTTAAAGTATATATTACAATCTGCCCCAAAACATACTGAATGCAGACCCAATGACATGAATGCATAGAATCGGGTGTCCCTGTAGATACAATACACCAAAATGGGTACTCCCGCAAATATAATATACAACAACGGGTATTCCCGCAGACAGATAAACAAAAATAGATATTCCCACAAACAGATAAACAAAAATGGGTATTCTCGCCAGATCTAACAAATGGCATAACTGTGTACCATATTCCACAATACACGCTGACCTGATGCCGTACGTCCACCTTCGAACTACAGTCAATCAAATATACATATATATAAATATATATATTTATAAATACATACATCTAACAAAGCAGAATAAACCATGATATGAAACCCTTAATCTCAATATTCAACCCAATATTAATTTGAGTATTTAGACTTTTAAATTTGAAAGTGTATTATGATCGTTTATTAATTCAATTTCTCTGAGGATAAGCACTAATCCACCTAACGGTCATAGTTAGTTAAATATATACATGAGAACCAATCCTCTTTCACAATGGAAATATATATGAGTCTACGATGCCAATATCCTACTGTCGATGTCTATCATGTGGTGCATCCTGAACCTTACATTCCCATCCTGAACTCAATTCAATTCTTAAGTGAACATTCAACCAATTCCCTCAAAAAAAAAAAAAAAGAAATCCAATTATGTATAGTTAATGTATTTTACAAATTTGGTAAAAGATTTTCAAATTCCAAATCCAAATTTAAATCAAATTATGATAAAAAAAGCGGAAGGGAATAATTAATTCCTTAAATATTATTGTCGTGTACAAATACACCTTATTATTTTATACAAAACAAAAGGTACAAATCCTGGATCCCAGTTCAAAACCTAATTCAAATTAAAAATCCAAATTAGAATTATAAATACATTCTAATTAAGATTTAATCACTACCAAATACATCTTAGTTAATTTCTAATTAATCTAAATAAAAAATTAATCACAATTACATTATTCCCAATTAAATTTATAAAGAATCCTAACTAAATTTTCTAATAATATCGAATCAATTAAAAAAATAATTTAATAAAATTAGATCTCTATTAGTATACTAGACCATTAATCAAAATACAACATTTTAAACTCTTTATAAATAATATCCTAACTTAATTATTTATTTAATATTACATACATATATATTAAAAAAACTAGCCCAGCCCATTGGGCCGGCCAACCACGGCCCGCCAGCAAGCCCGGTCTGCTGGCAAACTAGGTCTGCCAATAAGCAGCAACACAGGCAGCAAGGCTGCACTGCGCTGTGGCGTTGCGCTGCGGCGCTGCTGCAAGTTTTTTTTTAAATAAAATAAATCAAATCTGTATTACCTAAGACATGAAACCTATTCAAGCAAATCATATTTGTTTCAATGAAAAAAAAATCTTCATCCTTAGTTTCTAACCCAAATCATTAAACCCAAAAAAAAAAAAACTCATAATTAGAGTAGGTGATTCAAGAAAACAACTAAGAAGACATTGTTTATGGTTATCCACTTGCCTGGATCTTGATGCCCAAAGCGAATTTGAAGATCCCACCATAGTTTCTACCTGAAGAGCTTCTAAACCTTGGTTGTAGAGGAAATGAAGAAGATGGGAGAACAAGAAAGACCTTAAGGTTTATATTATATAAGAGTTTATCTAAATTACAAGAAAGGGCTCCCTGTTTTCCAATGAGTTTTACAAAATTTCAAAAAAAGACTTTTTAGTTTAAAAGGGTTAAATAACTCAGGCCCAAGGCCCAAGAGTGCTTTAGCAGTCCATCTAAATCCTCTCAACCCAACTCAAATCCGACAAACCAACTCAACCCAAACATCAAAATCTGGGGCCTGACACAACTACAGGAAGGCCCAAAATCTATTCTAAGATTTCATTGTATCATTATACATGATTAATAAGAGCCCATTTCATGAAGTTTAATTTTTTCGTGGTTCCATGACGGAGGAGCACTTGTTAACATGTATAATGGGCTTCCCTTTCTGGTTGCAATTCATCATCAAAATTAAGACTTAAGAGTAGCCCTCCAAGACTGACCCGTGGCCTGTCAATGGGCTATTGGAGTTGGCTAAAGCCAGTCGTTATCAAATCACTTGAAGAGTCAGCCAAAGCCAACCCCATCACCTACCCAGCTAGTCGCCAACACTAATTTCAGAGGCAGATCCAATGACAGAACTTCAGAGTCAACCCAAGTTAACCACTTTGCAAGAAGTAGGAGGCATCCAATGCTAACTCCATTTCTAAAATGGACCTTTTTTCATGTAATTGAATTCCTAAATTTCTAAAAGTTCCTTTGAACTTTATCACAAGTAACTCGAAATGTAAAATCACGTGCTTGGCTAACAATGATATCTTCGCTCACCTGTTCATTTTTTTCTTTTTCTTCACAATTAAGCGGGGATATCGCCGCCTATGTTAGATTTGAGGAAAATTACGTGCTTGGCCAACAGCGATATCCCGGCTCACCTGCTCATTTTTTCTTCTTCTTCACAGTTAAACAGAGATATCGCCACCCATGTTAGATTCAGAGAAAAAAGAAACTTTGTTTTTGGATGGTGGTCGCATAGGTGATGGTGGTTGGATGGTGATGATGGGTGAATTGAAGATGGTGGTGAAAGAAAAATGTTAGAGGTTGAGGTTGCTTGAAATGTTGTGACCTAGAATGGTAAGGAAATGGGACACAAAGGAAATGAGATAAGATACTGATAGGTTAAAGTGCCCGTAAAGTGTTTGACAAAATGATTGAGAGGGAGAACTTGGACAATATGCATGGAAAGTGTAATAGCTTGAGACATGCTTATAGGGTATTTGATGAAATAACTAAGAGGGACTTGAGATTGAAAAGAGAAAAAAGAAAATGAAAGAAAGAAAAATGGATGTGGAAGATAATGTATTTAGATGGATATATATGATACCGCGGTGTTTTGGTAATAAACTACTACTTGCACCCAAGTCCAAGATAATGAAGTCATCATATCGTAAAGGAAAAGGAGGAGAAGGAAGGAGGAAGAAGGATGAGGAAGAAGAAGCTCATATATGTGAGTAAGAGGGGATATCACCACTCAGCAAAACAAAACAAAAAAAAAAAAACAAAAACAAAAAGGGCCCATGGGACAATGAAGTCATCATATCATCGAGGAAAAAGGAGGAAGAGGAAGGAGGAAGAAGGATGAGGAAGAAGAAGCTCATATATGCGAGTGAAAGGGGATATCACTACTCAGCAAAACAAAAAAAAAAAAAAAAAACCAAAAAGGGCCCATGGAACCAGTACTGTGATTACATATATTTTAGGTCCTTTTTGATTTATAGGGAGTCTAAAAGGATTTTTTTGGTAAAATCTTCTAAAAAGAAAAAGGAGAAATAAGATTATGGCACTTAAACTCGATATGGCTAAAGCCTACGATAGGATGGAATGAGATTTTCTAGAGAAAGTGTTGAAATCCATGGGTTTTCATCTTAAAGTTGTGAATTTAATTAAAGAATGCATCTCTTTTGTTTCTTTTTCTATTCTTTTAATGGGTTCCCCATATGGAAATTTTAATCCAACTCGTGGTCTAAGACAGGGGAATCCTTCCTTTATCCCCTTATCTATTCATTATGGGAGATGAAGTTCTTTCTATGATATTATTAAAAGCTGAAATTGAAGGAAGAATTCACGGGGTGAAAGTTTGTAGGAATACCCCAGTGTTTCTCATTTATTTTTTGTTGATGACAACTTCATATTTTGTAATACTTATATCAAAGAAATTAGAGAGGTTAAAGATTTTCTTAATAACTACTATTCCATGTCGATCGGGATAGATGGTTAGTTTCAATAAATCAATATCTTACTTTAGTAAGGGTGCATGTCAATTAAGATGTAAGAACCTTTCTACTATATTAGGAGTTAAAATCATGAATGAAAGTGAAAGATATCTAGTGAATCCAATTCTATTTAAAAGAAAAAAAATCTTTGTTTTGATACTCTTATCTTAAAAAATAGAAAAAAAAAATTCAATCTTGGCAAGTAATTTTTTTGTTTCAAGTGGGGAGGAATACTTTAGTTAAATTTCTGGTTTCCTCTTTGCCAGTTTACTGTATGTCAGATTTTCAATTACCTAATAAAACTCTACTTTCCATAGACAAAATGATGAGAAATTTTTGGTGGGGGGATGGAGTAGACAAAAGAAAAGTCCTCACCATTAAGTGGAGTGACTTATGTAACCCCATAGAGGAAGGGGAGCTAGGCATAAAAAAATCTAAAGAGAATAATTTAGCTTTGCTAGCCAAAACTACTTGGAGATGTATTACTAATGATAACCTTCTTTCTACTAAAATCATCAAGGCTAGAGACTACCCAAAAAATTCTATTTGGGAGGCTAAATTCAAACTTGAAAACTATTGGTTTTGGAGGAGATTTGTAAATGCGGTGAATTTTACCAATAATAATGTGGGATGGGCTTTTAGAGGTGGTACAGATATATCAGTTTGGAAGTGCAAATGGATTCCATGTGAGAATGGGCTTAGAAAACCACTTTCACAAATCTCGGTTCCAGATACCAAAATTAAAGACATATGAAACAATGAATAAATCCTAAAACTCTACCATTTTATCGATAGTTTTTCAACAATCTAAAGGATGTGGAGGATGTAATTAGAATCCATATCCCAGAAGCTGAGTTAGTTGATAGGAGGGTTCGGCCTTTTACTAAAGATGGAAACGTTTCTACTAAATCTGCTTACAAATATCTTACTTGCTCCAACAATGTTAATAATAATGACATTGCGAATTTGAAGCAATTTTGGAAATACAAAGTTTCTCAAAGAGTCCTCTTTGGTTAGAAAAGTCTCCATAAAGCCATTCTTGTAAAAAAAATATGGATTGACAATAAATTTGGTGGGGGCTCTACCATTTGTCCTCTTTGTAACACGAAGGAGGAAATTGTAGAACATGCCCTCTTCTTTGTGATCATGTTAGAACAGTGTGGTCATTGTGGAATAGTGGAAGAGCCTAGAAAATCTAACTAAAGACAAGAGGACAAGAGAAGGTCCTAATATTGCCCTTATGTCACTAAATATTTGGTGGGGTCTTGTGGAATACCAAGAACAATTTTATCTTTAATAACATTAGCATCTGTCATAATAAATCTATCAGATTAATCCCAAAGAGTTGCTTATATTCGTGTACTTGGATGTTAATAATAAAGTCATCCCTACCACCTTGATCCAAAGATTACCTCCTTTGGCCTCAAAGGATGAACTAGTCATTCTTTCAGATGCAGCTTTTAATACCAAAGAGGGTAAATCAGCTTTTGGCTATATTATGATCATGAATAAGTCACCTACTCTTGCAAGTGCTCAATGTGTACCATTTCTCTCTTCCCCGAAAAAAGCATAGGGCTATTCTCTTTGAGTTAGAAAAAGAGTCCCAAGTTTGTTCTTCCAAGATTGCAAGTCATTCTGATGCCAAGGAGGTAAGCGATAGTATTAATGGAAAATTGGATTGGACCATAAATCCTATTATTTTGGACATTTACCATCAATGCAGTTGCTTCCCTTCTTTGGAGTTTTTGTTTGTGCCTAGAACTCTTAATGAGGCTCTACTCATATTTTGGCCAAGCACCATACTAAGCTTGGCAAGAGTTTTTGTCGGGACGTTTGTATTCCAGCATGGATTTGAAGCTGTTACCACCATCTAAGTGCTTGTTTGGCTTTTTTTTGTTTTGTTGTTCTTGGTCTTTCTTTTTATAAATGAAGTTTTTTTAGAAAAAAAAAACTATGGGAGACAAATGATCTGATCTCAGGTCAGATCCATCCAGCAGATCGTCTGTAAACAACTATTTCGGGTAAATATGGATCGACTGCCATTGTATAGGACATGACCTTACATCTATTACAAATACTATTAAAACCCATATAATCATCAAATACTTCAATGATTCAAAAAACAATCCAATGTTTAGGAGATGCATAAAAAGATCCTTTATCATTAAATCATCCAAAATGAACATAACTTAAGGGCAAAAACCAAAGCAATTAGCAGAAGGAAGTGGCCTACCTAAGGTGGTTCAACATATGCAATGAATAAATGGGATCCCCAATTATATAAAACTAAAAATCCAATAACAAAGACATATGAATTTCCTTTAAGACACCGATTGCAACATAAAGAGACCTTTAGCAAGGACTTGATATTCCTTTCTAAGTTCTATGTAATAACTATAACTAGCAGCCTTCAACAACACCTACTACCGATTGCAACAACAAACATCTACTTGACATTGGCCTTCGGTGTAACCATGGTTAAAGCACTCCTAATTGCAGTCCACAATGTCTGAGCACTTCCCTATACAATTGCCTGTTGGGACAGTTCTTGTAATGCTAATCATCTTCTTTCTAATGTTCATCACTCCAGAAGCTGCAAATAGATCAACATTGAAAACATGCAAACAGCTTAATTAATAAAACCCCAAAATGATAAAACTTATTTGAAGGGAACCATTGAAAAAAATTCTATGCATCACTTGTGGTTTTTATTTTACAGATGATGAATTCACAAATTTTGTTTTGTGCAGTGATGAGGAAAATAATTGTAAGAAATCGTGTGGCCCGCATGCCACGGGTCCCACGTCAGATCAAGCAGGGCAGATGCCAACAGAGATACAATCGTTCCCAATAATAAGACTCCCAATAGGATCAGTTGATGTGGGCTTCTGGTGGAAGATGTCTCTAATAAGTGTGACTCTTCAGGACTTATCTATATAAGGATAAGGAAGCCCTAGGGTTTGGGATGAACACTATTATTCTCTTCATTCCCGTAGCAAAGACAAGAGGCAAAGAGATCCACGGAGCTTCCCATCACCGGAACGCACATAGATCTCCGGCCGCGTGACGGAGTCTCCTCATCCGGATCCAACAATAATAAGAGTAAATATTCCCAAAGATTAATGAAATAGAAATCATGGGTCACGCCACTTCCACCATGAACTTTAAACATCCTCAGAACAATGTTAATTTTGGACGGCACTTGTTATTTTATAGCACCAAATATCAGATTTCAGAATTACGAGAGAAAACTTCATGTTCTATATTAAACGGGCACATTTTAGAAGATCGAGAGAGAGAGAGAGAGAGAGAGAGAGAGAGAGAGAGAGTACTTGGACCAGACAATAGGAGGAAAGCCACAAGAAAGACTGCAATGAGAGTTGAGGTACTGAAACGTTGTTGGGCCATGTTTGGCTGTCGAAAGGTTTTTCCTCAAATGATGTGTGAGTATTGTGGCCTTTGGCCATTTTTAGAGGTTAATTTCTAGATCTAGGGAGATGGGTTGTCATCTATGTATGGTATGGAATTTGGGAAGATCATTTGCTGGGATTACCTTCAAAAAAATGAGGATATGATTTAAGATTCATGGAGGTTCTCCTACTATATATATAATATTAAGTAGAACTGTGCGAAGCTGACCATATATATATTAAATAGAATTGTGCTAGGTAACCCACCTGAGTAGGTTCCATGCTCCATATAAATAGCTTTGAGATATTTTGGTAAGAAAATACACATACATGTTTATGTGCAATAGTTGTTAAGTTACTTATTTGAAAAAAAAATATATGAGGTTGTGAGTTCAAATCCCTTGACTTGACTTTTTTTTAGTATTTTACAAATGCTCTATATAAAGTCAAAATTAAAAGTAATTTGGTCAAAATTGAATCAAAACCCTTCTCTTTAATCTATTATAATATAAATATAATATGCGAATTTAAGTAGAATTGTGGTACGACCTTACTTGAACATGATCTGTTCTATAGGATCGTACACCTATATCCTTACATGCTATAAGGAGACAGGCAATCAAGTCTAGTTGATAAATTATGAACATGCAATCAGAGTGTGATTACCAACTTGGGTCCCTTGTGGCCCAGCAGTAGCGGATTGTTCTCAATCGCTGATGCAATCTGAGTGTTGTGATGGTCGCACGGTTGTTTGATAGACTATATATATATATATGCATGGAATCTGAAGACTCCAACTAAGTTTTGTTCTCAATCTATGGTATCAGTCTAGCCTATATGTGTCTTCTCTGCAAAGGCAGCTTAGAAACAAAATCACATCTTCTCTTCCTACATTAGTAATGTTTTTTTTTTAGACCGTTGAAATACACCTTCAAATCTCATGTTTACGTAGCATTGTGTTTTTTTTTATTATTTTTGTGTTTATTCTTTAACTTTGGACCCTTTTCTTTTACTTATTTTTTAATTTTATTTCTTCTGTTTTTGGCTCAAGTCATTAAAGTTATCAAGAATTCCTTTAGTTTTATGCTGATTTTTGTGGATGGGCCTATATATTTGACATCATTTTTCATTGTAGTGTTTTTTATCCATCTCTCTCTCTCTCTCTCTCTCTCTCTCTCTCTCTCTTGTTATGGAACCCTAAAGTTTAGTAAAAATTCGTTTCATTTTTTCTATTATAAACCCTTGTACTACACATTCAAACCCATTCAATTGTTCTCTGAGGTATAACCTTATTTAAGATTCCTAAGACATATTGACAACAAAGTTTGACGATCAGTTGCTTTTGCTTATTGTTTTTTTTTTTTTTTTTTGTTTTTTGCTTTAAAACCTGACACTAATGTTCCATATTAGCAATTTTTTTTGTTTATTATTATTATTATTATTATTATTATTATTATTATTATTATTATTATTATTATTATTATTATTTTGTTCTAGACGAGTGCACCTCCAAATACATATATAGCCCAATATATAAATATGTTGAATATTTTAAGCAAGGATCATGAGCATAAATACATGTGTAGTCCTAAGGAATCAAAATGAGATTTAACTAAACATCTACATGTAGTTTCCCAAGTAGTCTAAAGCAGTCTCAAATAAATAAAAAAGTACATTATCCAAAAAATTTTATTTGAATTAGATTTTAGTAAAATTAATTTTAAAAAATATTCCTATTAAAGGGTGCCTTTCTTGTCTTCGTTGTCAAGAAGAGAAAATGGACTATTAATTTTATGAGATTAATTTTGATAGTTTTGAATTTTAAAAATCATATTTTTCACACCTAGTAGATTATCATCTTATCATCAGTTGAAAAGAATTTGGAAATTTGGGGATCCATCCATAAGAATGTACATACCCTTTAATTCAATTTTGCAAGACGTGATGTTAGTATCAAGTCCTAATTTGTCCAAACTTACAAATGGATATGACTCAATATGCAGTCTAAAATCAATTAATTTAGACATGCCTAGTAATCCATGGATTGATAAAACCTACACATTCGCAGCCTACCCTGCATAGGGTTATATCACTTTAGGCCTTGAGCTAGATGTAAAGATAGTTTTGCATCTTGAATTTTTTCAGAGGATAGCTTATGTTTGAAGATCCAAGTGTTTGTGGTAATAACTAGGCCCAAAATTATTGAAAAATTAAAGGGTCATAGAGCTTTTCAATTTGATTTTTTTAAAAAAGAAAAATATTTAAAAAGTGAATAGGAAATATAATTTACTGGGCCTAGGATCGGGTCCCTAATCATCATTTGCTTGCAGTTAGACATAATACCCAGCCAATTCCTTAAGTTACTTAAGATGGGATGTTATTAAATCCTAGTTATCAACACTAATTATATTATTATGATTGATGCTATTTTGAAATCTATTTAGGTTAGCTGCTAGTCTCTGACAATACTTACAAATATTCCAGCATGAACACGTAAAAAGTAGTAAATACCTCATGAAAATCCTTAGAGCTCTTCAATAGACTTTTTTTGTAATCACATAATTAAAGTACTATCTCTTGCAATTCTGAAAGGAAAGGAGAAAAACATAAATACATAATTAAAGTACTATCTCTTGCAACTCTGAAAGGAAAAGAGAAAAACATAAATACCCAAAACATAGAAATCTCTAGCAACCCAAACTTGATCATAAGACAACCCATACAACTCCTTGATGGTTCCATACATGATAAGCTACCCAAGACACATGACCCTTATAATCAATTCCTAGGTAGCTTTCTTACCCTTAGTCCCGGTTTAACTCAATCTAGGATCAAAATCCTAAGTTGTTTATCCTTTTTTTTTTTGTAAAACAAAATTTGAATTTGTTGTTTTCCATTATACGCAGTGGTGAATTTGATTCATTATCGGCTATCTACAATTGCCAATGCTGGGGTTTTGGTGTCATTTGATAAGAGACTAATTTGATCAAAGACTAATAAAGAGATTGAGTGACTTTAAGATGGGTGTGACCTCATCATGTGGAAACTTTGAGAATACGAGTAATTTTTACCCAGCAGCAGACATAGTCAACTTTACACCTCCACAAAGCAACACAAGCACACGCCATTTATGTGGCCACCAAGCACCATAACTGCCACCACGGATCACCATCATTTGTCATCTATCACTACCACCCACACACACATCACATACAGCAAGCGAAGAATGATGGGTATGCGATAGAGAGTTTGGTGAAGGTGGTGTTGGCAGTGCATGTGATGGTAGTGGAACGGTTGTGCAGGGTTGAAGGCAGTGGAGGTGATGGACTGTGTGCAGTGTTGAGTCTAGTTTTAGTTAGTGTTGGGAGGTGAATGTGACACAGTGGTTTTAATGGTGGTGAAGATGGATTGAGTGGGTGGCAGGGTGTTGTTTAATGTGTGAGGTGTAGTTGTGTGACAAAGGTGGTGTGAGTGTGAAAGGTATGGTATGTGTAAGAATGCATGTAATAAAATCCGAATTTTGGTTTATCCCATCAAAACACATAGATGGGACCGACTAAAGAACACCTTAGGCAAGTTTTATTTAAAAAGAAAAGAAAGAAGAAGAGAAAAGAATGGCCACCTAACTATAAGCCAATCTCATATGCACACATGCACCATCATATTCCCTTGGATAATCCGAAGGCCTAGAATTTACCACATAAGGAAAGCGATACTAGCTGATAAGTATGAGAACTCCTACCTTTGTAAACTAAAACAGAAAAAAAAAAAAAAAAAAGTGACATCACCAGCAGACTATTTGTTGAAAACAAACAATATCACCAAATGGATAATCTAACATGATCATGTGCCAATAACAGAGAAGTTTACGGAAGAAACATATACAAATAATGAGATAATAAACAACAAAATATATTCCCATTTCAATTATACACTTGGGCATGTAACTCCGATCCTGTTAAAGAAGATATCAATGCCATTATAAGCAGTTACCTCTACACTGATTTATTTTCTTTATTATTATTATTATTATTATTTTGGTTCTCAGTTACCCTGTTTCGTTTGATCAAAGTGTAAGTTGATAGTCCACACTAGTCAATTTTTTGTTTTGGGTACTTGATGATTTGAGTGAAAGTTTGGGGTAGTAGGCATGCTCAAGTTGGGTCGACAGAAAGTAAATGTCATGTGACATTTGCAGTCTGGTTGATAGTCCAAAGTAGTTAATTTTTTGTATTGGGTACTTGATGCCTAATCAAACAAATCTCATATCTTAGTTTTTCAAAGTTTTCTCAATATATTAAAGGAATCTATGGCTGAAATTTTAAATCGTAGCCATTCTTAGCCTTCTTAAGATAATTGGCAGATTGGATCATAATATTGGGGCCAACAGAAATCTAGAAGAATACATTTAAAGTTCTGATGTATTCAAAAATTTCTTGAGATCCATGTAATTTCAACGGTCCATATTTGATATTCTAGCCGTTATTGAGGTTATAAATATTTATAATGGTTCAGATATTCTTGCTAAAGTGATCCATAATGTTTTTGAAAAAGGGGGGAAACCGGACCGCAATTATCACGTGAGAACCCAGCCAAGCCTTAAGTTAGAGTACATTAACGGCTCCAATATTTTTTTAATGATTTTGCTGAGGTCCACAACGAAAGTCTAAAGTTTTGGCTCATAGTCGTTTATAACTTTCTAAAGAAGATGAATGG
Organism: Sextonia rubra; assembly: GCA_037013555.1. Taxonomy (NCBI): domain Eukaryota; kingdom Viridiplantae; phylum Streptophyta; class Magnoliopsida; order Laurales; family Lauraceae; genus Sextonia; species Sextonia rubra. The sequence goes on along the minus strand of JASUAD010000003.1, from coordinate 7,593,471 downwards.
TTCGGATTGTGATCTGAGGCCCCACAAATGTCTAGAATTACATATTTATCATTGGTTTTTTTTTTAATTTTCTTGAGATGCTTTTAAGATCAACGGTTCAAATTTGGAAGTCTAAACTGTGAATAAGGTTTTAAGTAAAGCTAATGGATCAGATCTTTCTGAACTGGTCCATAACTTTTTTTTTTAGAAAAAAGGTGAAAACCGGACTGGTGGAGGTCTACAGAAACACATTTGCGAACTTGGCACTGCCGCAGTTCACCATGGCAGAGCCAGTCCCACCTAAGTTGATCAAGCACCAGGCCATGAGCTGGACCATTTGGGACCGGTGGTTAATAAGGAAGAATCAAACGCTGACAGGGTTGTTGCAGGCTTGCAGCGGCTGAAAGACAATAGACTGAATGCTTAAAGTATTTTCATGTGGTGCGGATCGTGTCTGCTTTTCAACACCACGTTCCCCAGCCACAAGGGATCTGGCCAGGGAAGTGGCCAATGTAGTAGTAATTCCATACAAATATAAATGTAGTGTTGGGTTTATATTTTGTATTCCGGTTTACCCGGATGAGTCACTGGATTAGCCAGGAACTGGTTTGAGGTCAAAGGCGTTTTGGTAATTGTACCGGGGCTTTCTTGGTGGCCAAAAAAGCGGAGACTATATATGTATTTAGTCTGTAACCCTAGATCTTGCGCAGTTGAAGACAGGTGAGAGCTCTCTTGCCCGTGGTGTTTCCACACCACGTAAGTGAGATGATGTGAGAGAGTGAGAGTCTCTGTGTACTTTACTTGTCATAGTGAAGATGATCGTCTCTGTGCCCGTGGACGAAGTTCTGTTTAGGTGAACTACGTAAATCTCGTGTCTCTTCTTGTGTGTGGTTGCTGTTGGGTTATGTCTTGTATTCCAGTTTAGCCGGATCAGTCGTCTGGTTTAGCCAGAACCGAGACTCAGGGTTAGGGGTATTTTAGTCATTGTGTATGGGTTTTCTTGGTGGCCAAGAAAGCGAGAACTATATATATTGATGTATTGTAACCCTAAATCCTGAGGGGGATCGAGATGGGATCATAGTAGATGAGTTCTCTCCTCCCGTGGACGTAGGCATGGTTGCCGAACCACGTAAAACTGCTGTGTCATATGTGTGATTGCTTGATGGGTGTGATTGCTATGTGTTCATCGTGGTAGATCCGTAGATCGCAGGTAGTTTCCGTTGTGCCGCTTTTCCCAACAAGTGGTATCAGAGCCAGGTTGAGATCTCTCGGATTTTGTGATTGACGGATCGAGAGCTTGGAGCTTGTGCGCGAAAATCGACAGTAAGGAGATCTCGGAAACAGAGACGAAGAAGAAGATCGGAGCAACCCCTCTCTTTTGTGAAGAAAAGGGCTGGATCTGAGTTCTGTGGCAGACAGATCCACAGATCGAAAAATAGAGAGCGCCGTTGCTGCTGCTGCCATCTCTCTCAGTCGTCGCCGGGGTGTTGTTCGCCCGACGCTGCGTCGCCGTCGCAGAAGTCCGCCCGTCCGCTGCCGGATCGAAGAAAAAAAAAAAAAAAGAACTGCAACTCACCTGTGCCGCTGCCAGAGATCTCCGGCCGCCCGCACGTCGCCATCATCGTCGCCGTTGCAGTCGCCGTGCCGTCGCCCGCCTCGCCGGACCAGCCGCTGCGCCGGAGCCTGCCGTAGCAGGCCGTTGGATTCGCCGCGTCTGCAACTGGGTTGCAAACGCAGCGCCCAGCGACAAGTTGAAGACAACCCAGATTCCTGGTTTTGGGTTTCGGGTCAGGTCGTTTCGACCTAACCCGCGGTGACGGCCCAGTCAATCAGAGACTGCAAGTCGGGTCGGGTCGAATCGGGTAAGACCTGACCCATGTGCGCAAAGAGTCCAGCAGCAGGAGTGCAAGCCAGGTCGGGTCAGGTCGACCTGGTCCGTGTACTAGAAGCCCAGCAGTGACAGAAGAGCAAGTCGGTTCCGGGTCAGGTCGGACCGGAACCCGGTTCGCCAGAGAAGCCCAGCACAGCAGTTCAGTTCAGTTCCGGGTCAAGTGAACCTGACTCGGATCCGTTTTCAGAAGCCCAATTTGCCAACAAGCCGCGACGTCAGCAGTGACGTCAGCACGGTCAACAGGCAGGTTTGACCATATTCAACGGCTGAAATTGTTTCTGCGATATCTTAATCGTCCGATGTCCGATCGGAGATCCATTTGCGCCTACGGACTCGCTGTGAGGAGATCTACGCGTTTGTGGAAGAAGATGGGCTGGTCAACGGTCAACATGGATGTTTGACCAAATGGAGTGTAGAGAATTAATTCTGCGATATCGAAGCCATCCGGAGTCGGATTTCAGATCCGTTTCTTCCAGCGTGCTCACGGTGACAAGATCTACGAGGTTGATAAAAGATATTGGCAGTTTGATGGGCAGAAATTGGGGGACTGAAGAAACTGACAGATTCACGATGATAGCAATGGATTCAAGCATCACGGGCCAGATTGAAGTGTTTGATGGAGAAACGACTTCAGAGATTGGCAGGATAGAGTGTTAGACTCCGTGATACAGCCATGATTGAAAAGTGTTACTTGATGTCAAGAATGGTAGATTGCTCCAAGTACTTTGATAGAAAGCTTAGATCCGCGTCGAAGGGATCGGGAAGGAGCGACATGCCAAAGTGGAAAGAAAAGGAATCAGAATCAGAAGGAGGTAGTGTGCAACAAAGTTCGGATTCGGTTGACAAGGAATCAGTTTTGGTCACTACAGGTTGATAGGGGATGCTTTTTCAGGTGGAGCAGTGAAGGAGACATCAAATAACAGGGGAGAAAATCTGTGGTTCAGGTGGAGTTAGATGCGACGGATCATCGAAAGATGGATTAATGGATCTTCGATGATATCATCTAGCGGAAATCCAGGAAACCCTGAACGGAGATGATTTTCTCGGGAAAAGGTAGTTTTGTTCAGGTCAGAGTAAGCCGGTTTAAGCATCGGGTCATACCTAACCCGCATGTACTGTGCCCAACCCACCAGAACAGACTATAACAGGACAGTTGCAGGTTTGACGGAAAGAACACCGGAATGGAGACAGAAGGAAGGATTCACAAGGTACCAGTGAGATCCAGATTCAGGGAGGTCTTCGGTTTTGTCTTGACGGACGGAAGTTAGGTTCATTGTGTTGCAAGGATGCATGCATGTGGCAACAAATGGAGAGCACTTCGAAGGTTCAAGACGGTGGTGTTGAGGTCAAAGGAGGCAACTGTGGCCACGCTAGGTCGTAGCGTGTGCAGAGACGTACCCTTCAGCAAGGTACGTGAAAGACATTACCAGGTATCTCAAGGTGGCTCTGAGGATTTGCGGAATCCAAGCCAAGGTGGAGATTGTTGGGTTATGTCTTGTATTCCGGTTTAGCCGGATCGGTCGTCTGGTTTAGCCAGAACCGAGACTCAGGGTTAGGGGTATTTTAGTCATTGTGTATGGGTTTTCTTGGTGTCCAAGAAAGCGAGAACTATATATATTGATGTATTGTAACCCTAGATCCTGAGGGGGATCGAGATGGGATCATAGTAGATGAGTTCTCTCCTCCCGTGGATGTAGGCATGGTTGCCGAACCACGTAAAACTGCTGTGTCATATGTGTGATTGCTTGATGGGTGTGATTGCTGTGTGTTCATCGTGGTAGATCCGTAGATCGCAGGTAGTTTCCGTTGTGCCGCTTTTCCCAACAGTTGCTTCGTGTTGATCTTGTGAATGATGTATGTGCCCAACGGTTGATGTTCAAAATCATAACAAGTGGTATCAGAGCTGAGGTGGTGTTCCTCGGGTTTCTGAGCGAGGTGGAGATCACTCAGTGGCTTGGATGTTGTGCATGGAAGATCAACGGATCGGATCTTCTCGGAGGATCCGGAGTTTTGCGATTCTCGTTGTAGAAAAATCAGAGATCATGGGTGATCTTTGGTTGGGCCACGGATTGGAGTTTCCAATTGGAGAAGAAAAAGACGAGATTGGGTTCTCCGATTTAGGTAGGATCGGAGGACAAAGGATTCACAGGTTGTTTCAGATCTCTCAGAGTCAATAGCTGCGATTGTGATCCATCAAAGGGCCACACACACAGATCGGAAGAAGAAAGAAATTGGGTTCTCAGGTGTTACTCTACTTTTCGGGAAACAGAGAAGAAGATCAACTATCTGTTAGGCACAACAAGGTTGTGCTACAGATCTTCAACGGAGAAGATAGAGGGGTTTTTTTTTGCTGCCGGTTCTGAGGAGGAAGACCAATAGAAAAAAAAAACAAAACAAGAAAAACGTCACTGCCGTTACTTTTCTCTGTCACCGCCGTTAGTTTTCTCTGTCACCGCCGTTCACCGCCCGCCCCCCGATAGTCGCCACGAACCACTGCCGCTGGTCGCCAGACCAGCTGCGAGCCAACCGGACCAAGCAACCGAAGCTGGAGCAGACACGGCCTGACTATTCCGTCTACAACCGGGTTGCAGAACTGAGCGTGAGGTTGAAGACACTCACCGTTTTGCAGGTTGGGTTCCAGGTTTCGGGTCAGGTCGTTTCCACCTACCAGTGGTGAACCCAGCAGCAAACACGGGTCAGTTGGGTTTTGGGTTGGGTCAGTTTGACTTGACCCGTGGAGTAGAAGCCCAGGCAGCAGAACCCAGAGCAAGTCGGTTCCAGTTCGGGGTCGGGTCAGGTCGCAGTCGACTTGACCTGTTAGCAGCGAAGCCCAGGCTAGAAAACAGGTTGCGGGCCTGGTCGGTTGGGTCCGGTCGACCTGGTCCGTGTACTAGAAGCCCAACCCAGCAGCTCAATCCAGCAAGTCAGCCAGTTCAGGTTGGGTAAGACTTGACCCGTGTGCGCAAAGTCCGGCCCAATTTGCCAGCAAGCCGTGACGTCAGCACAGTCAACAGCCAGATTTGACCAATTTCAACAGTCGAAATTGTTTCTACGATATCTTGATCGTCCGATGTCCGATCGGAAATCCGTTTGCACCTACGGATTCGTTTCAAGAAAATCTACGCGGTGAAAGAGGGTGATTGGTTGTCTAATGGTCAACAAAGAGGTTTGATAAATCGGAGCATAGAAACTTGTTTCTGCGATAATAAAACCATCTAGAGTTGGATTTCAGATCCGTTTCTTCCAGCGTGCTCGTGTTGATGAGATCTACAACTTTGTGCGGAAATCTAGAGGAGATCTGAATAGATGTGGATTCAGGCTAGAATCGGGTCGACTCGACCTGATTGTTGTTGCAAACCCAATAGTAGGAGTCGCCAGCCTAGTTGCAAAGGGTTTGCTGATTCAAACGAAGTTGTTCGTTTGGGGTTCACATGCTTTCTGGATCGCATGTGATATTGTTCATCTTGCCAAAGCCGGAAAAGCAGCAAGGAGGAGCTGATGCTTCAGCAGTTGTCAAACATATGTTTAATTGATTGGAGGCCCGGTCAAATGGAGTTTTTGACCACTCGGGCAGGGGTTTCTGCAATTGTGAAGTCATCTAGACTTGTATTCCCGATCTGTTTTGCTTGCATGCTTGTGGTGATTGGACCTTCAAAGTGATGTTGAAGATGGGGCAAGATGGTGAGTGATTCAGATATCGATATCACTCAGATTCGTCAATGGATTCGAGCTTTATGTTCGAGGTGGAGTTTGACGAGAAGATGAATTTTACTCAAATTCATGTGCTGGTTCAACATGTCAAAATGTTGAAGAAGACTGCATCGTCGGTGCAGTGACGTACCATTCAGTAAGGTACGTGAAGACATTGCCGGTTTTATCTCCTAGTAGCTCGAGTTGTGGAAATTCAAGCCAAGGTAGAGATTGTTGGGTTTATGTCTTATATTCTGGTTTAGCTGGATGAGTCACTAGGTTAGCCAGGGATTGGTTTGAGGTCAAGGGTGTTTTGGTAATTGTACCGGAACTTTCTTGGTGGCCAAGAAAGCAGAGACTATATATGTATTTAGTCTGTAACCTTAGATCTTGCGCAACTGAAGAGAGGTGAGAGCTCTCTTGCCCGTGGTATTTCCACACCACGTAGGTGAGACGATGTGAGAGAGTGAGAGTCTCTGTGTACTTTACTTGTCATAGTGAAGATGATCGTCTCTATGCCCGTGGACGTAGCCCTATTTGGGTGAACCACGTAAATCCCCTGTCTCTTATTATGTGTGGTTGCTTCGTGTTGATCTTGTAAATGATGTATGTGGACAACGGGTGATGTTCAAAATCACAACATATAGTAGTTAACCCACACACTATTTAGATGTCGTGGTGGCCTGCGATGACGAGGATGACAATGACATTGACATCCCTCTTATATCAATCTACTTCCAGTAATTATAGATGGTAGGCACAATTGCATTTGTTTCAAGATGTAGGAGACCATGTCCAAAGCAAATTTAGCTTTTAAGAATTAAGATCTCATTTGCCGTATATATATATATGTTAATTAACAAGGTTAGCCCAATGACAATGTCGTGAAAGTGATGGTTATTATAATGTGATAGGAAAATGATATGTGGGGGAAGATGAAAAACCTGTTGCCGATGCCGGGAATATTTCTAAGAGAAAGATGGTGGATGGAGACAGGGAAAGTGGCTCTTAGTAATGGGTAGAGAGAGAGATGGTGATGCCCCCGATGTGGATTGCCCCTTCCTCTTCCCTTGTGCCTTTTTTCTTCTTACTCTTTTGCTTGTCAGTGTTGGCCGAGTTATCCTCTCTGCATTATCTTCTCTCTTTTTCTGTCCGTTTTTCTTTTAGTTGGAGTGGGAAGTTATTTGGAAAGTAGTTCTTTAGAGAGAGAGAGAGAGACTCTTGATTCTTGGCTTGGGTCATCAAAATTTTCTGAAATTTCCTTTTCCTAGTGTTCATTTTCGGCGATGGGCCCTTATTTGGGTTAAATTTGTTGCCTAGAATGACTTAACAAACTCAACACAAATGAAATCATTATTTCACTAACGGACTTATGCTTTACTAAGATTTACTTTTGCCCAACCTATTTTGGATAAGGCCCAAGAAAAGGCACACATGTTATGAGTAACCTTATAAAAATTACATGGACAACAAAATAAATAAATTAACGAAAAACATATTGTAGAGAAGTTTCCTCTTAATGGATCGTACATTGAGAGGAAGGAGTTTTCTCTTAATGGATCGTACACTAAGAGAAGGAGTTTTCTCTTAAGAAGGACTCTTGATGCTTGATAGCAACCACTGTCTTGCCTCACCATAGCCACAATGGGCTTACGTCATAATAGCCAGCATATTGCCTCTTACCTGAGGAACATGTATGCAACTGAAAGCCATGAATTACTACCAATCAAGCTTAGATCTATCATTCATTATCACACATACCACATGCACACATGCACCAAGTTACATTCTCACCTAGCAAAAGAAAAAAGTTTAGATCCCGTTTGGGCCCTTCATAAACCAAGTGCAGATAACCCAGTTTAAACAAAGGGTTCATCCTCTTGGAATATATTAAATCCGTTGCTGATGGATGGAAATGTCAGTGAAAACGTTAATGCAAGGTTGTACTGCGAAGATGGAGGTTGAGATGGCACTGAAGGTGAATGGTTGTGTAGTGATGATAATGGTGCAACGTAGTGACGTTGGAGATGGGAAGAAGCGGAGGAAACGTGTCAAGCCTTGGATCATTTAATTATGGGTTCGGCGGGTTTGTCAGGTTTGAGTCGAATTGAGAGGGTTAGATGGATGTGTAATGGCCCATTTTAAAGGTTTGGACCATTACATGCATGGCATTTTGTGATGGGCCCATTGGAGATGGGCTGATCAAACCTTCTTGAGCCTTGGGCCCAAGTCTTGGACTTTTGTGAGCCAAAAGCCCTTTTTTCAAATTACCTAAAACTAACTAAAGAGTAGGGAGTCATTTCTTGTAATTTAGATAAACTCTTGTTTTAACTTAATCCTAATTCTTCCAATCGTTTTCTCTTTGTAAATCATTTTTCTTCTGTTCCTTTTCCCTACAACCATAGACGTTGCAAACAGGCTTCCCAAGATCAAAAGGATCAAAACATCGCCATCTCTTCTCCTTCTTCCCCGTCCCTTATCTGGTTTGATATCGTCTACAACCCTAGTAAGTATCAATCTCTTAGGTTTTCATGTAGTTTCTTTTAGTTTATTAGGGCATGTTCAATAGCTTAAGGAGATCTGTACATTTTCTTGGATCCGTAGGATTTCTAGTAAATAAATCAAATCCAAATAGGGGTTTATGCATGATTGAATCTAACCATAACAGATCTGAGTTTTAGTACAGAGATTCAAGGCAAGTGGATAACTACAAATAATATTTACTTGTACAGTTTATTAAATGCTATGGGTTAAAATATGATTTAGATGGTTGAGTTTGATTTTTAATTCGAAATCTCGAGTTCCAATTGTCTAAGGCTGAATTTCAAGAGAAAATCCAAAAAGGGCCAAAACTGTATGCACCTACGCCTAAGCTACAACTCATTTTCCAGTGCACCAATAATTAAGAGATTGTTCTGCGGTGAGCCTTATGGCTAAGCCATAAATTGAACGACGACTAAGCCATGAGACGGTCACGGTTAGGCTATGAGTGCCAAAAACTTTAACTAAATTAGTAATAGAATAGGTTAGGATTAGTGACCACAACTCAAGGATTCAACTGCAAAGACTACACTACAAGTAAATGATTTCTAGGGGCTAGAATCACGTAACCTTATCTCATACCCAACGAATAATTAATAATCGAATCAGTTTGGGAATTGGGTCTGAATATATAGATGGGTTTTGTCCTGAAGAAAGTTAGCTAAATGTGCACATGAGAATTGGATTAGACTTGGAATGAGAATGCAAGTCCAAGGATGTAACACATAATAGACACCGAAAGTAAGATAATAGCATCTGGGCCCTCATTATCATTGTAAAAGAAGGTTTGTTCCCATGTATATACTTAACTATTTATGACCATTAGGTGGTATAAGCTTACCTTTAGAAGAACGGAAAATATTACATGAGCATAATATACTTTTAAATTATACAACCTTATCATTTTGATTGTTACTAGTATGGGTGTTGTGAGTTATGGATTTCATAGCATAACTTAATTGTGCATCAATCTATATACCTTATGCATCTGTACATATATCTATCTGACCAACTGCAGTTGGAGGTTAACACATGTCATCGGATCAGCATGCATTGTGTGATATAGTATACAACTGTGCTATTTGTTATATCTACAGGGAATATTCATATTTATATATTGTATCTGGCGGGAATATCCGTGTTTATGCATTCATTGTGTTTGCTTAGCATTCATTATATTGGTTTAAGATATGAATGTGAATTATCTAAGTTGAGTAACGTCGTTATTTGTAGTTTACTTCTTGCCAGATTATGTAAATTTGACCACTACTTTAGGTGTCTAGGCCCCGATGCCATTGCCGAATTGGAGGGTCAGGAAACGCAGCAGATTCCGCCAAATAGCAGAGTTATTAAGTGGAGTGCCAATAACATCATCTGAGACGTCTTAGATTATGGATGTGTAGTTTAAACTATTAGACACTTGTAATAAGGCTATGTTTGGAGGCCATTAGTGTAGCCATTAAAATCATTTGTTTTGGGATGATAATTTTAAATATTATGCTTCAGAGTACTTGACCATTGATTAGATTTATTATTATAATTGGTTTATATGGTTGCAGACGATGACCAGCTGCGCAGTATGTGGACTCTTTGTTTCCGTGTATGATTATAGTTGCTTCATCAACAAGCATAACCTCACGAAAGACTTTGATCCACATGAAATTGAGACCCATGTTGCATATTCCAAAAAATTCTAAATTGACCCTGATTCTCACACCCCTAAGACTGGGTTTAGATCCTGCCCAATTTTGGGGGTATGATAAAATGTGAAGGAGGGTAGGCTTTTGGATGATGGTAGAGGTTGGCCAAGGTAGGTCCTGTGGTAGCGACAATGAAGGTGTGGTTGGAGATTGGTTTGGCAATGGAGAGAAGAAAAACAAAGAAATAAAGATATGAGAGTAAACTTATGGCAGGAGAAGAAAACCTGCCTTCAGTTGGTGGCCTTGGGCGTTGCTCAAGACTAGAGAGGAGGGAGTCGACCCTAGTGAGGATTGCTCATCATTTTATTCCCTTTTCTTCTTCGCCTTTTTCTCTCTTTTTTTCTTTTCCCTTCTTTCCTCTAATGTCCAATCTTCTTCCCTTCTATTTTTATTCTTTTTTTTTTCTTTTCTTTCTTCTCTATTTTCTTTGTTTCTTTCTTCAACAAACACTATCACAGCCTATTACTATTCTATCTCCCCACTTCGGCCATGTCTCCCCTTCTTTCTATATTCTCCTTTGCTTTTGGATGGGGAACATGTAAGACACGTCTCATTTGGAGATATGGGCCTAGTTTATGTGGCCCAATATTGCCACGAGCCCATTAAGTCCATTAACAGTTTTGGAACTTCCCTAACCTATCAGTAGTTATCAATTTAATAATATTGGGAATAACTACCCATTCTCTCAGTTATGGTGATACGCCTCTTTGATGGGAAGAGGGCATGCATGATGTTGGTGAGAGTGACCCTAATCTTATACATGAAGAAGTCTTGCATAGATTAGAAGATAGGACTTTTTCCTTTTGAACAAGATTCAAAGTTTCTTTGATCTTCAAAGGCCTAAGAGGAAATCAATTTAATCACCATGATAGCAGGTAAGTTCCATTATATTTCGCATTATGCTTAAGAACAATCAAGACTGGTGGGGTTTGAAATTTTGGAAAAATCTGATCGGACCGTTGTTTTTGTTACGTCACCGATTAGATGTGAGGCTTGCCATCTCTCACATCACCTTTTTCTCATACTAACCAATTTAGTCATAGGAGAGGTGAAAGAGAGAGCATAGAAAGAAAAACAAATGGGGGAAGTTGGAAATGTGACCGTGAGAATGAATACAAGGACGAGTGCAGGTGAGAGGGAGAGAGACGTGAGGAGGGGGGGTGGGAAGCGGCGTGTTGAGAAAATGCCACCTATTTTCTTAATTTCCTCAAAAATTTAGAAAATTAAGATTGGGGGTTTGGGGAGGTATCACTAACTGATGTAAAGCCACTTCTGCCACTTCTAAATAGTATGTTAGATTTCAGCTTCAGCGTAGTGGTTCCAACTTGCCACTAACCCATTTGCCTCAGCTCTTTCAATCAATGTGATCTTTCGATTAATTGGATGATCATATAATTTGACATCTTCTACATTTAAAACAGAAGAATGTTTGCTTTTTATATATATCTTCATGATTTTTCTTTCTTTTTTTTTTTTTTTACAAATGCATGCTTAGATTTTGACAAGGCCTTAAAAGGGCTCCTTTAGTTTGTTTATGTACTAAGTTTTTTTGTAACTAACAACGAAGTTACTTAGAGCCCTTTTTCTCTATTTTTGACCAATTTATTTTAAGAAGATCATTTCTTTCTTGAATTAAATGATACAAATATAATTTTGTCTCTTGAAATTTAATAGTTCTATATATATATATATATGTATATTTACAAATAGGAGCTTTTGCTTTTGCTTTTTCTTTTTTTTTATTATTTTATCTTTTACAAATGCTTGCTTACATTTTGATGAGACTTTAAAAAGGCTCATTGAATTTGTACATTTACCATGAATTTGTACATTTACCAAAATTTTCCATAACTAACAATGAAATTGGATAAAAATTAATTAAATCCCCTCTTTTCCATTTTGACCATTTTACATTATAAAGCTGACTTTTCCTTTGAATTTAAAGATAAAAATATAAGTTTGCTTCTTAAAATATAATAGTTATATGTCATACCAGCAACTCAGTGCTCAACTACCCTAAATATCACTAAATTTAGATTGGATGCTTGTTAAATAACTCCATTTTCAGATTTTTATCAATTTTCTACTATTTTATATTTTCTAATTGTTTAAAAAGAATTTAACATATTTTAGGACCGGCACGACCGTACTGGTTCAGCACAGGTGGCACCGACTAATTCCAATCTGGACCGGCACCAAAACAAAGGTAGGGGATGAGCTTCTACCTACATCAATACTTGATACATGTTAATGTTACCTAGAATCAACTTGAACAGAGCTGCTTCTTCTTTTTTTATTTTTTAACTTTTCATGGCAGGGTTGTCGGATGATATTTAACCTTTATCCATTAGGCACACACATGGCACTGCAACACACCTGCTCCAAATAAATTTGTGATGCACGGTGGACCCATAGGCTCACACATGGGCAAAAACTACTTAGGACTTTTTATTCTTTCATAATTAATTATTAGTGGTTTCCTAATTTTAATTAGTTGATGAGTTGTATAGGATAGAATCTAATTTACTTTCTTAGTTTGATTGGGTAAGTTAGCTCCTAAGTTTTATTTTACTCTTTATATGGCATTATAGAGATTAATTACATTCTCATAGTTGATGATTAATAGAATTGAGTTTATCTCTTTTGAGGTGGATCCTCATTTATAGTCTGTGGAGACACGAGTTTTGACATTTCTACATAAGCCTTAACTCCAAGTAACCTGATGAGTAAATTTAAAATCTAGGTAGGTTATTGAGTGGGGTACTTTCTAGTTTTAATTGAAGGTCATGTACGGGTTTACATTCATGCATGTTGGGCTCTGGTTGACTTGGCTCATTTGATTCAGAAACCAATATTAACCATATTAAAAAATGGCTCTTTAATTTAAAGAAGTGAGTCCCACATTGCTCATGGGGCCTATCTAGATGCATGATTACCGATGAAGGTAATGAGGATCTAATGGTTTCATCCTCATATTCATACAATTGTGACTACTAGGTATGAATACGAGTTTGATTATTTGTTTGCAGCTATTATATGTCAGCTAATAATTCCCTAGAAATCTATCATGGATCCCATATAATGATTATTTAATTTTGTTAACAAGAATCTCGACCACTCCAATGACATATACTAAATTTTAATTTTAATAGATGAAGATCTCACCATTCCGTTAAGCCTATATAGTGTTTTTTTTTTCTTTAAAGAAATAATGTTGTATTTTAGTTCCTAGATCGTCTACACTTATGAAATCAAATTATTTTTTATTTTCATTATAAAAACTAAATGATATACAAGATATAGGTATTTTGTTTTTAATTAAGAGCAAGAAAAACAAGTGGTGTTGGCAACATAGTCCCACAACATGCCCAAGGATCAATCCTTTAGTTCCTCAGGTGAAAGTATCACTACTAAACCACTAGCCCAGCTGGCAAAAATTAAAAAAGGGGAAAAGAAAAAGGATGTGTTAACCTCTGAGCACTATTTTTTAACACTACCAGCCTAAAACACTAGGGAGACAAATGATCCGATCTCAGGCCAGATCCATCCACAACGTCAATACACAACTATTGTGGGTCCAGCCCTTTAAGAGTATTTTTGATAAATACGGATCCACCGCCGTTCTATTACGAATATTGGTATAACCCATATAATCATCATATACATTAATCAATCGATAACCATCTAATGTTTAGAAGATGCATAAAAAAATCCCACGTCATTAAATCATCCAAAACCAACAACTAAATGCCAAAACCCAAAGCAATCAGCTTAAGGAAGTGGCCTCGCAAGGTGGCTCACCACATGCAATGAAGACATGGGATCCAAAAGATCAGAACAATGTATAATTATGAAAATCTGAAAATACAATAACAAGGAAATTATAATTTCCTTTAGGACACTAATTGCAACATAAGGAGACCTCTAGCGAAGGCTTGATATTCCCTTTATTTAATAATTATTGTCAACAGCCTTCAACACCTTCTAATGAGTGCAACAACAATCATCTTCTTGACATTGGCCTTGGGTGTAGCCATGGTTAATGCACTCCTGATTGCAGTCCCCAAAGTCTGAACACTTCCCTAAACAATCGCCTGATGGGATGGTTCTGTCAATGTTAATCAAGTTCTCTCCAATGTTCATCACCCCGGAAGCTGCAAACACATCAACATTGAAAATAGTATACCAAAACTTAATTTTAAGGCACCATTGAAAACAGTTAACACAAAATATATATCATACGTTTTCTATGCACATCCATGGTTTAAGGAGTAAGAGTGTAAAGAACCCTCAAGATAAACAATAAAAAATGAAAATCATGGGTCAAACAACTTCCCCCTTGAACTTCTTTAAAAATTCTTAGAAGAACATTGATTTTGGACAACACTTCTTTTTATTCACATCGAATATAAGATTCATAGACCGTTAGTATACCACCTCACCCTAGATGCATGTATGATATTATCTGCTTTGGTCATAGGCTTTACGGTTTTGCTTCTTGTAGGCCTCAATCCATCCAAAGGCCTCATGTAAGGTAAGGGTATAAGCTCTACATATAAACACAATCACTTTCCTCTCTATAGTTGATGTGGGACTCAAAAGTAGGCACCTACTTTAATATAATACAAGTGAGTGGATTTCCATGTGGGCGGGCCATGAGCGTTGACAGGCTATTGCACAAGGGCGTGCAGCCCTAAGGGGGTTGAATTGTAACGTCCTGAGATTTCATATTGACTATAGAAAGAAAAGTGATTAGACTTATATGTAAAACTTGCACCTTTACCTTAAAGGTGGGTTGAGGCCCACCGGCCAAAGCAGACAATATCATGCATGTGTGTGGGGTGGAGCATTATAGTTAGGATTTTGAGTATTGGCTAATTCATTGGTTGGACAAAACTTTAAGTCCCTTGAGTTGTATTTTATAACTCTTTTAGAATCGATAGTAGTTTGTCACTAGAAGAGTTAAAGTGAATATTCAATTTTCTTAGGGATGGCAATGGAGGAAGTTTGGTACGGGTTGGGCTAAACCCAAACCTACCCCATCTCAAATATATCTAATCCAAACCTACCCCACCACATAACGAGCCACTGATTATAATACCAAACGCACCCTTTTTGAGTGAGTCAAGTCAAAATTAAGGTTTAAAACTTTTCAAATGTATGAAAATGGATTAAAATGTAAGTAGTAGAGTTTGAAGATGCACTTTCTATTCCCATATGCGTTATGTTAAAGCCTAAAACCATCCACACCATATGAGTTTTGTCTATTATTTTAGTAATAAGTATATAAATATTATATATTTGGTGCAGAGCGGGTTAGGTTAATAAAACCCAAACCTACTCTACAAATAAAAAACTACTACTAAACCCGCCCTTAATAGGAGCGGGGCAGGGTAGGTCCCATTTATGCCCGACCCCTTGCCATCCCTAAGTTTTCTAAAGGCTCTCTAGAGGATGCTCATACGTGCTCAAGCAGATGGGTTTGTATTTACAAGCTCAAGTTGAGACTTCAAGTGCTCAAGCAAGCCTAATATGAATTGCGTTGAATTGAAAATAACTGGATGTTTTATTCACCTGCTCGAGAGGAAGCACACACACGCTCGAGCAGACGACAACCAAAACCCACTTTCCTGCCTACAAAATATTTTCTATTTGTACCGGTACTATTATTTTGTGTGTGCAAACCCTAATTCTAAAGCACGAATTGTAAGTTATTTAAAGCGGTTTTCTCTCAACCCTAAGTACACATCTCTCATTATTCTAAAGAAATTAAAGAAAAGCTAATTGAGAGAACACCACTTCTCTAGAGTATTCATTGGAGAGACTATGCTAAGTCTGAGTACTAGAAAATATTGTATCTACATCCCTTGTAGAAGATCGTCTTCTTTCGTAGAAGATTGTGATCAAGTGTGGCACTTTGCTGTTTTAAGGTATTTGGATCAATTGAGGAGAGCAGTTGACAACATGGAGTCATTGTAACGTGAAGTTGTGCACAGACAATTATACTCCTTAGGTTGTGTAGATTGGAAAAAGGTTGTGAGTATATTTGTAACAATTTTTCATAGACAACGATGCAAGACACTATGTACCAATTCAAGAGCGTAAGCATATAAGTGGAAGGCGCAAACAAGTATGTGAAGCCATGTCAAATCCAGTACTTTGGCTATGTGATATGTGAAACTTTTCCAAACAAATGGAACAAACTTCACATATATTTTCTGTTACAAGCCCATTATACAAAACCATGATACGAGAGAGAGTTCGTACATGGTATAGATAAAAGGAGGAAAGCCACAATAAAGACTGCAATGAGAGTTGAGCTAGTGAAACGATGTTGAGCCATGTTTGGTTGCCAAAATGTTTTTCTCTTATGAATAATGACGTGCGTATCTAGGCTCTGGGCTCTTTTTATAGGCCAATTACTTAGATCTTTGGAAAAGGGTTCCCATCTATAGTATTCAATCTGGGTAGATTTTATTTTTTATTGAAATTCACTTCAGAACAATCAATATAGTATTTAAGAATCCTTCGAGATTTTTTGGAGAATGTGATTTCCTTTCCATTTCGGTGAGAAGCACACGTGCAGCTTGGGTTGGTGAAATAAGAAGAAGCACGGCTATAGGTCTTATTTTGGGCTTCAAAAGTGAAATTTGGATTTGGCTTGTTTGGGTTTCGGTTAGTCCTATTGGTTTTATTTTGGGCTTCAGTGTCCGAATTCGGCTTGAGTACCTGTTTTTTTTTTCGTTTTATGAAAACGTATATATGCGGTATTAGTAGAAAGTATATAAATTATATGATAAGTAGGAGCCACTTCCAGTCTTGTTTATGTGACATGCTAAAAAGCACTCAGCTTCTTCCTTTCTTTTTAGCAAATATTTGGACTCACAATTCAGTTTCCACTCTCGTTAGTAACGTTGATTAATATGGATAATTTTAATATTTTCTCTTAAAGATAATGGATTAGTTTAGGAAATCCATTTAAAGTGGGATTGAGACCCATAATTTCCTATGTAAAGTATCATTGTGATCATCATAATCATCAGTATGATTAAAAGCAAAACTAAATTGTTGACTACATTAATTCTATTTTTCCATTTTATCTCGTCTAAGCCAAATCATCAAATAGGTTCAAATCTAACATTATTACTTCTATCCATGTCGTTTCTTGGCTTACCCCTTTTCTTGTGGTTCCATCGATCTGCATATAAAAACTATTCCTATTTAAAGAGACGTATAAATATTGATAATTTGTAGGGTAAATGCTGAGTGAAATTGGTGTAAAGAGAATCTATACAGTTGATTTTCCTTTTTCTTTTTTTTTTTTTGAAAAAATCGATAGAGGTTTCTTTTTGTAAACTGTATCCCTCGACTCACACAATCAATGTGATCTTTCAAGGAAAAAAACAACAATGTGATCTTTCTATTAATTGAATGCTCAATCCAATTTGTTATCTTCTACTTTCAAAATATATAGGTGGGGCATGAGCTTCTAGACCTACATCAGTGCCTGACGTGCGTTCGCTAGAATCAACCTGAATTGAACGTGATGAGTGAATTTACAATTCAGGTTGGTTTTAAAGAAAGGCACGTTCTGGTTTCAATCAGGTCAAAATCCTGTACGGATTTAGATTCTTTTCTTGATTTCTTACTTTCCTTGTATCACTAAATTCCAGCGTTTCATGGTGTTTAATGTGCCTATTTCCTTATCTACTGTTATGGAATTTAGTTTTTTTTTTAATAGCAGCTTATATTTTTTCTTTTTTAATAGGACAAAATTTGTTATTCTTAAATGTTTCAATTATAGTTTGCTTATCTGAATTTTGGGTGGTAGTTTAGTTGGCTTAAGACTACGGTTTACCCTCAAAGGTTGTGAGTTTGAGATGTTCTACCACATTGGGGCTACAGGATATTTATACTACTCCCCCTGTGCGCGAAGAGATTAATCCAGCCCAAAGGGTTGGGCACCCTCTGTTTTACATAAATATATGTATGATAATATTCATGTGCATACATCCATCGGGACATTCCCTTTTTTGACCTAACCAGGTTTCAAAGGTATGATAAGGTGTGATGGTTTTATCTTCTTGCACATTAATAATTTTCAAAAATAGAAGTGTCCCTCACCCCATGGTAAGGGACAGATGCATAGTAATGTTTATATATATATTTATATATATATATATATAAGATAACGTATCATGGAAAAAAAATTCATTGCAATTTGCAAAAGGTTGAGAATAGGGTTGCAAATGGATACCCAATTATCCGAAGGTTCCGGCTCGTTAATAATCGGGTTTGAAACATGTTTTAGGCTTCGATTCAAAAATGGGTCCGAGAGTGAGGTTCCGATTAGTAAACAGGTATGATTCCGGGTCTATATGGGTTTCGACCCATGTACCCTGGACCAATCACAAGAGCGTTTAATATTGCAAATCGTAGCTCAAAATCAACTTTAGTTTGAAAATTTTAAATTTAATCTTAGAGATAGTAGACTTGATGCATTGTTATAAGTTAAACAATATCCTTAATTTGAAGAATAAATAAAAAAATAAAAAAGTTAAAAGAAGTCAAAACCAATTATGGAACTAGATTCCAATTATGCAATCAGACCTGGTTTCAAAATCAAATCTAGGTGCTCTTATCGGAATCGGTTTAAAACCAACAAAATAGGTTTCCAGTCAACAAAATAAGTTTTTAGTCAAACCCAGTTCTGGAACCGGAACCATCATTTAGAAACAGGTTCTGGTCGGGGTCCAATATGGACCCGTTCTGGAACCAACTCGTTTGAACCCGTAGTTGAGACTTGAGAGAGATAACACTACATGTACTATTTTGGAACTCCAAGCTTGCATACCTTTTTAAGTTATGTCATTTTTTTTTATAGAACACATTATCATGAGATTAATGTGAGATTTTGTTTTAGAAAAAAAAAACAGCAACATATATCTTTTGGGTTTTCCCTTTTTTATCTACCTGGAAAATACTTTGCATATTTCTATTTTAAATATTTTTCATACATCGAAAAAACTCATCTCCCATGTAGACTTCTGCCATGATTTTGAGGAATGAATCTAAATAAAGAAGGCAAAATTGAAGAGAACTTTCCTATCCTACCTTGAAAATTGAAATGAGAATTGAACAGAACGAGATTCTTTTTCAGTTCCCACCTCCTAGTTGTGCACTCCAAAAATGCCCCAAAACCCTAGTGGTTTGAATAATTTTTTTCCTAGAGGGGATGCTATATTGCTATGTTATATACTGCGCTTTGCTTTATCCTTTTTTTTTAATGTGGATTTTCAATCTTCATTGGTGCTAATTGGTGTAACGAACCGAAGCAGTCCACCCTTACCCTTGCGGATTTCTTAGCTCGTAGGAGCACTTGACATGACCTAGCCCACCACTCCCAAACTATTGTTCACTTTGGCTCATGTAATTTTAATCCAATCTTGGTTAAGCCCAAGGCCACACTTATATACTTAGGACCAGGACTTTGATATTTCCAATGTGGGACTAGACAAAGCCTCATTGTGCTAACTGCTAACTAAAGCAGTCCAATCTTACCTCTACGGATTCTCCTTTCTTTGCACACAAAAGCAGTTAACCTGGCCTTGCCTGAAGGCATTACCTTGGCAGATTGGGTCTCACACTTGGCATGGACAACATATTTGAAAAATAAACCCATGCTACCAAAATCTGCAAACCAAAATAACTTGGGTACAACCACCTTATAATATTCACTGGTTGTTCCTATAATAAGTTTCTAGGCAGTTTTGGAGCCCATCAGATCAATCACTTGTATCAACAAACTGCAATCCTGGGTTGAAAGTAGAATAACTCTCCTATTAACAGAACCATTCACTGAAATAATGAAGAGAAGTTTATTCACCCAGACTGGAATCATTATAAAGTTAACAAAAGCAACTCTTTATTTACTCAATACAAAATCAAATGTCACCACTGGCCTCCCAGTATACATGTAGCAACATATCATAGATGAGAAGATGTCAATCTTATGAGCATTCTATGTGTATCAGTATTGAATTTGTCTACACTAAACTTATAAGTTGCTGGTTGGAACTCACTGGAAAATTGAAGTGACTTTATCAATTACATTGTCTAGCAAATCAGCAACGTCACCACCCACACTCATATCTGTTTGAGGAATGAACGGGAATGGCTTCATTGGTTCAGTTGCCTCCAAGATAACCTCAATTGGTATCTTAGGTTTTGATCTTGCTAAAGGAACTAAGGGATGGTAGTACTTTTGCGGATCGTGAAAGTAGTCCTGAAGGAAATAGATCCAGAAGAAGGTTAGTAGAACCCCTCAGCTTGGATTTATTTTTGGATCTTGGTTTTAAATGTTAATGCTTGGATGTTCCTTGAATGGCAATCATTAATTTGAAAATTTCTGCATGATTATCCATTATCCTTTGCTTTTAGGACAACATAGAAATCAAAATATTCACAGTAGGCAGATGCTTTCTTCTTTCTTTCTACCCCATATCACTAATGATGAAGCAATATCTCTCCCAATCTGACTGTCAATTTTCATGTTGGCCAGTGCAAGTAGAATAGAATAATTTAAAAGATGCAGAAAGATTCAAATAGCTCATAAATTGGGATACATGTAAATGCTTTAGTGATTATGTTAGGAATGCAGATGTCGAATACCTGATCGGCGTGCATCTTCCTTACAAATGTCTTAAATATTCTAAAATTCTTTCCTTTCAGCAGATCATCTGATAGTCGAAGATATGAGAATCCTGTGATCCTTAGTTTTGTTGGCCCATTTTTATTAACCCCATTTGGCCTTGCATTCTTCAGGATCTGGTTATAGGCCTTTCTATCATATCTCGAAAGTGCATTTTCACATGCAACTTCAATGTCCTCTCTCCAACCTGCACTCAACACCTGAATCCATTTCCTGAATTTAGTACATTGAACTAAAACATAGTTAAGTCTTTAGCGACCATGTTTGTCCGCATCATATTGCTATATTTTGCAATCAATTGAATAATTTCATATGATCACTCTGTTAGACATCCAAATTCAGAAGGGAGACTATCATAAGATGAGGGGTTCAATTTAGACACAAATGTTACATAACCCAAACAAAGAAAAAAAGAAAAATGAAAGCAATATCAAAACATTTTACCTTCATCGCTATTTTAATTTATGTTCTATTTTATTGCAATCATCTCTTGTCTTCTATGTTTTTAATAGAGCTCAATGAAAGGGCCCCATATTGAAGGGGAGACTTGGTAAGGGCTACAACAATGACAAATCGTTTAAAATCATCATTTGAGAGTTGGTCAAATGCAAATTCATAAATATTGATGTATTTTCTATCTAATATTTTAATATATTGTAGTATAAATGCATTGGTCCTAAATTTAATAGTCTAGTCTTTGTTAGAAGGAAATAATCATCATTCTTCTGTTAAACCACAAACTAAACACTTTACCTGTTGAACAAGTTCCTCTGGTCCACTTTTAGCTTCTGTGGATTGTTCAGTGTCTCTTATCTCTATACATGTAAAATTCAATATAGCGTAATGCCTTGAGAGCATTCTCGCTATTGTTCTATAACCTTCCCGGTTATCTAAATTGTAATATCCTGCAGTGAGCTCTGCTGCATGGCTTTGAACCTTATACCACCAGTGAATGCCTGATACCTGTTTAAAATCAGATAATGCATGACTGGACTTCTGGAATGGACTACAACATATTTGATCTGACTAAAACATTGACTCAAAGATGAATTTCAAATCTTGGTTTACTTGCCTTTGCTGCTAACTTGAGTTTGTAGCCTAGGAAAATTTGGTTGGCTTCATCGAGGATCTGATCACCATGGTTTATCAACATATTTGAATACCATGTCAAGAAAAATTTGCCTTTCTCTGTGAGAAAGGTTCCATCTACTTTGAAGAACTGTGTGTCAGCAGGTTTGTCATTGTACTCCCCAGTATCATTAGGGACTTCCCATTCAGGATGACCCGCGTGTGTTGCAGCCTCTTTGAATTCTGCTTTCATATGTTTGTCATAGCACTGCATGACAATGATGCAGTGTTGTTATTACTTATTCAATGTTTCTTCAATTACTATTTTACCAAAAATACTAAGTTATACAACACTGAAGATATAATCTATGATGCCCAGATATGACATGGATACAGCAAGGACAATCTATGGACATAGTGACATGGATTTTACATATAAAAAGTGAAGTATCAGATATAATACGATATAATACGTTGACTATGTTAAAGTATCCGTGCATCATAGGATATAATGGTATCTCCCAACATACAAACATCCCAACAATTACGGTGGCATTGCAAGAGGATATTCTAAATAGTTGTGATAATGCAGATCATTAACTAGTTCTCAGCACTAATGAAATCTTCCTTAATTTGACCTTTGGACTGCTAGTAGATAAGCAAACACAATTTCAAAGAAAAGGGTGTATTGCTTAAAAGGCAACTGTTGTGATATGTTAATTTTAGTATGGATTCTACTTTGCTTTTAAAACCAACAACCTATGATGCCTAAGTACTTGTACATGCCCACTGTATCAATTTTGAATCATTCAACACTCGTGCTACTACTTGATGGCATATCCTTTTTTTTCTTTGAAAATGATAATTATGTAATGGATGGCATGTGCTGCTTAACTAGTTCATTATTTTATATAAATTCTTTTAGTTTTCCAACATAAAAAATGTTGGAAAGAAGTTTCAATGTAAGTCATATCTCTTTATCCTAGGTGAATAGTCATAACATAAATAGTATTTGAAAGGAATCAAAGCAATGATAATTACATTAATTCAAAAACATCTAAAGAAAAAATTAAGACAACTGTATCCATTTGTGTCCTTTGCAGAAGTGCAGAGTCCTATCTCCAATCCCCAGAGTTTTTTCATTTTTGTCCATACCTCATCATAGCCAACAACTCAGCCTAGAAGTTCAGCAAGCTGAGTCAATTCAGACTTTCTCATGGGACAAAAACAAAGGAACTTAAAATATGTCTGAATCTTTAGAAACTTCCCTTGAGTTTCTAATCAACAAGGCTTCGTTTGGATCATACTCAGTCCGTTCACAGGCCCATGCACAACCCTATAACAACTAATTTTTATATAATTATTTGGTACTCTTCTCTATCAGTCAAGCATGGAAGGAGGTCATACTTGAAATTCTCCGATTCCTGGAAATTTCCAGCCTTGCGATTCTGGATAGGAGGGATATCTCAACTCACCAGCTGGACCAAGGCCCACCTCAATGTCTGTTATGAGGCCAACCTCCAAAAAATCTACCATATTCTCTTTAAAGCTTTTCATGTAGTCCCTGTAAAGCTGCAACTAACACTTACTGCTTAACAAAAGTAATACAAGCAACCCAACAAAGGTATATACAATTACAATTATATGTACCAAACCAACATAAACAAGAAAAATAATTGTAGATTGAAGACGATTGGTTTCTTGAGAAGGTGAAATAGTAGAACAACATCTTATGGGACCCACTTGAAAGCCCACAATAAACAGGAGTGAGTGAGATGTGTGTCCATGTTAAGTTTGCTTACCTAATTATTCCTATCAAAGTATAAGGCACTACTAGGGGGAGTATAAATACTTTTTAATACTCCAACTTAGTGAAATCTGGTCAATGCACTTTTGGCAACATATAATTTCTTTTTTTTCAGCGTCAGGTCAATTCCTTTTTGAGATTTGAATTTGCGACTGGTTGGTTTGAATACTATATTAAGTTTCCTTAGCTAGCCATTCCTACCAAAATCTCGAGGAGTTAGAAAACAGGGCATAAATACTTTTCAATAGCCCATGAATAAAGGGTGAAGTTAAAAAATCAACTCCATCAAAATCACTTAGCCTTTTATTTAGACTTTGTACAAATCCTTTAACAATTTATAGAAAGCAACTGTTCAAGGACCCGAACCACGAGGTAGGAGTGATGGAGTTGATTTTTCACGTGTCATCCTTCTACTATCAGTTGAAACTCATCCAAGTGGGCCCCACTAGATTAAAACTAAAAGAATCCCTGAGATACAACTGGAAAAAGAAAAAAGAAAGGGTCATTGAAAAATCATACGTACGTCCACAGCCGTACGCCCATGAAAGATTGGCCTATTGTCCACACCAATGGTCAGATACTCAATGTTCCTGGTCCCCTTACTGTTGGTGTAGAAGATGTCTGGGTCTGATTCCCCAATCTCAAGAACCCACTTGGGTATGGGAATGTTGACAACATCCCCTACATTCCCACCACATTGATGGAATGACATGATGGCCTGCAATTTCAACCCACATTCCTGAACCACCTGGAACAGGGTCCGATAAGCACCCCACTCATACTGCTTGGGGCCCTTGATCTCTATGATGCCCCACCACACATCCACCATCACACCATCCACATCAGCTGCCCTCAGTTGCTTCAGCTGTGCCCTGAGCTTTTCTTTGTTTTCAAGCTCATTTTTAGATGAAACCACATCCAACTATTTCGAAGACACAAAAGAGAGGATGGACAATGTTAAATGAATGAAGTGAGTGTCCCAAAGTATAATGTGCATGGTTCAAAGACACAAAAGAGAGGATGGACAATGTTAAATGAATGAAGTGAGTGTCAAAGTATGATGTGCATGGCAACTCGAAGTGTTGAATGGACTTACTGGCAGCATAACGTAGACCGGAATATAGTTTGCAAGCATCTTCTCCGTTTCTTCTGTGACTAGGGATGGAACCTGCGTCATTAAAAGAGATATTATTAGCACATGGGGTTTTTTTTTTTATTATTTCTATGCTATGCTTTCCCTTGCTAGGATGGGGAAATCCAAATGTTCTCTCCTTTGTATGGGAAAGTGGAAACTATAACCAACACTTGTTCTGGCCTAGTTTGTTTTGGGAAAGGAGAGAATGCAGGGACATAGGTGTGGGCCATGGTATTTTTTTATTATTTATATAAATTTGTTCCAATTTATTCACGGTCATCCATCTTTATGCCTATCTATACAAATTCACGATCAAAATTAATTTGAACATGAACTATGGATATTGTCTATGAGGCCCACTTTGAAGCGTGACAATCAAAGTGAGTAAAACTGCCTATAGCACCCACTTAAATGCATGTCATTCAAGCGGGGTAAGATGTCAAGATAAGGATGAGGGTGGAGCCAAATGTCATTGTAATCAAATAATCCTAACACAAATTTGAAACCTCAAGTAGGTTCAGATCAATGTAAATTTTGTGCTAGTTCCGATTTATTAGAGATTAGTTTAAGAAGAGAAACACAAGACGCCCAGTGAAAGTGTTATCCCATCTCACACAGCCCTACTATGATCAGATCCTTGGGTGGGTAGGTCATTACTGTTCCACTTAACCAATCTAGTGGGGAAAAAAAGTTCAAGAAGGGGTGGGCCACCAGCTTAAGTAAAATGAACAGCCAAAGTGGTTCCCACTGAGCTCTTGGTTATAGGAAACAATAAGACATTTCTCATCATCGTTCATTTAATTTCTGGAGCTCATCTACTCTGAGCATATACGAGATTGATCTTATATCATCCATATACTGATTCGAAGGGTTGACATGACCTGGGCCAGTCAAAGTCCACAATGGGCTAGGCCTTGGCTTTCTCTTTCAACCCATGGGAGAAAGTCTGGTATGTTTTCTAGCCTATTGGCTGCATGTGCCGGCTCTGGGTCTTATATTCTTAAAGTCCAGCTCAAACCCATACATTAAAAAAAAAAAAAAAAAAAAAAAGGTGCAATGGGGTGGACCCGGACCTAGCTTGCAGGCCTTTGAATTGCAGCTGGAGCTAAATATTCGACCCATACTTAAATGTGCATGGGTGGACAAGCTTGGCCCAATCCAATCTGGTCCTACAACATTGCCGCTGACCCTTGTCCCTGGGCGTATCGACAATAATCGGATAAGATGATTGCAACCGTAGGATCCCATCATTGTTCCACTTTGTTTTAGAAACTTTTTTGGGTTGAAAGAGTTGTGAACCTAATCCAAATTGTCCATTTTAAATTGCTGAAATGGGCCTAGTGTGGACTGCTATACACATCATTTTAGGTCAACATTAATACGGTTGGTTTCAATAGATAACAAGCAAAACATGCCCCTCCTTAGAACAGCCGCACGGGTAATATAATTTATTATATAAAAAATATGCAAAAATTTTAGAATTTTAGAAATGTGATATGATATATTCTGTATAAATTATATTGAGATGGAAAAAAATTATAACAAAGTTATTATCAGAATTGTGCTCTTGGTCAAATGATTTTGCTTTTTTATAAGTATATCTGTATGGGTGCAATTGCTGACCGAACATGTGAACCCAAATCTGAGCCGAAACCCAATCACTAATTTAGGGTGTTGGTTGATTCGTTGTTAGGATGAGCGGCACAAGTCTAGGCTGTCTCTAGACATGACAACACTGCAACCTGACTTGAAACTAACTTTACCTGACTTGCTGCACCATCACTAGCCCAAAAGACTCCAACCGAGCTTATGAGCTTTACATATGAAGTGTCTCTTGCTAAAATTGTGAGAGATTGATGTACTTGGATATTTTTCTTTGTATATTTTGCAGTTTGAGGTCATGTTCCACTTGACCAAGGTACACAACCGGTAGTGCATATAGTGTACCCATGCTGCTCAACCCAACCAAACCCAACCCAACCCAACCTAATCTAATCCAACTACAACCCAAAGAATTTTTTTTTTTTTTTTTTGGTTTTTTTACTGTGGGACTTACTTTTACAAATTTAGACAATACAACTCATCTACTCTCTGTGATTTGGAACTCACTCCAGTTTGACATTCAGATGGCCATTAGTCAATACTGAATTCAATCACAGAAGAATTAAATATTGAAAAGAATAATTAATCTTTAAGACTTTAAAATAGGATTATATGATCAAATGATATTTGGCACAACCCTTATTACATACAACCTACCTCCATAAATTGGATATGCTTAGAAATTGAGCCCTAACTATTGAATCCCCCACAAATTTCTGGCTAGGAACATTGGTACTTTTAATAGAAAAAAAAAACACCTGGGAAAGTTAATCTATCATGGGAATGAAATTCCTTGAAACTGCCTCCCCACTGACATGCCAAGGATTGAGACAACCAAACAAAAGAAAAGAAAACAAAGCCAACGTAAATTGCAAGCAGCTATTGAATCCCAGAGTTCGTCATCACAACCGTCCAATCTGCCCCGGCCAATTGTTAACAATGGGGCCACCCTCTCATTAATTTTCAAGTCGGGTCCCACCATTCAATTGGACGGTTGTGATCCTACTCACACTAAAATCTGGTGCGGTCACTTTCACTTACACCCATCAAAGCCAATGTAACATCTCTCGCATTGCATGGCTGCAATGAAAGGGGCACACAAGATATTTCCCAATAAGAAGCTTGTAGAAATCTCTGCCCATTGCAAGAACATGAGAGTTACCTCCATCTCCGGCGACGGTGTTGGCACGGCGACGTCGGATGTCAATGCTTGAGCTTTAACCATTTTGGAGGGACCCAATGAGAGGACGTCTACATTGCCCCGGTGGCCCCTTTTGTTTGATAGAGGAAATCTAACGTCACATTTTTCTCGCCGATGGACGATAAGTGCTTCCGGGCAAAGCCCCAGGCTTTCTTTCTGTGCTAGCCTTGAGTGTGAGATGGATGCCATGATTGTTTGATGTGAGTGTGTGTGTCTGTGTGTGTGTGAGAGAGAAAGAGAGAGTTTATCCTCTACGTGCAATCTGCAATCGAAGAATGCTTGGGGAATTTATACACTAAAAAGTGTGGAAAAGAAAAAAAGAAACAAAAGAA
Source organism: Sextonia rubra (assembly GCA_037013555.1). Classification (NCBI taxonomy): domain Eukaryota; kingdom Viridiplantae; phylum Streptophyta; class Magnoliopsida; order Laurales; family Lauraceae; genus Sextonia; species Sextonia rubra. Next base: position 7,565,814 of record JASUAD010000003.1, on the reverse strand, counting down.
GGTATACAGATTTATAGGGGAAAATGGGTGTTGGGATTCTTCTATTCCATGAAACTTGTCATTATGGAGGATATAGAATAGTCATCTCGTGCACAGGCGCACGCTGGATGTCTGTACACACCTTAATACCTTAATGTAGGGCCACTTGAGACTCCACCTGGGAAGGGAAAATTTAAAGACCGCCGGCTTCTCCTCTCCACAAAAAATCAATTCCATCTCTTACCTTCATTTTCTTTATATAGGCCCAAAAGTTTAACAGAACACTATCTATTTGGATGGATGTGCAGTATATCAACGATTCAATAGGTTTTTTTTTACCCCGGCGGGGGGGGGGGGGGGGGGGGGGGGGGGGGTGAATATTGTATGTGGTCCATTTGGATGGACCATAAGGTCAGCCCGACCCCTCGTTCATAAGTTGCGCACTAGGCACACAGAATAACCAATATATATATATATATATATATATGTGTGTGTGAAAATTTTTATAGAAAAGAAAAAGTGGTGTCCAGAGGATTCCAATGGAGACCTTTTTGGAGGAGACCGAGATGTGAGGCAAAGTACAAAATGGAGAAAATGCCGGTGGTAGCTATTTTTCTTTGAATGAGTGGAGTTGATTTTCCAAAGGAATGTATAAAGCCATCTGCAAATGATGATGGCTAACTCTATATAGACAATTTTATAAATGAGGCCCGGATGCATCCAGTTATAGGATTAGAGAGATGAGATCGGTATGTTTGGATTAAGGGTTCAGGAAGCCCTTGATTATAAACCTTAACGATCAATGATTTTTAAGTGTATTTTCTCTCTTTTTTTGTAAAACTTAATTGGTGAATATGGTCAAATCGTTCCAACTTAGCAGAGTGCCGATTCATAGATGGGTGAGAATGTGTGAGAGGGTTTACATTGATTACACAGTGAACCTGCAAAATAATTGGAACATTCAAACTAATAAGCATGTAAGGAAAAACTTTTTCTCTAAGATGGGGTAAATTCGAGTGTTACAAAATGATTGGCTTATAAACTGAGTTAAGATATTGTTTGTTCACAGCCATTTACATAGGTAAATAGTTCATATATATATATATATATATTAGTATGCATCCTTTCTTCACCATGAGACATTTGCATAATTGAAAATACTCATGTGCAAAAAACAAAAAGGCATATGAAAAGAAAGAATACTCATATACCAAAAAAGAAAGTTATATAAACATCCCCCTATCGTGAGGGATGGATGCATACTAATATTTTCCATGCATATATATATGTATATATTTGTTTGAGTTGATTTAGGCATGAAGAATGTAAATAATGTGAATTTGAGCCCAAAATGTAAATCACACATCATTGTTATGAGGGGAGTGAACAGTGATTCTAGGTGGATGAATAATGTTTAAGGCATCATCAACACCCTTAGTTTTTAAAATACTTCTGTGTGCCCAAAATGATAATTTGAACTACCCATTCTCTTCAAAAGGCTGATTATGGCTATAAGGCCAAATTTTAGAGGTTGATTTGCCCTAAACCTTGATATTTACAAAAAAAAAAAGGTGTAAATATGAGAATTGGCCATTCTGGAAACATCTGGGCCCCATTTTCATAATTCAAACCATTCAAATTCTTTAAAAGGCTAATTACAGCTATGGGGTCAAATCTAAGACCCTAACTCATTATAAATTGTAAGATATTTATCAAAAAATTGTAGCTGTTGCATGTAAATACAAAGTATAAATACTATTCCGACCCGACCCACATTAACTCACATAACAATTGCGAGTAACCGCAAGTCGGGTTCACCTGGAGATGTCAATCATGTTGTGCCATGCCAGCACAGTATGGATTCTCTTTGGCACGGTCATGCCATGCCGGCACTGCGCGACTGCATTGGAGAGCCAGCTTGGCACAGCACGTTGGCACGACTTGAATCATGTCATGGCTGGGCTTGGCTCGTGCCCGATTGTGGGATAAAGACCCCTGTTTCTAAAGTTCGATCAGGCCTGGATAGGCATCAACCTGATCCAACCTTTTTCCATGAACACACAAAAAAGATCCTAATACATCATTCTCTCTCTCTCTCTCTCTCTCTCTCTCTCTCTCTCTCTCTCTCTCTCTCTCTCTCTCTCTCTCTCACATATTTGCATGATGAGTTAAAGTCCTTATCATGCAAGCAAGGATCTGTCTGCGAATAACACCAATAGGAAGGAAGAAAGGTCGCCATACCTGCCAGTTGGTTTATTGCATCATGTACATTCCAGCAACCATCACAAGCCAATGAGGTCCAAAGTACATGGAAATTAATCACTGCATCCAGTGCTTGAAGGATCACCACCTCACTCAAGGGAAACCGTTTTTTGATGTTGGAATTGGACCTGATACCTTGATTTTTATTTAATTATAAGAACTTCGATGGACCGTGCCTCACGGCAGGGCAGTCTGGGCCACGTCGTTGACCGGGCCAGCTGGGCTGAGCCACGGCCTGTTTGACACCTCTAGGTGCACCTACATAACTTGCAACCAGAGTTAAATTGATTAACAAGAAACCTCCAAAGCTCGGCCAAACTCGATGTTTAAATTATACCCAAGCCCTTATTAATTGCCACAACCATTGCGAGTTACGGCGGGTCAGATTGATCCACATGACAAACATGCAAAGTTAAATTGATTAACAAGAGTCTTCTAAGGCTCTAACCACACTCAAAGTTTAAATTACATACACCCAAACCGATGATTTAATTCGCAAAAATGAGATAAGATATAAATGGCAATCCTCAATTTCCAAAATCTAAATGGTGCAATTTAAAACCTAAGGCACTAATATGAACTTAGCCATTACTTGATTATTTTATTTTATTTATGTCATGTCCATTTTATTTTCCACATATCCATAATCCTCCTAAGAAAGAAAAGCACACAAAGATATTCTTAAGTAACCTAACAAAGGGCCCATTTGGGCAAAAAGAAAGAGATGGAATCATCTTATACCTTGAGTGTGGTACATATTTTTTTCGGAAAACTTTTAAAATGGGGTTCAAGTTTTGCTTAGTTTTCAAAAGAGGACAAAGTAAAGCTAACATTTTAAATTACGACTTAAAATTTTTATTGACATTTCAAATCAGGGCATCTGGCGACTATATGAGTTTTTCGATGACTTTTCTCACCATTTTTTTTAAATATCAAAAATGCCCTGAGGCCTTGAAATAAACATGTCTCCATTCTCTCCAAATCATTCGTTCAGTTCCTTTCAATGGATATGATTTTGTGCCAGAATAGTAGAAATCAAGACATGGCCCACTCAGGTGATTATCCTTTCACCGATTGAGACGAACACATCTAAATTCCTGGCTGTGCTACTTGTGATGGTTACAAGTGGTCAAAAAGACCGAAGACGGTGGATTGGAGATGTTGTGTAGTTTTTTTTTGTTTTTTTTTTACAATCAAAAGGAAGCTGGTGACTCCAATGAAGAAGTGTCGGTCACCGAATCTCCAAGCACTAACAAATCGGCTTAGACTGGTGGACAACATGACCCGCTAGTCCTAAGCTCCACAAAGTTTGCAGCCCCATTAAAGCAGTCAAATAACAGTGAGCAGAAGGAAATAAAACTTAAAAACCCCATGCAAAAAACCATGGTGGATCACGCTGCAGCGAATAGAGACTGCCCGATCCAATATCAGTCAGGCGTTATGTCCGTCTAAGGGCCCTTCCTACTCTGAAATAGAGGGGCCATTGAAATCATCTGTTCAATTATGGAATCTAAACATAAGATCTTCATAAGACTACCGAAGATCATTACGTGTGCAGGTTCAAAAGATGCTTTGTTCTATGCTGTGATTGCAGAGATTGATACACTTGGATATCTGACATTCAAGTATTGGATCTCTTCTTTTCAATTTTTTTTTTAAATTATCTGTTCAATCGTGGAATCTAAACATATTCATATATGTGATTCAGGATGAGGGGACTATTTGAAATCAAGGAAGTGTCAAAAATTGAAGCGCATCAATTGAAGAGTTGAATAGGATTTAGTTCAGGTTTTATTTCTACCGAACTACTATGGGAGAAGACATACTTGAAAGTTTTCGTCTGTCCTATGTAACTATCTTTTTATTTCCTACTATGATAATATTATTTTTGTGTCTTCTATATTGCACATCCTTAGAGAAGTCATGAACTTAAACACATTATTGCTATATGGACATCAGCGATCGGAGCATCACTGGTTTACACAAGTGCCAGATCACTACTAAAGCGAAATCTCAAGATTATACACGCTAGGTAAGAACTAAGAAATGAAAACTAATGCCATACTACTGTTAGAAATCAAGGTTTAGATATCTATTCGATGAGTCCGGATCCTCTGAGGATTTTTCTAAGGAGACTAATCACGTCACTGGCACAATTGGATCCACAATTTGGTGATAATTGGACTGCTGGTTTGGTGAGAAAACCATGCCATGGACACGACTTGAACAAAAAAGCCCGGACCTTGCACAACATGGATGGACCCATACGGCATTATGTAAATCATGGAATTCAAGGGTTTAATGGTCTCTAGTCCTATCCAAGTGCAACAAAATCGAAATCATGTTAAAATTGGACACATTGTTTCGAGGTTTAAAGTTGCCTAATCTCTACTCACTGGATAAAAACTCAGCAGGTGCCTAAAGCTTTGCATCACCAATGAAAGGGCTTATATATAGTTTAGGTCGGTATTAAATATAGGCAAGGTGGACTTTCCTGAAACGGTGGGTCAAGGGCTTAACAAACTAATAATGGGAGGAGACCTTCTTTAAACTCACATTGGGCCCACACATAGATGGTTTATAATGAACTACTGTAGGAGAAGACATACTTGAAAGTTTTCATCTTTCCTATGTAACTATCTTTTTATTTCCTACTATGATAATATTGTTTTTGTGTCTTCTATATTGCACATCCTTAGAGAAGTCATAGAATCTGCCACATATAATTTGAATTTTGAATTATATCATCTTTCCTTTAAAAAAAATTAAAAAGCTTAGGATGAATCCTTATATTACTTCTTCATCATCTCATTATGGTTCAGAGATAAATTAACAAATCTAATAAGTTTGATTGGAACTCAAAATAAAAATAAAAAAACCACTATAAAATCTAGAATATCTCTCATCTCTCCCTCTCTCCTAAAATCTCTCCATATTCTATTGTCCTTCTAGAAAAAAGAAACATCTAAATAAAAGGTCATATAGCTTTTCGTTTGGTGACATGAGTGGGCCTTTGGAGAATGGGGCATTAATCACAGTACAACACATTTGAAATTCCCTAGAGTAATGCATGGTATAAGTTTGGTTGATAATCATAGTTATATGTTCAATATTTATTTTAAAAAATTCTTCTAATCTCAAAATTCTAATCACAGTTGTGCAATGGGTTATCCAAGTTTAATATGAACTTAGGGCCGGTATGCATTTGAAGCGAAAGACTGTCAGGATAGGATTTCCCTTTGAGAGGTGTTACGAAGGAGCGGAGGTGGTGGGGAACGGGTAGTTATGGATTTTTTTTTTCCTTTGGCTATATCAATTAGGTTCCTAGCTAATCAAAATATCTACTCCTTTTTATTTTGTTTAATTTTTTACTATATATACTATGGAGTGAAGGTGGGTCCGCAGCATCATCAAAATTGAATGGTTGTAAGTCCCAACCCTCAGTGGACCCACTTTATGTGTATAGTTGTAGACATGTGCCATGTTATGGATTTTTTTTTTATTTCTTTTTGCGTATATCAATTAGGTCCCTTCTTTTGCTTTTTTCTTCTTTCATTATATGTACCAGAAATATTGAAAATATTAAAAATTATGATTGTGTAATGAATTTTATGTTAATATTAATTTATAATTCTTTTAAATATTTCTAAATATTTTATTTACAAATAGTATAGTTATTAAACATGGAGCGACACGTGGCATGCTCTCAATAAGTAGGATAAGAGGGCATGTATACTCTCTCTTATGCCTCAAGAACATTATTCCCTGCAATTTCAAAAACACCCTTCTTCTCCAATACTTCAAAACCCCCTCATGTGGTCTACTTAGCTCTAGATGGTACCTTCCCTTGATAACGTTTTTAAGAATGATTGTTACTTTTAATTGAAGAGAGGATTATTTTAATTGGTGTTCTAGTGATTTTCTTTCACTTGCAAGCTATTTGTTCACTTCTGATGTAATGGCTGCCATGAAAAGATACAGCAAGAAGTTGACAGACTCTAGCACGGAGAAGACTAAAAAGGTGTGTAGAGACTACGAAGAGGTTGGCAAAGTTGTCTTTTTATATCTTCTTTGTACATTAAGGTTGTCAATGGTTGGTCTAGGCTCGGGCCTTAAACGTGATATGGTTCGAACCCATCAAACCAATATGTCTAAGCCCTTGACTAAATGATTGTGGACCAAGTAATTGCTTTGGTTTATTTAAACAAGCTTTTGGTTGAATCCCACTATCCAAGTGTCAATTTGTAGGTCCACATGGTTTCCTATTAAAATCACAATAGAGTTTAAATTGATCACGGGTGTTCATGGGGCTGGGCCAGGCCGAGCCAAGTAATGTCCAGGCCTAGCCTAGATTTTGAACAACAGGCCGAAGCCTGGAGAAAGCCTAACTCAGGCCATAAGTACCTACCCTAAGCCCAACCCACCTAGAATAGTTTAAACTTAAACCATACTGTATTATATTGAAAAAAATGAAAATATTTGTTGGTTAGGATGTTTGTTTCTATGTGAGAGATTTCTTAATTCCTCTCACTTGAACCTAATTGGGCTTGGCTTTCTACTACTAAATTTAAGCCCAACTCAAAGTTTATATATGGGCCTCATTCAAGTAAGTTAATGTTCAAGTCCTAAAATTGCTAGATCTTTCCTAAATTAATCACTTAGAATGACACTACCACGAGGCAAGATTTCTAAAATCTCTCTCATTCTAAATCATGTCCCTTAAAACTCGGAACAACTAATAATTTGGATTAGCCCTAGCAAAACAATTTTAAATTTGGATTAATACTCTCACTTAATTTTAAATTTTACATAAACTAATCAATCTTTTTCTCTTAATCTAAAATCTTTTAGTTTTATATACAACTGTCGTGACCACTGGAGAAAATGAACCAAGTGCACCTACTGAAACAAGTGCATGCCAATAAAGAAATATCAATGGTTATTTTTTCCTTAGACCACATGCAATTCCTTTAATCATTCAAGAATGACTTAACATCAACGGGTTTTTTTTTCACTCTTAACTTTTATACAACAATGATTCAAAGAAAATATTTTATGCTTTCAGAAAAATAAAGATTTAATATTTTGACTATGTTTTCACTAAGATTTATATCATAGTATTCATTAATATTTTATTTAAATTAATAATAATTTTTAATAAGACCTAATTATTATTTTTCCATGGCCCGCGTTGGGCGCGAGCCCTGAAGCGCTAGTTATTATATATATTAAAGCAATCCCCCCTTTCGCGAGAGGGCAACATGTGACACAACCCTCTTCGTGAGAGGGCGACACGTGGCGCAATATAAGGATTCCATCTATATTAACTAAACTCTATTCATAACAAATCTTTAAAATCTCTCAATTTTCCTAAAATTTCTCATTTATTTTCTATAAAATCTCTTCTTCCCTAATTTCTCTCTCTCATCCCTCTTCAACATATGCAAGAAAGGGTGGAGCCCACTGATGTAGTATGCATTGCATCCATCTTTGATTCTTTGTAATCGAGTTATTACTGTATGTGTTTGCTTTGTAATCTTTAGTTATTTAGGGACTTATGGATTCATTTGGTTGCAGGCTATGATAACTGCCTCTATGCAACAACTGGGTATGTTCATTATCCAATTGCCTGCTTTTTTCCATTCTTTTAAAATCCTTATGCAGGAAATGATCTTATGCTACATTAGGGTGCAAATACAGAGTTTTTTTTGGTACAATCTTTTTAATGTAGGTTTTAGTAATCATTATACTTTTAGCGTTTTTCTTTGAAGTTTCGCCATTTTCACCGACTGGGCTTTGCTATTTTGTCAGGAGTAACATGAGTGCAAATAGTTCAGTAGGACCTGCAACTTCAACTTCAACTTCAACTTCATCATCTACCATAAAGTATGATATTTCAGCCCGGATAGTCAGGCTGGGAATAAGGTGCTGACCTCATTGTACCGAGATTGGATGATTTAGAATAGATTCAAGATGCATTAAGATTGACACAATCCAGTGATCATTACCATCTATTTCCACAATTATAAATTTAATGGGACCCACATAATATAAATCTGACATTTTCTATCAATTTAATGTACAGAAAAAAATATATTTCATTTTAAGATCAATCCGAATGGTTTCTATCAATTATATTGGGCCCAAAGATAGCTCAAAGATAGCTAAGTCCAAAAGAAACGATCTTTGCTAGAATACTATTTTAGTAGATTAAGTATTTGAGTATTGATTCAGTCTTGGGATTCGGGAATCGAATTTGAGCCCAAGTATGAACGTTTAGTTTTTAATTTGGGTATTTTATGTAAAAGTCTCATTTAGTAATTTTGGTTTTGGTTTCCATGAATACTTTCCCACATCATTTCCATAAGATACACACGGTTGCATATGGGGCTAATTACTGTAGGACCAAAAAGATAAGAGTGCATCTTGTAGTTAGGCAGGTAGACAATAATGGGCACATTGAATTTTCCATGTGTAACAAATCCACGTATCTTACATTTGTCAAGATTTTTTTCTTTACTTTTTGTTTTAAATTATGTTTGATGAATCCAACTGGGGGCACAGTTTTTATAGGGTTAAGTTGGTGATTGGTCTGGGATTGGATCAAATCTACAAGGGATGGTTGATGAAACTGTCACAGAAGTCATTCCTTGTAACATTTCAGAAACTCACACAGATGCAAAATTGGTCGAACAAGACATAAAGGAGTGGCGAGACGGAGGGGGCAATCATATTGCAGCTTTGATTGAGGATCAGACATAGGAGATGGTTCTATGTCCAGATCGTGCGAAGACAGTAGGATCAAGGATGCATGTGGGTCGACAACTAGGAGAGTCAGTTTGGTGGGACCACAAATCTTTACACAGCTTGGTTGGAAGTGAATGGATTCAACCATGAGTATGAGTTAGATCTTGATGAAACCTTTTTCTCAAATTCTCACATATTTGACCACAAATCTACTTGGGATTTATATGGTGCCCAGGTCATGCTTCCCTTTTACATTTCATTTGAGATTTGTATCATTAAAATTTTGTTGGAGATTAAACAGAACTATTAGTGACATAGAAGAATGATAAAATTAAGAATAATGTCTTCAACGTTCAAGGTATAGCACACCAAGATTGTCACCATGAGAGACTCCATGAGAGATTAATACTTTTTTAAAAGATTTCAAAAAATATTCAAACTGATCCATTTTCTGAGATGGATGGAGAGACTCCATCAAAGTGGGCCACAAAAATTCAACTTGGTGAAAAAGGAATTAAGACTCCTTCTCAATAGTCTTATAGTCCAATTAAGATAGCATAAAAAGGAAATCTAAAATATATGTGCAATGGATACCCACTTAACCTTGGAAGTTGGAATATGGAATGTCCACTAGGTTGGATTTGAGTTTTTTTAGTAGTACTCCTATTCATGGTTATTGAACATGGTCCCACTACATTTAACAGATCTTTCTTATCTATTAAAGCTTGCTAATTAAAAACAAATCATAAATAGAATTCGCCCTTTTTAGAAGGAAGATTAGATGGTAGTATCTCAATGCCTCTCTCTCTGGAATCCCTTCTCAGTGCCTTTCTCTATTTCATAAATTCCATCTTTTAAATAGAGATTTGCTATATGAAAGAAAAAGGGACTCAATACACTCATAATAATAATAATAATAATAATAATAATAATTGCTCAAACTACCTTCGCCCTCTTCTCTCCCCACTCACCTTATCCTCCTCTCTCCGCCCCTTCCCCACCTCCCCCTCCCAGCCACTATTGGCAGCTCCAGCAGAGGCCGAATCTCCCTCCCTCCCCCCTCTTCCTCTTCCTCCATCTTCCTTTTTCTCCCTGTCCCTGTCTCTTCCTCTTCCTCTCCCTCTCCCTCCTCTCTCTCTCTCTCTCTCTCTCTCTCTCCCCCCCCTTTTCCCCCTCTACTCGACCTCCCTACTGCTGGGAGATCGAGGTCTCCCTGCAATAAGGAGATCCAATCTCCCCCCATTCCCATTCCCATTCCACAGCCGCAGCCCCCCCCCCCCCCCCAGCCCGTTCGGCCAAGACTAACGGACCATTATTTTTTTTGTTCGGCCTTGCAAGGTTGAACAAAAGTGTAATGTTCGGCCTTGTAGAGCCGAATAGGTTGAAACTGGAATAAGGAGAGGAATGGAGAAGAAAAGAGGGCGGAGAGAAAAGAAAGGAAGAGGGAGGAGAGGGAGAGGGAGTGGAGTGGGATTCGGCGACTCCCTCCATTGGAGCTGCGAACATCATCGAAGTGGGAGGTGGGGAAGGGGAGGAGAGGGAGGTGGGGAAGGTAAGTGGGGAGAGAATAGGGTGGGGGTAGTTTAGGCTTTTTTTTTTTTTTTTTTTGTGAGTGTGCTGAGTTCTTTTTTGCTTTCATATAGCAAATCTCTTTAAATATTATACAGGTGATAATCTAACTTGGACTATGTGAATCCACCAAATTTAATGAGGTACAGACGTCATGCTCCCAACTACGTCTTATTTTGAATTCTTTCTATTCGATTTAGGTGACCATTTTGTTGCAAAGATAGTGGATTATTTTTCTTTTTTCTTATACCAAGTAATCTATATTTAACAAATGACTTTAATCTTTCAGAATGATGTCTTAATTTATTCCACTACTGTGAGAACTAAGATGAGTTAGCATAGGCCTTTGCGTTGGCCGCGAGCCCTGCAACGTTATATATATAATGAGATAGCCCTTTGTAAGAGAAAAACCTATTTTTACTTTTTAGAATTGATTTAAATAGTTCTATTTTAAAAATTGACCTAGACTTTGATGCTCCCTCGCCTAACACGACCTAGCCATTGATAGTGTAATGCCAAGCGAAGCCTAATTAGTTTAGGATCTAGACTTGAAATGGCATATGTAAAACTCTATATCAGAGACAAAGTATAAAGCATGCGGGCTAGGTCCATCTACTTGACAAATATATAGTTTGAGTTTGAGATATGTGCAAGGCCCAGTAATATATAAAAATATATATATATATTTTTTGTAATGATCTTGAATATTATGACTGATAATCAAAAGCTCCCATTTTGTAGAATGTCTACCCCATGTGCCATCGTAATCCTCTTTATAGCTCATAAGCAAATAACTATTAATGCAATTATTCTTCTGGGTCTAAAAACACCCCTCTTTAAAAATTATTCATGGTGAGAAGGTTGCTTGACCTTATGAGTTTTTATACATAGGATTATTTCATCTAATTATTTTCTATATAGTTTTTTTTTCTCATTATTGAGTTTACGGATTAAATAAGAAATTATCTAACTTTTTGATATTCTTATTCTAATAAAACTCTATGGGCACATTATTTTTTATTTAGTTTCTAGGATAACATTTATTTTTTCGAGAGTGCGCTAAAATATACAAAGTTATGTTTGTGTAATGAGTTTTCTGTTAATATTAATTTACAGTTTATTTATATATTTATAAATATTTTTAGTTACAAATAATGCAATTATTAAACAAGGCCAGTGCCCAAACAAGGCCTGCATTGGGCGCAGGCCCTACAGCGCTAGTTATATATATTAAAGCTCTAAGAATGGAGACCTCTAGACGATGCCACATCAACACCCCCTATTTATCTTTTTTTCTAGAGCGCCACGTCAATATCCTAAAATGATACAATCTCTCCTCCTATAATCTCTCTCCCTCCCTCATATCTTTTAGGTAATTAATATTTTTTAAACTTAAATCTCCTAAAATCTCTCCTTCTAAAATTTTCATTTTATTTTCCCTCTTAATTATTAAAGTGGCATGGGTGGTGGACAGAACGAAAACAACAACCAGAATTTTAGAAACAGAAGGAGGAAGAAAATGAAGGAGGAAGAGAAGGAAAGAAAACAACGAAGAGAATGAAGAAAGGAGGAAGAGCAAGTGAACAAGAAGAAGAAAACAAAGAAACAGAGAAACAGTTGCAGCAGGGCCCACAGGGAATGAAGAAGAAAATGAAACAAGAGATGAAGAGAGATGAAGCAGAGACAGAGAGGAGAAAGAGGAAGCAAGGAGGAAGATGAATAGAGAAGAACAAAAAAAGAGGCATGCAAAGAAGTGGGGCTGGGTTTGGTCGGAGAAGATGGAGGCAGAGGAACAAGAAAGGAAATGAAAGGAGGAAAAGAACAGGAAAGTGAAGAAACGGAAGATGAAAATGCAGGGAAGAAGAAGAGAAGAGGGAAAAAAAATAACCAAGAGAGGAAAGAAGGAGAAACAGGAAGAAAAGGGAGATGAGTTCACCGGTTTTCTGGACCGGGTTTTCTATTAGGAACAGGGAGAGGAAAAGAAAGGAGAAGAAGAGTCCGGTGGGGTCTTGGACAGAAACGGAAGGAGGAAGAAAGAAAATAGAAATGAGGAAGAGGAGAAGAAAGAACAAGGAAGAAGAGTGGCAAGAACGAAAGAAAAAAAAGAGAGAAAGAAATAAAGAAACAAGAAGAAGAAGGTGGGCTTGCAGAGAAGGAAGAAGAGAAACCACGGACGAGAAGTGCAAAGAGAAAAAGGAGATGAGCACAAACGAAGAGGAAGGAGTAGGAGAAAACAAAGAAGAAAGAAGCAAGAAAGAAGGAGAAAACAAAGAAGAAGAAGAACCAGAGATTGGCAGAGAAGGAAGGTGAAGAAGGAGAACAGAAACGGGAAGAAATCTGACAACGGGGAGAAGTCAGGGAGATGAGCAGGGGAATGAAGCAAGAAGAAAATAAAAGGAAGAAGAATGGAAATAAAGGAAGAAGCAGGATGGAGAAGAAGAACTCGCCCGGTGGTTAATAGTGCCTGGTTGCAGTGGGAGAAATACAGAGTTGATGAAGAAAGAGACGATCCGAAACAGAGGAAAGACAGGAAGAAGACGAGTTGTAGAGAAAGAGAGAAGCTAAACGAGAAGAGGAAGGAACAGCAGGAGGGAAAAGAGAGAAAAGAAACAGTACCGGGAGAAGAAGAAAATCAGGACGAGAAGGAGAAGGACGGTGGGCTGAGATGTGAAAGAGGGAGGAAGAAAAGGGAAAGCAATAAGAATAGGGGAAAGGAAAGAAAAAGATGAAGAATAAGAAGGACCGGTTGCAGAAGAAGAAGAGGAAGAGCAACAAAAACAGAAAAAAAATTGAGCACGAGGAAGAAGAAGAATAAGAAGGAGAATACAGGGATGGGTTCCTGGGTTCCAGGCCGGTTTCTTTCCATGTAATGATCTCAGATGGGCCATTGATCGTTTGGAGATGCTTGATTTCAGACCGTGGCTGAGGGAGAAAAGACAATACAGAGAAGAAGGAAAAGAGAAACGATGGAGAGGGAGACTGCATGCAGATGGTGGGGGTGGTAGAGTTCTCGGGTTCGGCCATGGTGGAGGAAGAGAAATAAATAAGAATAAAAGAAAGAGAATTCGAGGGGAATAATGGGATGAAGACAGGGGATTGTTTGGTTCGGTGGAATGCAGCAGAGAGGAAAACGGGAAGAAGAGTGGATGAAGAAGAAGAGATGGGTTCAGGTCGACCCAGGCTGGTGAGGGTCTAGGCTCAACATCGTGGTCCTGGTGAATGGGGGTTTGAGTTGAGTCGGCTGAAGGGTGAAAAATGAGAGGGATGGTGGTGATGAAGGATAACCCAATGATGATAATGATGCAGTCATGGCATGAGTAAAATTACATAAAAAATAATCTCTCCTTTAAAATTTCCATTTGATTTTCCCTCTTAATATTTAATCACTCCATTCATCATTCCAAAAATATGTTTCTATTCATAGAATTTAAAATTAGAAAGAGTCTCATGTAGCTACTATTATCAATGTCGGCTCTATTGATAAATTGTTTATTATTAAAGTGGACCATTGTACATTGGATTCTCATTAAATTTAAAATATTCAAAAATAAACTTTAAAAAAACATTAGATTTCAATATTTTTATTAAGTGTTTTAATGTATTACTGGTGGTCAGTTCATTAGGATTAGAATGTTAATTTATTCAGTTATTTGATTATTATCAAGTGTTGATGATTATTGCATGATACTATTAAATTAAAAGAAAAGGTATCAGTTATTACTATTCAAGTATTTCTCAAATCAGGTATGATTTACAATTTTGTATTTTTATGCATACAATTTTGTACAAATAAAAATGTACCCATACCATTGTCGTTATGAATATCATTATTTACGTTAAACAATATTAAAAACCTTTGAGATATACTTGATTTTCTTGGCCCGTGCTCATCACGAGCATTGGTGGGTCTCTTGAAGTAAACATTTAAAGTTATTAATTAAGTTTATAGCTGTATTCAACGAAGAGATAGGATCAATCTTTGGATATAATAATCAATTTTCTATTTTACGATAAATATATTTTCTTCAAAGAATTGCTATCTAATGCTTTAGATATGATTTTCACAATTCTTTCATATGTAGAACTATTTCGGTAAACTCTTAATTCATTTTTTAATTTTAAAAATAAACTAAAATAGGCTATAGGTCAGAAATGTTACTTGCGTTTCTATAGGTTTTTTAATATGTTTTTTTTATAGTAAATCTCAATTTTTACCATAATTTATTTTTTTGCCCGGGTTTAGCACGGGCCTTGGTTGCTAGTTATATATATTAAAACTATAAGAATTGAAGCCTTTGGAGGGTGCCACATCAGCACCCCTTATTTTTCTTTTTTTCTAAAGCGCCACTTCAATATTTCACGAAATTACACGTGGTGCGGTTTCCCTAAAATCTCTTTTAATCAAATGAAGCTACCCTAAAATCTCTCATCCACAATTTCAAAACCTCTTTCTCATCTCCTAAAATCTCTCTTCCTCATCCCTAAAATTTCGAAATTACACATGGCATGGTTATACCATAACCCTAAAAATGGCAAAAATTGAATTCTTAGGCTCTCCAGTCTGAAACATCAAATGCCTACACGTAACATTTATATATGGCGATGAGCTTCCATTGGGAGGAATTCAGAAAGTAGTGTTGAACCACTAGGACGGTTTGTGACTTAAAAATTCAAAGAACTTGTCTTGGCTCAGAAGGCATGATTATAGTTTGAAAATTCAGAAACTTAGCTTGGCTCGGGTGGTCATTTAGCCAGTTAACTCAGGTCAGTCTCCTGGATTATGCGGGCAGGCTAGAAATTTATATTTTGGATTATTTTTATACCCTATCCTAGGAGGCTGTGGATCCAAAAGAGCCTACACAAATTAGGAGAGGAAGTCATGGAAAGGAAAGCCCATACAAGTTATATATATAATATATATAATTTCATCATGCTGTATTAATTAACAATATCTGTGTTTTTCGTTTCTTCATTTCCTTTATCCTCTTTTATATAATTTGATAAAACTATCAAATACGCCCACTTTAGCATCAATTGGGTCTCTTAATTTGCTCTTCAATTAGAAAAGGCCACTAAATAACAATGATAATCCTTATTTTTAGAAATATAGCCAAATAAATGTAGATCCTATCTTTTTTCTTTAATATGTATCACAGGCTCAACTATTTTATCTCTTCATCAATAAAGTAGCAAAAGAAGGACACTAACATCTCTCAAAAAATCATCATTAAAATAATAAATATCAAAAAGTCATTAGAAAGAGAAAAACCGCCATGGACTTTGACATAAATAATATTTATTATTATTTGTTTTGTTTTGGGCCCTCAGTTAGCATGGGCTACAATATTTTTTTTTTCTAAAATGTCACGTCATTTTCTAAAAAAAATCAAAATATCCCTAAAATCTCTCCCTCGATCCGCTCATCAATCTCTTCTTAGTTTCAAACGTCAAATACAAGCCCTCATTTTTTTTTTTTCTATCTACCAGAGAGTATTCTCATTTTCATACTCTCACTTATCCCCTTTAAAGAGGCAGCAAAAACATGCACATTATCAAAGAAATGGAGACTCTTATGGCAGAAATGGCTAATCACCACCCAAGTTGAATTTAATGAGAACTACTTTACTAAAGAGATTAACGGCAAAATCAGATAGAATGCATCTTTACTGAAGAGATTACCGAAAATGCAGACATCCATCTCCTGATGGAGTGTATAAATGGAGACATCCATTGCTCTGGCTGAAGTAGAGAGACGAGAGGTTTTGGGTGTACTAGGTTTCAAGCTGAGAGTGAGTGTGATCTTCCTCCATTCCCCGTAGTGATATTCGTTCCGTCTTCTCCAGTGGATGTAGGCTCAAGCCGAACCATGTAAATCTCCTATGTGATCCTCTCTGTGTGTGGTGTGTTTTCTCCCATCTTTGTGTTCAAATATGTGCCCAATTACAACAAACTGGTATCAGAGCCCTTTGCTTTGTCCGCTGTGACATTGACGAAGATCCATGAAAAAGGATCGGGTTGATCGGAAGTGGGCCATCGCTGTGCACAGACTTCCTGGGAACAGAAAATAGAGGATTTGGCCTAGATTTGTTGAGGTCCCTACAAATCTCAAGTGGGCCACAATAGATCCGAAGGGAGGCCGAGAAAAAAGGGGGGGTAGATCTTGGTTACAAAACCTAGATCATTGCTGTCACTGCCGCTGCCTGAGAGGAACGCCACTGTTGCCCTCTCGGGTTTTGCCGGTCTCTTCGTTGCCGCCGTTGCTCCATCGCTGCTGGATCACGCAGAAGAGATGAACGATCTTTTTTTTCCCTCTCTGTCTCGTTTATTTCGTTGCAGATACAGAAGTCTCTGGAACAAATATAATAAAAAAAACCAAAAAAAAGAAAAGGGGCTAGCCAAAAGCAGAAGGGGCGATCCAGCTGTTGCTCATGTGTGGTGGAGTAAAAGGACATTAGTCCTAGTGCACGAAAGCACCACAGAAACCAGTGCTCCCTCAGACCTAGTTTTGTTTAGGCCTGATCAGGTTCTTGTTTAGGTTAGCCCGACCCAACTTGAGCAGCAGCTAGAAGCCAAGCAAAGCGCCTACATTAGCATGACATCAGCAGTACGGTCAACACTAATTTGACCAGATCAATGACTAGAAATTATTTCTGCAATATCTTAATCATCTGACATCCAATCGAAGATCCTTTTGCACCCACGGACTCATTTCAAGCAGATTTACGCAGTGAAATAAGGTGATTAGCTATTTGATAGTCAACATGGAGGTTTGACCGATCGGAGCATAAAAATCTTTTTCTATGATATTGGAGCCATCTGGACTCGGATTTTAGATCTGTTTCTTTTAGCGTGCTCGTGGTGACGAGATCTACAGTGCGATGGAGAAATTTTTCAAGAATGGACGCAAAATTTGAAATTGAAAGATTCAATAGCAGAAATGATTTCAACTTATGGCGTATAAAGATGTATGCACTGTTGGTTCAGAAGGGATTGCAAAAGGCACTAAAGGGAAAGAATAGCCTTCCTGCGACAATGTCAGATCCAGACAAAGAAGATATGCTGGAGAGAGCATATGGAGCAATTTTACTATGCTTGAGCAACAGAGTATTACGAAAAGTTGCTCAAGAGAAAACCGTTGTTGGGTTGTAACAGAAATTAGAAAATCTTATATGACCAAGTCATTGACAAACCATTTGTATATAAATAAATGGTTGTTTACTCTGCATATGCATAAAGGTACGTCTATCTCCAATCACCTTGATACATTTAATAAAGTTATAATGGACCTTAAAAATATAGATGTCTATTCTTTACCATCCTCATATGATCACTTTGTGGATACCATGATGTATGGTAAGGAGACTCTATCCAGAGAAGGCAACCTTAAACTCTAGGGAGTTGAAAAACAAGGTTATGTCTGAAAATAATGGTGATAGTTTGGGCGAGAATTTGATGGTGCGTGAAAGAATAGAGAAGAAAGGTCCGAACAGAAGAGGCCATTCTAGATCAAAATCAAGATCTAAAAAAATAAAGTGCTTCTATTGTCACAAAGAAGGGCACTTTAGAAAGAACTGTTCAGAACGTAAAGGAAAGGAGAAACTTTCTAATTTTGAAAATATAGCTGGTGTTGTAAAAGATAATTCTGATGATGAAGATGTTCTCTCCATTACCATCAGTAACTCATGTGATAAGTGGATCCTTGATTCGAGTTGTTCCTACCATATGTATCCTAAGAGGGATTGGTTTACCACTTATCAGTCCATTGATAGTGGTAAGGTTCTTATGGGCAATAATATGGCTTATAAGGTTGTTGGGATAGGTTCAATCTGAATTAAAATGTATGATGGTATTGTGAGAACCTTGTCCAATGTCAAGCACTTCCAAAATTGAAGAAAAACCTCATTTCCTTAAGTACTCTTGACTCGAATGGCTATAATTACAAAGCTGGAGGTGGAGTCATAAGAATTTCTAAGGGCATTCTTGTGGTGATGAGAAAACCGAAGCAAGATGGTCTCTATTTTCTTCAAAGTAGCACGGTCACAAGTGCTGCTGCTGTGTCGTCCTCAGATTCAAATTTGGATGCTACCAAACTGTGGCATATTCGGCTTGGTCATTTGAGTAAAAGGGGTATGGAAGAGCTAAGGAAACAAGGTTTACTGTGTGGCCAGAAATTGGGAAAGCTGGACTTCTGTGAGCATTGTGTATTCGTAAAGCAATGCAGAGTCCAATTCAGTACTGCAGTTCATTGGACCAAAGGTACTTTGGATTATATCCACTCTAACCTCTGGGGACCCTCTCGTGTTCCATCTCTCGGTGGTGGCAAATATATGTTGACTTTTATTAATAATTATTCTCGAAAGGTATGGGTGTATATCTTAAAGCACAAAGACGAAAACTTTGCACAGTTCAAGCAATGGAAGGCTATGATCGAGAAGTAGACAGGTAAACAAATCAAGTGCTTGAGAACTAACAATGGCTTGGAATTCTGTAGAGGTGCTTTTAATGAGTTCTGCAAGATTGAAAGAATTGTGAGACATTGCACAATTAAAAATACACCGCAGCAAAATGAGCTTGCAAAATGGATGAACAGAACTCTATTGGAAAGGACCCAATATATGCTCTCCAGTGCCGGGTTATCTAAGAAGTTCTGGGCGAAAACTGCTAATACAGCTTGTTACTTTATCAACAGGTCTCCATTAATGGCTATCGAGTGTAAAACTCCTGAAGATGTACGGTCTAACTCTCTTGCTAATTACTCAAATTTGCAAATATTTGGTTGTCCTGCTTATGCCCATGTGAATGATGGTAAGCTTAAACCAAGGGTAAAAAAGTGCATATTTCTAGGATATGCACATGGGGTGAAAGGATAAAGGCTGTGATGCCTAGATGAAAAATCACCCAAATGCGTTATCAGCAAAGATGTGACCTTTTATGAGTCTGTAATGTTAAAACCGAAGAAGGAGTGTCTTGATAAGAGAATAGAAGGAGTGTCTTGATACCAGAATAGACCACGGTGTCAGTAAACAAGTGGAGCTTGAGGTGGAAGTTTCAGAAAAATTGCAAGATGTCCTAGCTCAGCAAGATGAGGTGTAAGGCTCAAATCAAGAAAATACCGTTCCACAAGATTACATACTTGCTAGGGACAAAGAGAGGAAGCAGATTAAGCCACCTCGAAGATATAATGATCTTGTTGCTTACGCTCTTAATAAAGTTGAAAGTATGGAGGAGGAGCCGATTACGTATCATGAAGCCATCACCAGTAAAGAATCAGCAAAATGGACAATTGCCATAAGTGAAGAGATTGAATTTCTTCACAAGAATCATACTTGGGAGCTAGTAAAACCGCCAAAAGACCAAAAGATTGTTGGTTGCAAATGGGTCTTCAAGAAGAAGGAAGGAACTCCAGGGGTGGAAGATGTTAAGTTCAAATCACGACTAGTTGCAAAAGGCAATACTCAGAAGGAGGGTATTAACTTTAATGAAGTATTCTCTCCTGTGGTGAAAGATAGCTCTATCCCGATGCTACTTGCTATGATTGCTCTATTGGATTTAGAGCTTGAGCAGCTTGATGTCAAGACTGCTTTTCTGAATGGTGAGTTGGAAGAATAGATTTATATGCATCAACCAGAGGGATTTGAAATCAAGGTAAGGAGGACTATGTTTGCTTACTAAAGAAATCTTTGTATGGACTAATGCAGTCTCCTAGACAGTGGTACAAGCATTTCAATACCTTTATGTTAGGAAATAACTATTATAGGAGTGAGTATGACAATTGTGTTTATCACAAAAAGCTCTAAAATGGTTCTTTTATTTATTTGTTGTTAAATATTGATGACATGTTAATTGCTTCTAAGGACATGTCTAAGATCAACAGGTTGAAGGCTCAACTCAGTGGTGAATTTGAGATGAAGGATTTGGGCGCTGCAAAGAAAATACTTGAGATGGAGATTCTTAGGGACCGAAAAGCGGGCAAATTGTCTTTGTCACAAAAAGGGTACATTGAAAAGGTACTAGAATGCTTTGGCATGCAAAAGTCGAAACCTGTGAATATTCCACTTACAGCTCATTTTAAACTTTCCGTTGCTTTATCACCGCAAACTGAGGAGGAGGTGGAGCACATGTCACATGTTCTTTATGCCAGTGCAGTTGGGAGTATCATATATGCTATGGTTTGTACAATGTCAGACATTTCACATATAGTTAGTGTAGTAAGCAGATACATGGATAAATCTGGGAAAGTTTATTGGTAGGCTGTGAAATGGATACTCTGCTATCTTAGAGGTACTTCAGATGTTAGGATAGTATATGATAGAAATGGTAACACTTCTGACAGTGTTACTGGGCATGTTGATTCAGATTTTGCTGAAGACTTAGATAGAAGAAGATCCTTTACAAGTTATGCATTCACTCTTTCTAATGGTGTTATCAGCTGGAAGGTAACATTGTAATCTACCGTTGCCTTGTCTACGACTGAAGCAGAATATATGGCAACTATAGAAGCAGTGAAAGAAGCTATTTGGCTGAGGGGTTTAGTTGGTGATATGGGATTGTAACAACAGTTAACTACTGTGTTTTGTGATAGCCAGATTGCTATCGATCTAACAAACAATTCAATGCATCATGAAAGAACCAAACATATTGATATTAGGGCACACTTCATTTGGGATGTAATTTCTTAAGGTGTTATTGTAGTAGAGAAAATTCCTATAGTAGAGAACCCAGCAGATATGATGACTAAAGCTATTCCAACAGTCAAGTTTAAGCATTGCTTGGACTTGATTGGCGTAAGAAATACTTGAGTGCCCAAATGGGCATGTGAAGGCAGTAAGAAGAATTTTGTGAGGATTGGCTCCGATTTTTGCCAAGGTGGAGATTTGTTAGTTATGTGGCTCAATAAAGCCATGGCAAAGCTGGAGCCTCATTTGGAGGACTACAACACTACACTGTAGCTGCCCTCAAGCCGCCCTAGTTATAGCTGCACTGTAGACACTCTGCAATACTCCGTGGGCAGCCGAAAATGTAGACATCCATCTCCTGATGGAGTCTATCAATGGAGATATCAATTGCTCTGGCTAAAGCAAAGAGACGAGCAGATCTGAGAGGTTTTAGGTGTAACTGGGTTTGGGGCTAAGAGTGAGCGTGATCTTCCTCTTCTAATCCATTCATCACAGTGATATTCTTTCCACTTCTCTCGTGGATGTAGGCTCAAGCCGAACCACGTAAATCTCCTGTGTGATCCTCTATGTGTGTGGTGTGTTTTCTCCCATCTTTGTGTTCAAATCTATGCCCAGTTACAACAAACATCATAGATATTTTTGTGATGAGCAAATATATTACTTGAACATTCATGTAAAGGTTATACCAAGTAGGGAGGAACCATTATGCTTGTCACCTGTACTAAATGTTAAGCATCTGACATTGAATACTGGAGTGGATAGAGAAGAACTCCCGGGAATAGCTTATTCTTGCTCAGGAGTTGTCCTCTTTTAGAGACCCTAACAGTTAAAATGGGAAAAGGTGTAAATCTTCATGTAAGTGAACTATCCCTTTCCTTCCGCGTATATTTCATTTTCAATGGAAAGAAGAAACTAGGATAGAAGTTGAAGTCTTTAGATTCTACAGATCCAGTTTCTATTGTTTGTAATGACCAAAAGTATTCTACTGTGAGTTGTGTTTTTAACTTACTGAAGAAAGTGATTCATATCTCTTGGTTTATATGTGCTTTTTGACATAACCAACAAAATGATTATACCACAAAAAAGTTTTAACCAGAAACAATAAAGGGGATCCTAATCTTTTACTTCCTGAGAAAAACATGTCTAGCGAATACAGTTTTTCTATATTTGTCATTTTGTGGTTACGTTTATCTATGTTATCTAAAATGTTGACTAACTCCTTAGCTTGGGATTTAATCACTATCTAATACACTTCTTATGTTTCTCATTTCAAGGGCTAAATTTATCCATATAGTTCAAGCTTGGATGGAAAATTATTTTGGGAGTCACATAGGATATCTTCTTTTAGGTGTTTGAAAAAGAATTTGAAGAGTATAAAAGTGAGGAACTTCAAGGAGACCTAAAATGCAATAAGATTGGTAGAATTCTTGCTTGGTAACTCGAAAGTATTACAAAAATTGATCATTGTTACCTCAAAGCAAATGTTTGTTGATAGAGGAGCCACGGAGGAATGTGCAATTATCGATTAAAGGCTAAGGTGATTTCCAAGAGCATCTCCAATGTACAAGTAATAATAGTTTAAAATTGTGTGATTTGTAAGTCAAGGGAACATGTACCTTGTTGAGCCTATCCTAATTGAATTAGTTGGTGGTATAGTCTTATGTTAAACATTATATTAGATATATTTAATATAGTTTTTACTAGTTGGTGAATTTTATGGGAATACATAATAAGAACCGAAGTACGAAAATAGTTCAAAATCTTGGAGGGAGAGCAGGGAGAGAGGGTGATGGAAACATTACTAAGATAAACTAAATCCTAGTCATTAGAAGAAGTTGGATGAGCACCAAAATCTCATGATCAGTGGACAATAATTAACTAATGTATGGATTTTCATATGAAGGTGGTCTGGTGAGGAAAATCATATTAATGCTTCATCATGTTTATATCTTGTTATTTTATATTTTGATAATTAATCGAATTTATGATGGACATTGTGATTGGCTGTATTAGCAACAGTGGATGCTGTAATACAAGTTTCAAACCATCACAAACACATTTTTCAACAAAAAAAAAAAAGAAAGAGAAAAACAATTAGGAATACTAGGAAGATGAGAATTTGATCCTATTCAGTAATTGAAGCTATGAGATCTTTTTTATTTTGTACTTTTTGCCGGTAGGGCAAGAACATGGTGAGAGTGGTACTATTTTTTTAATTAAAAAAAAATATATTCCTTGGAGCCTTGAATCCAGACCACTTGATGAGTGATATCACTTCAATGAAATGCTATTATTTTGTCAGGGCACCTTCTCCCGAGAGATGTCTTCTAATGTATTGCATGCTGCAGATGACCACATGTATGGCACCAATCATAGGAGGATTTATTATGGAAAAGGTCTTTTTGTGAGAATATGACTTTGGTTAAAATCATCTCATCTCAGTTAGTTCTTTTTTTTTTATCTAAATAAATCGGTCAGGTTTAATTGATTTAGAAGCCTTAAGTGATATGTTAATTTTTTTTTATCTAAATCAATCAGTCAGGTCTTATTGATTTAGAACCCTCAAGTGATATGTTAAAATAGCATTTATTAGTTGTGGTTGGACTTACATTGGATACCATGTCTTATTTGATTAAATTATATGTATATTTGGGCGTACAGAAGATGAAGAGGAGTATTTGATTAAATTATATGTATATTTGGGTGTACAGAAGATGGAGAGGATGATTGTGGCTTTGGATGTGGTGAGAAAAAAAAAATAGATATGTGTCCTTATTTTGAAAAGCTAAAATCAAATATAAGAGTCACTACAAGAAAAAATTGACATTTAGCCGCAGAATTATAGCCACAGCTCACTTCATCAGGTGAATCTGATACTGATAGTGTTTTTCCCTATTGTGTGCTTAGAATATTGACTATTTTATGGTTGAGATTATCCCTAACTACAATTGCCCATGGGCTACATGCTTTTGGATTGGTGGGTATATATATTCTATGTGCAAGTACAGCTAGCAGCTCAAAGCCTCTTCAAGCAATTCATGTTGAAGTGGAATTTTAATTGAATGGAATCTCTTTTGCATGAGATGGTCAAGCAGCTCATTATTGCACCGTTGGTTGGATTTGTGTTACTGGTCTGTGAGTTGTTTTTCCATTTCCAAATCATCTCTCAGCTGTTTTTGAGTTTGTGAGCCTTTGCTGCAATCTGAGGCCCAATACTCCGTATGTATCTCATCAATTATTAAACTTGTCAAACCCAACTTGTGACCCTCACAAGTACAGTTATAGGTTTCTTAAGCTGCATTCTGTTGGTCCTACTGTCAGAATAATGAAACATGAAAGCAACTAAAGAATTCCTCTTTTACAAGCTTGAACAATATGGTAGATGCTTGTGATGAGCACATATATTACTTGAATATCATGCATCTTTATAACATTTAGTTGATATATGGCTATGATTTTTCCTTTTTAACTTGCTTTTTATCTCCTTTTCATGTGAAGGTTATACCAAGTGGGAAGGAACCAATACGCTTGTCAACTGCAATTAATGTTAAGCATCTGACATTGAATACTAGAGTGGATGGAGATGAACTCCCCGAGAATAGCTTTCTTGCTCAAGAGCTGTCCTCTTTTAGAGACCCTAACAGTTAAAATGGGGAAAGGTGTAAATCTTCCTGTAAGTGAGTTTCCTAATCCTTCCGCGGTTATGTCATTTTCTATGGAAAGAAGGAACTAGGATAGAAGTTGAACTCTTCATATCCTACAGTTTCAGTTTTTGTCGTTTGCTACAACGAGAAGTTTTCTACCGTAAAATGTGTTTCTAACTTACTGAAAGTGATTTATATCTCTTGGGTTAAAACTTTTTTGTGGTATAAGCATTTTTATGGTTGAGAAAAACTCCTTTTATAGCATGTTAAGCAATGTCTAATACATTTTTTCTACTTATATTTGTCATTTCATGGGTTACGTTTATCTATATTATCTAAAATGTATGTTAAGAAACTCCTTAGCCTTGGATTTAATCACTGTCCAATACACTTCTTATGTTTGTCATTTCAAGGGCTGCATTTATCCATATAGTTCAAGCTTGGATGGAAAAATTTTTTGGGAGTCGCAGAGGATATCTTCTTTCTGGTGTTTGAAAAAGAATTTGAAGAGTATAAAAATGAGGAACTTCAAAGAGACTGAAAATGCAATAAGATTGGTAGAATTCTTGCTTCCTAATTCGAAGGTATTACAAAAACTGATCATTGTTGCCTCAAAGCAAATGTCTATTGATGCAGCCTTGGAGGAATGTGCAATTATCAATCAAAGGCTAACACAATTTCCAAGAGCATCTCCAGATATATAAGTAATAATAGTATGAAATTGTGTGATTTGTAAGTCAAGGGAACATGTACCTTGTTGAGCCTATCCTAATTGAATTAGTTGGTGGTATTATCGAATGTTAAACATTATATATAAGATATATTTAATATAGTTTTTACTAGTTGGTGATATTTTATGGGAATACATAATTACTTGTTTATGTGAGTCTTTGTTATGAACTAAGAACTGAAGTAAGAAAGTAGTTCAAAATCTTGTTGGGTTGTTTTGTTTGGGGGGGGGGGGGGGGGGGCGGGGTGGGGGTTTGATACATTCCTAAGATAAACGTTCATCAACCATATAAAACCAATTATTTATTTAAGAGACAAGTAAATTTGGCTTATGGGGCAGAATCATCAAAAGTGACTAAATCTGGTGAGGAAAATCTCTAGATGAAGTTGGATGAGTGCCAAAATCTCATGATCACTGGGCTCAACAAGTGTAAATGGATTTTCATATGAAGGTGGTCTGGTGAGGAAAATCATATTATGGCTGCATCATGTTTATATCTTGTTATTTATATTTTGATTTGACAATTAATCGAATTTATGATGGACATTGTGATTGTTTGTATTTGCAATAGTGGATGCTGCAATACAAGTTCCAAACCATCAGGCAAATATATTTTTTTAAGAAAAAAAAAGGAAAGAGAAAACCAATTAGGAATACAATGTAGATGAGAATTTGATCCTATTTAGTAATTAAAGCTATGAGATCGTTTTAATTATATATATATATGAAAGCCCCTCTCCCAAGCTCAAGCTTAAAATAAGGCCAGCTCAAGTGTATAGCTCAGGCCTATGGGGCCCCCTTGAGGACCCAGATTGGGATGGGGAGGGGGATGGGGGGATTTGAAGGACTCCCTAGGACTCTTCTTTCTATAAAAAATCAACCACAATCATGGTTTCTATTATCTCCATCTAAGCCCCCAAAATTTAATGGTAAATAGTTCATTCGGCTCAGTACACATTTAATCCAACCGTCCAATAAATTCGGATTTGACCAAAAATTTGTGAGCGTGTTCAATTCAGGGGGGTAGTGTGTTTGATCTTTTTGGATGGACCAAAGTAAGCTTCTAGGGCTCAAGCTTACGGAATTTCTTATATAAGCTTGAACTTAGGAGAGGCTTGTCCTATATATACACACACACACACATATATATTATATATATAAAGGTCTGATCCTATGAGAATTGTTCTCATACACCTACTGTGAGAACTTTTTATGGGGCCCACTTGTAAATCCCATTTGGAGATGGGATCAAGAGAGATGAAAAGGTTTATGTGGGACCACCCCAAATATCAAGTTTGGCCTCATTCACATCTCCCTAACCCCTTCATCCATGGCACACAATTAATCTAATACATTCGGATTGGTGCACAGTCGATCCAACGGTATAATAAATTCGGATTTAACCGAAACTTGGGACATGCAACTATCAGGGAGGTCCTTGCTTATTTCAAGGTTTGAATTGGGTGATAGAGGGGCCCCACCTAGAATTCTTACAAAAAAACAGTGAAAATTAGTTTTCATAGGATCATTTCCCATATATATATATATATATATATTAGTAGGGCAAGAACTAGATCCTTGAATCGAGACCATTCGATGAGTGATATCATTTGAATGAAATACTATTATTTTGTCGGGCCACCTTATCCCGAGAGGTCTTCCAATGGATTGCATGCCTGAGATGACCACCTGGATGCACAACAATCATAGGAGGATAATATATAATGGAAAAGGTTTTATTGTGAGAAAATGATTTTGGTTAAAATAATCTCATCTAAGTTAGGTCTGGTTAATTTTTTTTTATCTCTGATTGATTTAGAACCCTTGAGTGATATGTTAAATTTTTTAAGTCATATGTCAAATTTCTTTTATCTCTATCGATCAGTCAAGTCTGATTGATTTAGAAGCCTTAAGTTATATGTTAAAATAGCATTTATCAGTTGTAATTGGATTAACATTGTATACCATGTCTTATTTGATTAAATTATATGTATATTTCGGTGTACAGAAGATGGAGAGGATGATTATGGCTTTGGATGTGGTAAGAAAAAAAAAAAGACGTGTGTCCTGATTAGTTTTGAAAAACTAAAATCTGATATAAGAGTCACTACAAGAAAAGTGACATTTAGCTGCAGAATTACAGCCACAGCTCACTTGATCAGGTGAATCTGACACTAATAGTGTTTTCCCCCTATTGTGTGCTTAGAATATTGATTATTTTATGGTTGAGATTATCTCTATCTACAATTACCCATGGTCCACATGCTTTTGGATTCGTGGGTATTCTACGTGCAAGTACATCTATCAGCTCAAAGCCTCTTGAAGCAATTCATGTTGAAGTAGAATTTTAATTGCACTTAATCTCATTTGCATGTGCCCAAAAAATGCAAGAGTCCAATCTCCTCATCGAGATTAATTTCACAAAGACCAATGAATGGACGGTGCACTTATGAGTCATAGTCAAGCAGCTCATTGCACAGTTGGTTGGATTTGTGTCACTGGTCTGTGTGTTGTTTTTCCATTTCCAAATCAACTCTCTGTTTTTGAGCTTGTGAGGCTTTGTTGCAGCTTGAGGCCTAATACTCCGTATCTCATTAATTGTTAAACTTGTTAAACCGAACTTGACCAACAAAAGTACAGTTCTAGTTTTTTTAAGCTGCATTCAACCCTCATAAGCTGTTGGTCCTACTGGGGCTTGCCGCTGGGTTGGATACATCATACATGTACCAGTTGTGCTGCGACTTATGTCATTGATAGCCCAACGCATATCCTGCACATTTGATGGGTTGAACCTGACGCCCGGGCCCAATCCTCATAGGAGGGGCCCATTATGTCAACAATTGTTAGTGGGTGGGTCTGATGCTGGTCAAGTTTTGCCATCTCTATTCTCAGTGGATGATGATTTTTTTTTTTTTATCGGCAACACAACTTATCTTAAGAAAAAAAAAAGCAATCCAATGAAAAGCAAAATATAGAAAAAAGGTACAAAAGTCTTATACCAAACCTCAAAAAAGAATAAAAATGACATAAAAATGCAAAACTAAAAAGATAACATACCAGCTAAAAGACCATCTGTATCCACACCTTGCTTAGCTAGCAATCCGCAATAGCATTAGCCAAACAGACAACATGCTTAAAAACCAACCGCATTAAAGAGGACAAAACTCTAATCTCATTAAAGATGTAATGAAATTTGTACGGAGCCATGCCTTATTGTGAAACCAAAGAAGCCACATTAAATGAGTCACTTTCGATAATCAAGCTATCACCAAACAATCCGGAATATATTATCATAGCCTCTAAAATGGCAAGTGCTTCTACATCATTAGAATCTTTAATTTCAATTCATTTAGAGAAAGAAATCAACACTTCACATTTGAAATTGTGAAGCACCCCTCCAATACCCATCGGACCTGGTTTGCCTTCGGCCACCCCTTCTACATTAAAATCGAGGATCCTTTCCAAAGGTGGACACCATCTAACATAGTTGACAGATACAGAAAATCCACACACCATACAAGTTTTCCAATTAAGAAGAATATTGTCAATGTGAAGAAACTTAAACTCTATACTCTCCATAGATCATTTTCCAATTTTTATCAAAACTCTCCCCAATATATCTTGCAAAGAAGAGACCAAACCATGAAAAACTCTCTCATTTCTTTCCTTATAAATGGACCATAGAATAGCATATGGCATGAGCCTCCAAAGCAATAACCCACACCTTAAAAAGGAGCCAAACATCATGCATCGAATAACTCACCCAAAGAACTTGGAAAGCACCATAATATACAACATTTATCCAAGAAATGCTGCCAAAGAAAAGAAGAAACCTCATAGGGAATAAAGAGATGACTGATTGAGTTGGTCCCCTTGCCACACAAAGAGCAAGTGTCATGAAGATTCACTAAAATGAGTCATTTCCTTCTAAGGTTGTCAACTGTAAATATCTTGTCTAGTAAAGCTAGCCAACAGAAAGTCTCTACTCTAGGAGGAATTAAACCAATCCAAACCTTAGCCGAAGAAAGCCGCATAAAATCATAAGGCTCCAAAGCTATACTAAAAGACTTAATTGAGAAAAGCCCATAATAAGAAGGTTTCCAAATCCTTGTATCGTTATCATTCCTACAAAGAAAAATGTTAGAAGGTAGACTCAAAAGAGACTCATATTAAAACTCCTCTAACTGACATAAAGTTCTTTCCAAAGGAATTTTCCAAACAATAAGACCTCCCTCATGAGAATAATACTCTTGCACTGAAGAATGTTCATTAGACACAACTCTAAAAAATCTAGGAAATAGACTTCCTAAAGACCCCACTCCCTTCCGGTCATCAAACCAGAGCTGAACAAATACACCTAACCCAACAGTGAAACCCCTATTTTTTTTTATAGACCTCTTCATTATATTGGACTTATCCTCGAAATAGAAAATGACACCCCAACAACCCGATCTCCTATACGTAGAGACAAATTTA
Organism: Sextonia rubra; assembly: GCA_037013555.1. Taxonomy (NCBI): domain Eukaryota; kingdom Viridiplantae; phylum Streptophyta; class Magnoliopsida; order Laurales; family Lauraceae; genus Sextonia; species Sextonia rubra. The sequence goes on along the minus strand of JASUAD010000003.1, from coordinate 7,535,731 downwards.
AGGACCTAACCCCACTTATCCTCACCATATTTAAAAACAATTATTCGCCTCCAAAGAGCATCTTTCCCTTTCCAAAAGGCCACCACCACTTAGTTAGTAAGCCCAATTTTTATGCACTGGGCTCCCAAAACGCATACCACCAAGAAACTTTGGCTTGATCACATCCTCCATTTCATTAAGTAAAGCTTCTTTTTATCTCTTTGTCCCTCCCATAGAAAGTCTCTTCTGAACAGGTATAACCTTTCAACCACTGAAATAGGCATTTTAAATAACGACATATAGTATAATCCATAAAGACAACCTTAGCGGATGATGATGATGGGGCGCCTTTTATGAAGTAAAGCTGTTCAATAAAATAGTACTTCATAAATTGGCACCACGCTATAAATGAGCTGGGTCTGACCCGTTGGGCCTGTTGGAAAATATTGAGCACGGATCCTAGGCTAGATTGTGGTCAGGGCTGAGATGATTATATGGTTTTGAACAGGCTCAACCCGCATCCGACCCAAAAATTGAAAGGTCAGGAAGTGCCTCCCCTAGACTAGTATTTTAGATTATGAAGACAAGTTAAACTTGAGTGCGGTGTTAATCTTCTACAACATTCCGCCTCAAACTTCCATTGAATCCACTCAACACCTATCAAATGGACGGTAAAGAGCTTATAATTAGTAGTCTAATCAATGGAAGAAATGAGATGTCTGGAATCTGAATCCATCCAATAAACCCATGGTATTTCTATTCATAGCCTATTCATGACAAGGTTGACAACTTGGACGGTCTGGATCAGGCCGCACGTGTGCGGTGGATAATTTACAACATTGCAGCAAGCGCCCATAGGATAAAGAATGTCCCTATCAGTTATCTTGTTCTCAGAAGAAAGAGACCCTGTCCATCCATGTCTCAAATGGGCCCCACTTGATAATTATCCACAAAGCCAGCTGCTCACTCTGGATGCCAAATCTAATACTAATACCTACCACATCCACACTAATGACGCAGATCTCTCTCCATCTGCATAATAAATAAACAAACAAATAAAACCCAAGAAAGGAAGAAGAACAGAAGAAGAAGAGATGGAAGGCCAAGAGCAGCTCACTAAATCTCGGGTTGTGAAGGTTGATTCGGAAGAATCCTGGGACTTGTTCCTGACTCAAGCAAGCAAACAGGGGTGCCTTGTGAGTCTGTCTGTCTTACTGCTTAAAGTCTCTCCTACATATCATGTGTCCTGCCAAAATCTCACTCTTTAACCTTCAATACCTCTATGTCCCAATCATGATGTGACCATGGTTCAAAAACTCAGATTTCGGTTCATTTTCTCTGTCTATAAGATTATTTTATATAAGTTTTTGATTTTTTAAAAAAACTACCAATGTAAAGGACATTTTAGAGTGTTTTAGATGTAATAAATTAAAAATATATGCATTATACCATTACAAATAATATAGTTCCTTTGAAGGTTGCATGTATTTTAGGTTTTGTGCTCTTTATCTTCACATAGTGATAACAAGAAGTAATGATAAAAAATAAAAATAAAAAGGAGCAATGGTAGTTACTTTAAACCATCAGTGTTATCAGTCCCTATTATTTCCTTTTTCTGGATATCTTTCAAAATTAAAATTAAAAGTTGAAATATTAATTCAGAATTTAAGGGTGTTTTGGGTGTGACTAATAGCTCAAAAAGTAATAACCTTACATTTAAATATATAGAGATTAAACCATTACATTGATACCATCATCTTCTTTCTTTCTTTCTTTTTGTCTTGGGCAATCTCATCTGGGTAAAAATTTTAGTGCTACAATTTGTCGGTCGATATTTTCTTTGTAATTGCGGCAAAGTAAGTTTTTCTTACTACAAATTTTACTTTGAATTCTATTGTTTTCAAAATAATTGGGAATGTTGTTGTTGATTTTCAGGTGATTGTTCATTTCACTGCATCCTGGTGTGTGCCTTCTGTTGCCATGAACAAGCATTTTGAAGAACTGGCAACGACTTACCAAGATATTCTGTTCCTCTTGGTGGATGTTGATGAGTTGAAGGTAACCTTTTTCAATCCTGGCAACGGTAATAATCATCATAGTTCGAAAACTCAAATTCAACTCAATACAAGCTGAGTAACTCTGGCTAGTCTGGCTTTGCACTTGGTCAGACTTTTTTGTGTTTTCAAAGAAGGTAATTGTGAGCACAACAAGCTTACTCTGCAGAGAAAAATAAGCCAAAATTTGAACAGAGGCCCACATTGAGTTACTTATCGGGCCAACTCACCTGAGTCAGAACTGAGTTTTGAAGGTATGGTAATAATGATATATGCTGTGGCACAGTAGAAGGGCCAGGCTGTTCATGGTCTGGCCAGAGGGCTGCCTGATCAGAGCTGAACTCTGCACATGGACTGGACTCTTGACATTCGTCTATTGAACTAATAGTTGTTTCCTGAGTTGTAGACCCATTGGGTAATCGAGTTGAGTTCGAGTCCAGCCCTACTTCTCTGTGATGATTTATTTCAAGACGGAAGGTAGCAAAATGCCACCGTATTGGGTTCGCAACATGTATGATTGGATTTGGATTAATGGTCTCTTTTATTAGCTCTCTATTTTTTTAGCTCTAATAAAGTCCCTCACCATCAGCACTACCGCCATAGTTTTGATCCATGGTTGTTTGTTTTTGCGGAAGGGAGATGCCTTACCAATGAGCTTCATGTCAATTATTAACCATGATCTATTCATCTAACTGTCTTAATAGCATGCTAATTTACTATAGTCCCTAATTGATGGCTATTTTTTTTCTCCTGAAAACCAGGCGTTTAGCCTTATGATGGACCGTCAGATGCTGTTTTCTATGATCAGTTCTATTGATCTGTTCCGGTTTCTCCTCCATGGCATGCCGCACCATATGCTCTAGAGGCTAGAAAACTGCCTTAAAACCTTGTCAAACCAATTTTTGAAATATATAACAAAAAACACGAATTTGGGGTGGCCCACTAACCCAAAGGCCTTGAGCTTTCATCCCCTTTATCAAATTGGGTCCCAATGGACCTACCATACACTGGAGTACAGATCCAAAACTTTTTTCGGTTTTTGACTGGGTCCACTGTGCTGCTCACCGCAACCAAGCGTCTTTAGGTCCATGAATAATGTGGCCCGCGATTTGGACATCCTGGATCGGCCCATCAAATTGCTTCGACATCCCCAGCCAACACATCCCATAATCATATACCATACCAATGATCTTTAACTCTTTGTGTTGCTAGGTTGCTGCATCCAAAATGGAAGTGAAGGCCATGCCTACTTTTGTGTTTCTGACGGAGGGAGCCCAAGTAGATAAGCTTGTTGGAGCTAATCCAGAAGAGTTAAGGAAAAGGATTGATAACTTTGCCCTCTCCATCGGTTCTTCCAAATAGTGTCTATATATTTTTATGTAACGTGTGTTTTACAATAACCTCTATATATAACTACATGTAAGGGATGGAAGGATGATTGCATAATTTTGAACATGTTTGAATCAGTTTGCTCAATTTTAAACAGCTTGTCACATTGACTCACTCTATAGGTGGCAATTATTGACTCAACCCATCTAATATTGGACCTAAACTGGACTCTCGAGTTTCAGGTTGACCTTTTTCCAACCTGATTGATATAATATATAGATTATGTTCGATTTGATATAATAAATACATTATGTTTGATTTGTGTGTTTCCTAGCTATTTGACCCATTAAACCAGACTTTTGTCTGACTAAACTGAATCTTTTGACTGTTACCTACAAACTCAATGTGACACCAGCCTAGTACTTTCTAGTTGAAGTTGGCCCTCTTAGCTTTTAGCTTCCCAGTTTGAATATGGGCTTTTTCCAACCAAATCCAGTAATGGACTGGATTTGAGCTGGGCTCATTTTTGTTACGTAAGGTGGTCAATTCAAATTGAATCGATGGAACTTGGGCTGTTCATGGGCTGGGCGGGCCTAAGCCTGTGCCTCATTTGACTGGATTTCTGCTCTGCTTTAGGCCTTTGGGCAGTAGCGAGGGCCAAATATTAAATGGCTGTGCCTGGCCCAATGATTCTTAATGCCCGGAATGGGCCCAACACTACATATAAACACAAAATCTATAAATATTTAGCAATAGGCCTGGCTCAACCCGAACTACGAACGCCCTACAGGCGAACACGATGTATCCCCGAGGAATTCTCTCTCTCTCTCTCTCTCTCTCTCTCTCTCTCTCTCTGGAGTATGGATGGCAATAGATTGGATTGTGATGGGGATAGTCTTCTTGGAATAGGGCAGGTTTGTGGTTTGTGTTTTGTTGGTGTAACCCGGCCTGCCCCAAACCCCATATATATAATATATATTTCTTTATTACTAAAAATATAACTAAAATTCATATGATATAAATGGTGTTGGGTCATCAACACATGTTAATAAGACTGTATGTTCAAATGCTACCACACTTTCTTTTCATAGATTTGTATATTAAAAAGTTTTTAAGGTTTAAATGTGATTATATCATATCCTAGCGAGACGGATTTGGTATCACATACAAATTGCAACCCCAACCCGTGCAGATGCCATCCCCAACCTGCACAGTTTCCGTCCCTAATGTGGCGATGAATCGTTAGAATCATCTGCAACTAAAAAGGCCTAATGGGCCATCTTGTACTGCTTGCGTTTTGCATAATCAATTCACTATGTGGTTGGAAAATTAATGAAAAGCGTGTGGCAGGATAAACATCTGACATGTGGGCCACATTTAGATGGATGACTCCAATTTTGAGGAGCCAATAGTGGACCACAATCTATTCACATGCCAAATGAGTGTGCTAATCATTTTTCTGGAGCCTTGGACCATCCACTAGTGCCATCGTTTAATATATAGATAAATATGTCCGAAAAATAACCCAAATTAGAAGATCTTGGCAGTTGGGATCTTAAATCGAGTTCTCATGGCTGCTAGGGTACCATCACTGTTGGAAAATTCAGTTTCTCTTTAATGAAATTGGGTGTTGTTGGGCTCCATCACTATTGTCTGTCATCACAAGTTAAGATCGGTCAATTTTTTGGTCTATGTTTTGATCAAAAAAGGAGTTAAGGAAATTTCTCCTTGAGAGGGTTTGGAGTACAATGTTCTTGTCCCTCTTTATGCCTATCTCTTTTTATAATCATCTTCTTTTTTTTAATGAAAGTTCATGTTACTGATGTAAAAAAATGACTATTAGGATACCTACTGATTTTACCTTTAAATTGTGGGGTTTGGCGATCAAATGCTTAGGATTATCAGATAGGTTAGAATATTTTAGGAGATGTCAAATCACAACAAAATCAATTGCAATATATATATGTACTGGTGATCGTAAATTATATTAAATTAAAGACTTATAAATGGTACAATCATAGAAAGAAAGGAGGAACAAAAAGCATAACAGTATTAGAGCTAAATACCCACGAAAAAATAATAAACTACAAGGAGCAAGCAACAACAATGAACGGTCAAGATCATTTATGATAGTGGCCCAATCATCCGTTTAGGATTTTGTTTCATGTCCCTTTTAAGGTTTACTATCCTCACATACGGTCTAGAAAAAGTAGGTGGCCCACAATGGTAAGAGGGATGAACAATGACCACCGACGGTGTTCCCACATGTTGTGGGCCTTACAGACTTCCCCTGTCTCCTCACATTCGTACAAAAACGGCTGTCGTACCCCACCTATCCATAATTAGCAAACGACAATTCTCGTCATAGTGATTAGTGAGAGAATGATCCATCTATCACTGCAGTTTATTCATATGTGGGCTCCAGATTGGATCACCATATCTATACCAAGACATGGCACTATGCCATTTTATATCACCGTAGATGCTTCATATTTGAGCTTCAAATTGGATTGCCATCTCTATGCCTAACACGTGGATTATGTCAGTTTTTCTTTCTTCCTTGTTCTTTTATTATTTTATATATATATATAAAATTTTATGGGAACTAGTTCTCATTATTTTATATAAGAGTTTAAGGTGGAGCTCATCTATTATCTAATCCAAACCTTATAATACATATAGACCCTCCTGATAGTCACACATCCCAACTTTCGATCAAATCTAAATTTATTGGACTGTTGAATCGACTGTACACCAATATGAATGGATTTGATTTGTGGGTTACAGATGAAAGGGTTAGAGGCATGTGTTTAGGGCCAAACTTAATATGTAAGGTTATCCCATATAAATCTTTCCATCTCACCTGGTCCCATTTTCAAATAGGACCCATAAGTTGGTCTCATAAAAAGTTCTCATAGTAAATACATGAGAACAGTTCTTTCAGGATTAAGGCCTATATATATATATATATATATATACATATTCTAGATCTTTTTGGTAGATTAGTTGATAACAATTTGAATTCATCGTAAAGGGTATTCATCAACGAAACTTTAAAAAAGGCAAAACTAGGCCTTAAAGTGGAGATGTAGATTTTATCACTTATTTAGGATTTAACATCTTAGAGGTTTTATCCAAGAATCTCCATGTCACAATAGAAATTCAACTTTTATCCGACTCATTCAAATGGATGCTTTGGAATATGCGGATCAATCCTAATCCTACCATTTTAATTGTTGGCTAAATTCATCTGAGCCATGATCAGCCTATTTAAGATGCTACTAGGATTATGAGAGAGCAAACGGAGGTCAAATTCAGTTCATAATCAGAGGTCGGGTAAGAACTTCCCACCCCTAATCCCACTCAAAGAAAATCATGTATTCTTCTATTGAATAAAACTGAGACATATCCACTGTTCTGAAAACAGGTATTGACTGGCCACTGAACTGGGTTCAACTAGAATTGATATCTTAATTAGTAAGATTAAATCAAAATCAAGATACTAATTGAAAACTGATCAAAATTGATAACAATCAGTTTAAATCATAAAAGAAAAACTAGATTCCAGCTAGGTGAACGCTGTGTGATTTTTTTTTTTTAATCTATGCCGTTCAAAAAAGCAGAATTTTGATTTAAAGGTCTTGACCAAAAATTTTCATCAGTTTTATTGTTGATTTCAAACCCAGATAAAAAAATTACATTATGTAGGTTAACAGCCAAAATAATTAAAAAATATATCAAAATCCAAACGAGCTAACCCCATCATAATTGGGATGACTTTAATGATTATTCAAAATTGTTTAAAATGCTTCAATGGAGCATGTTTAAATAGAGTAGTTGATAATCCCTAATACAATGGCTCGCTCCGAAAGGTAGCAGGTTCAAGCGGATTACATTCGAACAGTATTGAGCCCATTTGTACATCCGATTTAGGTATGGCAATGGGTCAAAAATAAATGGAATCCGCTCCTAATAAAAGCGGATCTGAGAGTGGTTTCGTTGCAATTTGATATTACAATCAATGACCCTGGCAGGTTTAGGATCAGTTTTACTGCAACCCACACCAAAACCGCCGGTTGCATCCCTAATCCGTTCATCTCGGATCCGGTTGTTGAGACACTGATGATATGAGCTGCTGCAGTACTTATGCTGCCTTGATAACAGCAACAAACAATGGCTTCTCCTCTGCACATCTGCAAGTACAGAGTCCAGAGCAGATGAAACAGATAAAACCGCTCCGTACTGCCATACATTGCCTTCCATTCTTCCTCCAAACAACTTAAAACAGCAACTTATGAGAATTGACCCATTCCATCAAAACCCTCGAAAGTTGAAACCTATGAGAATGGACAAGACCCATTTCACCTGTACCCCTGAATTAACACCCACATTCTTACCTTTCTCATTCATCATCTGACAGGGCAAAAGCAAGAGGAACCACCCAAACTCCTTTCTCTCCATGCAAACATCAAAACCATCCTATGATAATGCGTACTAGAAAAAACTATTTCATCTAAACCCCTGCCAGAAACACCCAACTTGCGTTTCTCAATCTTCATCTGACTAGGCAAGAGGAACAACCCCAAAAGCCCTTTATCTCCACATCCTAACACGCAAAACCATATAAGATGATGGGAATGAAGAGAACCCATTTCATCTAAACCCCTAAAAGAAAAACCCACTTCTTACATTTTTCATTCCCCATCTATGAAGGTAGGATGAACCACCCCTAGGCTTATTTCTCCCCATCCAGACACCCAAAACTTTCATATGATAAAAAACTAACCAAACCCATTTCATCTGAACCCCAATAGAAAGAACACCCACCTCATTACATTTTAGATAGGAGAGAGGGAGAAGGAGAAAATGTGCTATGTGGGTAAAGCTACAAAGATTTTCATAATCATTGTTTCTGTTTTGGTGATGTTTGCCATGGTTTTGGCCTTTAGATTGTTACACCATGGACATCACAGTACTGGCAATTGCGCCAATGGCTGCCGTCCGGTGCTTCCTATTCCAACCACCACATCCCCTCCGGCCACTCCATCGCCTCCGGCCACCCCTTTGTCCGTGGCGGCTCCTTACAGCCCACCAAGTGTGGACACGCGGCAGACGCCAGGACCAGTGCATTCATAGCTTGATCAGGTAGTTTAATTTCTTTTTTTTTTATGCAATTGGGTAATTATGTTCTCATTTTTTCTTTCTATATGTGCGCGTGCATGTGTGTTTTAATTTTGTTCATGTATGGATTACATAACGATTTGTCCGGTTTTACTTTGGGAAGAAAATGCGTGTTTGTGTATCTTATCTTTTCGGTAGAATTGGTAATTTTTGTTAGAATGCAGAAGGAACCCAAGAAAGCGTAGCTAAAAAAAGACCCAAGGGTTGTGGATATGACACCAATGATGTGCGATGTGTACCTAAGCAACAAAATTCAACAATTAACCATACAAAAAGATAAAAGATTTATGTAGTTTGGCAAAGATGCCGCCATCTACGAAAAACCAATTTCCACTAAATTCTCATCCAATCTATGAATCTCTAGCCTTATAATATCGGCATATGTATAAGATTATAGATTACATCATATTTATAATCACCACTTCTTTAAGCCTCAAAAACTCTATTCTTAGGCAAAGGAAAGTGCTAATACTATTAGGAGACTACTGTTAACAAACAAGAAAGTCCTAATATAATTAGGGAAATTACCCAAAATATTGAACCCACTTTGGTCTGAACCCACTTGACCAACACTAGAAAAGGGTCAAACTAAAAAACATCCTTAACAGTCTTGATCTGAGTTTGGCAAGTGAGTGAGCTGCCTCATTCACCTCCCTAGAAGTATAATTAGCATAAAACTCGTCAAAAGGAGCCCAAGAAAGGGTAGCTACAAAACAAGACCTAGGTGTTATGGATATGACACCACTGATGTGCGCGTGCGTGCCTGAGCAACCAAAATCAACAATCAACCACATAAGAAGATAAGAGATTAACATTGTTTGGCAAAGATGTCGACGTATATAGGAAACCAATTTCTACTAGGTTCCCCTTCAATCTATGAATCTCCATCCTTGAAATCTCGGCATATGTCTAGGGTTTAGACTAGGAAGCACAGGTACTCGAAAAATATATTCGTACATGTATCGGGTACGTACCCGATATGGGTACGAGTATGGGTATGGCAAAATACGTATCGAGTATGGTCAAAATGTACCTGGTACTCTGTTGACTTTATAGGTACATATTCGGTACGTACACGGTACGTACTGGTACACATACCATGCATTTTGTAACGTTTTATTTTAAAAAAAAGCTGAGGGGGCAAAACGTAAAATTTCTTTTATATAAGAACTTCAGCTTCGGTCCGAGCCCTAATCGCTGAGACGATCGCTTTTGCCCCTGAGAGAAATGGAAGAGGAAAAGAGCGAGAGAAGAAGAAAGGAGGAGGAGGAAGAGGAGAAGAAGAAGGAGAAGAAGAAGATGAGGCTCATCGAAGCCCTAATCTGCGAGAGCCGTAACCTACCTGGCTGTCTCTACCTTTGTCGTGGAGAAAAACGGAAGAAGGAAAAGACCGAGAGAAGAAGAGAGGAGGAGGAGCAGAGGAGGCTTATCAAAGGGGAGGCTCATCATCGAAGGGAATGCTCCTCAGGAAATATTAAAACAAAAAAAAAAAAAAAAAAAGAGGAGAGGAGAGGCTCAAGAAGAAAAAAAAATGTAGAAGAGGAAGAGAAAGCGTACCTACTGCACCTACACATCCGCCGCTGCACGTCCGCTGCTGCAAATCAGCCACAACTACAAGACTGCAGGTCCTCTTCCATTCTTTCTTTATTTTTTTATCCCCTGCTCTACTCTGCTGTGAACCCATCCTATTGTTGTAAATTTTTTTCCCTAATAGTTGTTGCTCTGCGGCTATAAATTTTTTTCCCTGCTTTTCTCTGCTCTGCTCTGTAATTTTCCCTTCTTTCTGTAATTTTTTTTCCCCTGCTCTGCTCTGCTGCTATTATTTTTTTTAATGCTCTACTGTTGGCTATTGCTTTGCTGATGTATTTTCTTCTTTTTTTTTTTTTTGTTTCTTCTGCTCTGCATTTGCTGTTTTTTTTTTATATGCTCTGCTCTACTGTTGCTTTGCTGTTATATTTTTGTTTTTTTTTTTTGGCTGCTCTGTATGTCTACTGCTTAATTTTCTTTTCTTTTTTTTTTCCTGCTCTGTTGTTTTTTTTTTCTGCTCTGCCGTTTGCCACAGCTACTGCTGTTGCTATTTTTTTTTTCTGCCATTGCCGTTGCTCTCTCCTTTGCTGTTGCTATTGTCCTTTCCATTTTTTAAGTATATTGGTTGTTTTTTAAATGTTTGATTGTTTGGCTGTTTGATTCTTTATTAATTGTTGTAGGATAAAAATTTTAATTATTTGCCTATTGTATTATTAAAATTTTAAAAAATATAATTTTTTAATCCGTACCCCAGCTTTACCCCTATCTTATTTTTTAAGGATTTCGCCGTATCGGCATACCCGTACTGTACCCGCACCGGTACCCGTAGCGATACTCATGTTTCATAGGTTATAGATTACATCATATATATAATCACTACTTCCTTAGCGTCCAGGAACTCTATTCTTAGACAAAGGAAAGTGCTAATACTATTAGGAGACCACTATTAACAAACAGGAAAGTCCTAATATAATTAAGGAAACTACCAAAGACATTGAACCCACTTTGATCTTAATCCACTTGGCCAACACTAGAAAAGGGTCAACCTACAAAACATCCTTAACAGTCTTGATCTGAGTTTGGCAAGTGAGTGAGCTGCCTCATTCACCTCCCTAGAAGTATAATTAGCATAAAACTCATCAAAAGAGCCAGTAGTTATGAAAATGTCCGAAATAACAGACTCAATAATAACCCATTCAGCTTTACCATTGATAGCCTTCACCACTTCTAAAGCGTCTGAAAACAAAACCACTTCAGAGAAATCTCTTGCTTTGGTCTTTCTGTAGCACAAAGAGAATCACTCATGCTTTTCCTTCTTTGGATGAGATAAGATTTGATCCCTTAATAGCCCCTGCATCTTATAGGATACCATTATAAATAGCAATACAACCAAAAGCAACTTCTCCCTTGGCTGCTGTGGATGCTGCTTCAGAAAAAAGATGACAGCCTTACTCCAATCCTGCCACACAAAGCATGGCAAAGAATAATTCTTACATTCAGCTTTTCTTCTGATTTCAATTGAGAAAGTTTCTTCAGACTTGGCTTAATTTTTTTTTAAATGAAATTGTTTCTTGCTTTCCAAATATTCCACCATAAAGATAAAATTCATCGTCTGAGTAAAGGATCATTTAGCAAGGGATGAGAGGGGAGTCAATGCATCTCCACTTCACCTACTAGCAATACAACAGAAAACAATGAATGTCATTGAATACCAATACACAAAAGCCAAACAAAACTGCTCGAGCACAACAACAGTAGAATAAAATGTGCTCAGCCATCTCCTCTAGATGACATATGGGGTAGGCTGCTTCAATACTATTAATTTAGATTTCAGCGAAGCTCTTATGGGTATAGCCTTCCTGAGACTTTTCCAGCCAAACAAAAGAAACCTTTGATTCTAGTTAATATCTGAAATTGTATCTCTAACTTTGGAGTGTAATGTTGCTATTCTTGATTGCAGAAATTTAGCCAATTTGACCGATCAATTGACAAAAAAGGCCTCCCAGCAGTTCTATAATTGCATCCTACCAATTTAGAGACTGTTTAGTGCTACAGACTTAGAGTTTCTTGAAGAAGCATTCCCTAGGCTTTACCATATCTGCAATTGCAAAAATGACAGTATTAAATCTTATGGACTATGATATCCCATAGTTAGACGTCTTATTACCATTGATATGGATCTTTGTCATTATGAATAGTATGTTCGCATTAGTTTCAGCTTACCAAAAATCATCTCATGAATAATGTTTAATTAAGAATGAGAGAGCCACATGTGCCTGAATCAAATGAAACAAAATCAACTATCTGTCATTAGATGTAAGATTAAATTTAATAGTCACATTTTCAATCCCTATCCTCTTTAATTACACATTATTTCACATTATATTTTCATATATTTACATTATCGGGGATCTAAAATGGTAATCGGCTCTTCATTCGTAGAGCTTGCTATTAGTTTAGTGGAAGACCGATCAGACTCATTTATCTGCCAATCGTACTCTTTGGAGAGAACATCAGACTCCATTCTGGTGACAACAAAGTATGCGGGAGGTGATGGTGATGGAACTGTGGTGGAGCAACTATCGAGCATGAGAACAACCAACGACATGGTGGGTCTATCAGAAACATTTTCTTGGACACATAATAAACCGATGTGGATGCATCTCAGCACTTCATTTACTGGATAACTTTCGCCCAATGATGGGTCCAACAATTCTATCGCTCGTCCTTCCTTCCAGCGCCTCCATGCCTGCAAAAATTGATCATCAATTATATTCAATTTGAAAAAAAAAAAACAAAAGACAAAAAGGTTTGCTCTAGACTTGTGTTCAAAAACTTGTTGAGCCACGAACCAGAAATTTTCAATAAATATCAGATCATATTCTTGTTAATAAAAATAGCACACAGACTGGGCCCTTGTCAGAGTTCTTAGTGATAATAATTGTGCATATTCATCATGCGTATGGGGTTGTGAAAGATTAAGAATTCAAATCTTTATTATATTATTTTTATAGATTTTCTCTCAGAATTAATTATAGTATTTCTGATGAGAATAGGATATGACTGGTCTCTGCCCAATGTAGGTTTGAGAGCATTCAAATCGTATACATGCTCAGGAAATAGTAGAAATTGTAGAAATGTCAAAAGTAACCATTCAAATTGCATTTATTTTTGGGCACAACCGCACCCCACTAGTCAAACGTCTCCAATGTCTTCAGTTATGTAGTTGTCATGAGCAATAAATTGTAAAAAAAAATATAATATATACTATGATGTATAATTTTTACTTACATAGCTTAGAAGGTCCTCAGCGCGATTTGATTGGTAGAAATTATTATTCTTATGACCCGTCACAATCTCCAAAAGTAAGACACCAAAGCTAAAAGCATCTGATTTAACTGAGAATTGGCCATGCATAGCATACTCCGGAGACATGTATCCACTGCAAGGGATTGTTAAAACAGTCAAGCAATCTTGTTATATCAATTAAAACTGGAGGGGTTTTTTGTTTTTTTTTTTTTTCCATATAGGTATGACAATGATTATATTTTTTATACTTTTGAATCTAGAAGTTCAAGGCTTACAATGTCCCAGCAATTCGGCTCGTGTTGCCTTGAGTTTCATCCCCACCAAAAATCCTAGACATTCCAAAGTCTGAAATTTTTGGGTTCATCTCCCCATCTAGCAAGATGTTGCTAGCTTTTAGATCACGGTGAATGATTCGAAGTCGAGAATCTTCATGTAAATATTGAAGGCCTCGAGCAATTCCTTGTATGATCTTGTAGCGTGTTTCCCAATCCAGCTGTGCCCGCTTGCTTGGATCTGCACAATCATTAAATCAAACATCATGTTGAACTGTAGGTTTGTCTAACAAGCAACTAAACAAAAATATGGCTGATGGTTAAACCTGTCTTGGTATCACAATGTCTTTCTTACATGAAAATGTGTCTAACATTATCTTTGAATGATCAATATTTTGGGTATTGTCATGTAAATTCTAGGAGAATTAGTTTGCCGTCAATTGCTATAATGAATTGGCAGTTGCCCCTTTTTTATTTTTTTGGCTTACCAACTGTTCCTTACCGTCAAATTGAAATACTCCTTTTTGAATATGTCTTAGCCACTCAACTTTTGAGCCCCAAAATGCGTTTTTTCAACAATCTAAAATGTTGAGCTTTAGGTCATTCGTATTCCACATATGGATCTTCCTTACTGCCTTACCCTCTATGATTGGTAGGCATCCAAAAGTATTCCAAGCAAATTACAATTTTATTCAAAGTACAAAGGAACCCTACTTTTAAGCAGTATTATGATATTCCTAACTTGGGCAAAGGACTTGCTGAAGTATGCAATTATCAGATATGTCTGAAAGGAATGAAGCAATCTGCAAAACTAGTTATCATTCTTAATAACCTTGAATTCCATAGATTTTGAGCATGACGAGTCATAAATGTACAGATCTAGAGATACAAGTAGAAGAAGATGCCAAACCGAATAAAAAGTAGTCAAGGCTCTTGTTGGTCACGTATTCGTATATAAGTATCTTTTCTTCTGCTTTGATGCAGCAACCCAAGTGTCTAACAAGATTCCTGTGTTGAAGTTTTGAGATTAGTACGACTTCATTCTTGAACTCCAGCACACCCTGCCCAGAATTTCTGGAGAGTCTCTTCACAGCAATTTCTCCTCCATCCGAAAGCCTACCCTGCAAAAAAAGTAATTTATATTCATTTGATGGTTTGATGCTAACATATGCAAAAGTATCATTTGAGCTCTTATTCCTGTAACTAAGATCTTGAAAACCAATCGTTGAACAGTTGAAACATGTAGACCTTTTTCAACTTCATGGACTCAGTTGTGAATGGGCAATTCTCATGAACTCTCCTGGATCAGACAATGATGGTTTTTGGTAAGAAAATTGCATTGATAAGAAAAGCATACCCGGGAGGGGACTGTAAATGGTTAGCGGTAGCAGGGAATTTTAATGCTTTGTAAGGTCTTGTATCTCTTGAATGCCAACGAATTCTCCATTTTGACAGGGAAAATTTAAGAGGCGCTACAGTATGATGGAAGAAATTGTCCTTGTGATGTTCCAGATGCTAAAACAAGGAATTCATTTCTGAGTTTTGCATTTGAGGAATTTTAATGGCTAGACTTCTTGCAAGAACTTGAGAGTTTTGACATTGACTTCTTCAATTTCTTGCTATCAAACTGAACCTTTAGAATAAGCCCAGCCGATCCAAACACTAGTCATTAATTTTAAGTTTTGTCTAAAATGTCAAACTTCATAATTACATAGTTATGGTTCAGTCGGGTCCACATATGTTACCCAATCTCTTATTGTAGATCGGTGACCCAACATGTTAGGGTCCAGGCTGACATCTCCAGTACAACAAGTAAATGAGTTGGATTTTTCTTGACTTGGGCGTGTCTGTTTCTATGAATTTCAGTATTGATATTGTAAGCCATAGCAGCCAGGAGAATATTTTTTTAATTTTTTATTTGGTAATCGACCAGGAGAATAATTGATGTGAGCAGCTGTAATGGCGATGCCAAACAGCAGATTATGACCATAATTTTATTTTGAAAAGAACATGGAACTTGTGTTGCGCCTCATTGGCGTGGACCACACCATCTAAGCCCTAGTTTGTCCATACTGAAGACAAACGTAGGCCCATTGATGTGGGCGTGAAACAGTTTGGATCAATTCTTTGAAAAATAGATACATATTGGCCTGTATGCTGCTGGTTTTGGAAACCATTATGCCTCTCTTAAGAGGACATAAATAATCATACTAGACCCAAGCCCAGTCCAAGCTTGGATGAAATCAGAGCTGCCAGGCCTGAGCCTGAGCCTGAGCCTGAGCCCAAGTTTCATGATCTGAACCCTTAACGGGTTATTAATTGACACTCACCCCAGTTAGACACTCACTTAAACTATACTAGCTATTGCATTGAATTTAATGACCCTTTAGATATTGAGATTCATAAATTCATAAATCAAGGGTTGGGATGAAAGATTTAGACTAGATTTTTGCTCAAGACTTAATCCGCAATAAAATCATTCCAGAACCCTATTCCCATGATAGGCATCCTTTTAGTGGGTCCTAGAAAGGACTAGGATTGTTTGAGAGGTACCTCTTCGCTAAAAAATGCCTTTTACTTACACCTATGATGAATCTAATCCCGTCATCCCTAAAAGTAGCATGATCCCTTTCTTGTTATTAACACATTATTGAGAAGGTTCCTAGTAATTGAATTTTATCTTGATAAGTAGCACAATGTATAACCATAAAACTTTAAACAGAAAAATTGAGGGTTAGGATCATTTAGTTGGCGGATTGGCCTGATACTACTTATCGAAATGTACATTTCGCACCCCCGGAGCCGACAAGTGATGTGGAGCTTCAATCAGATCTTATGGAATTAGGAGATTCAGTCTCAAGCCTGCTGGACTCAAGTTGCACCCCAACATTCAACCCATCCCAAACTATTCTACCCACAAGGCGCAGAGTGGCTGGTCTTAGCAGTAGATGACGTGTCCAGCACCATCCATTTCCCACAGCTGATATATTTTATGCTGCCGACAAATGGGACCGCACTTTATCTGTGAAAATCTAAAAGTTTATCCCACTTTTTCTTTTTTCATGCCTTGTTTGGTTTAAGGGGGAAAGAGTCTGTTGCCCACCTTACCCAACTGGTAATGGATCTAATCATGTGGGAGTTGGGACCCACTTTCCACTTCATAACCTTTCAAAAGCAGCCCTGACTTAGATGTTTCCTGATGTGAGCCCGGCGATGTGAAGGTACTTTTGGGATCACAAGGGTGGTTTTACTGAATTTAGATTTTGTGAGGAAAACCGTGCTGAAGATAGTCTCCTCATGTCACCAGGGTGCCCCGTGGTTATGGAAAGTTACTCATTACTCCAGAATAGCTACTCCTTCCCGGTGACATGGAGATTCTTTAAGGGGATTTGGACTCGTTGAGCGTTTGATTGTCCTTGGTTGGAAATTGGCACTCTGGTATAAATACCATGGTATTTCAAATGTGACAAAGCATCACATCATATTAAAAAAAACCCTAATAGTCCCGTAAAAAATTATCCTAAAAGAAATTGCCCATAAACCTTTGTATCCTATTTGTTTGCACACGGGATGAAATCAAATAAAATTAAAAGGTCAAATTAAGAAAAAAAATAAGATAAAGGGGTTGAAAGTAAAAGGAATAAAATAATAAAATAAGGAAGTAAAAAGGCACAAAATGATAAAAAAAAATACATTTAAAAGACACCAAATGACAAAAAGGAGATCAGCATGAAGCACTCTATAAACTTTTTAAATGCCTACAACACAAGCAGAAGTCAAGTTTAAGAACACCTATATGGTCAAAACACCTAGTTAGATTTGAGCCAGTAGCACCTTGGGCATATAGCTTAGAAGGGTGGATTAGCTTACCAAGAAAAAAATATGGGTGCTGAAAAGCTTGTATTATTAGTGCTAAAAGTTGATACGTATCAGTAAATTTGGAATGGTATAACGTTGATATCAGTATGCTTCCACTTTCTAGTGAAATAGAAAGATGAAGTACTACACTGCGGGTTGAATTAGATTTATGCCACTGTTAATCAGTTAATTTATTGATCGTTTTACAAAATTAATATAGATTATAGGGCATGAGAATGGGAAGAAGTCAAACGAATAGACTAGATATAAACCAGGACTTCAATACAGTAACTTTCGACACAATCATCAAAATCGCGATTATGATATATCACTGAAAATCTCCTTATGAGTATTTTCACTTAACAAATTTGCTAACATCAATTTCTCTCCTTTTAGTAATTTTAGTTAGATTACAGTTCATTTGTAAATTAAGTCATTAAGGAACATTATATAATGTATTTATATTGTTTGAAATCTAGATGCACATCTTTACTGCTTTTTCAAGTTAAGAGGTAAGTCAGTAGAGGTGCTTCTTACTGTCACTCATCAATTAGATTTCAAAATTTTAATTTCAAATTTGTGAAACTTGTTCTCATCTTTCTTAGTACAAGTTCCAGGGTTGGTTTTTCAAAGGAGTGATGATGGTCTTTTCCTTTTGTACTTACATCTACTATGCTAAAAACCAGTGATTATAAGCAGAAGTGGCACCAACACCAAATGATCTGTCCAGCAACATTCAGAGCAAATATTTTATGCTGCCAAAAGGTCATGCAACAGTTTTACTGATCTAAAGTGTGTTCCCTTCTTTATCAGCTACTCCCTAAATTCAAAGCCATGTGGGTCCCACTTTCCACTGTAAAACTCTTTTCTATTAATTTAAGACCTACGTAGGTACCCCATAAATTATAGTTTGTCATTTGAATGAATGGTTGGTACCTTATAAACAGGACCAAATCCACCTTCTCCAAGCTTGTTTTCAATAGAAAAGTTGTTGGTAGCTGCCCGGATGACCCCAAAGTCAAATTGCAAGGGATCAAGACTTCTTGCCAAGGATTCTTGTTCCACTATTTCTGAGTAAGTCACAACTGTGGTCTCTTCTGCATCTGCACAGAGTGACAAAACAGAGGAATTTGATTGAGAATCCATGAAAAGTAGTTTTACAGACAGTGATTTCCATGAAAAAAGGCCATGTATCACTCTCATCACTTGGGACAAAGATGATCTAATGGATAACTACCTTGAATAAGGTTTATATCTATGATGAGCAAAGGATGCATAATAGCATTTTCCATATATATATATATATATATATTGTATGGAGAATGGAACATTGTATAATGCAGGCTTAAATACAAAACATCACTATTTACCAATTGGTGTTGTGTTTTCCTTCCCTTCCTTGTCCTTTCTTCTTTTTCTAAGCAGCCGGACAAAAATGATGGAGAGAAGCGCCAGAGCAAGTACTAAAGGAACTATGGAGAGTATTATAGTTCTGTTCCTGTGGCTTGCTGCAAAATGAAAAGTGAAAATCTCCAAAGTTAAATTTCTGTTAATATTGAAAAATACTGGAGTTAAATTCAGAAATTGGTGAACTTATACCCCACTAGGATAGGGCTGCCAAACAGTTATATTCATGGAAACTCAGTTGTAGGGTTATCATGGAATTATTCTTTTTTTTTTTTTCAAAAGTAGACAAAATATCACATTGGCATAACAGACACAAGTCAAGTCTTCCCTTTTTTTTTTTTTGGTTAAAATTTGGACCATTTCGATTTGTATGTGTCATATTTGCGCAGGGGCTCTGTAGCATTCAAAGCTTATCGGAGCCAAGTCTTCTTTATTAGTAGTAGAACTCTAAAAAGGGATTTGATTCCTAATCCTATTGTATTCAATGAAACCTTGTAAATGTTATTGAAAGGCTAAGAAATGGAGTTTCAATCTGGTTTTATTTGTTTGGAGGCTACCATCCAAAACTAGAAACAGTCAAGTCAATTGAGATAGTTATTTAAAGAAGTCTTTGGATCTGGAGTCCAAGTCATTCAAAAATCGAAATCCAGTTCTTCATTAATATAATTTGGATCACTAGTAAATGTCCATTTCATTTTTAAAAAAAATTGAATTCACCCTTTGTGGGAATTTCAAATTTCTGTCAAAATTTCAAAGAGCACTAAGATAAGTAATTGATAAATAGCCCTTGCAATGAGCCAAATCCTAGCATTCCATTTACTTTTTAAAATTAGCATTAGAGGAATTCCAATAAAGATGTTTGACCAGTACTTGAGGGGTTTTAAAATTTTTCGGACAAGAACTTTTCAAAACAGATAGTAATGGACTAAAAATATTGAAAGCTTACAGTTATGGCCTGCCCCTGTTGATGAAGGAGGTGGTGGTGATATAGTCCCTCCAAAGAAACTGTACAGCTCAAACCTCACATTACAACTCGCGCCGAGAATTCGACCTCCTTGCCTTCCAAAACAGCACTGTTTTATATTCTCAAAAGTCCTGTTCAGGCAACTGTTGCAGTCATTTGGAGCAAGATCTCTAGTGCACTGCACAAGCCCATATATCTTCTGGGTGCTGTTAACATTAGCTTCCCCAGTCGCAAACATGCGCTTAGAAGCATTAAAAGCAGCCTCAGAAGTAAGATCTTTCAGCAAACTCTCCAAAGCCCAGTTAAATTCAACTGGGTTTGAGATATTTTCATTGCTCCACAGATTGACAGTCAAAGTTTGATCCACTATAGAGAAGAATCTTTGATCTGAGTAGCGCAGGCGACACTCATCATACCTGTCAAGTATAAGTGAACTGATAAATTTATACATATTCATATTAAGAACCACTCAAAATATGTTCAAATCTAATTCAATTAACTCTATCAAGATCTTAAGAGCAAATAACGTCTTTATAGATCTGCTTATAATTCTAAACATATAGTAACATATCTAACAACCACAACCTTTCAAATATGTATTCTGTTAGTACCATATGTTCGCGCTTCTTCTGTTGGGACACTGCTGAGATCTTTCTTGGACTGCAGTTCTAAGACAAGCGCCGCAAGCGTCGGCGTTAACGTCACCTCTGCAGAGAACAAGGCCATAAACCTGATCTGGGTCTTGGCCGACGGTGTTGTTGGCGAAGCCTGTGGCGGTGCCATTAGAAGCTAGAGAAGAAAGGAGGAGATCAAGGTTGTTCGCGAAAGTGCTGTTGTTGGTGTAATTGCCTGCATCTCCACAAGATGCGTAGAGAGGGAGAGCAGTGAGAGTAGAGAAGTGGAGGAAGATGATAAGGGAAGAAAGCAAGAGGTACTGGAGGGGTTTTGAGAGAAGGAAAAGCATCTTTCTTTTGCATTTGTTTTGTTGCTGCACCATGTGAAATGGTGAAGTTACAGCTCTGAATTTATGTTTTCTTATATGGGTGTTCTATAGATTGGAACTAGACTCGGGTTTCCCTGTTGGTGCTGAGCTGAGCAATTGAAACTTCAGCCTCAATCCTACTGTGGTCAAAATCCCAAACCAGCTGAGCCACAAAGGTGTTCGCATATGATTAACACCTAAGTTTTTAGTCCACAAATCCATTTCCTATCCCAAATCGAACATTAAAAAAAAATCATTATCAAACCCACTACTAACAAGAGTAAACTGGGGCAGGTCACCTGTTTAACACGACTCATAGCCGTCCCGAAAATACATGGCTAGAGATATAAGAAGCAAAATCAGATGGTTGTCATGGGTCAATATGAGTTACATTTTGACCTATAATAACTCTCAAATTTTAGGACCCAAGGCCGTAGTACACTTGCTTTGGTCTAAAGTCAAATCATGGGTTCAAGGGTTTCAGGCATTTCATCGGCCTAAATTTAATTGACAAAAATCCTGGTCAGTTGTACCTCAAATAGAAAAAGGTTTATATTAATATGGAGAATTTACACTTAAATATCTGACTATAACACCTCAAATTTTCAATGGATTACTGGAAACTTATATGTTAATTTGTCAACAAGATTTTGAGACTGTGTAACATGAGGCTGGTGAAAAGTCAATAAGTCAACAACTTGGGTCAGTTTTAAACGGCGGATTAGTTAACATGACATGTCAAGGCATCACCTTGCTTCCTTATCTTCACACCTTGAGCTTGTTTCTTTATTTGTGCGTCTACCACAGGTCAAAACTGTGTCCCACTGCCACACGCCAGATCCGATTAGCCCTCCAGATGGACCTACGTCCAGGCCCGGAGGATAAGGCCAAATCAACTTTATTATATGCTTGTGTGAGATTATTTCCACTATCACATCATTTTCCGGAAGACCAAAAAGGCTTGCATTTGTGTAATGCTGCAATTTCGCATTACGCAAATTTCTGCTACCGTGGTCCTGCAAAAGCGGTTCTAGGGGGTGCTCATGAGCAGGGGTCAGGCCAGGTTAATGCATGACCAGGGTTGATTCTAATTTAGAAACACAGGCTATGATCATGAATAAGCCACATAAAAATCATTTTCCTTCAATCAGCAGTTTTATTTCTAATAGAAAATGCTAGAAGATATACATTTTTGTTTTGGCCCTTTAACATGATGAATGAACTTGGGCTTGATTGTTTGCCGTGTTTGGAAATCAAGGAATTTATGTCCGAAGAATTTCTGAATTCTCCAACATAGTAGAGTTTATGAATCCTTTTTTTTATACTTGAGCACCCAAAAATTTTACCAAAAAGTAAAGGAGTTAGAATTTTAAAATTGCCAAAGGTCAGTTGAGAACATTTAGTGGGTGGAATTTTGAAGCTCTTTTGGAGAAACATGATCTTCGTAAAGCCATCACATCATGTTCAAAAAATACCAATACAGCAAATTCTCAACAAAGATTCCAGCAAAGAAAGACGTCTTTATTGGAGTTTTTGACAATAAACCTCCAACATAGTGGAATTCCTCAATTTTCCTTTTCACTTGAGCATCTAAAAGTTCCACCAAAAAGTAAATGGATAAGAATTCTTGAAATTTACAAGGTTATTTGAAACATTTTGGTGGCTAAAGTTTTGAAATCCTGATAAAGAAATATAGCATTTGCAAATACTAGAAAGACAAGATATCACATAATGTCCAAAAAAGACCCCACCAAATTTCAGTAACTAATTCTACTAAAAGAGTAGGCTCTTCTTTCTTTACTGGAATTTGAGAGATTCATATCTAGAGAATTCTTGAGCTCTCTTGTATAGTGAGATTCCTAAATTATCCTTTCTACTTAAGTATCAAGAAATTCCACCAAAAAGTAAAGCGAAGGGAGTGGACTTCCAAAATTCCCAAAGGTCATTGGAAATACTTTTAAAGAATTTTGAAGTACTTGTGAAGAAATATGGCATTTGCAAATGCTAAGAGACAAGCCAACACATCGTATTTATGAATTTCCAACATCACAAATTCTCATGAGAAATTCTATGAAAGAAAGAGGAGGATTTGAAAATACCATATTTCTTTTGGTCCACCTAAAAGAGGAGGATTTAAGAATTCAAATGGAGGACAATTTTTGTTCTAGGTCAAAATCAAAGGTTAGTCAAGGGCAGATCTCATTACAAAGAATTTTGCCGGCTGAATTTTAAATTCTCCAAAAGTTAACTCTATATTGGAGTTCTTAATTCCTCATCGTGGGTGAAGCATCCAGAAATTCAAACAAAATGCATACAATTTGGGATTTCAGGAATTATAAGCATCATTTGAAATTGTATAGGTTCATTAAAATTTGTAATTACAACAAAGAAACTTGGCATTTACAAATATAAGGGGATCAGTCACCACATCATGACCATGAATTTTCAAAATACTAAGTTCTTGTTAGAACTTTTGATAAAAGAATAGGTCCAACCCTTGTCCATCGGTTCTGTATTTGATAAATCCATGCCTCCTAAAATGATTTTAGGAGGGATTGGATTTAGGTTTAATACTTGCATCCCATTCCTTTTTCTTGTCCTAATATATTTATTGGAGTTTGACATCAACCCATTTAAGTCAAGCTCAAATCAAGCCTGCCAGGACAGTAATTTCCCAAGAATGATATTTGTGACTCTGCTTTGGGTTAATAGCCTTTAGATCCGACACAAAAGTATAAAAAAGGAGTAGATTGGTGTGCATATCCTTCTAATTTTGAAGGCAAAAAAGATGCACAAGATCCACGTGATTTTGGGCTCACGGCCATTACAAGAAAGGCGCATTTGTACAAATTTAAACAAAATTGAATTCGTAGACAATCTTTTCTATGTCATCGAGAAAGCCAAATCTTCCCTCACCCCTGGCATGGAATTGCATAAAACTCATTTCATTTTTCAGCTTTTACTTTGCCCAAAAGTGGCTACATGATTTCACTTTCCTCACTTTCTTTTGCTAAAGAATGATGGCATAAACTTGCCCTAAAGTAATAGTGATTGTCATTACACCATCATTACTTATTTATTCTCCTTGTAATGTGGATAAATGAGAACATTACCTTTAAACACAGAAAAATAAATTTGGTGCTAGTACCAAAAGGGGTTGTTCTTGGTGTGATCAAGAACAGCATCTTACCTAAAAAGTGTGTATTCTTATATAGCTACTCAAGGTTCAAATATTGGACATGCCACCTCTTTCTATATCTAAACTCCCTTTCCACTTTCATAAGTTCTTTTCTTTTTTCCATGTGCAGTTCCCTTTCCCACATGTGTAGGCTTTCTTTCTATATATATACGCACTCTAATAGGTCCAAGCCCCCTTGACTGGGGAGATATATATATATATATATACATATATATACTTGACCCAATTTAAAGTCAAGAATTAGGGTTAAGACAAGGATGGGAGACTAATCGTATAACTCGGGCTGATCCTTGACATGAGCCCAAATGACAAGATAGGTACATTTGCTAGAGAGTACTTCTTAATTAGGACAATCAAATGAGCCAACAAAAGGCTTACATGACAACATAGACGTTTACGTGCCAATACCTATGCTTGTGTCTATAGAATTTTAGTAGTTACTGCATTTCCACAATTTCACCTTAAACATTCAATTGAAAAATGATCTCAATTTATACATTCAAAGCAAACCTAATCATCTATTATTCAAAATTCAAACTATTCAAAATTCTTAACAACCAAACTAATTTTTATCTAAATCTAAGATACTAATTTCTAACATCCCCCTTCAATCACATGATTCTTTGATAAAAAGAATATGTGATTATCAACAATTAAAATAAAGGCCCTTTTATTCTCTAAAAAAAATAAAAAAATATTGTGCAAAATGATCATATCTTCTTGGGGATCACCGCCCATCCGTAGATCTATCATTATTGTAACCCGCTCTTGTTGAGTCTATTGGTGCTGGTGGTCCACTAAATTAGATCTAACGCAATCTCTCCTAGAAGGTTTTATTGTGCAAATTGATGGATATGGAGACCATAAGGTTTAGGTATTTTGATAGACTAATAAGGAAAGAAGATGGTGATTGATTTTATTGAAATAAAAGAAAACTAACTGTGATCATTGCGGAAGATATGACTGTACTCAACTTGATTGCAAGATCATCACCGAGCCTATCTCTGATATCGGATAGAATTTAAATAGTCACAGCATTTCCACAATTTTACCATAAACATTTTATTAAGAAATAATCTCAATTTATACATTCAAAATAAACCTAATCATCTATTATTCAAATTTCAAATTATTCAAAATTCCTAAAAACCAAATTAAAATCAAATTAATTCTTCTCTAAAGCTAAGATACTAATCTCTAACAGTGCCATTAGGCACAAGACACGAGATGAAAATGACCTACAGTGTTTTACTCGGAGAACACGACCATCGCCAGCACGCAAGAAAAGAAAGAAGAAAAATGTATGAATTAACATGTAGGTTCCAGCATTCTTTTTGTGTGTGAAAAACGCACATGAAAGGTAATGTCCTTCATGTTTACTTTGGCGGCCATGACTGCTTGTGCGCCAGCTGCCAGGGCTGACTTGTTCAAACAAGCTCAGAGTCATGGCAGTGGAGCCCATGTTTTTGTTTTGATGTCATATGTCATCCATGCCAGTAATTTTTCACTTTATAAAATTTCTGTGGTCTGGAGAACATGATCAAAGAATCTTCGGGGAAACATAAATAATATATATAGAGGATCGATAGCCACGATCAGTCGATAAGTTGGAAAATTGGATGCTTATCTTTACAACGTGAAGGACTTGTGAGAATGGCCTCCTCTTACCTTAGCGGTGACTGGTGTGAGGCACCAGCTTTTACCGTGGTCAAACCATCTTTGTCTTTCCGCGCTCATCGCTCGAGGGCTCTATCACTTCTTCCAAGGCTTACTACTATCACTCAAGGGGAGGGTGTGATCAAAACATGCATGACTTTTGGAGGGTGCTTAATCTGAGGTATGGTTAAGGATGCTCATTGGCCAAGCTGAGCAAAAGAAGGGCCTGGCCTGGATTAAAATGCTTAAGCCAAGCCTAGCTTAAGGCATAATTATTGGTTGGCTCGGGTTGGGCCCATATGATTAATTGGGCCTAGTCCTACTCTGGTCTTATTCTTAAGCATCCTTAAGTTGATCTCTACTGGGCCAACATGGCTATTATGTACCAATTTTTATTTGT
This sequence comes from Sextonia rubra, assembly GCA_037013555.1. Lineage (NCBI taxonomy): Eukaryota > Viridiplantae > Streptophyta > Magnoliopsida > Laurales > Lauraceae > Sextonia > Sextonia rubra. The sequence goes on along the minus strand of JASUAD010000003.1, from coordinate 7,509,614 downwards.
ATACATGTTCAAGTCCAAATATATCAATCTAAAATGCAACAAAAAATTTTTTATTAAAAGTTATTGTAATTTTCATATAATACTATCTTTTCTGCTCTTTTTTTTTTTTTTGTGATGACGTATAACACTATCTTTTCTGCTCTTTTTTTTTTTTTTTTTGTGATGACGTAGGGTATCCCTCGCTAACCCAGCCTTCGGACCTTTGCCCTCTGACATGGGGTTTACCCGATTCTGACAAACAAGGACTATTTTCTAGAATGTACATATATAGCCGAACACATATTACCTTCTTGGATTCATTTAGCAAATCCCAAGTAAATGAAATTATGATTTTTTTCTCCAAAAGTTGAATATTTTATTTACTCCTCTCTAAAAAATTATCCACTAGATAAAAATCTCTCAAAGTGCTTGTTCAAAAAAAGGAAAAAAAAAAGCCCACCTCTCACACTTACTGAAGGAGTACACTAATTAGGCCGATGATAATAAAATGATTATAGATCCATCCAAAAAGTGAGAGAAAATGGAAACATTGTCATGAAAGACGTTGTGTTATAAAAGACAATTTTATGTCATACAATTCCATATCTTCTTTCTAATACAAATACAATGGATAAAGATTTACAAAATTTTCAAATGTTGAAGGGACAAATATTCGGATTGGCGGACGCAAGTTGTTGATTCAAATTACTTTCAACTAAGGTTGCAAATGGGTCAGTCTCAAACTGGGTCCATTTTGGACCAGACCCATTATTTTATATTAAGCGAAGAGAATCCAATTGCTCAAATTAGACATTTGATTGATTTTGACCTCTTCAACTTCAGAGAATCCAATTGCTCAAATCACACATTGGATTGGCTCCAACATTCATAACAATTTAATGTATTGATGACCATGACTAATTTAATGAAATGGCCGTACCAATGTAGCATTCTTCCATTCATGCAATGCAAGATAGTCTTTCCAGCAGAAAACATACGACTAATTTAATGTAATGATCATATTAATGTTAACTTCCTCCGCCATTCATGCAATCCAAAAAAACATTTTCAGCAGAAAACATGTGATTTATTTAATGTGATGGTCGTTCATCACCATGTTGATCATGTTAATGAGTAACATACGTTTCTCTCAATTACCAATGAAATGTTTTCATATGTTTAAGTACCATATTTTGACCTCTTCAACTTCCTCCACCATTCATGCAATCCAAGAAAACCTTCCCATTAGTCAACATGTGACTAATTTAATGTAATGGCTTCATCACCATGTTGACCTTACTAATGAGAAAAGTTTCCAAAATGATGGCAATTTCATCATCATTTGTTTCATTTAAATGAGAATATTACCTTTAAATGATTTCATCTAGGCAGAGGAAGTGGATTTTAAAACTATCTCCTATGGCAAATGTAATCGTCAATTGATGCTCACGGTATACTAATTTTCCTTTTTCTTCTGCACTTTATACTATCAATTCAATTATCTATTGTCCAAAATACAATGTTTGCATGTTTAGAATGTTGATAAAATGGTGCGGGTCAATTTCTCTTTTGGAAGAAAGTATTTAGATTGATAGCATGGTAACCATGGGTATTTCTTCTTTCTCATGCCCATTCCTATCTTTTCATTTTTTTTATTTATTTTTTAGAAGGAAGTGTTGGAATGCTAACTAAAAAATGTGAACTATAGCTTAGAACAATAAGAGAAAATGAAAACATCCATGAGCTTCTATCGAAAAAACCATCAAGCTGCTCACCAGTGCTTTTGGTTGCTGATTTCAACATCCCCAAAACACAACCCTTCAAGTTCCCCAATCTCTTGATTTTTGCATTTATTTCTTCTCCTCTCTTGCAATTGCAGTAAGGAAAAATAAAGCAGAGAAGGATTTTGACTGCCCATGGTTGTTATGAGCAAGGTTGTTTGAATGTGAGCCATTGCGTATTTTTCTTTTGATGTTGAATACCATGGTTCTTTTCAAATTTGAAGCCTATATTTGAGATGAATTACAGGCCAAAAAATGCCTAACACAGGCTCAGGTAAATCCATATGAACTAAACTATTGCAAGTGCCAAAATATTAAACCACCAAATTAATTAAATGGGGTTAGAAATGTGGTTTACCTAAAGAAGCCCCTTCAAATATGTTAGGTAGGTTATGTGGCAACACGGGGTAAATGTTGGTCAGAATTTTTCTGATCTACGACTAGCCCATAAGTATTACAGGTTAGGTCAAGTTAGCAGATCAGGTCAAATTTTATCATCTCTAATTAACAAGGCATTCTTAATTATTAAAATGTAAATCATTCAAAATGAATAAATTCATGTCTGTATGGGCTCTATTAAAATGGATAGGGTACGAGTCAGTTCCATACTGGCCTCATATATATTGGTAAAGTCTTATATCTAAGTCAAACATGAGTTGAATTTAGGTCAGGGACTCATACCATATATATAATTAGACTCTATATTGATCATAAAAAGCTAACCGGCCGCATTGTGGAATTGTATGTTTTTTCTATATAACATAATGTATATAATTATATATAGCTATAGAATCAAATGTTTAGGTTATTAAATACACAATTCAAGGATTTGAATCAGATCCGGTTTTTATTCTTTATCCAAAAATGGATATTAGACTTATATCAAGTTCTTTCAAATCTGTGTTACATTGGTTGAACATTTATTTTCATAGAGCCCTTACGAACATGAATTTATTCAATTTTGAAGAGGAAAGTTGATTGTTACTTTGTTTCCTTTTTTTTTCTTTTATAAATGTCCTATATTTTGCTATAATTAAAATTATTGTTTCCTATTGTTTTGTAAAAGCGGAGAACACCTCTTATTTGCAAAGGTAATGTATATTGGAAAAAAAGATTTGAGATTGACTTCCAATTGTAGCAATTGATGTAACCATTCCAAAGCAATTCTTCCTATTCGTGCCTTATCACAGGGCTTTGGTTTTTTTTTTAATCTCAAGTATGTTTCTTTTTTCCCACTTGAATGCCTTTTTTTAACTTCTTTTTTGCAATTGTAGTTTATCATCTTTTCCTATTTTTCTTATTTAGGTTTCATTTTTATCTTACAAGATTCTCTTTTACAAACTCTCAAGCAATAATCACTTTGACTTTTGGCTCTAACTCTCAAGCTAAAGTTGCTTAGTTTTTGTTGGATTTCAATTATGTGGTGTTTTATTTTCAATTTTTCTACAACCGAAGTTTATTATCTTTTTTTTTAATTGTTTTATCATTTTGATTCTCACAATGTTCATTTTTTTTTTTCTAAGCACATTGGTTTTCTTTTTGTTGATTCTATGTGCAAATGGTGTTTGATAAAATGCCACAGTAAATGAAAATCTGATATTTTTGAGGAGTTTGATAATTCATTGTTATCGTAAGCTCATTTTGTGACCATGACCCTAATCATATTCTATTTATCAGCATTATTTGAAACATAAGATCACGAAAAAAAGCAAATAACATGAATGATAACTTGAAATCTTTTTCTTTAAATAAACCGTCATGATAGTAGGTATTAATATCCCATATGAAATTTAATTAAATTTTTTAAGAAAATTCTATGTTATATTTTGTTAAAGAATTTGATGAGTGCGGCCAAGAAAATCCTCATAAAAGTAAGTCCATATTATATCAGACTTAAAAAATATTTTTTTGAAAGTTATCAACTTTATTAGCAACGTGAGCCCATTAACTAAAAGGCGAGCCTAGCATGAATATAATGCACTAATCTCCCATTACTATAAATCATATACATGTAGGAATTAAAACATTCTCTTTCAGTTGCTCAAGTTCTATTATGGGAAAAAACACCTACTAATACCCATTGCTTGAGGTGGTGTAATCATTGACATAATTTAAATCTTCAGAAAAAGATACTCTAATGCATCAAACCAAAACCCATCAACATCCATTAGTTATAAAATCATAAAAACCCTTGCCATGCCCATTTTAATTATTTGTTGTCTAAAACTTTTACAACCATAGTTAAAAAAGAAAAAAGTTTTGAGTCCATGTACTGGACACTGCCAAAACATGGTCCATCTCATCTCCCATTTTGTTGATGTTGAAAGAAAACACTAATGTGTTCTAAATTCAAGTTCTTACCCGTGCTAAGCACGGGCACTACTTGCTAGTTTCTAAATGATGGTTCTAGTTCCGAAACTCGTTCTAATTTAGAACTTGTTTTGTTGGTTCCAGACCCAGTTCAGAAAAAGGACCTAGATTCGGTTTTAGAACCCGGTCTAACTAAAGAATTGGAATCTATTTCCAAAATTAGTTCTCACTTCTTTTAACTTTCTAATTTTTTTTCTTTAAATTAAGGATATTGTTCAACTTATAATAATGCATCGAATCTACGATCTTTAAGATTAAATATAAAAAGGTCAAACAAAAGTTGATTTTGAGCTATATTTTCAATATTAAAGCCTCTTGTGTTGGGTCCCATGGCCACGGTTCAAAACATATATGGACTCAGAACTGGACAAATTTACTTAGTAGGACCTAAATTTGATTTCGGACCCAAACCAATTTATGAATCAGAACCTAAAACAAGTTTCTAAAATCAATTATTCACGGGTCAGAATCTCCGGATAATCAAAGAATTGAGTACTCATTTACAACCCTATTTTCAACTCCTTGAGCACTATATAAAGGCCGCATGCTACTTGAATTCTTTCACATGAACTTGTAATTATTTGTTTTTTAAAGTACATGGATTTTGAAAAACTTCGATAGAATTCTAGTTTGATTTCAATCCAATTAAAATGGCCTCATCGTTATTAACCATAAATAAGATGAAAAATAATCTTAACTGGAACTCTCGTGGGCCTTCAATTACCTTGCATAAGTAGAGATTTCCTTAAGATTTTAGTTTAGTAGAGTATTGGTAGAGTTTTCTTTTAAGAGTGCTTTGGAAGTTTAAAGGCACAAACGGGGGTTTATATATATAATTTTAAAAATGATAAAAAAAACTTTAAAATCGAAATATCAATTTTCATGATTTGTTTGCCAATGTGTTTGCCGCTAACTTTTTCTCCTTTTCTAAACTGAAGTTTTTCATCTTTCTCTAGCTTAAAATTACTTTCATTTTGTACTATATCTGAAAATAGATTTGTCCTTTTCTAAATAATATTGCATTTAAGATTTATAAATTCTTTAAGTATTTAAGGAATGATATATTTGAAAGTTTTTAAATAATTGACTTGACAAGATAGAATGTAATTTAACTCTCTCTCCCTCCCTCCCTCCCTCCCTCCCAATAATTACATGAAATTCTCTAGTTACATGAAAATCTCTATCTCTTTCCTAATAGTTACATGAAAAATAAAATTTTATATAAGTGAAATAAAAATCTTCAAATATAACTTATAGTTTATATAAGTGTATTGTAGCTTTTCTCCTTTGAAATAGATTTTGCTTTATAGAATTTTAAACCTAATGCAAAATATATTATTTAATTAGGATTTATTTTTCCCTATATATTTAAAGGAAAATTTCCTTTCTAGTATTTTTCACTTTTGTGGGTCCCAAATTCATGATTCAAACAATTCAACATTTTGACAAATTTGATAGAATACGTGTGAAGTTCTGAATGTTATATCCTCACGTATTTTGAAAATAGGGGTTTTTCTCGAAAAAAATTCCCTTACAAGTCTTTGTAGAGCAAAAAAGACTCATGAGTTTTTTATGGCCTAGACTAGTCCCCTGGACACTTTCCTATTTTTTTCTCAATATTATTTATCAGTAGCAATATCTATGCTCAAGCATAATCCTTTCCCCATTCCTTCTTCCTCTTTCTCATCTCTTCTCCTCCTTTCTCTTCCTCATGTTCTGTTTGGGCTCCATCTAGGACAAGGAGGATCAACCAAGAAGAAAAAAAGAAAGAGAAAATAGAAACAAAAGAAAAGGAGAAGACAATGAAGAAAAGAGAAGAAGAAGAACAAGGGAGAAGAAAAAAAATTGGGAGGAGTAACAATGAGAGTGATTTAATAAAAGGTGAAAGAAGAAGAGAAAGAAGCAAAATAGATAGGAAAACAAAAAGAAAGGAAATCAAAAGAAAGAACTAAAACAATAAGAAAATGGAGAAGAAAAATTCATTTTGTCTACGGTTTGCTTCGGGTGTATTATGCTTGAGTATAGATATTTATACTCAAGCGTAATATACCCACGGCAGAATCGGCATATTACGCTTAAGCATAAATCGGTATATTACACTCAAGAATAGATCGATATAGTACGCTTGAGCATAGATATCTATACTTAAGCGTAATATACCTAAAGTAGAATCATGATTTTTTTTATATTGTTGATTAGTAGCAATATCTATGCTCACCACAGACAAAAAGGAGTTCTTCATCTCCGTTTTCTTCTTGTTTCAGTTTCTTGTTCTTGGTCCCATTTCTTTTTGTTTCTCCATCTGTTCTACTTCTTTCTCTTCTTGATTTTATCTTCTTCTTCCACCTTTCATTAAACTACTTCCATCATCTTTCTTCTCTCGACATTCTTTCTTCTTTCTTGTTCTTTTCCTTTTCTTTTCTTCTTCTTTCCTCTTCTTTCTTGTTTTCTTTTTTACTTTTATTTTTGTTTTCACTTTCTCTTTTTCTTCTTCTTGGTTTTCCCTTCCTCACCCCAATTCAAATGGAACATGGGGAAGAGGAAGGGGAAGAAGAGATGCAGAAAAGGAAGAAGGAAAGGAGAAAGAGTTATGCTTAAACATAGATATTGCTACTCGTGAATAATATTGAAAAAAAGAAAAAAAACAAAACGGAAAGGACCCAGGGGACCATTCTGGGCCATAAAAAACTCATGGGTCCTTTTTGCTTTACAAAAACTCTAAGGGAATTTTTCCGAGAAAAACTCCTTTAAAAAATATACAAAATAAGGGAATAAATAGACTAGTTCTATATTTTTATTTTTCTACACTCTTATGCGCCTCTCAATTCATGATATGAACGAAAATGTTATTATTCATACACTTTCTTCCCTTTCTTACGGAAAGCTAAATATATTAGTATTACTTTAACATTTCTATTTCTTTTTAATTGTGAATTGGTAAAATGCTTCTTTGCCAAATGATGGTAAAAGGCACATTGTGTTATGAGCATTAGGGTGCATCCTTGTGTCTTTCTAACTTAATTTTGTAATAAAACTATTAGTAGAATGCCCTCCCTGTTAAGCTTTACCAAAAAAAAAAAAATACCAGTGTTTATAAATTGTAAGAATTTTAATATTACTAGAATAGTTTTAATACCAAGCTCATAGTTTTCTTTGGGACACTATTTTGAAGAAAAAAATGATAAATAAATGAATTGTACTACAATTCAAAAGGACAAAAAGTTTACTAAGCTAGCGTGAAATATTACTGGGAAGTATTGTTGTAAATTTCCATATACTTTGACTTTTCATATAAATTCTATATAAAAATAAATAACAAAAGTATTTTATTGAATTTTTTATCTTCTCTCTTGATTAAGAAATTACTATGAAGCAGATTTAATTAATTTCAATTTTCAAATATACAATTCCTTTTATTCATCAGAAGTTATAAAATCTCAAATGCTTTTCCTATTATTTGAAAAAAAAATAGATCTATCATTTTACGATTGCTACAACCATAAATAAATATATATATATATCCTTGCTAATATAGATTACTAATAAATACATATAATGTCTCAAGTTCTTGTTTATGTTAGTCCCCGGCTTAGCACAAGCCTGTTCTGTTTAGTCCTATTTGATATGATTTCCTCATCAAATCCTTTATTCTAGAAGAAGAATTCAGAATATCTTGTTAATATAGATTACTAATAATAATGAAAACTAAATCGATCGTAAGTCCTAAGTCATAACTCTCTCCAGAATGCCTTTACCAAACATTTTCTCAAATAGTTTTCTATGCTTAAGAAGATGAAGATGTTCTTCATTTGAGAAAATTAACTCCTTTCATTCTAAGTCATAAAAAGATTGTCTTAGACAACTTTAACAAAGAAAAAGAAAATGTTACTCATTTGAGTATATCTCAGACACCATGATGTGGAACCCACCTATGGATTGACTTCATTTGAGCTGTATCAAATTTACTACTAGTTTTCTCTTTAATGCAAAAGGCACTTTATTTATTTACTTATTTTTTTTTTCTAAAGAAGTTTAACTTCTTTAAGGATTTGGCTCAGAATAGGTCATTTGAGAAACATAATTTATGTAGTCGATCCCAACACAATTGGGACAAGACTTTGATGATGATAATTTATTTATTCCATAAGGGAATTATATAAATTGGTAGTAGATCCAAGAAAATGGTAAAATTGCCTTTCCAAGCTCCTTATATAGGGCTTCTCTGGGATGGTACAATTCTAGTATTTTTTCCATGAGAGTATATTGAGATCCATTTGAAGACTTATGAAAATTGAAAACTCATCGTCTTTTTTCTCTTTTTTTTTAATCTATTTCCTTTAAGCTTCTCTGTGCGATGCTATGATTCTGTGTGAAGCCCAAGAATATCAATTAATATTCCTCTTTCTATACAAAAGCACTGCACCAAATGATGAAAAATTTGTACCAATGAAAAACTTGAGCATTTCTGTAGCATCACAAAAAATTCTAGGCATCACACAAACCTGACCTATAGAACTCCATTGTGATCACTTGTAAATGCTCCACTTTAGATCTTGTAGGCAGTTTTTTTCCAATCTACAAATAAGAAAAATTGAGTGCCTAAGTTGTGACATTCTTCCTTTTTCTTGACTGAATCAATTTTCTCACACATGTACTCCTTTCATTAACTCCTCAATGTAGTTTTATTTTCAAGTGCTGCTTACTTCTGGGTGTACAAGAGCCTTCCATTTTTGAAATTTGAATAATAATTTAGTCCCCCTTTTGAATCTATGTAAATTGTCAGCAACTCAGTTTAAGTGCATGCATATATTGGACTTTTGTTGAATATCCCAACTTATCCAAATTAAATTACCATGGAAATCAGATGTGACAAAAACCTCATAACTCAAATATCCTCTCTGGAGATACAAACTCAAATGGAAAACTGTGAGGAACTCTCTTAGTACAGATTCATAGGATATTCAAACAACAACATATATGCTTATCAGTAACCCTTATTCAGGTTTACTAGGTAACCAGACTCAAAAGGGATCCAATAGTCTTCAGTTGCAAGTTCTAAAGCATTTAACCAAAGTGTGAGCACACACAGAGTGAGAGTAAGACTGATGTAGACTAGATACATTAACTAAATTAATTAATAAGAACATTCAACCAATCTCTTTATAACAATATTGATTCACTTAGTGTATATGCATGTATGTATATCCAATATCCAAGTTGCTCGCTCAAAAGAGAGAAGGCCATAACGTCTTAGCTTGAAGGAGGGTTCCTTCTAACAGAACTACCTATGGAAAATAGTGGTGGTGGCGGATTGGGTTGCAGATGGATAGGTTTACCATCAAGCATGAGATTAACGGCAGACATGGGAGGTCTATCCGCTGGATTCTCTTGAACACATAGTAATGCAACATGAATACACCTCAACACTTCACTTATGGAACATGATTCAATTAAAGTTGGATCCATCAACTCTAGAACCTTTCCTTCTATCCATTGCTTCCATGTCTGCACAATTCAGGAACAAGAACATGTTTGTACCCCTTCTGAAAATAAATCTCTAATGAATTGCATTTGTATTGAGTTGAAATCAAAATGAGATTACTTACACGACGCAGAAGGTCTTGTGCATCTTCTGATTGAGTGAAGTCAACCCTTTTTCGGCCACTTACAATTTCTATGGCTAAAACCCCAAAGCTAAAGACATCCGACTTCACTGAGAACTGCTCACGCATCGCATTCTCTGGCATCATGTATCCACTTTGAAAGACCAAGGATAAGTTAGTTTCACAATCATCATAGAATCAAAATTTTCACATAATATGCTATTTAGCACTTGGGGTGTGCTTACACGGAGCATTTTTTGTAGAAATGAAAAGGGCTCATGAAGTAGAATTTCCTTAGTTCTTTATTGTAAAATTTTGTCATTGTTTTCGTTTTCTAAGGTAATATTTCTGCAACGTTCGACTTACACAAGATAAGAACAATTTTCAAAGAGCAAAACAGTTTTACAATGGAAAACAATTGAAATTGGAACCAAAGAAAATGAAGTCTTCAATTCCATTTTTCAACAGAAATAATGTCACTATAGAAATAAAATGACACGGAAACTAATACACAGAAACATTCTCTTATTCTATATTTGATGTACCTATCATGTGTACCACTCATTCAAGTCTTAAAACTCAAAGAAAGTTTCCAATTTCCAAATTATTTTTGTTTTTAATATTGACAGTATAGTTTTCTAAAAGATGAAGTAAGTAAACATACAATGCTCCTGCTATTTGGTCTCCTCTTGAAAACCTTGCAAAGCCAAATTCTCCTATTTTAGGACAGAATTCACTGTCTAGGAAAATGTTGTTTGCTTTCAAATTCTGAAGAACAATTTTGAATAATAATTCATCATGGAGATATAGAAGCCCTTGCGCAATTCCTTTGACGATCATATAGCGAGTATCCCAGCCTAACTGTCCACGTCTTACGGGATCTGCATCATATGTAAAAAATCAGTCTTCATCATTAAGAAAATGAAGAGAATTAAGACTATATCACCACTATCTTCAAAATGACAAAAATGCAAATTAGAGGAGTATTGGGTTGTGTTTGGATGTACTCCAAATTGGTTGGTTTGAATATTCTTCTAGAATAGATGGCGATCCATGTCATTTTGCGCTTGGAGTTACAAACATTATATTCCACATCAGTTGGGTAGATTTTGTTTTTTGGCTTTTTAATCCAATATGAAAATCAAAATGTTTCATTTGAGCAGGAAAGGCAATGGACATCATTCTATGTGATGTTCTCACACAATCAAAGGTTAAAGTCAAATGGATTGCCATCTATTATGCTATTCTGAGTCCAAGTAATGCCGGCGACTATGTGGATGTGTAGTCTATCCAAACTTTAAAACAATTTAGAAACCTTAGTACTTAGAACATTTAAACTCTTGATAATTTGAAGTACATCAAAACACATCTAAAATACTTCGTTGAAAGCTAAAAAACACTAGCTTCAAACATGGGCATATTAAGGTAATTGAAAAGAAGAAGAGTTAATGAAGGGGCAAACCAATTAGGAAGTGATCTAAGCTTTTGTTGGAGACAAATTCATACACAAGAAGTTTCTCATCTTCTTCTATACAGTAGCCCAAAAGTTTAAAAAGGTTCTTGTGTTGTAGTCTAGCAATCAGAACTATTTCATTCTTCAACTGCTCTACACTCTGTCTTGAATTCCATTGGAGTCTGTTGACTTCTATTATTCTCCCATCAAACAATGTTCCCTGTAAGCAAAGCATTCATTAAAGGAAAATCATTTCCAAATGTTTTGAACAAACTTACAGTTGGTTTTAGTGTCCCCCAATCATAAGTAATTCATATGTTCAAGCAAAGAAATAGCTATTTGCTCTTCTGATTTTCTTTGGATAGCACAAAATTAGATACACCATTAGATTAAGAAACTAATCCTTTTTAAGTGTTTCCAAAAGCAAGGATCATCTGTGGATCTACTAGAAAATCTGTAAGGCAACATTGTAAAATAACAGATCACTCAATATGGTTTATATTTTTTGGCATCCCGAGCAAAACAAAGGGATGAATAACAAGGTTTTCTATCAAAAGGTTCCGATTGTTTGGGCTACATCTAAATGCAACATAATTTAGTTTATAAACCAATGATTCAATGTAGTCTTATCAAATAGTACCTTATAAACATGTCCAAGACCACATTCCCTGAGCTTATTTTCTTCAGAGAAGTTAGATGTGGCTTCCAATATCATATCCAAATTGAATTTAACCGGTTCTGCATTTCCTGATTCCAAAGCCACTTCTGGAGCAACTGGATTAACTACATATAGAGGACATAAAAACATAGTTAATTTATTAGGAGAAATTGGATGGGTTTATCTAACTAGGATCTTCCACAAAATATTAGGATAAAGAAAATATTAAATGAACGGACACCTATAGTTGTACCTACATTAAAAAAAAAGGAAATATAAAAAGTCACATCAATTATGGTGAAATTAAAGTTATGAGTCACATTATGAAATTATAGGAGGCTGTAATGCAGTAATGAAAAAGATAAAATACTTAAAAAAATTTTGATTGCATGTCAAAGATGTTGACTATGGAAGCTATCCTCTCACTTAGACAACTAATAAAAATAGAAAGAGAAGAGGAAAAGTCTTTATGTAGTCAATCTAGAGAAAGACAAGTGTTTTTAGATAAAAGGTATCCATAATGTTATATTGACATCACTAAAGACGTACACGGGGGAGTGCTAACAAGTGTAAAAACTATATATGGAGAGAAAAATGAGTGTATGGTAACCATAAATTTGCATCAGGATTCAGCTTTAAGCCCTCCTTTCTTTAAACTAACTATAGAAGAGATAACTACTTATATTCAAGAGAAAGTACTATGGTGAAATTCGTTTGCAAATGATGCAATACTGGTGGATGATTCAAGAGATAATATGAATGCCAAACCTGAGAGATGGCGGGAGGCTTTAAAAATTCCAGTATTTGAAATAAGCCATAGGAAGATAGAATATATATATATATGGACAATATTCATGTGCATATATCCCTCACTAAAATGGTGATGGACACTCCATATTTGGAAAGTATTAATGTGGAAAAGGACAAAACTATCATACTCATAACACATTTTTGACCTTGTTAAGTCTAAAAAAAGAAGTGTCCCTCACCACATGGGTATATATATATTGCAACTTTAGAATAGTAAGTATAGAGAGATGTAACTCTTATGAGAAGTGAAGATCAAGAGATGCCGCAAAATAGAGTCCTTATGCTCTTGTTTTATAAATAATAAAGATGGAGACATTAAAAAAGACAAACATAGGATAATAGTTAGTTAAAGTGGAGACTTTCTTCTGAAAAGCTTTGTAATTAGTGGAGACTAACAAGATTGACACAAAATTTTCATAAGAAAGCCATTGGACCAACTATGAATTATGGAGAAAAATGTTAGACAATAAGAAAACAACACATTAAAAAAAAGTGTAGCAAATGAGAATGTTGAAATGGATGTATGATAAAACTTGTAAAGATAAACTAAAAAATTAAGAACATAGGCATAACATCAATAGGTGATAAATTAAGAGACTCATTTAGATGGTTTAAAGAAGTACCGGTTAACAAATGTTTCTATATGTAGGTTGTTGTCCCTAAGGAAGAGGGGTAGATCATAGAAGGGATATGGATGAAAATAATAAGGATAGATCAGAAGAAGTAAAACTTATCTAAGTATTTGGCCATGATACATTGGAATTGAAAAACAGAATTCATGCAGCTAACACTAACATGATTGGGACAAGGGTTTGATGATGTTGATACTGATGATGAATTAAAGTATCTGCAGAATATGACAATGACTCAAATAGAATTTACCCCTGTGATTCTCCTTGTCCTTTGGTCTCATCAAAAGACAAATTGTGAATGCGCATAGAAGCATCATTGTGGCAATAATCACCATGACAACAATAGCAAAAATGTATTCAGGCGGGAGATTATTGTGAACTGCATCCAAAATCCATAAAATGAGGGGTTAACTAATTTCATACAACATTTTGTCTTTAAAACTATAACTGCTATACTTAGACTTTTTTCTTATTTGCAACATAATACTATCTAAACTACCAATATACAAAATACTTTTTTCAACAATTTCCATGTTCATGAAATCAAGTAAGATCAATCCTTCATATTGGTGTGTTAATTTCATGATAATCTAACAAATATCTGTCATATTTGGATTCACCTCAAATTGTAATTACTTTCAAAAACTTCCACAGAATAGAAGATTATTCATTACAACTCAATGGGATCTCATACAATTTGAAAGTAGGTGAGATTGGTAATGTTTTTCTCCTAGTTCTCTACCCATGATCAATATTCCTCAAGAATATTCAAACAACACGTGTCTAAGGACATTTGAGTGTTGGCAAATTCATTAGGTTATAGATAAAATGAGAATAAAGTTTTACTTATGTATTTTATAGATTGGACTGCATGAAGTGAAGACAACTCAGAATTTTTCAAGAAAATCAATTTCTATGAAGTGCACTTGAGTGCATGTTCCCAACCGCTCGAGCGCGTGACAAACTCGAGACAGAAGCTCCCGCGCTCAAGCCAACCTCTTATGCAATCAAGCCTGAGAGACGTGGGATAAAATAATAGTAAGTTATTTTTATCCGCTCGAGCGTGTGGTCAAGCCAGCTCGAAAGCATCACACGGTTTTAGTTTCCAATAGCGGACGGACTTCCTATATTGTGCTCTATCCTTTCCATATTCAAAGGGCATCTTAACCCTAACAAAAGCTATAAATTGGAGCCTTTCTATAGACTTGTTCTCTCTCCCTTGAGGCAATTGATCTCCCTTAAGAAAAACCAAAATCCCTTAGAGATCTATGCATTCTCTAGAGCAACTTGAAGAGTTATATAGATGTGCTGAAGTTCCTGCTCTAGTTCTTTTCATCTACTCTCTCATAGTAGATTCAACTTGAAGAGGCATTTAAATTGGTTGTTTCAAGTATGGTGAAGGTGCACGGCGTGGAGTCGGCAAGATCAACGTGGTCCTTAGGTTGAATTGCCACTGGGGAGGGTCTGTAAGTATCTCTTGCAATCTTCGTTTCTACATAGTGTTTGTTACTCCTGGTCAAGTTAACCAGTGGTTTTCCCGAGTAAAGTTTCCACATAAAAACTCTACATGTCTATTCTCTTGTGTGTTTGCTTGTTCTAGAATAGATTAAGATCTGGTTTTATTAAACTGCATATTAAAATCTGATTAGGGACCTTAACCCGAAACTAGGGTTTCAAAACTTTCAACATGACTAGAATTTATCCTCGAGCACTCTGCTATAGATTCTTAAACTATATCCTTTCATTTCATTGTTTCATGCACTTAATGTTTCATCTACAGATAAATCAGTGTAGAACTTAGCATGCACGGTTCTGTGTCCTTATCGTTTCATTCTGCAAGTAACTATTACACATGTTGCTAATGTGTTGAAAGCAGAGAACAGGTCATGGACAGATTAAAAAACTTCTGTTTTTTTTTGGGGGATTCCAAGGCTAAACAGAGGGAATGGGTTATTGAGACAAATTACAAATTGTAGCATCAAGAGTCAAATAAAATCTTCATAACAGAGTGATTTCTTCAATTCAAATACTAAAATTTCGTCCTCTGTTGTTTCGCAATTTATAAGCAAACCAATCATGATTTTTCTTATGAATCAAGTAACAAAACTGATCTGCATCACATAAGATTATCCCAATTTAAAAAAAAAATTAACTAGAAAACATAAGAGGATAGAATCAATTGCTTAATGAGAAGGTACGAAAAAGAAGAAGCTTGTGAAGACTGAGGAATACCAGTGACTCGAGAAGGACTGGTTCTATTCACGGGTGGAGGCTGAGGAGGTGAATCTCTTGGAGTTGAATCGAAAAACCGATAAGATTCCCATCTCAAATTGCAGCTCGATCCGAGAACTCTACCATATTTAATTTTGCAGCTTGGAATTCGATCAGTAGCATCTTGCAGACATCTATAACAATCGGATGTTGATAAATCTCTACTGCACTGCACCATGCCATAGACGTTCCCGAAACCCATTTCTTCAGCTTCAAACATATGCTTTGACAGGCCCAACGTCGCTAATTGAGACAGATGTAACATGGACATATGTAATCGTGGATTAAGAAAAAAGTTTGGTCCAGATCGATCAGTTTGATTAGGATAACAATACATGTCTTCTGACTCCAGCGACGAGAAGAATTCTTCGTTCGAGTAGCGTAAAAAACAGCGATCATACCATATCATTGCAGCCTTTCTCATGGGGCATGCTTCAATGACTCCTTTCGTTGCTATATCAATGCAAGTGCTGCAGTTTTTGGCCGAGATATCACCTCTACAGAGGCCAATGCCAAAAACCCGGTCAGGATTTTTGCCGATAGAGTCGTTGTAGAATCCGTCGCGAGGACCATGTTCAGCTAGAGAGCGTAGCATTTGATGAAGATTCTCTTTAAAGGGACTATTTGCAGTGTAATTTTTATCACCTGAACACTTGAAATGGATGGGCTGTGAGCTGTTGAAGCATTTGATAAGAGGTAGGAAGGTGAGAATTATTGTGTAACATAGAGAGATTTTTTCTGCTTTGAGGAGAGACATCTTTTTGATTGAGTGTTTGGAAAGGGAGAAGGGGAGAGACTAGAGATGTGGGAAGAAGGACTCTGCAGGGAGTTCTTATGTTGGAATTGCTGGTAACTGTTTTGATTCATAGCGTTTACTGGACTCAAGACCAGTCCTGTTATTAGTATTTTTTTTTTAAAAACGGTCAAGATGTGGTGGCCCACTTGGGTTCTTTACAATTGCAGCATATGTGTGTTATCTGTGGTTCATAGTTCAATGACTCAGATGATTGAGTCAGCTCGGCTGTTACCAGAGTTGAGTAGCTTGATTCTGCCACCGACTGATCAACTCAATTCAGCCGAGTCGAATCAGGCTTTCAAGCCATACTGATTTTTTTCTTTTTATAATTTTTAGTTAAATATGTTGTGGATTAGGTGGTGCACTAAACCAACTCGGATTAAATAGCAACTCAAGTTGTTCTCGAATTATGTTAGGTAAGCATGAGGCCTGGTCCTGCTGGGCTTGACCCTTCTCAAATTTTATTTGGCATTGGGTTTACCCCAAACCCGACGCGATCCATTGTCGTAGTTTGGAGAATCCATCAGACTCTGTTTAACTCGGCCAAGTTGATTTGGATCAGCCATAAAAACGAGTACTCAGTAAAACACTCAGCCATCAAAGAGTTCATCCGGAGTCAGGTTGGCTCGGATTCACTACTCATATATAAATACCGAGTGTATGAGAATAACACCCAATCAACTCGACCTGCATTTCGAACCCTGACTCGTCTGAACAGTGGGCTGATCTCATTTCCTTGGATTGCCTTGAACTGGTAAAGGTGACCTTAGAGCGTGTAGACCACACCAGAGACCGAAGACCCAAATATTCTAGTCAAGGGTAATGCCGTGTAACGCATCACTAGGAAGCCTGCTGAGACATCCACTCACGACAATTCTGTGAGGCTTCTCACTAGGGCTACTTTAAAACACAAACCCAAGCTGTTCAGTAAGTGACTCCCTTTCTCATGGGTTAGTGAGAATTTCTTTATAAAAAGATAGAGCCACCATCAGATTACAAAAAAAATTTAAAGAATTTATTGGACTAGTTTTAAGTGGGCACATCTTATAGTGGGGCAAAATTTTTGGAGGAGGTCCCATACAACAGAGGCATATTTATTTTGTACAATTTGGATTCTCCGATAAATATGTCTAAGGAAGCCTCACAAATACTTTACAAGTGAAGGAAGCTGGAAGACTTTCAGTACACCAACAACACATAGGACGTTTTCATCTTGACTCCATTATGGGTCTTTGTGCAGGTCTATCGTGAATTTTGTTCACACACGCCAACTGAACTGACCCAGGCCGTTCACGTTGTAAGTGGGACCCACTATATATTGGATTGCCGCTGTCTACATCCCTCATTTGTCCTGTATTCATTGCCTGTCCATTTGATGGACCCCGGAGATGCAGTCAAGATTAAAATGTCTAGAAGTCCAAATTCCTAGAGAAATCAATCAAAGGAGATGAAAGTGCAATGTACGTGCCTTTGGGGAACACGTAACATCAAAACAATAAAAATTCAAAATTTCCCCATAATAAAAAAAGTCAAAAATAATCATTAAATTACAGAAGATTATCTACTTTTGATATATATAAATAAAATAGAAAATATTTTTTACCAAACAATTAAAAATACAAAGTTATCGTAACTCTATTATATTTTATTTTATTTTATTTGAGATTTATTCTATTTTACTCTACTTCAACCCACAAATAAACATGTCCCAAACTTTAAATTTATGATTACATCCTTACTAAGGGGGCATGGTGTGCAAGTGGGATCCAACAACTCCGTTTTACATAAACAAGTCATGATTAGCTTTAGGGAGCTTTAAATGCACAAAAAATCTTCTTTCCACACACACCCCATAAAACTCTTCTTTCCGCACACACCATCTTTTTAAAATATTATCCCCATAATCAAATGATAATTATACCCTCAACCCTACACTCCCTCCCACCTCCCATCCACCACTCCGCCCCTTCCCCAGCTTCACATTTCTCGTCCTCCTGTTCTCCCACACCCCCACTATTCATTCCGCACCTTCCTTTCCTCCAGACCTCTTCCATGGCTTCGCCTCTCTCTTTCTCTCTCTCCCTTTGCTTGCCCTTTCCCCTCCCTCTCCCTTTCTTTGTTCTATCTCCCTTCCTCTCCTTTTATCTCGCACTCTCCCTCTCACTCCCTCTCCCTCATCTCGCCCTTTCCCCACCTCTTCCTCCCCTTCCCCTCCGCATTTTTGTTCTCTCTCCCTCTCGCTCCCTTTCTCTATTATGTCTCTTTCCCTCTTCCTCCCTCTCCCTATTTCTCACTCTCTCCCTCTTACCGGGGGGTTGCTTGATCTCATCATTGTTGGAGTTCGCCGCCACCGCCTTGTGCACTAGTTGCCATCATCGCTTTTGCCTTGCCCTCTGTCAAGATGGGGAAAGGGCAGAGCAGTGGAGGGGGTGTGGGGAAGGGGAGAGTGGGAGTAGGGGAGGGATGAGGGTATAATCGCCATTTCACTATGCGCTTAAATTTTCTTTTTTTTTTAATGGTGTGCATGGAAAAAAAATGTGTGTGCATGTTTAGAAGTTCCCTTATCTATAGACTAAACATTGGGCTAATTGGACGTTTTTTCATCGTGGAATCAAAGACAAATGACTATAACGACTTATTTATTTACATTAAAAATGCATGCATAGGATATGCACACCTAGTAATTCATAGTTACATGAGCTTTGCAGAGTGATTATCAAAGGAGTGAAACGAAATGTAAATAATATAAATTGAGATTTGAAGAATATGAGGTAGCAATGTAGATGTCACTTTAAATTTTTTAAGATTTGAATTACTATAGTGATGGTGAATATTCATTTATCATCTTCCATAATTCACTTTTTAAATGGGTTATAAAAAAAAATAATTCACTTTTCTAAGGCATGTTTGTGTTGAACACTTATTTTGCACTTGCACCACCAAGAAAAGATTGTTTAAGTTTTTCCTTATCCGCAAAAATGCACCACACTAACCCTAAAAAATTTGGACATATGGAAAATTGATATTGTGAGGTGAACAACTTTTCTAGAATTGGTTTGCTAGGATATTAAATTTAAGGGAGTGTTTGGAAAACATGTATTTTAAAAGGTTTTGCTTTATTATATCCTAGTTTAGAATATAATTTTGATACCTAAAAAGTAGCTATTTGGGTATTTTAGAAGATATTCTACAATATCTAACTTTTTTACAAAAGCCTCCATATTAAAATATTCAAGTATATGCTGTATAAAATAATCTTGAAGGCATATTGAGATGTATATAAATTGCCAAATACTATAAGTGGCACAATATTATAATATGATACAATTTCATTGCAATATACCTTCAAGATTGTTTTATACCGCATATATTTGAATTCTTTTATTAGATTTGAATAATGTAAGATTTCATTATCATATAATAAAATAGTATCAAATTATAATACTATGTCACTTAGTGTTTGACAATTTATATATATTACAATACACCTTCAAGATTATTTTATACCGCATATACTTGAATTTTTTATTAGATTTGAATAATATGAGATTTCATTATTATAGAATAAAATAGTATCATATTATAATACTCTGTCATTTGTAATGGTTGGCAATTTATATACATTTCAATATACTTTCAATATTGTTTTATACAACATATACTTGAGATATTGTAGGATGTCTTCTAAGATATCCAAACACTACTTTTCAGGCGTTTAAATTATAATCTAAATTAAGATATAATATAACAAAATCTCTTAAAATATATTCTTTCCAAACACCGAATGATATGATATTATTCAAAGCCGAGGAAGAGAAAGAGACTTCGAAATAAAGAATCCTACTGATACTATACATATAAAAAAAGAATGCTTATGCCCAACTACAGTAGAATGGCATATAAAAATACAAAAATTGCTGCTAAGTGATATCTCCCATCATGAGAGAAACTTGGTCATTAGAATAGCCATCTACAAAAACAGTAAGACTCTTCGAAGACAATATGGGTGCTGAAAGGCTTAGGGGTATTTGTTTGTACATGAAAATATAGGAATTGAAACATATGTGTTCATGCCATAAGTGAACAAAAATAATAAAATTGATGGGCTAAGAAGATTCATAATTCCCTATTACTTGTCGGTCAAGTGTAAATGATGGAGATTTTAGGATGATAGATAAATATTAGCTGCTTATATAAAATTTGTAAAAATAGGTGGAGATAATTTAGGGCAAATAATATATGTAATCCAAAAAATACAATAAATGGATACATTCTTTTGAAGGATGCATACCATGCATTGTTTTGGGTTGGATTGTAAGGCAAAGAATTGATCAAAAGTTAGTGGAATGAAAATTATATACTGGATAGCAAGGAGTTCGTGAAGATAGGAAATGGGTAGTTTTAAATCCTTAATCAATTGGATTAACTAGGAAACGAGAATAGTATAAGAAAGAGATAGGCCGTAATACATTCCTAAATTTCATTGTGAGATGACTAGTTAGGAACTTAGTTGTGCAATGACCATCTAGTGAAGATGTGAATCACTTGTAATAGTAAGAGTTTGAATAGATGAGGTATTTAATTATAATAATGTTAGTCACACTTTTCATCTGATGGTTGTGAGATGAGCTGTGAGATGAAATTGTAGTTAGCATTATTAATTTGATTATGTGTGGAGAGAGGAATTTTAGTGTGGGAGTGATCTTAGAAAAAGAGAGGGAGAGATTTTAGGAAAGTGATTTTAGGGGGGGAAGGGAGAAGTACAAATTTTAGAATAGACAATGCCACTTCAACTTTTTTGAAGTGCTGAGGCACCCTCTGTATGCCTTCACCCTCTAATGTCCCAATGTACTGCAAAAATCAACAGTCTACGGTATAGTCAAAAACCATTTACCCCGGTATCTTAAAAAAAAAGAAGAGTACATCTTATCCACTTATTGCTGCCCATTGTCTGCCTATCCCACCATCCAAAACCAGCAGCACCACCCTTCAAACTCTCCTGCTCTCTCAACTGTCAACTCCTATAAATAAATCTAAATCCAATCCCCCCCAAAAACCTATCCCCCACCACCACATTCCACGTTCCCACAAATGCATACCTCAACCCTCTCGCTCCCCATCTTCTCCCCTCCCAAAACCCTAAAATCCCAATTCCTCTCCTCCCTAAACCCCACCACCCCTCTCCCCTTCCGCCTCTCCACCCGCCCCACCCTCACCATCCGCTCCGCCGTCACAATTGAGAAGGAAACCCCAGAAAACGAGCGCCCGGAGACCTTCCTCCGGCGGTCGGACGATGCCGCCGCCGCCTCCTCGTCCTCCGCCTCCGCTTCTTCCGTCCGCGGCCGGTTCGAGAAGATGATCAGGGAGGCGCAGGATAGCGTCTGCGCGGCCATCGAGGCCGTGGACGGGGGAAAGTTTGAGGAGGACGTTTGGTCCCGGGAAGGCGGAGGCGGGGGCATCAGCAGGGTCCTGCAGGAGGGGAATGTGTGGGAGAAGGCGGGGGTTAACGTCTCCGTGGTGTATGGGGAGATGCCGCCGGAGGCTTATAGAGCGGCCAAGGGAGAGGGATCCGCCGGAGGTGCGAAGGCGGGGCCGGTTTCGTTCTTCGCCGCGGGGATTAGCTCGGTGAGATCTTGTTTGTGTCTAATTTCCTATTCCTCCTTGTTCCTGTTGATTTCTGTTTGAATTGGTAGCTAAGAATATGCTGAAATCCCACTTTAATATGAGACTTTTAAACCTTAATCTCATTAAATTTGACTAGCAATCAGTAATGTAGCATTAGAATAGCCACTCTCCACTATCAACAGATCATGAAACTGTTTTCTTTTAAGTTCTCAATGCTTCTTGGATACCCAAAACCTCCCTTTCATTGGAGTCCTTAAATGCCAACTAGTTTGTAAAAAAGAGAGGAAAGATTGACATTCAACATGCCTCTAGCCTTACCCATCAACATTAAACTTAAATCTACTTACTGGGGAAGGAGATATCTTTGGGTTCCTTTGTGGGTCTGTTTGGATTGTACTTAACTGCTTCACTGATAAAAACTTAAAACTGTATATATTTTATTTTGAACAATGCACATGTCATTTTGCTAGCCATTCATAGACTATTCTGATGAAGTTTTCTAAGCTGAGTCCTAGAAATCCATTAGTGGGGCCCAAGTAAAAATCCTATTTGCTTAAAAAGCACTATTCGCCGATATAATAAGATATATTGAACTCAAATCAGAGTTGGCTCCTCCTTATGTAGCTTTGTTTTGAATCATGCTCAAACCTGTAATGCATGATGTCTGTAGATCTCATCACATACACACTGATCTTAGATAAGCTTGTGTAAATAACAGATAAGTAACATGTCTCCTTACTAAGTGTCATCATTATAGTTAGTTGTTCATGCCGTTGGCACATCTATTACAACAATTTGCTACTAACCACTGGATTTTATTTTTGATGTTTTATACTGCTGAAAACTCATATTAACTAAGCATGCTTTACTATTTTGTAGGTTTTGCACCCGAAAAATCCATTTGCCCCTACATTACATTTCAACTACCGATACTTTGAGACTGATGCTCAAAAAGGTTCTTCAATTGCTTTCTCTCTTCTTTCTGTGCAATTTTTTTTATTAAAAAAAGTCTTAACACTAAAAGAGTAGAGGCATACATACAATAAGAGAAAGGGGAAATATGGTAATAGATAGTTGATTCTCCACAAGAGATATAGAAAAAATTTCTCTATGGACTCTAACTGACCTTAACATAGTTGGGATAAGGCTTTTATGACGACGACGACGACGACGACGACGACGACAAGTGGGATTACGAGAGGATTGCCATCAAAAGTAGAGAGCTTTTGATTGAACTCAAGTAAACTGCTAATGGTTTTGGAATCAGTAAGCCTTATCCCTTGAAGAATGTTTCCAAGATACTCATTTTAGAAAGGAGATAGCCCCAAGGAGAGTAGGCAATGTTTATGTTCAAGAAGTAGGATAGAGGACCTACGAAGCACGAACATGCACCTAGGGTCCCCGTGTTTGTGACGGATATGTGTTGGACACGGACATGGCTCAGACATGGCCGGACACGTGTTTGACATGCCACAAAATGTGTCTATTATTTATTATTATTTTTTAAATTCGAACATGGTGGGGACATGGCAAGGTTATTTAAAATTTTTAAATCCCCCTCCTTTTTTTATTTTTATTTTTGATCATTGAGTGTGACCAAAGCCTGTTATATAAAAAAAAGAGTATTAAATGAAGTTTTAAAAGTTCATAAATAAATCAAGAACAATTTCAAACCAAATATGAAAATTTCTAAACAATTTCTTTTTTTTTTTTGGCTACCCTCGATTCTAACTCTTTTTTGCCTTTTTTGCTAGTCTCATCTTTTTTGACTTTTCCAATATTAGTTATGTTTTTCTTTTATATTAATTGTGACATTATGCTTCTTAATTTGGCTAAAAATGTAATTATTCTTTAATTTTTGGATTATATATAAATATATGTTTATTATTTGTTGTATCCTAGCCGTGTCCGTATCTTACTTTTTTAGGATTTGCTGTATCACCGTGTCCGTGTCATGTCGTATCCTTGTCCCGTGTCTGCATCCATGATTCTTAGCAAAGGACCAAGATCCTTCACATCAAACTAAAAGTTTAGAAAGGTCTTGAGAGACCGTAATCCTTCTTGATCATCGCCTATAATAAGCATATCATAGCACTGATTTTGGCCATTGCTCTTTGTACTTCTAATATGATCTGAGTCCGTAATTTTCTTTTCCCTTGTTCTTGCAGGCTTGAAAATATCTTTATCTCATTCTCTTTTTTCCAACTTGTTAATAAGCCATCATATGCTTTGGATTTTCCATCACTTACTACTTTCTTAACTTCTTCATTTCCCTTATAATACATTTCATTAATTTTTCATAATTTTTTGCCCATAAATATGTAGAAAATTAAGAAACTCTTATGAATCTACAGTTGGATACCACCAAAAGTTGCATCCTAGCCTTTAAAACAGATTCCTAATGATTTCCACTGAGAGAGAGAGAGAGAGAGAGAGAGAGAGAGAGTGGAGAACCATTAGATCGTAAATCTTGTCTATCTTTCTGGACTTGTAAACTATTGGAGATGGTCTCTTTTTGGTCCTCAAATTTGGGACTTGGGCTTGGCCCAAAAGCTTGGCTTGTTTGAATTTGAATTTGGGTCCAGACTGTTTGGGCCTCAATCCTTTTGTGCCTGCATCTAACTGTGTGCCAAAACAAATCTCAATAAATGGGAACTGGATCATCCTAATTGGTGACACTCATAAAAGCTGCACACTATCCCTTTTTGTCAGTTTTTCATTTTTTTAAAATGATGAGTCATCTTTATATCTGATTAACTTCACAATGGGCTTCAATTTATTCCAGATGCCCCTGGAGCTCCTAGGCAGTGGTGGTTTGGTGGTGGCACGGATTTGACGCCTGCCTATATATTTGAGGAGGATGTTAAGCACTTCCATTTGGTATGTGTTACATTGATGTATCATTCTCAAATTTATAATTTCAGTAAAAGTTTGTGATCAAGAAAGACAATAAAATTGAGAGAGCAGGAGGGAGGGAGGGACTAACTAGTAACTTTGCTTAATCTAACTGGTGACATCTCCCAAGTTCCAACTCTTTATTAGTAACTTAATCAACTAGTGACATTGACATTTAAGTGTATACACATTCCCCGGTTTGTCTAATTAACTCAATGAACTGGCTGTTCCTCGTTTTGGTTCCTTTTGTCCTGATTTCTGGGCTTCTTGTTTTATATGGTTTTTTGTTTTCTATTTAGTATTTCTCTTGTACTGTTTGGCTTCTAATTAAAGTTATCATTCAGAGAAAAAATAAAGAAGAAAGAATCCATGCAACAAACACTGGTAGGATTGAAACAAAATTTTAGTGTGACTACTTTGGTACTTCAATCAGTTTGCTCTTCAAACCAAACTGTAAGTATTTTTCGGCTGTAGGTTCCTACTATGAAGGATATTGCTACTTGGGTTCCTAAGACGGGCAAAGTTATGATTCACAATATATCATTTATTAGAGTTATTTCACTTATTCAGATGTTGATGCATCAATTGTAGACCGCACAAGTATCAAATTTATAGTTTGAAGTGTATGTTCATTCCTTTACTTTTTAACAAGCAATTCCCTCCTGCCAGTGATAACCTTCATCCAATATAAATGCATTGGTCTTAATGGTTAAATAGAAGCCCTTTCACCATTTTAATGGGTGATTTAATGATTTTTATTGACATCTTCATGAATTAAAACTAGTCCTGTCTTGATTTAAGCGCATCATTGTCATGTTGTTTCGTCATCCATGTATGAGGGCAGATGAGGCGGTGATGTATTTGCGAAGAAGGGAATGGATATTGATGCTAATACTATTATGCAAGAACTTTGCCGCTAGTTCTTTTAGGATTGTATTTTTGTTCATACAGTATACTTCTCATGTATGTATTGTTTTGATTGTTATACTGTGTACATTTTTTTATCATTAATGAAGCTTACATTACTGACTCTTAACGTTTCTAACTTAGTAGAAAACTTTAAAATGGATGTATCATCTGCTGGTTCTCGAAAGACATTAAATAAACATGTTCAAATCCTATATTAAATGAAATATGATATATTCTCTAATGATAGATACACAAACTCTGTATGCCAAATTGTTCCAATCCATTTATAAGTAAAATCTCGGATAGATGTTGAAGATGCAAATCATCACATTATCAGCTGGAAGGATCTTGAATCTGTGTTTCTCCTCCTAGGTTCAAAAAAAGGCCTGTGACAAATTTGACCCTAGCTTCTATCCCAAATTCAAAAAGTGGTGTGATGATTATTTCTTTATCCAGGTATTTTTCTATACTTTATTTTGACTATTGACACCAAATCATTAAGCATTCACATTTTTTAATCAATTAAAGCGATTAAATTGTTTTACAACTTGTCTTTTTATTATTTGCTATGTTTTTGTTTACAATGGAACTGGCAACTTGTTTGTTTCTTGTTTCCTTGTCATTTGATAGCATTTTACTAACTATCAGGCTGTGAAACATCATTAAGTGGTTGGAAATTTCAATGCTGTTAATTAAGATTATCAAAACAGTAAAAATTATCATAAAAATAAATAGATATCTATTCAGGGAAGATTGAAGTGTTGTTTAGCATAGTTATTAGAATCCTACAATTCGTATCCTGAATCTTAAGGAAAATTATTCGTATCTTTCAACGAATCTCATTTTAAGGTTAATCTTAGGATTCAGGTGTGAATCTTACGATTCGGTATCCATTTCATTGAATCTTACGGTTTAGGTGATTCAGCTGATTGAGAATAGATATAACTAATAAGTTAATATTAACAATCTTTTACCTTTTTTCCTTCTTTATTATTTCTTTCTTTTAGCATTTTTACTTTTAAAAGTTTATTTATTTGTTAACTAAACCTGTTAAGAATTCTCACCTCTTTAGGGAGGTTTTAGGCATGAATAAAGAACATGGGTTTAATTAAAGCATTAGACTATACATTTGGTGCTTGTCTATATCTTTCTTTTAAACCTTTTTTACCTTTTTTTCTCTTCATGAACACTTTCTTAACTTCAAAAGATATCTTATTGTATACGATTTATGGTTTGAATTTTATTTTTACTTTTGTTTTTTGATTTAACGACAACAATATATTTATATATATATAAATACCTAAAACTTTTTTAACTGTTTACACGTACGTTTATTAGTTATTAATATATGTCATCATGTTCTTGATATGATCGTATGATAGACTTATTCAGTTGTTTTTCATTGTATTTTTACTATTATAAATGGGAAAATGGATGCGTATTTATATGAATGAATGCTTTTTTATTTCTTTTAATTTTTAACTATCGTTTATTTTTATTATAAAAATGAAAACATCCTATGATTCAATATGTTTCAGGATTCAATTTGATTAATGGGCATGAAAAATTTGCAATATGATTCCGACTTTTAGAACTATGAAGAAACTAATATTTGTCATGCATTGATGTTAATACGGATGAAAAATAGATAGATTGTAAACTTCTATAATCTTTCATATATTTTTTAGATTTTTCTCGTCTATATTAAGAAGAGTGGAAAATATCTTACGATTCACAATTCGATTTGCAATTCGATTCAATTTAACGTCTTGAATGATTCACAATTTGACAACTATGCTATTTAGGCTTGAAAGTTGAGAAGCAAAACGTTATATGTTTTCCTATTTGTTATCATTCCCTTGTGGTGACTCGGTCCAAGTTACCAGAAATACTAAATCACATTATGTACCACATATAACCTGTATAGGGGTCATCCAGACGTTCCACATTGTGAGCGGTTTTACGTGCAAGCAAAACCAAAAAAGACTGTTCGGGTCATCCAACTTCTTCTAGTTTTTGTTAACTTCTCCTGTGACACAGAAATATTTAATATCTTTTCATAGTGCTCTATTCTTGACAAAGACTCCATCCTCACCAAATCCTTGCCCCCTCAATTTATGGCTGGAGAAAAGAGTTTCTACTCAAACTCCAAACCTAATTAAAACCTCACATGATTGGCACTCATACCATAGTGTGGGAAGTTTCAAATTTTCATACCCAATTGCTGATATGATGCTACCCTCCTCTATCTTTCCAAGGACTGTCATGCGGTGGTGAATCAACATGTGGTGGAGGAAAAAGACCACTTCTGTTCAAATATTATTTACTAAGAGATTTATTATTTCGATGAAGGAATTTCCTAATGTAGCTGATTAACTGTTCATTTTGATCATAGCATAACTCATACACGATTCCTAGTCTTCAATGTTGTTGATACAGATATAAACCTTGTCTAAAATTTTTCATCCATAGAATTGACAGCCGTGTCAAAACTGTCGGCTATGAGACTGCTTTTTTTGTATTTCACTTCATTGGGGTCTGACATAACACTAATCTGTTGTTTCCAAGTTTTCTGTGCACCTAATAAACTTCACAATGGTCTTGAACCATTGGATGTCATTATCTTCCTTCACTTAACCATTGCTGTATGATTCTTGGATTCTTAGAAATATGTACATCAGCATTTGTCGCTTGGCAAGTGATACTTGAAGAGGATGCATGGATGATAATAGGAAAACAGTCTTATTAAATTAACTGTATCTAAGAAGTTAACTGTATGTCAAAAGCAGCCCAATAGAAACCATCAGAATAGAACTCATCAGCAACTTATCCTACTTGAAGTCAAGCAAAGCCATTTACCAAATACAATAAACATGATAACGAGCATGTTAGATCAGTTCCAACTGATTCTTCAGATTAAACTCTTTAGTCTAACAAAGTGAATGACAAAAATTACAAGTCCAGGCATCCATCCATTCATTCCCTGACTAAACCTTAGAAGATATCTGCAGATTGTCAGATTTGGTAGAGTGTTTCCCCATGAAAAGTGGTCAAGGAGAAACGCTTTCAAAAGAAAAATCTAGAAAAACCCACCAGATTCCTTAAATACAAGTAGATTTCTTATTGGCTTCATTAATTGAAAACTGCTTTAACAGCCTGTGGCATAGTGTAAGGTGGTCATTATTGCCACCATGGTTCAAAACAGCGGCCTCTACATTGTGTAGTAGCTATACAATCGGCCATAACGGTTGAGGCCGCTATGCTATTTTGAAAATAGTGGCGCTACAATCTATAACCTAGTAGAGCCAAGGAGTTTTAATTTTAAACATTATTTTTCCTATGTCTTCTCGTAAATAGCCTTTCCTAAAGTTGTCTATGCCCTTATATGGTTTCAAATCACCAAAAAAACAAAATATTCGCTGTTATGCAAGATTCAAATTCTTTTGGCCACGTAAAAAATTCACGCCGCTATTCCACTACGTATCGCCACAACCACTAGTATCTCCTACTACATAGTACTTTAGCCACTGGCTGCTACGCTCACTGCAACTGCTATTTTAATTCTTGATTGCAACCTTGAGGTTGTAGATTCAAGTCCTGTTACAATTTAAAAAAAAAAAAAAAAGAAGAGGAAGAAGAAGAAAGAAAGAAGATTTAATTGAAGCCAGCTCCCTCTGAGTTGTGAACTACGTTTCATTTTGGATTGCTAGTGTCTTCAATCTTGTTGAAGAGATGTAGTGCTCAAATTCAAAAAGCCCAGTGAGAAATATCTAGAGTGCCTTAAAGCTATCACACCATATATATAACAATACTGCAAGTATTTAAAGCTTATAATTATCTCTAATCAGCCCTTAATCAAGGTCAAGTTCAATCCACGATGCAATTTATTATCTACGAGTTAATCTACCACTGAAGCTTTTCTTCTTGAGTAGTCTCTTCCAAGCAGGTGTACCATATTTTTCTTCTTTACTAAAACATCTGCATCTTTCACAATGTGTTGAAAAAAAAAAAGATAGAAAATTTGTGGAGGAATTGCTTCTATTTACAGCTGATGGTGTTTTCAGCATCGACGTGAAAGGCGTGGGCTTGGGGGAATATTTTTTGATGATCTTAATGACTATGATCGAGAGATGCTTCTGGCCTTCTCTACTGGTAATGCTCATCTGTTTTCCTTTTCTTTTTTTTTTTTCCTGTTTGATTTATTTGACCTACTAAAGAAATTTAGTCATGCATGGGATTTTCGGGAAGTTCTTGAAGGTTGTATCAAACATTTTGTTGTAAACTACAAGCTTTCTAAATGAGTTTATCCCAAAGAGAACAGAGGGAGACAACAGATTTTAGGATGCATTTCATGCATGGATGGACAGATCTAGGACGAAACATGCTGATGCAGTACATAAGTTTTACAGAATTACTGATTTGGCAGACTTAAAAATAATAAAAACGGCTAATGAATGCCCAATGGCGATATGTTATAATCATTTCCATGGGATTGGACTCAGCTTCTATCTGATGTCGTTCCCCTATAAAGAAATCATGATGGCTTTGGTCTTTGTAATCCCCACTAGAGATTTGCCATGTTTAGTAGAATTTAACTGTAAGCTGTTTCTGTTTTTTAGTTTTCTGTAAAGTTTCACCATTTAGTGAATGGTGTTATATGAACAATTCAAATTTACCATTTAATAATAATAATAATAAATGCTTCAAATGTTTTTTCTTGTCTACTGAAACTTCTCCCAATGCTGAAACTGCAGAGTGTACGAAGTCTGTCATTCCAGCCTACATTCCCATTATAGAACGACGTAAAGACATGCCATTTACTAAACAACATAAGGATTGGCAACAATTACGAAGGGGACGCTACGTAGAATTCAACTTGGTATTTATTAAGGACCCTTGCAGATCCTACAGGTTTTATAATTTATAAGGTAATCATTAGTGTGGACTGATTTTATTTTTCCTCTCTCTCTCTCTCTCTCTAAGGTCTATGATCGTGGTACGACATTCGGACTGAAGACTGGAGGCCGAATTGAGAGTATTCTTGTTTCTCTTCCACTGACTGCTCGATGGGAATATGATCATGTAAGCTTTAGCTCAACTTAGCAACTTATTTGGATGTATCTTTCATATGATTTGTGGCCTATGGGCCTATCTTTCATTGAGCCATTACTTGATTGTTTAGGTATCATTTGGATGCATTACCCCATTTTTCTCCCGCAAAACTGCACTTGATAACCCCCATGGTTAACCCAGCTTGTCTAGATCATGTTCTCTTGGGCATTACCTGGTTCATGGTACTTCAGCCAAGCGCAAATTTTCTCTGAGTTTGTTTACTTCTCATCATCGTGTTGAGACTTCGGGAAGAGGAAGAACCATTTTCTAGTTCATTTTATAATGAATAAGATGATGCTAATGACAAACCTCATTTCCACATTAATAATTAAAATATAACTATAAATAGTTCTTTTACTTGCCTGTTAGATTCACCAGCTCTCAAAATTAATGAAACCCATTTAATGACCAAGTCCTGGTCCAGGCCCTATACATTGGTCTCAGCTTTTCCCTTTTTCTTTTTTGAAAGCAATAATTTCTTTGAAAATATGTAGACACTTAAGAGAATACAAGTTTTCATTCTTACGTTTGTAGGGTGTAGATATACCGATAGATATATAGGGAGCTTTAGTGGAGATTTAGTTCACAGTTAACTACCCGAATTCTGCAATGCTTTCAGCAGCAAGAAACTATTATTATACTACTGACAAAAACGGTTATACAGTGAAACTATAAGCATGATCCATTCATGGATTGTGGGAATGTGGAGCCCTCTTTCAGATATCATGTGCTTAGGGCATTTTTTGTTTGCAGTACTTTACATAGTAACTTGTTGCCAAATGAGCTGTCCACCGAAGGATTATTAAAGAGGTGTGATTGATATTAAGGTGACAGAGCTCCACTTAAGGATTATTAAAGAGTTTGAGGTGTGAATGGTTTGAGGTCAGGGATGAATGACATGAGGTAGTAATGTTTGAGGACACGGGTTTCTCATCCCACCTTCCAAGGTTTGATCCTTGGCTTCCTGCATGTGCATGCTCTTTTTTGTCTTAACGCAGGAGCAGTCCTCTCATGGTCTCAGCCCCCTTGGCTGGGTAAAAAAACAAAAACAAAGATAGCAATGTTGATGGGACCTTAAGTTTCTTAGGATTAAAAATTACTACGGTGATGGCTAGTATTTATTTTCTGTCTTTCCTTGATTCAATTTCCATTAAAGGTAGTTTATTTGATAGTTTCTGGATATTCAGTTTTAATATTGCTTTCTAACTACTTATGGCATGAATTGCTATGTATTCTAACAGGCAATTAGTTGAAAGTCATACATTTTACAAACTAAAAAAATATTAGATTTTAGCATTTTATTTTATCCGGTTCAAACTAAGGTGTTGTAATGCTTTGCAGAAACCGGAAGAAGGCAGTGAAGAGTGGAAACTTTTGGATGCATGCATTAATCCTAAAGAATGGGTTTGACATTGGTCCAATCATTTGCTTGTGTTATTTCATTTTGGGTTTGTTGTTTTCCTTTTCTCCCTTTTGCTTAGAGTAGAATTCTACCTCTTGTTGTACCTGCGAGAAGCCCACTATTTATGGAAATAAAATCTGAATAGTAGTTTATTGTCACGATCGTTGGTATATTTATGACTTAGGTTTGTAATTGTAGAATGTGATTTAAAAGTTTTTCCTATTTAAGAATCTGTTTGGTGGGCATTGCTTCACTACCACCGTAATTGTTGTAATTGTTCCACCGTAGTTGTTGTAATTGTTTTGTGAGCTGTTGAAGCACCTGAAGACTTGAAGTGGATTGGCTGTGAGCTGTTGATGCATTTGACAAGGGGTAGGAAGGTGAGAATTATTGTGAAACATAGAGAGATTTTTTCTGCTATGAGGAGAGACATCTCGTTGATTTGAGTGTTTGGAAAGGGAGAGGGGAGAGACTAGTAATGTGGGAAGGACTCTGCAGGGAGTTCTTATGTTGGAATTGCTAGTAACTGTTTTGATTCATAGTGTTTACTAGACTCGACCATTCCTGTTACTAGTATTTTTCTTGTAAACGGTCAAGATGTGGTGGCCCACTTGGGTTCTTTACAACTGTGGCATATGTGTTATCTGTGGTTCATAGTTTAATGACTCAGATGATTGAGTCAACTCAGCTGTTACCAGAGTTGAGTAGCTTGATTCTGCTACCCACGGATCAGCTCAATTCAGCCGTGTCAAATCAGGCCTTCAAGTCATACTGATTTTCTTTTAATTTTTAATTAAATATGTTATGGATTAGGTGGTGCACTAAACCAACTCGGATTAAATAGCAACTCAAGCTGTTCGCGAATTATGTTGTGTAAGGATGAGGCCTGGTCCTGCTGGGCTTGAGCCTTCTCAAATTTTATTTGGCGTTGGGTTTACCCCGAAACCCGACTGGATCCATTGTCATAGTTTGGAGAATCTGTCACACTCTGTTTAACTCGGCCAAGTTGATTTGGATTAGCCATAAAAACGAGTATGCAGTAAAACACTCAGCCATCAAAGAGTTCGGCCGGAGTCAGGTTGGCTCGGATTCACTCCTCAATTTTCATATATAAAAACCGGGTGTATGAGAATAATACCGAATCAACTCGACCTGCATTTCGAACCTTGACTCGTCTGAACAGTGGGCTGATCTCATTTCCTTGGATTTACTTGAACTGGTAAAGGTGACCTCAGAGCGTGTGGAACACACCAGAAGACCCAAGACCCAAATATCTAGTCAAGGGTAACGCCGTGTAACGCATCACTAGGGAGCCTGCCGAGACATGCACTCACGAGAATTCTGGAGGCTTCTCACTAGGGCTACTTAAAAACAAACAAACCCAAATTGTTCAATAAGTGTCTCCCTTTCTCTTGGGTTAGTGAGAATTTCATTATAATAAAAGATAGAGCCACCATCAGATCACAAAAAAATTAAAGAATTTATTGGACTAGTTTTACAGTGGGCTCATCTTATAGTGGGGCAAAATTTTCTGAGGAGGACCCATATAACGGAGGCACATTTATTTTGTATGGTTTGGATTCTTTAGTAAATATGTCTAAAGGAGCCTCACAAATATTTCACGAGTGAAGGAAGCTGCAAGACGTTCAGTACACATACAAAACTCCCTCCATACACCATTTTTTTTAAAAAAAATTATCCCCATAGTCAAATGATGATTATACCCTCAACCCTACACTCCCTCCCTCCCTGCCACCACCCATCCACAGCTCCGCCGCTTCTCCATCTTCGCGTTTCTCGTCCTCCCGTTCTCCCAACCCCCACCGCTCATTCCCCACCTCCTTTTTCCCCACACCCCCTCCAGCGCTCCACCCCCCACCCCCCCTCTCTCTCACGCGCTTTGCCTGCCCCTTCCCCTCCTTCTCCCTCTCTTTGTTCTATCTCCCTCCCTCTCTTTTTATCCCGCACTCTCCCTCTCACTCCCTCTCCCTCCGCCCACCCTTTCTCCACCTCTTCCTCCCTTTCCCCTCTGTCTTTTTGTTATCTTTCCCTCTCACTCCCTCTCTCTATTTTGTCACTTTCCCTCTTCCTCCTCTCTCTATTTCTTGCTCTCTCCCTCTTGTAGGGGAAGGGGAGGGGGGAGGATCTCATTGTTGTCGGAGTTGACCGCCACCGCCTCGTGCACAAGTTGCCGTCATCGCTTCCGCCTTGCCCTTTGTTAAGGTGGGGAAAAGGCAGAGCAGTGGAGGGGGTGTGGGGAAGGAGACGGGAGGAGGGAGAGATGAGGGTGTAATCGCCATTTCACTATGGGCTTAAATTTTCTCTTTTTAAAAAAAATGTGTGCATGGAAAGAAAATGTATGTGTGTGCGCACGCACGTGTGCGCTTTTAGAAGCTCCCTTAGCTTTATACTAAACATTAGGTTGATTGGACATTTTTTACTGTGAAATCAAAGACAAATAACTATAACGACTTATTTATTTACATTCAAAATGCATGCATAGGATATGCACACCTAAAAAGTCATGGTTAAATGAGCTTCACTAAGTGATTATTAAAGGAGTGAAACGAAACGTAAATAATATGAGTGGAGATTTGAAGGCTATGAGGTAGAAATATAGATGTCACTTTAAATTTTTTAAGATTTGAATTACTGTAGTTATAGTGGATATTCATTATTATGTTCCCATAATTCAATTTTCAAATGGGTTATAAAAAATAATAATTCACTTTTCTAAGGCATGTTTATGTTGAAAACTTATTCTGCACTTGCACCACCAAGAAAAGATCGTTTATGTTTTTCCTTATGCGTAGAAATGCACCACACTAACCATAAAATATTTGGACATATGGACAATTGACATTGTGAGGTGAACTTTTCTAGAATTGATTTGTTAGGATATTAAATTTAAGGGGGTGCTTGGAAAGCACATATTTTAAAAGATTTTACTATGTTATATCCTAGCTTAAAATATAATCTTAACACCTAAAAAGTAGCTATTTTTGGAAAGAATATGTTTTAAAAGATTTTGCTATATTATATCCTAGTTTAAAATATAATCTTGACACCTAAAAAGTAACTATTTGGGTATTTTAGAAGAAATTCTACAATATCACACTTTTTTGCAAAAGCCTCCATATTGAAATATTCAAATATATGCTGGATAAAATAATTTTGAAGGCATATTGAGATGCATGTAAATTGCCAAACACTATATGTGACACAATATTATAGTATGATACAATTTTATTATGTGATAATGAAATTTTACATTAATCAAATTTAAGGACATTATATTCTGCATTATAGGGTTTGGCATTTTATATTGTGTCACTTATAGTGTTTGACAATTTATATACATTTCAATATACATTTAAGATTATTTTATAGAATGGCAAAGTTGGGTGTTATAGATTTTTTGTACTTCATATTAGTTTTAGAGCAATTCGTTTTAGGTTTGCTCTCGTTGGATTATTAATGATAAAATATTTTGGCTTGTACGTTGAGAATATTAGAGATTGAGGTTTGTGGATCTAGAGTTTACAGGAAAATCATCTCCATTTGTTCTAATGAGCTTTAAGATGTTCAGCATAGGTTTATAGTGGACCAAACAGACTCAAATTTCACAAAAGTGAAACAAAAAAAACACCCATTCAGGGACCAAATGTTGAATATGCAATGAAGAAGAGGCTGCAGATGAAGCCTTCTACTCTCTGTTTTGCTTATGGGTTTTGTGCAAGATATATAAAATTTATTTTAATGGTTCTTTGAATATATGCATGGAAAATTTGGAATGGATTTGATTGAGTGAAGACTGTAGACCAAACTACCACTTGGGTGTAAAAAAAAAAAGGTTTTGTTTTTTTCATCCAAATCTTTCGGGTCTAATTCTTCAGGGGTAACCAAATGATTGGAAGTCCATTGATATCTTTCATCATCAAAGTTTAAGCGTTAGCGAAATTTATAAATTTAAGACATGAAGCTAATCAGTTGGCGTTTTCCGAGTCAACAAAGAATTTGGATGGGATTAAAATCTTGGAAGCCAAGCTTGAGCGCTAAGCAAATCTAT
The DNA here is from genome assembly GCA_037013555.1 of Sextonia rubra. Lineage (NCBI taxonomy): Eukaryota > Viridiplantae > Streptophyta > Magnoliopsida > Laurales > Lauraceae > Sextonia > Sextonia rubra. Next base: position 7,473,249 of record JASUAD010000003.1, on the reverse strand, counting down.
GAATTTTAAGATATGGAAGGAGTTTAATGAGTCAATAAAGAATTTGAACGAGTGGGGTTAAAATCTCGGGGGGCATAGGAGCTGCATATAACTAAAAAATGATCACCGATTTTGATACTTCACTGATCAACGTGGACTCCAAGTGCAAGGTCTCAATATAGTTTTACCTAGTGAGTTCGGGATCGTATCTACAGGGAGCTGATATTCGCAAGAAACCTGTCCTTTTTGAAAAAAAAAAAACTAAAGCTACCCTAATAAAATCTACAAAAATACACACTACTACTTCTGAAAATTAAAATTAAATTACAAGTCCAAATCTGAAAAAAATTACAAAGTAAATCTAACCTAAAAATCATAAACTAAAACAATCCTAAGACTATAAACTGCAAGACAATGAAATAGATCAAACCACCAATATAAAGAAAAAAAATAACCATGTATTAAATAAAAAATAAAAAATAAAACATTCAGATATAATAAAAAAATAATGAAAAGAATACTAGTTTCTCTTATTTTTGAAAAATTAAAACACTATATTGGCAGAATAAAAAATTCCACAAAAACACCGCACCAAGCACGTGCTGTCACCACACACAAACACATGGCGCCGATCCAAGGCGGAACACCTTGACCTCACTAATTGTGTAATTAAAATTAAACAAACCAATACACCCAATAATAACCCAAAAATAATTACAACTAGAAAAAGAAAATCTACCCTTACCCTAGATCAAGACATCAAAAAGATAGGACTCCGCGTGCAATCCAGGCTCTTATCTTCAAGCTTCACACCAAGGAGGATTAGATGAAAGGAGAAGATGGAATGGAGAGGATGGATCCAAAAGTGGGCTTGGCTAAACCCTACTTTTTCTATAATTTTTTTATGGAGAGGAGAGATGGAATTGATGTAGTAATGAAGAGTATAGAAAAGAAGGAAAGAGAAAAAGGTGATGGGTTAGTGGTGTTTGGGCGTGAGATGTGTATGGGTAGGGGGTAGGAATAGTGGTGTAGTATATGTGGTATGAGTTATCTGTACTTTTTTCTCTTTGTGATATATATATATATATATATGGGCATTTTTCTATGCATACGTCCTTCATGGACTTTTCATGCATTCTCTTTGGTGGGGCCCACTTTAGACCCCACCAAGGGATGAAACTGCGGGGGGTTGGAAAGATCTATGTAAAAGCACCATACATATCAAATTTGGTCCCAATTACATATACTTAACCCCTTCATCCATGGCTCATAAATTCATTACGTTCGGATTAGTATATAGTCGATCCAACGGTCCAATAAATTCAGATCCGACCGAAAGTTGGGGCGAGTTGCTATCAGGGGTCTCATGTGTGTTGCAAGGTTTGGATTGAGTGATAGATGGGCCCCACCTAGAGTTCTCACAAAAATATTGGTGAGGGACGGATGCGTATAAAGATTCTCCATATATATATGAGTATATGAGAGGTGATGGGAGGATGTTTCGGACGTACAGGAGAGAGATGGAGAAAAAAGTGGTGTGGAGAGATGGGAATAGTAAGTATACTTATGATAGAAGAGTGATGAGTTGGTATGGGTGGGCCATTGAATAGTATTTAAATTGAAATAGAATAGACAGAGAATATGGATGTGAGTTGGTAGGGTTGCACATGAATCACTTTTTCTTTTCTTCTTCTTTTTTTTTCCCCTTCACTTTCCAAATTTGAGAAATCTTCTCCTCTTTCCTCTCTTGCAAGGGATCTTCCACCTTAAACTTTTTAATTTCTCTTAAATATAAACTTCCAATTCCAATTCCAACTTCTTGCAATAGCATGTAACAATGTAGAGCATGGGACCCCCTCTTTGGCATGACTTGACTTCAAGTTTTGATTGTGAGACCTTCTCTCCAATTTTCCTATAAATAGAAGTGATTTTCAATTAATTTAATAATTTTGAATAAAAAACGCAAATGCACTAATGTAGGCCCAATTTACATAAAATGACAAATTAAATTCTCATTATTGATCATGATTTAACTTGATAAAATTTTTTGTCATTTTTATGCAAAATCGTGAATTTGTTCTAAAAATATTAATCTAAAAATGGAAAGTTTCATGATTTAATGAAAAATTGAGTGTTTTCAATGATTTTTGCAAGAAAATTCTAAAATAAATTTTAAAATCATAAAAATATGAATTCCAACTAAACAAAGAAATTTCCAATGAATAAGTCCTTAAAATTCCTGAAAATACACATAAAATAATGCATTTTTTAAGGACTAATCACACCCCCTAACAGTATTTTGCTAGTCTCGAGCAAAATATGCAATCTAGAGTAGGAAAACTAAACAAAACTAACCTAACTAAGAAATATAAAATGCAACAAACAAAAAGAAAAAAACGCCACTTTCGTTAGCTCTCTTGACTGCATTTAGCGTATGCAGGAAGCCTTTAAACTCCTACATTCCCCCTAGTAGACGAGTTGTGCCCCGTGAAGGTTTGCAGTGAATATACCCACAAAATTCTCTTTTTCTTTTAATAACTAAAAACAAAGGTGAAAGAAATTCTCTAAAAGAAAATCAACTCATATCGGATATTTTCAAAATCTGGAATAGTCAAAACTTCAGACTTTTCAAAGTCCGGTTCATAGTTCTACTGTCGAAAACTTTCTCAAATTCAAACCAAACGTACGTGCACGGTGAAAAATGTATACATCAAAAACTTATTTCAAATATTCCATGATAATACTGCAAAAACGGAAGTTTTCCTTCAAATAGTCCGATCCCTAGAAATTCAGCAAAAATAAATTTCCTTTGAAAGCTACTAAGATAGTTGCACACTATTGTTTACTTTGATAGGCCTCTTTTCTCTCACTGTCTTTTTCAGACGCAAGGGTTCTTGAGTTCATATTATATAAGAAAAGTTAGGATTCAGAGAGCAAACCTAGTTCTTGTTCATCCCGGCACATTGTTGACCATAAAAAAATTACAAATAATGCAGCAAAGGCACTATAAGCTTTGGATTATAAAATTTCAAAGTTTTCAAAGCATTTGGACCTCATCTCAATTCAAGTCAAGCTTCGGAGGCTGTTTGCTAGCTTCTTGGGAATCACTGTGGGACCTGGCACTTCCACATGTTGAAGTAATCTTCTATTCAATGAAATGCTTTCAAGTACATTTGAATACTTTCCTTCAAGGATTCAGAACATTTAGACATCATTCGGATCCAAACTCGGTCTAGATGGTTATATACTGTGTTCTGTAGGTCTTAGTACAAAGCGATACCTCGCGAAGATCAAACTAGCTGAAACTCTCAAAGGAAGCTCAAATTATGCCCAAGAGAGGGCCTATAAAATTTTAAGATAAATAGACATCATTTGACCCAAAAGCTACAAGCATGTCAACTTGGGGTCAATATCCCCCAAGCCATGGGGTTACTACCAAAGTCCTGCCTTTCGACAACCAAAATTGATGAAATTTGGGCACGAAGCTTCAGTTATGCTCAGAAGGTAATTTGTAAATTTTCAGGTTAAAAAGACTCCGTTTGGTTTGACTTTCATTGTATGTCAACTTAGAGGGCAGTGACCCCCGTGCCATAGAGGTCACTAGCCACAATCCTACTTTCATGGGGTCAAAGCTAATGAAATTTGGAAAAAATACTTAGAATATGTTCAAAGTTGCTTTTCCAAAGTTTCAGGTCAACTGGACATCGTTCGGGTAGAAAAACAAGCTAATTAGCTACAGTGTGGGGTGAATAGTGACTTAATACATGTAATAAATGGGTTGTTGTTTAAAATCCTACTTTCCCAAATCCAAAGCTGATGAAATTTGGAGGAATACTCCAAGATACTCCTGACGTCAGTTCTCCAAGTTTCAAACCAAACCGAGGTCATTTGGGCTTCAAACAGTTGAAAAAAGCCCACTTTTATGAAAAGTCAACTGGAGAGTTGACCAATTTTAGAAGGTCAAAACAGGTAAAAACTTGTATGACACACTCAAAATAGTGTTAAGAGGCATCCCTTTAAGTTTTGTGGTGATTGGACATCGTTTGGGCTTCAAACAAGTGAACATGGGTTATAAATGCAAAAGCCCGAAATTGGACATTGTCTGTGACCGCGGCCCAATCAACGAAGGAGTTGACCAACTTCCATAAGTCAAAAAGCGCTGAAATTTTTATAACATGCTCAAAATAATGTCAAGAAGTAGCCCTCCAAATTTCGTGGTGATTGGACATCGTTTGGGCCCCAAACAGCTGAAAACGGGTCGCAAATGCAAAAGCCTGAAATTGGACTGCTGCGGTCACGGACCTCCAAAGGACACTTTCTACGGTTTTGGACAATTCTTCTCCACTCCTATTTGAAGTGTAACTTCCCACAACTCCCCTTAACTCCCTAGAACTGCCAAAACACACCTGGGAGGCTTTATAAAAAGGATAATGTTTAAAAAAGAAAAAAAAAAGACAGAGGGAATTTCAAGAACAAAAAGCAACCAAAAGCATTCAAGCAAGGCACACAGCAGCATTCCATGACCTTTTCCTCTTCTTTTCTCAGTTACCAAGGTGAGCAAGAAGGTTCAGAGGAGGAGAAGAAGATGGGGATGGCTAAAGAACAAACCATGTTCATACATTGATGATTATTCGAAGGATGACGCTGTCACCTTTGTTTTTTCTGATTCGGAGGGTTTCTTGGCCATTACAAAGGTTGTGAACAAGCCTCTTTGGACCTCATTCTGTTCCTTATAAGCTATAGGTTTAGAATGACATAACTTCGGCTTCCTATGATATCCTCTTCGAACTTGAACAAAAAACAGTCCGTAAACATGAATGATGAATTACAAAGTTTTTAATCGATTCCATGGTTGAATTTGATCTTCTCGATGGTTGTTCAATACCCCAAGAGTCATAAAAAGGAGTCTCAGCACTTGAAAAGAGTTAGAAAGAAGGACCAGCACGAACAACATGAAAACGAAGGCAAAACAGTAACTATAAAGTCGCTGTCTGCCAGTGACCGTGACTCACGGTCACTGGCCTGGGGGAGTGACCATGGGTCAGGGTCACCCCCATTTTTCTTTCTTTTTTTGCATTTTCTCCCACTTTGTGTATATTTTCTTGTATTTTCCAAATGGAGATCACATTTGAGACTTGAGGGAGGGGTTGTACACTTTTCAAAACTATGTAAACAACCTACATCCCCGCGGTCAGGGCATTTGAACCCATGTAAGAAAAAAGGAAATTAATGATAAACTGTAGTTAATTCCCATTTTTCTTAACGCTTAAGGTGCGCGAATGTTGGACTCGAATCCATTATACATTTTCACCCATTTTTCAAGCGTGATCACACATACTCCCCCGCAAACTCTTGCGGACACTCTTCACTCACTCACTTTTCCAACGTAGAAATATCCAAGTTCATATGATATAGGAAGAGTTAGGATCTAGCTAGGGAGCAAACCTAGTCCTTATGCATTTCTGCACATATCCCTCGAAAATTTTTACGAACACTCGTTGGGCCAAAATTCATAATCATTTTTTTAAATAGCTCATTTTGTGACTGTACATTGTCTAGGTCCCTTAAACTTTCCAATTAACTTATTTAGAGAGCGTTAGGCCAATGACTCCCAAACTAGATGATTTTAGGGCACTAGATATGAAAATACCTCTATGGGCTTACTAGCTCGAGTTAAAAAGGTTACGAACCCAAACTAGTCACAACTGCTCCATATGTGCTCTCTTTTTTTTTTTCATTTTTTTTATTATTTCAAATCGAAAGTAAACACTAGGTGGCAATTCTCATTTCGCTCGAATTAATTCATTTTTGTTTTAGTATATACAATCCACTAAAAACGAACCAGGAAACAAAAATATTTTACAAACTAAATTTCAAGTTCACATCATATTTTCCTGAAAAATTCTAAAAACAACATTAAAGTTTCCTATCCAAAAAGTAAAAAAATGTATACGTGTGTGTACGTTAAAAACAAGTTTTGGTAATTCTTTGATAAGTTTCCTTCTTTAGAAACAGCGAACTTTCTTTTTACTTCTTCCAAAAATTTTAAAAATTCCAGATTCCTATATATCTTCAAATCGTTTCAATTCTTTTGAAAACTTTCTTTTCTAAAAAAAAATTGAAAAATGCGATCACACGAATTCCTAAAACCAAAACAACAGATCCTAAAAATTCAAAAATTTCCTAAAAACCTAGAAAGAAAAAAAATGCAAAAAATTAAATTTTGTCTAAAAATGGACAAGTGTGCTTGTTCCCACCCCCCAAGCGAAGATGAACATCATCTGCGATGTTATGCAGGAAATGCAGCATAGAAATAAAAAGGATAACATGAGGAAAGGAAATGACAGGAGGGTGCGATGGAAGAAGTACTTGAGTATGGAGCTTTGCCGCACCTTGTCCATGATTAGACAAAACAAAAGCCAAAAGCAAACAAATAGGAAAGAAAAATCTACACTATTAAAAGAAAGAAGAAGGAAAAAAAGACAAAAAATACCTACACTACTAGAACCAAAACTTGAAATCCACCTGGATCCCAAATAAAAGCATCTTCTACACATTTTACAAGAAGCATAAAGAACATGAGGACTGCATATTCTTTGTAAATGTGTGTAGCATTAACCAACATGAAAAACTGCTCCTCCTTTAAGAATGGGTCTTGCAATTGCACATGAGGAGTGAACATCAGAAAATGAGATGGCATATGGTCCTCTCGTGCCTAAAACTCTTGTATTTTACCAAATGCCTTAAGCACAAGCATAAAACTCTCCATGGTAACATCATGATTAAAAGATGTAAACACTGCCACACGAGATTCCAAAATATCAGATTTGAAGATTTGATCATGGCCATTTTTCTCTAACTCCAAGAATTCATCCATGCAAATTACTTCTTTCACTTTTGACAATTCTAACAACTGTAGAATTAGACGTGCAATTTCTTCATGTAACTGCACATCAATTGCCACGTCATGTTCCACATGTCCCAAAGTCTCAAAATGTAAAAATGGATTCTCCTCCCAATTTTGAAACTTTCATGAGAGAGAATGAAACTTTAATAAAGGGACATATTGCATGATATCAATAGGACCAGGTTTGTTAACACAAGCACCAAAAAAGAATGGGTAGACAAGCTGAGATGCCCACAGTTTGCATAGAAGAAGAAGAAGAAGAAGGAGAGCCCAAAACCAAAACCGAAGAAAATAAATGAAACGAAAAATGGCGATAGTGATTTCTCGCTCGAGTGCTGCCATTGCTGCTGCAGGAAAAAGGGGCAAGGGTGGTATTACTACTTCTTCTCCATCCACTCTCTTTTCATACCCACAATTTCCAACTTCAACTTGTATGATTTCTTCTTTTTCTAATGTTGGTGCAAAGGAATTGAATCCTGATGACACGTCCAGCCGAACCCACTTCTTGAATTTTGTGAAACATCCATGTGTATCGCAGAATTTGAAGCTTAATGATGCATTGTGTTGGTTCGATCAAATGCTTCTCATGAAACCCTTGCCCCCAGTTGTTGTTTTCAGGCTTCTGTTAGGGGCCGTAGCAGGAATCAAACATCATTCCACTGCTGTTGCTCTCTATTCGAGGATGATTTCGTCTGGGATTGCACCCGACATGTGTACTCTGGGCATTCTGATCAACTGTTTCTGCCGATTGAAGAGGGTCGATCTGGGGTTCGCGATTTTTGGGGACATCCTTAAATGGGGTTTTGAACCCGATACAGTAACTTGCACAACTTTAATTGCGGGCCTTTGTAAGGCGGATAAAGTTGATGAGGCCATTGAATTGTTGACGAAGATGGTGGAGATGGGATGCCCCGCGAATGTCGTTACCTACGGTACCATCATGGATGGGCTCTGCAAGAGTGGGAAGGTGGATGCTGCTCTTGAGATGCTCAAGGCAATGCAGAAGGGAAGATGTAGACCCAACACTATTGTATATAGCACCGTCATACATGGGCTTTGCAAGGAGGGGCTGGTGAACGAGGCCATGGACCTCTTTTCAGAAATGGTGGAGAAGGGGTTTGGACCCAACATAATTACATACAATACTATAATCAACGGGCTTTGTAAGACCGGCAACGTTACTGCTGCAATCGATTTGTTTAGGAAGATGGAGAGGGGAATATGTAGGCCTGATAGTTTCACATATAATACTATCATTGATGGTCTCTGCAAAGAAGGGCTTTTGGATGAGGCCCTGGGCCTCTTTTCAGAAATGATTGGTAATAACATTTCACCAGATGTTGTCACTTATAACCCTTTAATTCAGGGGTTTTGCAATTTTAGGCAGTGGGAAGAAGGCACAAGATTTTTCAATGACATGATAAATAGGGATATATTTCCAAATGTCATTACAATCAACATAGTAATGGATGCTCTCTGTAAACAAGGGATGGCGGGGAAAGCACATGAATTATTTGACCTGATGATTCAAAGAGGTACGAAGCTTGAGGCATCTTCTTATAATATATTGATGGATGGTTATTGTTTGCAAGGGAAAGTGGACGTTGCAATGGAAGTCTTTAGGTCAATGGTGGCTGATGGCGTTGAGCATGATGTGTTCAACTACAATGTCATGATTAATGGGTACTGTAAAAATAGGAGAATAGATGAAGCCATAGGGCTCTTCCAAGAGATGCGTCATAAGGGATTGGTACCTAATACTGTTACGTACACCACTCTTTTGCGCGGTTTGTTGAGTGTAGGTAGTGTTCGGGCTGCATTAGCTCTCGTAAATGAGATGGAAGCGTTTGGCCCAAGTCCTAACCGCGTTACATACATTATACTGTTGGATGGACTTTGCAGGAAAAATTATATTGTTGAGGCAATAAATGTATTTCAAGCTGTGGTTAACTCTAACTTTCGACCCATTGTCAAAATTTATAACATTCTCATTGATGGCTTGTGCAAAGCTGGGAAAGTTGAAATGGCAAAGAAGCTATTTGATGGCATCTCTAACAATGGTTTGGTGCCTAATGTGATTACATATACTGCAATGATCAACGGCCTCTGCAAAGAAGGTTTGATGGAGGAGGCTAATGAGCTATTTTGTAAGATGGAGGAAAATGGTTGCTTACCTAACACTTTCACATTCAATGCAATTCTTCGTGGTTTTTGTGAAATTAATGACATTCAGAAAGCATTGGAGATTCTCCATATAATGGCTAAGAGAGATGTTTTTCCAGATGCAGACACCATGTCTACTGTAATTGACTTGCTCTCAAAGGACGAGCAATATAAAATATATATTGATTGTAGTCCTACTTTTGTTAGAAAAGTCTGAAAGTGATTTGATACAAGTTGTGAGGTTGGTGCCTTCTCTTCATCCTTATGATATGTCATGTTAAGATCTTGGCAGGGCATAACACTATATTGGAAACTTTATGCTATAAAAGTTACTTTCTTCCTAAAACATTTGTTTTGTTTTATTTATTCTGTATAAGAAAAAGTCCAATAGAAATGATACCTTTTTTCTCTTTGTGCCTCCAAGAAGTTGAAAATCTTATCATGTATTGACTGTGGCATATGCTTCCTACCTGTTTGCAGTATACTTAATACATGGAATTGATGTTGATCCTTTCTTTCACTATTTTTCTATCATAGAATCTCATTGATCTGTGTTTAAATAGAAAATGGTTGTGTTAGTTTAGTTCAATTGATTTATTCATATTTACTGATTTGGAAACAAAATACAAAGCCTAATGATGATGTCAGTTTGTGGTGGCTGTCTTAAACTCTTTTCTTTTTCTTTTTTCTTTTTTCTTTTTTTATTTAAAATTGGAATCTTTTGTGTAAAACCCGGAATGTTTAGAGACCACGCATTGTGTTCAAACTGCCCCAAATTTGCCTGGAGTGCATTTGTATGGGTTTAGCAAGCGCCACCCAGGGGTTTGTCTTGTTTGGTCAAGACCTAAAGGACACCCACATCATCAAATAATAATAATAATAATAATACACTCGGAACCTTTAGAGAAGAAAAAAAAAGGGTGGAGTACTTTAGTTGGGTGCTTGGTAACATACATGCTTATGAGGACATAAAAATGAACAATGGGAAGAAGAAAATAAATTGGTGGTGAAGTGACAAGGATTAGTTCCTTAATTCTGTGTATGCATTATGCAAACATTAAAATAAAATTGCACTACCCTCTTGCTAATGTAAAACTTGAGTGAATAACAAAAATCAAATAGCACTAAAGATCACTATATTTCCAAGAATTCGGCCTGACATTCCACAAGGGGCTGCCAACCTCCTACTGTCACATAGGTATGTGAGCACAAGTCTAGCAATTGCCTGCAACCCTCATTCTCTTGTATTTTCCTTTCTTTGTTCGTCAGCCTTTTTTTCGAATTCTGCTTTGGTCCTTTGTACTTTGGTGTGATCTTGGCCATTCACGATGCTGGTTTTTTTATTCGAGCAAATCAGTCCCTTGTTTTTGAGTTGCAACCCCTATTCTCGAGCGGGAACCTCAGCAGATGTTTATTGTTGAAATTGATTCCCCTCAAGACAGAGCTGCATGGAAGTTCAGTTGTATTCACAATGAGAATAGATCCAGTCATTCCCCTATCCGGATGATGTGCCATCATATATTTAGATTTGTGAATGATCTTGGGGATTAAATGGCAACGCGATGGGTTGACAGAGTTGGGCCTTTTGTGGGTCTTTTTATTGAATTTTGGTTTTTGATGTATATGATTTTTTGGTGTATGCCATTTATTCTTCATCTTTGTACTTTACTATTTAGTGAAGTTTCTTGGATTGATAAAAAAGAAATGTATTGTTAGACTTGATTTGTTAGGGCAAGTTTCGGGCAGTAGACTTCCTACATGACACCAACTCTCTCTCTCTCTCTACCTAAATAAGTAGTGTGACCTTCCATTGTGGGACTTTGAAATGGGACAGCAAAATGAGGCACATGAAATGCCAAAGTAAGGCTCACAGTGTTCACCTAGTGATAAACAAATGACAGGTCATCAAATGAGGGGTCTCTGGAATTAATCTTTTCATCCAGGTAGAAGGGGAATGGATTGATTCTTCTGATGTTTGAATCCAACATTGGCTATTGATTTGACCATCGAATGGATCAATTGCTGGCTTGGTACAACTAGAGGACAATCTCCTAAATGACTTTAGTGCGGGAGTGATTTTAGAAAAAGAGAGGGAGAGATTTTAGGGAAGTAATTTTAGGGGTGGAAGAGAGAAGTACAATTTTAGAGCAGACAATGCCACTTGTAATTTTTTGAAATGCTAATATGGTACTCTAGAAAAAGAAAATAGAAAAAAAAAAAAATACTAGCATGGTACCCTCTAAATGCCTCCACCCTCCAGTGTCCCAATGTGCTGCAACAATCAACAGCCCACAATATAGTCAAAAACCATTTACCCCAATATCTTAAACCAAAAAAAAAAAAAACATAAAAAGAGGTACATTTTATCCACAAATTGCTGCCCATTGTTTGTCTATCCCACCTCCCAAAACTAGTAGCACCAGCCTTCAACTCTCCAACTCTCCACTCCTATAAATAAATCCAATCCCCCCACCCCCCCCAACCCCCACCGCGCGCCAAAACCACACAAAGCCTCTCCCGCACCACCACATTTCACATTCCCACAAATGCATACCTCACCCCTCTCACTCCCCATCTTCTCCCCTCCCAAAACCCTAAAATCCAAATTCCTCTCCTCCCTAAACGCCACCACCCGTTCCCCCTTCCCCCTCCAAACCACCCGCCTCTCCACCCGCCCCACCCTCACCATCTGCTCCGCCGTCACAATTGAGAAGGAAACCCGAGAAAACGAGCGCCCGGATACCTTCCTCCGACAATTGGATGATGCCGCCGCCTCCTCCTCCACCTCCTCCACTTCTTCCGTCCGTGGCCGGTTTAAGAAGATGATTAGGGAGGCGCAGGATAACATCTGCGCCGCCATTGAAGCCGTGGATGTAGGGAAGTTTGAGGAGGACGTTTGGTCTCGGGAAGGCGGAGGCGGGGGCATCAGCATAGTGCTGCACGAGGGGAATGTGTGGAAGAAGGCGGGGGTTAACATCTCCATGGTGTATGGGAAGATGCTGCCGGAGGCTTATAGGGCGGTCAAGGGAGAGGGATCTGCCGGAGGTGCGAAGGCGGGGCCGGCTTCGTTCTTTGCCATGGGGATTAGCTCAGTGAGATCTTGTTTGTCTCCAATTTCCTATTCCTCCTTGTTCTTGTTGATTTCTCTTTGAATTGGTAACTAAGAATATGCTGAAATCCCACTACTTTTAAACCTTAATCTCATTAAATTTGACTAGCAATCAGTAATGTAGCATTAGAATGGCCACTCTCCACTATCAACAGATCATAAAACTGTTTTCTTTTAAATTCTCAATGCTTCTTGGATACCCAAAACCTCACTTTCATTGGAGTCCTTAAATGCCAACTAGTTTGTAAAAAGAGAGGAAAGATTGACCTTCAACATGCCTCTAGCCTTATTCATCAACATTAACCTTAAATCTACCTACTGGGGAAGGAGATATCATTGGGTTCCTTTGTGGGTCTGTTTGGATTGTGCTTAACTGCTTCACTGATAAAAACTTCAAACTGTATATAGTTCATTTTGAACAATGCACATGTTATTTTGCTTGCCATTCATAGACTATTCTGATGAAGTTTTCTAAGCTGAGTCCTAGAAATCCATTAGTGGGGCCTAAGTAAAAATCCCATTTTCTTAAAAAGCACTGTATGCAGATATAATAACATATATCGAACTCGAATTAGGGTTGGATCCTCCTTGTGTAGCTTTGTTTTGAATCATGCTGAAACCTGTAATGCATGATGTCTGTAGATCTCATCACATACACACTGATCTTAGATAAGCTTGTGAAATGACAAACAAGTAACATGTCTCCTTACTAAGTGTCGTCATTATAGTTAGTTGTTCATGCCGTTGTCATATGGATTACAACAATTTGCTACAAACCACTGGATTTTATTTTTGATGTTTTATGCTACTGAAAACTCATGTTAACTAAGTATGCTTTACTGTTTTGTAGGTTTTGCACCCGAAAAATTCATTTGCCCCTACATTACATTTCAACTACCGATACTTTGAGACTGATGCTCCGAAAGGTTCTTCAGTTGCTTTCTCTCTTCTTTTTGTGCAGATTTTCTTTATTAAACAAAGTATAACACTAAAAGAGTAGAGGCATACATACAATAAGAGAAATGGGAAATATGGTAATAGATAGTTGATTCTTCACAAGAGATATAGAAAAAATTTCTCTGTAGACTCTAACCGACTCCAACATAGTTGGGACAAGGCTTTTATAATAATGATGACAACGACGACAAGTGGGATTAGAGAGAGGATTGCCATCAAAAGTAGAGAGCTTTTGATTGAACTCAAGTAAACTGCTAATGGTTTTGGAATCAATAAGCCTTGCTCTTTGAAGAATGTTTCCAAGATACTCATTTGAGAAAGGAGACAGCCCCAAGGAGAGTGGGCAATCTATATGTTCAAGAAGTAGCACAAAGGACCTAGGAAGCATGAACACACGCCTAGGGTCCCCATGTCTGTGTCGAACACATGTCGGACACGGACATGGCTCGGACACGTGTTCGACACGCCACGAAACATGTCTATTATTTATTCATTTATTTAAATTTGAACAAGGTTGGGACATGGTAAGGTTATTTTTAGAATTTTAAATCCTTCCCTATTTTTTTCAATTTTTTATTTTTGATCGTTGAGTGTGACCCATGCCTGTTATAAAAAAAAAGAGTATTAAATGAAGTTTTAAAAGTTCATAAATAATTCAAAAACAATTTCAGACCAAATATGAAAATTTCCAAACAATCTTTGTTTTTTTTTTTTTTTGCTACCTTCTGTTCTAACTCTTTTTTTCCTTTTCTGCGAGTCTCATCTTTTTTGATTTTTCCAATATTAGTTATGTTTTTCTTTTCTATTGATTGTGACATTATGCTTCTTAATTTGCCTAAAAATATTACTATTCTTTAATTTTTGGATTATATATATAAATATATATTTATTATTTGCCGTATCGCCGTGTCCATGTCATGTCGTATCCGTGTCCCGTGTCCACATCCATGCCCTTTAGCAGAGGACCAAGATCCTTCACATCAAACTGAAAGTTTAGAAAGGTCTTAAGAGACTGTACTCCTTCTTGATCATCACCTATAATAAGCATATCATAACACTGATTTTGGCCATTGCTCTTTATACTTCTAAGATGATCCGAGTCCCTACTTTTATTTTCCCTTGTTCTTTTAGGCTTGAAAATATCTACATTCTCTTGTTTCCAACTTGTTATATGAGCCATCATATGCTTTGGATTTTCCATCATTTGCTACTTTCTTAACTTCTTCATTTGCCTTCTTATACATTTCATTAATTTTTCATAATTTTTTTCCGATTTATATATATATGTAGAAAATTAAGAAACTCTTATGAATCTAAAGTTGTTGGATACCACCAAAAGTTGCATCCTAGCCTTTAAAACAGATTCCTAAATGAATTCAAGTAGCACTGTGAGAGAGAGAGAGAGAGAGTGAGAGAGAGAGGAGAACCATTAGATCGTAAATCTTGTCTATCTTTCTGGACATGTAAACAATTGGAGATGGTCTCTTTTCGGTCCTCGAATTTGGGACTTGGGCTTGGGCCCAGAAGCTTGGCTTGTTTGCATTTGAATTTGGGTCCATACTTTTTGGGCCTTAATCCCTTTGTGCCTGCATCTAACTGTGTGCCAAAACAAATCTCAATAAATGGGAATTGGATCATCATAATTGGTGACACTCATTAAGGCTGCACACTATCCCTTTTTGTCTGTTTTTCATTTTTTTAAACTGATGGGTCATCTTTATATCTGATTAACTTTACAATTGGCTACAATTTATTCCAGATGCCCCTGGAGCTCCTAGGTAGTGGTGGTTTGGTGGTGGCACTGATTTGACGCCTTCCTATATATTTGAGGAGGATGTTAAACGCTTCCATTTGGTATGTGTTACATTAATGTATTATTCTTAAATTTATAATTTCTGTAAAAGTTTGTGATCAAGAAAGACAATAAAATTGAGAGAGCAGGAGGGAGGGAGGGACTAACTAGTAACTTTGGTTAATCTAACTGGTCACATCTCCCAAGTTCCCACTCTTTATTAGTAACTTAATCAACTGGTGACATTGACATTTAAGTGTATACACATTCCCCAGTTTGTCTAATTAACTAATGAACTTGGCTGTTCCTGGTTTTGGTTCCTTTGTCCTGATTTTTGGGCTTCTTGTTTTATATGGTTTTTTGTTTTCTATTCAGTATTTCTCTTGTACTGTTTGGTTTCTAACTAAAGTTATCATTCAGAGAAAAAATAAAGAAGAAAGAATCCATGCAACAAACACTGGTATGATTAAAACAAAATTTTAGTGCGACTGCTTTAGTACTTCAATAAGTTTGCTCTTCAAACCAAACTGTAAGTATTTTTTGGCTGCGGGTTCCTACTACAAAGGATATCGCTACTTGGGCTCCTAAGATGGGCAAAGTTATGATTCACAATATATCATTTATTAGAATTATTTTACTTATTCAGTTGCTGATGCATCAATTGCAGACCACACAAGTATCAAATTTATATTTTGAAGTGTATGTTCATTCCTTTACTTTTTAACCAGCAGTTCCCTCTTGCCAATGATAACCTTCATCCAATATAAACCCATTTGTCTTAATGGTTAAATAGAAGCCCTTTCACCATTTTAATGGGTGATTTAACGATTTTTATTATTATCTTCATGAATTAAAACTAGCCCTGTCTTGATTTAAGCACATCATTGTCATATTGTTTCGTCATCCATGTATGAGGGCAGATGAGGCGGTGATGTATTTGCGAAGGAGTGGATATTGATGCTAATACAGTATACTTCTCAATGAGTATATTGAGAAGTAAACTAATCCATGTACGTAAGAACTTTGCCGCTAGTTGTCTTAGGATTATATTTTTGTTCATACAGTATACTTCTCGTGTATGTATTGTTTTGATTGTTGTGCTGTGTACATTTTTTTATCATTAATGAAGCTTACATTACTGACTCTTAGCGTTTCTAACTTAATAGAAAACTTTAAAATGGATGTATCATATGCTGGTTCTTAAAAGACGTTAAATAAACATGTTCAAATCCTATATTAAATGAAATATGATATGTTCTCTAATGATAGATACACAAACTCTCTAATGATAGATACACAAACTCTGTGTGCCAAATTGTTCTGGTCCATTTATAAGTAAAATCTGGGAGAGATGTTGAAGATGCAAACCATCACATTATCAGCTGAAAGGATCTTGACTCTGTATTTTTCCTCCTAGGTTAAAAAAAAGGCATGTGACAAATTTGATCCTAGCTTCTATCCCAAATTCAAAAAGTGGTGTGATGATTATTTCTTTATCCAGGTATTTTTCTATACTTTATTTTGACTATTGACACCAAATCATTAAGCATTCACTTTTTCTAATCAATTAAAGCGATTAAATTGTTTTACGACTTGTCCTTTTATTACTTGCTATGTTTTTGTTTACAATGGATCTGGCAACTTGTTTGTTTCTTGTTTTCTTGTCATTTGACGGCACTTTACTAACTATCAGGCTATGAAACATCATTAAGTGGTTGGAAATTTCAATGCTATTAATTAAGATTATCAAAACAGTAGAAATTATCATAAAAATGAATAGATATCTATTTAGAGAAGATTGAAGTGTTGTTTAGCATAGTTATTAGAATCTTACAATTCGTATCCCAAATCTTAAGGAAAATTATTCGTATCTTTCAACGAATCTCATTTTAAAGTGAATCTTAGGATTTAGGTGTGAATCTTACGATTCGATATCCATTTCATCGAATCTTATGATTTAGGTGATCTGGCTTACTGAGAATAGATACAACTAATAAGTTAATATTTTACCTTTTTTCCTTCATTATTTCTTTCTTTTAGCATTTTTACTTTTAAAAGTTTATTTAGTTGCTAACTAAACCTCTTAAGAATTTCGCCTCATTGGGGAGGTTTTAGACATGAATAAAGAATATGGGTTTAATTAAAGCATTAGACTATACCTTTGGTGCTTGTCTATATCTTTCTTTTAAACCTTTTTTGGCTTTTTTTAACCTTCATGAACACTTTCTTAACTTCAAAAGATATCTTATTGTATATGATTCATGGTTTGAATGTTATTTTTACTTTTATATTTTGATTTAACAACAACAATACATATATAAATACCTAAAACTTATTTAACTATTTGCACATTCATTTATTATTTATTAATATATATCATCATGTTCTTGATACGATCATATGATAGACTTATTCAGTTATTTTTCATTGTATTTTTACTATTATAAATGGGAAAATGGATGCGTTTTTATATGAATGAATACTTTTTAATTTCTTCTCATTTTTAACTATCGTTCATTTTTATTATAAAAATGAAAACAGCCTATGATTGAATATGTTTCAGGATTCAATTCGAATAATGGGCATGAAAAATTTGCAATACGATTCCGACATTCAAGACTATGAAGAAACTAATATTTGTCATGCGGTGATGTTGATACGAATGAAAAATAGATAGATTGTAACCTTCTATAATCTTTCATATTTTTTTTAGATTTTTCTTATCTATATTAAGAAAAGTTGAAAACATCCTACGATTCACAATTCGATTTGCAATTCGATTCGCTTTAACCTCTTGAATGATTCACAATTTGACAACTATGCTATTTAGGCTTGTAAGTTGAGAAGCAAAATGTTATCTGTTTTCCTATTTGTTATCATTCCCTTATGGTGACTCGATCCAGGTCACCAGAAATACTAAATCACATTATGTACCACATATAACCTGTATAGGGGTCATCCAGACATTCCACATTGCGAGCAGTTTTATGTGCAAGCAAAACCAAAAATGACTGTTCTGGTCATCCAACTTCTTCTTGTTTTTATCAACTTCTTCTGTGACGCAGATAGATTGAATATCTTTTCATGGTGCTCTAATCTTGACAAAGACTCCATCCTCACCAAATCCTTAGCCCCTCAATTTATGGTTGGAGAAAAGAGTTTCTACTCAAACTCCAAACCCAATTAAAACCTCACATGAATGGCACTCATACCATAGTGTGGGATGTTTCAAATTTTCATACCCAATTGCTGATCTGATGCTGCCCTCTTCTATCTTTCCAAGGGCTGGCATGCGGTGGTGAATCGACACGTGGTGGAGGAAGAACGAAAAAGACCACTTCTGTTCAAGTATTATTTACTAAGAGAATTATTATTTCGATGAAGGAAAGAAATTTCCTATTGTAGCTGATTAACTGTAATGACCCAAGAATCTGGAGCTTTTCAGATTCTTAAGACGTTCTCAATTTTATAATAACACCACATAAATCAAATTTCCATGAGCATCAAGGTCTAAAACATTCAAATTCCGTTGTATTTAAATCATAATGTATATTAGAGTTCATGATAAAGGCTACTGAATAAAAGACCAATCTCTATTTGCAAAAGAGAAAATATCTAAGACTTGGGCTAATCCCCACTATAAATCCATTCTTTGATTTTCGCGCTCTGGATCAGCCACGCATGCAAAAATCTACCGGCTGCTCTTCGTCACTCCCGGCAACCTCCACGACTGCATTACATGAAGTGAAGCGAACCACTGGTCAGTAACACTGGTGAGTAGAATAAAAAAACATTAAGGTATAGCATATTTTCAATCATCCAATGAATATTTATATATTCAATAATGGTATTAAAAATAACATCTTAATTAATTTCTTTCTTGAGTAATTTCCCACTGTAGCATCAAATGGTTCCGATACTCCCACATTGGAGCATCTACATTTTTATCAACAACATGGCCTGTCTTGCCACCATGATTGTTGAACCTACTTCCCTCGACCAACATCCGCGAGAGAAGTTTTATACTTAGTGCTAGCAATTGGTGTTACTTTGTTTCAATCATCAATAACTAGTTCAACTCAATAAATTTACTAGAGATTCATCTCTACCATAATTGGTTACATCATCTTATCCTTTTCTTTGGCTAGTACCACATAACTCTGGTTAGTTCTTGCCCCACTCCGAGTCGGAGTTGGTACCAGGCCGTGGCATTACCTATCTCTTATTTAGAAAACTAATTATTCAACGGAAAATCAACCATAAGAATCAAGACATAATTAATAAATTCATATGGGATCATAATTCATTATATTCGAATACCCAATAAAAATGCCATATTGCTTTACTCCATATACAAGGCTACATAATGTATGTGGTTACTTTAATTGAAAAGGGTTGAAGCTAATAGTTGGTAAGAAAAGGCTCACTTTTGGCCCATGGAATTATCTGGATATTTATTCCACTAGTTAGGTATGTAGATAATGCTGAATTCATAATATACCATGTTATATATATATATATTTACATCATAAGGTCTTAGTGGTTCTTACAAATAATACTAAGACTTCAGGGGCCATTCTATAAATTTTATAAAGTTATAAGGTTATATGCAGGTCGACAGAGCATTAGGGCTTTCTTTCGTCAGAAAAGGAGTACCGCCAGGCTTGACTTGAGGCAGTTGCAGGGTGGGGCCCAACGGTCCAATGTACATGGGACCTACACCTTAGTGGTAGCCTAGGGGTCTGCTCCAAGATGTGTGGACCTAATCTTTGATCAGGTGACCCCACATGGCCCACAACCCCAGTCGGCCAAGCAAGTCTTTGACGACCTGGGAATTTAGAATTTTAGTTCTGATTTGGATTTGCAAGTTAATCCATCATCTTCTCAAACGAAATCAAAGTTTCAAAGGTATGTAAATCACAAGATTTTAATTTGCCACATTCCTGTCTAAGAAATAGGTTTTTGAAAGTAGTTTCTACCATTACAGGGTTGACAAATTTGGGTAATTTCTTAAATCTTCACTCAAGGGTCCAGATTGGTTGATTTCCCTTTCAAAACAAAGCAAAAAAGGGGTCGACTAACGGTCCCACTCCTTCCCATGAGATCTGATCATTGATTTGATGATTGATTTTGGGTTTAAAACCAAATCTGGCGGATACCATGTGCTGTCAGACAATCACTGTAGCACTAGTATATAATATTCACAGTTCGTCAAAGGATCAAGTAGATTCTGCTCACCTTCTATAGAAGTAAGTTGCTCGGCCAGTGATCGGTCTCTCATCAGACATCCATTGCGCGTCCCTCTATTAATCTTCCTCCCCTCCTAACAAATTCACAGCTGAATCAGTCTTCTACTCTCTCTCTCTCTTTCTCTTTCTCTTATAATTTCTGTCATTGCTGTGTGTGTGATAAGGGAAGCCTATTGTCTAATATATATATTAGTGCTTGGAGGGGATTCCTTTTTGGAAACTACAGGGAAGTCCTATTGGAAACGTATTCTTAGAGAGAAAAAAATCTGTTGGGACTCCTCATTCTCCTAATAATCTTCTTTTAGCCTACTATGGACTTACCAAAAGTTCTAATCCATGACTTATAAACATTCTGATCAAATTAAGACTCCCCAACAGACTCCAAACATGGTTTGGACTATCATGGCCCACCTGGTAAAGGGTTGGCCTACAAAAGTAGGTTAGGTTATTACATTAACTGTTCATTTTGATCATAGTATAACTCATACACGATTCCTAGTCGTCAATGTTGTTGATACAGATATAAACCTAGTCTAAAATTTTTCATCCATAGAATTGACAGCCATGTCATAACCGAAGGCTATGAGACTGCTTTTTTTGTATTTCACTTCATTGGGGGTCTGACATAACACTCAGCTGTTGTTTCCAAGTTTTCTGTTCACCTAATAAACTTCATAACTGTCTTGAACAAGTGGATGTCATTATCTTCCTTCAACTTAAACATTGCTATATGATTCTTGGATTCTTTGAAATACGTACTTCAGAATTTGTCACTTGGCAAGTGAAACTTGAAGAGGATGCATGGATGATAATCAGAAAACAGTCTTATTAAATTAACGGTATCTAAGAAGTTAACTGTATGTCAAAAGCAGCCCAATAGAAACCATCAGAATAGAACTCATCAGCAACTTATCCTACTTGAAGTCAAGCGAAGCCATTTACCAAAAACAATAAACATGATAACAAGCACGTTAGATCAGTTCCAACTGATTCTTCAGATTAAACTCTTCAGTCTAACAAAGTGAATGGCAAAATATCAAGGCCAGGCATCCATCCACTCATTCCCTGACTAAACCTTAGAAGATATCTGCAGATTGTCAGATTTGATAGAGTTTTTCCCCATGAAAAGTGATAAAGGAGATAAACTTTCAAAAGAAAAATCTAGAAAAACCCACCAGTTTTTCTGACTATGATGGAATGACATCCTGATTTTCTTGAAAACAGTAAATATCAAATTAAAGTACAATCCAGACACCAAATGATTCCTTAAATACAAGTAGATTTCTTGTTGGCTTTGTTAATTAAAAACTGCTTCAACAGCCTGTGGCATAGTGTAAGGTGGTCATTTTGCCACCATGGTTCAAAACAGCAGCCGCTACATAGCATAGTAGCTACATAATCGGCCATAGCGGTTGAGGCCACTATGCTATTTTCTAAATAGCGGTGCTATAGTCTATAACCTAGTAGAGCCAAGGAGTTTTGGTTTTAAACATTATTTTTCCTATTTCTTCTCCTAAATAGCCTTTGCTAAGGTTGTCTATGCCCTTATATGGTTTCAAATTCCTAAAAAAACAAAATATTGGCTGTTATGCAAGATTCAAATTCTTTTGACCACCTAAAAAATTCACACTGCTATGCCACTATGTATCGCCACAACCGTTACGTATCTCCTGCTACATAGTACTTTGGCCACTGGCCGCTATGCCCATTGCAACTGCTATTTTAATCCTTGATTGCAACCTCGAGGTTGTAGGTTCAAGTTATATTACAATTTAAAAAGAAAAAAAAAAGTGGAGGAAGAAGAAGAAAGAAAGAAGGTTTAATTGAAGCCAGCTTCCGCTTAGTTGTGAACTAGGTTTCATTTAGGATTGCTAGTGTCTTCAATCTTGTTGAAGAGATGTAGTGCTCAAATTCAAAAAGCCCAGTAAGCAATATCTACAGTGCCTTAAAGATATCACATGATTTATATAAAAATACTTCAACTATTTACAGCCTATAATTATCTCTAATCAGCCTGTAATCAAGGTCACGTTCAATCAACCTTGCAATTTATTATCTACAAGTTAATCTACCACAGAAGCTTTTCTTCTTGAGTAGTCTCTTCCAAGCTGTTGTACCACATTTTTCTTCTTTACTAAAACATCTGCATCTTTCACAATGTGTTGCAAAAAAAAAAAAAAAAAAAAAAAAAAAAGAGAGTGAGATAGAAAATTTTGTGGAGGAATTGCTTCTATTTACAGCTGATGGTGTTCACAGCATCGACGTGAAAGGCGTGGGCTTGGGGGGAATATTTTTTGATGATCTTAATGACTATGATCAAGAGATGCTTCTGGCCTTCTCTACTGGTAATGCTCATCTGTTTTCCTTTTCTTTTCTTTTTTTTTCCTGTTTGATTTGTTTGACATACTAATGAAATTTAGTCATGCATGGGATTTTCAGGAAGTTCTTGAAGGTTGTATCAAACATTTTGTTGTAAACTACAAGCTTTCTGAATGAGTTTATCGCAAAGAGAACAGAGGGAGACAACAGATTTTAGGATGCATTTCATGCATTGATGGACGGATCTAGGAAGAAACATGCTGATGCAGTACATAAATTGTACAGAATTACTGATTTGGCAAACTTAAAAATAATAAAAATGGGTAATGAATGCCCAATGGCGATATGTTATAATCATTTCCAAGGGATTGGACTCTGCTTCTATCTGATGTCATTCCTTTATAAAGAAATCAGGATGGCTTTGGTCTTTGTAATCCCCACTGGAGATTTGCCATGTTTAGTAGAATTTAACTTCAGCTGTTTCTTTTTTTCAATTTTCTGTGAAGTTTCACCATTTAGTGATTGGTTGGTAACATGAACAATTCAAATTTACCATTTAGTAATAATAATAATAAAGAACGCTTCAAATGTATTTTCTTGTCTACTGAAACTTCTCTCAATGCCGAAACTGCAGAGTGTACGATGTCTGTCATTCCAGCCTACATTCCCATTATAGAATGACGTAAAGACATGCCATTTACTAAACAGCATAAGGATTGGCAACAATTACGAAGGGGACGCTATGTAGAATTCAACTTGGTATTTATTAAGGACCCTTGCAGATCTTACAGATTTTATAATTTATAAGGTAATCATTAGTGTGGACTGATTTTATTTTTCCTCTCTCTCTCTCTGTCTCTCTAAGGTCTATGATCGTGGTACGACATTCGGACTGAAGACTGGAGGCCGAATTGAGAGTATTCTTGTTTCTCTTCCACTGACTGCTTGATGGGAATATGATCATGTAAGCTTTAGCTCAATTTAGCAACTTATTTGGATGTATCTTTCATATGATTTGTGGCCTATGGGCCTATCTTTCATTGAGCCATTTCTTAATTGTTTAGGCATCATTTTGGATGCATGGCCCCATTTTTCTCCCGCAAAATTGCACTTGATTACCCCCATGGTCAACCCAGCTTGTCTAGATCATGTTCTCTTGGGCATACCTGGTTCATGGTACTTCAGCCAAGCACAATTTTTCTCTGAGTATGTTTACTTATCATCGTGTTGAGACTTGAGAAGAGGAAGAATCATTTTCTAGTTCATTTTATAATGAATAAGATGATGCTAATGATAAACCTCATTTCCACATTAATAATTAAAATATGATTATAAATAGTTCTTTTACTTGCCTGTTAGATTCACCAACTTTCAAAATTAATGAAACCCATTTAATGACCAAGTCCTGGTCCATGCCCTGGTTTCTAAAACTATTGATATCTCCACAGGGAAGTGAGTCAAGGGACCATATGCTAAGGGTAAAAGAAACTGTCCAATAAGTGGCCTGCTAATGTTCATGACTAATGAACACTGAAAAGAACAACCTCTTGTATGGCTGAGATTTTCTGACGTAATTTGTTGTTAAGCCATGTTCATGACATTGAGTAACCACCGGCATTGAGTAACCACCTATACATTGGTCTCAGCTTTTCCCTTTTTCTTTTTTGAAAAAAATAAATTCTTTGAAAATATGCAGACACTGAAGAGAATACAAGTTTTCATTCTTACGTTTGTAGGGTGTAGATATACTGATAGATATATAGGGAGCTTTAGTGGAGATTTAGTTCACAGTTTACTCCCCGAATTCTGCAATGCTCTCAGCAGCAAGAAACTATTATTATACTACTGACAAAAACAGTTATACAGTAAAACTATAAGCATGATCCATTCATGGATTGTGGGAATGTGGAGCCCTCTTTCAGATATCATGTGCTTAGGGCATTTTTTGTTTGCAGTACTTTACATAGTAACTTGTTGCCAAATGAGCCGTCCACCGAAGGATTATTAAAGAGGTGTGATTGATATTGAGTTGACAGAGTTCCACTAAAGGATTATTAAAGAGTTTGAGGTGTGAATGGTTTGAGGTCAGGGATGAATGACATGAGGTCGTGATGTTTGAGGACAAGGGTTTCTCATCCCGCTTTCAAAGGTTTGATCCTTGGCTTCTTGCATGTGCATGCTTTTTTTGTCTTAACGCAGGAGCGGTCCTCTAAGAAGCACGGACACTTCTAAGAAAGTGACGTGTCCGTGTCGGACACGTGTCGGACACCGACACTCCTCGGACACTCTCGGACACGTGTCCGATACTATTTAGCCGTGTCTATAATTAAGAACTAAAATCTTAATTTCGGATACTTATTCGACACTCTTTTTGCAACGTATCCCACAATTCTTAGCCCGTGTCTATGACTAAAAAATAAACATGTGGCTGATATCTCTTGAACAATGGACACTTTGTTAACATGTGGTTATTAAAACTTGTAAACTTTATATATGACAATTTTTTATCATGGAAAAATGTATGATTGCAAGTATTAATCATATCACAAGCTAAAGACAAATCAATATTTCACTAAAGAATAGGCCTCAAGATAGGCTTCTTTTTGCTCTTTTTTTTTTAGAGAGGGGAAAGAGCTCATCCGCCCTTTTCTTTATATGGATTTTATGGAACTGTGAATATTTCATGTTTAATGATTATGAATTATGTTTTAGTATTGTATTGATATTTAATTATTTGATATGTTTGTTAGTTGGTACTTGAATTTTTATTTTTTAATTGCTAAATTGATCAAAAAAGTTAAAATGATATTTTTTTTAGCAGATGATTATATATATTAATATATATTATTAACGTGTCCCCTGACGTGTCCGTATCCTACTTTTTTGAGAAATGCCGTGTCGGCGTATCCGTATCGTGTCGTATCTGTGTCCCGTGTCCGTGTCCATGCTTCTTAGGCGGTCCTCTCATGGTCTCAGCCCACTTGGCTGGGTAAAAAAACAAAAACAAAGATAGCAATGTTGATGGGACCTTGCGTTTCTTAGGATTAAATTACTACGGCGATGGCTGGTATTCATTTTCTATCTTTCCTTAATTCAATTTCCATTAAAGGTAGTTTATTTGATAGTTTCTGGATATTCCGTTTTAATATTCCTTTCTAACTACTTATGGCATGAATTGCTATGTATCCTAAGAGGCAATTAGTTGAAAATCATACATTTTACAAACTAAAAAAATATTAGATTTTAGCATTTTATTTTATCCAGTTCAAACTAAGGTGTTGTAATGCTTTGCAGAAACCGGAAGAAGGCAGTGAAGAGTGGAAACTTTTGGATGCATGCATGAATCCTAAAGAATGGGTTTGACATTGGTCCAATGATTTGTTTTCCTTTTCTCCCTTTGGCTTAGAGTAGAATTCTACCTCTTATTGTACCTGCGAGAAGCCTGCTATTTATGGAAATGATATCTGAATAGTAGTTTATTGTCACGATCGTTGGTATATTTATGACCTAGGTTTGTAATTGTAGAATGTGATTTAAAAGTTTTCCCTATTTAAGAATCTGTTTGGTGGGCATTGCTTCACTACCACCGTAATTGTTGTAATTGTTTTGTGAGCTGTTGAAGCACCTGAACACTTGAAATGGATAGGCTGTGAGCTGTTGATGCATTTGAAAAGAGGTAGGAAGGTGAGAATTACTGTGAACAATAGAGAGATTTTTTCTGCTATGAGAGACATCTCGTTGATCGAGTGTTTGGAAAGGGAGACGGGGAGAGACTAGAGATGTGGGAAGATGGACTGTGCAGGGAGTTCTTATGTTGGAATTGCTAGTAGCTGTTTTGAGTCGTAGTGTTTACTGGACCCAAGACCATTCCTCTTATTAGCATTTTTCTTGTAGACGGTCAAGATGTGGTGGCCCACTTGGGTTCTGTACAACTGTGGCATATGTGTTATCTGTGGTTCATAGTTTAATGACTCAGATGATTGAGTCAACTCGGCTGTTACCAGAGTTGAGTAGCTTGATTCTGTTACCGACTGATCAACTCAATTCAGCCGTGTCAAATCAGGCTTTCATGCCATACTGATTTTTTTTTAAGTTTTAATTAAATATGTTATGGATTAGGTGGTGCACTAAACCAACTCGGATTAAATAGCAACTCAAGTTGTTCTCGAATTATGTTAGGTAAGCATGAGGCCTGGTCCTGCTGGGCTTGACCCTTTTCAAAACCCGACCAGATCCAACAGACTCTGTTCAACTCGGCCAAGTTGATTTGGATCAGCCATTAAAACGAGTACTCGGTAAAACACGGTCATCGAAGAGTTCATCTGGAGTCAAGTTGGCTCGGACTCAGTACTCAATTCTCATATATAAATACCGAGTGTATGAGAATAATACCGACTCAACTCAACCCGCATTTCGAACCCTGACTCGTCCGAACGGTGGGCTTATCTCATTTCCTTGGATTGACTTGAACTGGTAAAGGTGACCTTAGAGCGTGTGGACCACACCAGAAGACCCAAGACCCAAATATCTACTCAAGGGTAATGCCGTGTGACGCATCAGTAGGGAGCCTGCTGAGACATGCACTCACGAGAATCCTGTGAGGCTTCTCACTAGGGCTACTTAAAAACAACAAACCCAAACTGTTCGATAAGTTTCTCCCTTTCTCATGGGTTAGTGAGAATTTCAATATAATAAAAGATGGAGCCACCATCAGATTACAAAAAAAAAAAAAAAAATTAAAGAATTTATTGGACTAGTTTTACAGTGGGCTCATCTTATAGTGGGGCAAAATTTTTCGAGGACCCATACAACTTAAGCACATTTATTTGTACGGTTTGGATTCTTCAGTAAATATGTTTAAACAACCCTCACAAATATTTCACGAGTAGAGAAAGCTGGAAGACGTTCAGTACACACACAAAACTCCCTCCACACACCATTTTGTTTAAAAAAAATTATCCTCATAGTCAAATGACGATTATACCCTCAACCCTACCCTCACTTCCTCCCACCTCCCATCCACCGCTCTGCCCCTTCTCCACCTTTGCAATTCTCGTCCTCCGGTTCTCCCAACCCCCGCCGCTCATTCCCCACCTCCCTTTCCCCCACACCCCTTCCATCGCTCCGCCTCTCTCTCTCTCTCTCTCTCTCTCTCTCTCTTGCTCTTTGCCCACCCCTTCCCCTCCTTCTCCCTCTCTTTGTTCTATTTCCCTCCCTTTTCTTTTATCTCACACTGTCCCTCTCACTCCCTCTCCCTCCGCCCGCTCTTTCCCCACCTCTTCCTCCCTTTCCCTTCCGTCTTTTTGTTCTCTCTCCCTCTCACTCCCTCTATTTTGTCTCTTTCTGTCTTCCTCCCTCTCCCTATGTTTCGTTCTCTCCCTCTCGCAGGGGAAGGGGAGGGGGGAGGGGCTGCTTGATCTCATCGTTGTTGGAGTTTACCGCCGCCGCCTTGTGCACAAGTTGCCGTCATCGTTTCCCCCTCGCCCTCTGTCAAGGTGGGGAAAGGGCAGAGTGGTGGAGGGGGTGTGGGGAAGGAGATTGGGAGGAGGGGAGGGATGATGGTATATTCGCCATTTCACTATGGGCTTAAATTTTCTTTTTCTTTTTTAAATGGTGTGCATGGAAAAAAAAAAATATGTGTGTGTGTGTTTTTAGAAGCTCCCTTGGCTTTATACTAAACATTGGGCTGATTAGATGTTTTTCACCGTGAAATCAAAGACAAATGACTATAATGACTTATTTATTTACATTAAAACTGCATGCATAGGATAGGCACGCCTAGAAATTCATGGTTAAATGAGCTTCGCTGAGTGATTATTAAAGGAGTGAAGCGAAATGTAAATAATATGAGTTAGATTTGAAGGATATGAGGTAGCAATATAGATGTCACTTTAAATTTTTTAAGATTTGAATTACTGTAGTGATGGTGGATATTTATTATTATCTTCCCATAATTCACATTTCAAATGGGTTATAAAAAAAATAACTCACTTTTCTAAGGCATGTTTGTGTTGAACATTTATTTTGCACTTGCATCATCAAGAAAAGATTGTTTAAGTTTTCCTTATCCGTAGAAATGTGCCACACTAACCATAAAAAATTTGGACATATGGAAAATTGACATTGTGAGATGAACAACTTTTCTAGAATTGGTTTGCTAGGATATTAAATTTAAGGGGGTGCTTGGAAAGCACATATTTTAAAAGATTTTACTATGTTATATCCTAGCTTAAAATATAATCTTGACACCTAAAAAGTAGCCATTTTGGTGTCTTAGTAGATATTCTACAATATCTTACTTTCTTGCCAAAAAACTTCCATATTGAAATATTCAAGTATATACTGTATAAAACAATTTTGAAGGTATATTGAGATGTATATAAATTGCCAAGCACTATATGTGACACAATATTATAATATGATACAATTTTATTATGTGATAATGAAATCTTACATTATTCAAATCTAATGATATTATATTTTGCATTATAGTGTTTGGCAATTTATATTGTCACTTATAGTGTTTGGCAATTTATATGCATTTCAATGTCTTCAAGATTGTTTTATAGAATGTCAAAGTTGGGTGTTGTAGATTTTTTGTGCTTCATATTAGTTTTAGAGCAATTTTTTTTAGGTTTGCTCTCGCTGGATTATTAATGATAAAATATTTTAGTTTGTACATTGAGAATAGTAGAGATTGAGGTTTGTGGATCTGGAGTTTACAAGAAAATCATTTCCATTTGTTCTTATGAGCTTTAAGATGTTCATGATCATTAGTAGGGGTGGCCCGAGTGGACCAAACGGATTCAAATTTAACAAAAGCGAAACAAAAAGAACACCCATTTAGGGACCAATATGCAGTGAAGAAGAGGCGGCAGATGAAGTCTTCTACTCTCTGTTTTGCTCATGGGTTTTGTGCAAGATATATCAAATTCATTTGAATGATTCTTTGAATATATGCATGGAAAATTTGGTTTGATTGAGTGTAGATTGTGGACCTAACTATCGCTTGGATTTTTTATACTTAACTTTTTCTATTTGATACATACAAAGATTTGACTGGATAGATTTGATTAGTGTAAGACTGCCTCTAAATATTGGTTTTTATATTTTTAAATAGCTAGGTTCCTTGCATTTTTGTCTGCCACTGGGTCTCGTATTACCACCCATATTCCCAGGATTTTTCATTGAGACCCATGTTTAATAATTGTTTGAAACTCCACTTCTCACAGAAGAAATATAAACAGCCTGACTTGTTCTTGTGAATTTTCCTAGAATTTATGCGGTGTAAGAAGGGAAACGATTATGAGATAGCAAGTAGCTAAAATTGGCTTTGACCAATAAGCTCTTGGAATAGGTTAGCTTGACAAAAGAGATCAGGCAATGTTGAGGAGATGTGCATTCTCCTTTATGCTAGTTCTTTGTTGTGGATTATATGCTATGATACTCGGATACTTGTACATGCCCAATGTATCTATATCAGACCAATAAAGCACTTGTATTGATACCCAATACTGCACCAATACTTTTAGGGAACAAGCTTAAGATATCGTACTTACCATGCACTTTATTTCATGTAGTTCTTTTAATTTTCTTACTTCTCACCACAAGAAAAAAAAATGCTAAAAAGGAAAAGCAACGATGACATCATTGATTAAAAAGAGATAGAAAGAAAAAAATTAGGATGGCTGTGTCCGTATCCATATCCTATATTTTCAAAAGTAAAGAGTCGTATCTTCAATCCCCGTATTATATCCGTATCCTGGCATCATAGAGTATATGGACAAGTTGTTGGTGAGACAATCTGGGAAAGCTTTCATGATATAAATTCACATTAATTTTTGTGTCCAACAATCCATGTATTGAATGCAAAACTTCTTAATTAGTTTATAATTTGTAGATAGAATACGACCCATTACTAGCCATCTGGATGTTCAAAAAAGCAATGGTGTATAGCCGTATGAGCCCAGATGACAACTAGAAAAGGTATGACAGTCTGGATGAACTGAGTCGATTAAGGCCATATGACCTTCAAAACAGCTTAAAGTCTGTCAGACAACAGCCTTACACCCAATACACACCAAAAAATGTCTATGCATCTCCATGTTCTCCATGATCCACAAAAGACTAGAAAAAAAAATTGACAAGTAAAAGAACAAATTGCAGCACATGGACAGATTTTGGGCATAAAAAAACAATAACAAGGAAGAAAATGCTTATAATTTTTTGTGATTCCCATTTATTACATCCATGATTTTCTCTGGTAGGAAGTTATAAGGTCCCATTTGGCATCATTTTGATAATGTTTCATTTTGAGAACGAATGGAGAAAAACATGTTTCGCAAGCATTTTGTTTGAGAAAATCTGGAGAGAGGGAGAGAATTTCTAGGTGTGCAGAAAAGGAGTGAAAATGAGTGCCAAAAATGTTTTTCTTCATATGTTCTCAAAATGAAACATTTCCAAAATGACGCCACACAGGCCCTAAAAGGCATGATGAAGATATCTTCCATTTCTGAAACTTCCTTTTTGCGACCTTGGGGCAAGGTCTCCCGACAAAATGCAAATCCTTTTTAAGGCCACCTAAAATGCATGAACTTCAACCACATTAATCATGATAGAAGTGAAACAATGGATGTGGGCGATTCCTCCAGTTGGGGTCCTATTTGTTATGGTGAGGATAGTGCAATCAAGTGAAATTACGCCTTCTCTTTGTACATGTTCTAGTATTTGAATCTAACCATTCCTTGGGTGATTGTGATCAGATTATCAAAATGCCAGGAAATCCAAATGCAGTTGCTGAGTGCATGGAGGCTTTGATACTTGTGTTGAAGCAAGCATTGAAGCAAATAAAAGGAGATGAAAAAGAGAAGCATCCTTGCCATGGTCCTCATGCCTGGTGGAGCTGATAGATGTTTGGGAACGAAGTTATAAGCTAGCCTCCTCGGAGTCCTTTGCTTGTGCATTAAGAAAATAGGAAGAGAATTAAAAAGAACAGTGATTGTATCTTTGGCTGCCATTAATTCCCCTAATTACCTTGACTAACTGGTGATGATTTACGGTGTGAGTGACTAACGTTATAGAAGAAAAATCACAGGACGACCAAATGCTTTTGCATGGTTAATTTGTATTTTCCTTATGGGTTTCTTTTGGATGTCCCTAAAGCTCAGCTGACAAGGATTCTATTGTGTCATTTCTAGCAATAATGCATCTACTTAGAGCTGAAACTTTGAGTCATTAAGCAGGAAGCTTTTCTGATGTAGTGCACCTGTATTTGGAGAAAAGTGGAAACATGTCAATGAAAATATCCTTCCCACATCCAAATCGGGTTCTTTTCCTTGTGCAAAGTTAGACAGCTTCCCGGGGTTTCATATTGTACCACTGAACCTTTGAGAAGCACATAGTCTTGGTGAGAACCACATCAATGACCTTATACAAAAAATAATCACATATGGACCCTTCTAACTTTCAATTGGTGGGCACGAAATAGATGTTTGATAAACATAATTAATGATAAAATCTACATTGAGCGCAAAATGGCAAAGTTGGGTGTTGTAGATTTTTTGTGCTTCATATTAGTTCTAGAGCAATTCTTTTCAGGTTTGCTCTCGCTGGATTATTAATGATAAAATATTTTGGCTTGTACATTGAGATTATTAGAGATTGAGGTTTGTGGATCTCGAGTTTACAAGAAAATCATCTCCATTTGTTCTTATGAGCTTTAAGATGTTCGTGATCATTAGCAGGGGTGGGTTCAGCTTGGGTCTATAGTGGACCAAACAAACTCAAATTTCACAAAAGCGAAACAAAAAGAACACCAATTCAGAGACCAAATGTCGAATATGCAACGAAGAAGAGGCTGCAGATGAAGCCTTCTACTCTCTGTTTTGCTCATGGGTTTTGTGCAAGACATATCAAGTTCATTTTAATGATTCTTTGAATATATGCATGGAAAATTTTGAATGAATCTGACCAAGTGTAGATTGTAGACCCAACTATCACTTGGGTGTAAAAAAAAGGTTTTTTCTTTTTTTTTTTTTTAACCAAATCGTTCCGGTCTAATTCTTCAGGGTAACCAAATGATTGGAAGTCCACTGATATCGCTAATCATCAAAGTTTAAGCGTCAGCCAAATTTATAAATTATAAGACATGAAACGAAACGGTTGGCATTTTACGAGTCAACAAAGAATTTGGAGGGGATTAAAATCTTGGAAGCCAAGCTTAAGCGTTAAGCAAATCTATGAATTTTAAGACATGAAAGGAGTTTAATGAGTCAACAAAGAATTTGAACGGGTGGGGTTAAAATCTCGGGGAGCATAGGATCTGCATAAAACTAAAAAATGATCACCGGTTTTGATACTCCACCTGCTGTGACCTTTCCTCTAAAGATTATAAGCCAATTTCACGAGAGAGAATGAAACTTTAATAAAGGGGCATATTGCATGATATCAATAGGACCAGGTTTGCTAACACAAGCACCAAAAAAGAATGGGTAGACAAGCTGTGATGCCCACAGTTTGCATAGAAGAAGAAGAGGGAGAGCCCAAAACCAAAACCGAAGAAAATAAATGAAAAGAAAAATGGCGATAGTGGTTTCTCGCTCGAGTGCTGCCATTGCTGCTGCAGCAAAAAAGGGCGAGGGTGGTATTACTACTTCTTCTCCATCCACTCTCTTTTCATACCCACAATTTCCAACTTCAACTTGTATGATTTCTTCTGTTTCTAATGTTAGTGCAAAGGAATTGAATCCTGATGACACATCCAGCCGAACCCACTTCTTGAATTTTGTGAAACATCGATGTGTATCGCAGAATTTGAAGCTTAATGATGCATTGTGTTGGTTCGATCAAATGCTTCTCATGAAACCCTTGCCCCCAGTTGTTGTTTTCAGGCTTCTGTTAGGGGCCGTAGCAGGAATCAAACATCATTCCACTGCTGTTGCTCTCTATTCGAGGATGATTTCGTCTGGGATTGCACCCGACATGTGTACTCTGGGCATTCTGATCAACTGTTTCTGCCGATTGAAGAGGGTTGATCTGGGGTTCGCCATTTTTGGGGACTTCCTTAAACGGGGTTTTGAACCCGATGCAGTAACTTGCACAACTTTAATTGGGGGCCTTTGTAAGGCGGATAAAATTGATGAGGCCATTGAATTGTTGACGAAGATGGTGGAGATGGGATGCACCGCGAATGTTGTTACCTACGGTACCATCGTGGATGGGCTCTGCAAGAGTGGGAAGGTGGATGCTGCTCTTGAGATGCTCAAGGCAATGGAGAAGGGAAGATGTAGACCCAACACTATTGTATATAGCACCATCATACATGGGCTTTGCAAGGAGGGGCTGGTGAACGAGGCCATGGGCCTCTTTTCAGAAATGGTGGAGAAGGGGTTTGGACCCAACAGAATTACACACAATGCTATAATCAACGGGCTTTGTAAGACTGGAAACGTTACTGCTGCAATCGATTTGTTTAGGAAGATGGAGAGGGGAATATGTAGGCCTGATACTTTCACATATAATATTATCATTGATGGTCTCTGCAAAGAAGGGCTTTTGGATGAAGCCCTGGGCCTCTTTTCAGAAATGATTGGTAATAGCATTTCACCAGATGTTGTCACTTATAACCCTTTAATTCAGGGGTTTTGCAATTTTAGCCAGTGGGAAGAAGGCACAAGATTATTCAATGACATGATAAATAGGGATATATTTCCAAATGCCATTACAATCAACATAGTGATGGATGCTCTCTGTAAACAAGGGATGGCGGGCAAAGCACATGAATTATTTGACCTGATGATTCAAAGAGGTACGAAGCTTGATGCATCTTCTTATAATATATTGATGGATGGTTATTGTTTGCAAGGGAAAGTGGACGTTGCAATGGAAGTCTTTAGGTCAATGGTGGCTGATGGCGTTGAGCATAATGTGCGCTGCTACTGTGTCATGATTAATGGGTACTGTAAAAACAGGAGAATAGATGAAGCCATAAGGCTCTTTCAAGAGATGCGTCATAAGGGATTGGTACCTAATACTGTTACATACAACACTCTTTTGGGCGGTTTGTTGAGTGTAGGCAGTGTTCGGGCTGCTTTATCTCTCGTAAATGAGATGGAAGCGTCTGGCCCAAGTCCTGACCGCATTACATACATTACACTGTTGGATGGACTTTGCAGCAGAAATTATATTGTAGAGGCAATAAATGTATTTCAAGCTATGGTTAACTCTAACTTTCAACCATGTATCCAAACTTATAGCATCCTCATTAATGGTTTGTGCAAAGATGGGAAAATTGAAATGGCAAAAAAGCTATTTGATGGCATCTCTAACAATGGTTTGGTGCCTAATGTGATTACATATACTACAATGATCAATGGCCTGTGCAAAGAAGGTTTGATGGAGGTGGCTAATGAGCTATTTTGTAAGATGGAGGAAAATGGTTGCTTACCAGACACTTGGACATTCAATGTAATTCTTCGTGGTTTTTGTGAAATTAATGACATTCAAAAAGCATTGGAGATTCTCCATATAATGGCTAAGAGAGATGTTTTTCCAGATGCAGACACCATGTCTATTGTAATTGACTTGCTCTCAAAGGACGAGCAGTATAAAAAATATATTGATTGTATTCCTACTTTTGTTAGAAAAGTCTAAAAGTGATTTGATACAAGTTGTGAGGTCAGTGCCTTCTCTTCATCCTTATGATATGTCATGTTAAGATCTTGGCAGGGAATAACACTATATTGGGAACTTTATGCTATAAAAGTTACTTTTCTTCCTAAAACATTTGTTTTGTTTTATTTGTTCTGTATAAGAAAAAGTCCAATAGAAATGATACCTTTTTCCCCGTTTGTGCCTCCAAGAAGATGAAAATCTTATCATGTATTATTGACCGTGGCATATGCTTCCTACCTGTTTGCAATATGCTTTATACATGGAATTAATATTGATCCTTTCTTTCACTATTTTTCTACCATAGAATCTCATTGATCTGTGTTTAAATAGAAAATGGTTGTGTTAGTTTAGTTCAATTGATTTATTCATATTTACTGATTTGGAAACAAAATGCAAAGCCTAATGATGATGTCAGTTTGTGGTGGCTGTCTAAAAGATACAATAAATGGATACATGCCTTTGAATGAAGCAGACCGTGCATTTTTTTTGGCCTGGATTGTAAGGCAAAGAATTGATCAGAAGTTAGTGGAATGAAAATTCTGTACAGGGTATCAAGGAGTTCGTGAAGATAGGAAATGGGCAGTTTTCAAATCCTTAATTACTTGGATTAAATAGGAAACGAAAATTGTATAAGAAAGTGATAGGCCGTAATGCATTCCTAAAATTCATTGTGAGACGACTAGTTAGGAACTTAGTTGTGAGATGACCATCTAGTAAAGATGTGAATCACTTGTCATAGTAAGAGTTTGAATTGATGAGGTATTTGATTAGAATAATACTAGCCACACTCCCCGTTTGATGGTTGTGAGATGAGTTGTGCGATGAAAGTGTGGTTTGCATTATTGATTTGATTATGTGTGGGGAGAGACATTTTAGTGTGGGGGTGATTTTAGAAAAAGAGAGGGAGAGATTTTAGGGAAGTGATTTTAGGGGTGGAAGAGAGAAGTACAAATTTTCGAGCAGACAATGCCACTTATAATTTTTTGAAATGCTGATATGGCCCTCTAGAAAAAGAAAAAAAAAACTAGTGTGCCACCTCTATATGCCTCCACCCTGTGCTGCAACAATCAACAGTCCACGATATAGTCAAAAACCATTTACCCTAATATCTTAGAAAAAAAAAACGAAAAAGCAAAGAAAGGTACATTTTATCCACAAATTGTTGCCCACTGTCTGTCTATCCCACCTCCTAAAACCAGCAACACCAACCTTCAACCTTCTACTCTTCAACTCTCAGCTCCTATAAATAAATCTAAATCCAATCCCCCCCAAAGCCTCTCCCCCACCAATGCATACCTCACCCCTCTCACTCCTGATCTTCTCCCCTCCCAAAACCCTAAAATCCCAATTCCTCTCCTCCCTAAACCCCTTCCCCCCTCCCCCCCCCCCCCCCCCACAACACACAAAAACCACCCGCCTCTCCACCTGCCCCACCCTCACCATCCGCTCCATCATCACAATTGAGAAGGAAAGCCTAGAAAATGAGCTGCCGGGGACCTTCCTTCAACGGTCAGATGATGCTGCCGCCTCCTCCTCCACCTCTGTTTCTTCCATCCTCGGCCGGTTTGAGAAGATGATTAGGGAGGCGTAGGATAGCGTCTGGGCGGCCATTGAGGCCGTGGATGGGGGAAAGTTTGAGGAGGACGTTTGGTCCCGAGAAGGCAGGGGCAGGGGCATTAGCAAGGTGCTGCAGGAGGGGAATGTGTGGGAGAAGGCAGGGGTTAACGTCTCCATGGTGTATGGGGAGATGCCGCCGGAGACTTATAGAGCGGCCAAGGGAGAGGGATCCGCCGTAGGTGCGAAGGCGGGGCCGGTTTCGTTCTTCCCCGTAAGGATTAGCTCTGTGGGATCTTGTTTGTCTCCAATTTCCTATTCCTCCTTGTTCGTATTGATTTCTGTTTGAATTGGTAACTAAGAATAAGCTGAAATCCCACTTTAATATGAGACTTTTAAACCTTAATCTCATTAAATTTGACTAGCAATCAGTAATGTAGCATTAGAATAGCCACTCTCCACTATCGACAGATCATAAAACTGTTTTATTTTAAATTCTCAATGCCTCTTGGATACCCAAAACCTCACTTTCATTGGAGTCCTTAAATGCCAACTAGTTTATAAAAAGAGACAAAAGATTGACCTGCAACATGCCTCTAGCCTTACCCATCAACATTATTAAACTTAAATCTACTTACTGGGGAAGGAGATATCTTCGGGTTTCTTTTTGGGGCTGTTGGATTCTACTTAACTGCTTCACTGATAAAAACTTAAAACTGTATATAGCATATGGCATTTTGCTAGACATTCATAGACTATTTTGATGAAGTTTTCTAAGCTGAGTCCTGGAAATCCATTAGTGATGCCTAAGTAAAAATCCTATTTGCTTAAAAAGCACTATATGCCGATATAATAAGACATATCGAACTCGAATCAGAGTTGGCTCCTCCTTATGTAGCTTTGTTTTGAATCATGCTGAAACCTATAATGCATGATGTCTGGAGATCTCATCACATACACACTGATCATAGATAAGCTTGTGTATATGACAAACAAGTACATGTCTCCTTACAAAGTGTCATCATTATATTTAGTTGTTCATGCCGTTTTCGTATTGATTACAACAATATGCTACTAACCACTGAATTTTATTTTCGATGTTTTATAGTGCTGAAAACTCATGTTAACTAAGTATACTTTACTATTTTGTAGGTTTTGCACCCAAAAATCCATTTGCCCCCTACATTACATTTCAACCACCGATACATTGAGACTGATGCTCCGAAAGGTTCTTCGATTGCTTTCTCTCTTCCTTGTGTACAATTTTTTTTAATTAAAAAAAGTACAACACTAAAAGAGTAGAGGCATACATACAATAAGAGAAATGGGAAATATGGTAATAGATAGTTGATTCTTCACAAGAGATATAGAAAAAAAAATTTCTCTATGGACTTTAACCGACCCCAACATAGTTGGGACAAGGCTTTTATGATGATGATGATGACGATGACGACAAGGGGGATTAGGGAGAGGATTGCCGTCAAAAGTAGAGAGCTTTTGATTGAACTCTAGTAAACTGCTAATGGTTTTGGATTCAGTAAGTCTTGCTCTTTGAAGAATGTTTCCAAGATACTCATTTGAGAAAGGAGATAGCCCTAAGGAGGATAGGCAATGTCTATGTGCAAGAAGTTGCATAGAGGACCTAGGAAGCACGAACACGCACCTAGGGTCTCTGTGTCTGTGTCGGATACATGTTGGATACGGACGTGGCTCGAACATGGCTGGACACGTGTCCGACCCTCCACAAAATGTGTCTATTATTTATTTATTTTTTTTAAATTTGAACATGGTGGGTACATGGCAAGGTTATTTAAAATTTTTAAATCCACCGCTTTTTTATTTTTTATTTTTGATCATTGAGTGTGACCAAAGCTCGTAATCAAAAAAAAAAAAAAAAAAAGAGAGTAGTAAATGAAGTTTTAAAAGTTCATAAATAATTTAAGAACAATTTTAGACCAAATATGAAATTTTCCAAACGATTTCTTTTTTTTTTTTTTTTTTGGCTACCCTCTGTTCTAACTCTTTTTTTCCTTTTTTGCTAATCTCATCTTTTTTTACTTTTCCAATATTAGTTATGTTTTTCCTTTTTATTAATTGTGACATTATGCTTCTTAATTTGGCTAAGAATTTAACTATTCTTTAATTTTTGGATTATATATATAAAAATATATATTTATTATTTGCGATGTCCTAGCTTTGTTCGTATCCTTTTTTTTTAGGATTTGCCGTATCGCCGAATCCGTGTCGTGTCGTATCCATGTCTCGTGTCCGCATCCGTGCTTTTTAGTAGAAGACCAAGATTCTTCACATCAAACTGAAAGTTTAGAAAGGTCTTGAGAGACTGTAATCCTTCTGGATCATCGCCTATAATAAGCATATCATAACATTGATTTTGGCCATTGCTCTTTATACTTCTAATATGATCTCAGTCCCTACTTTTCCTTTCCCTTGTTCTTGCAGGCCTGAAAATATCTTTATCTCATTCTCATGTTTCCAACATGTTATATAAGCCATCATATGCTTTGGGTTTTCCATCATTTACTACTTTCTTAACTTCTTCATTTCCCTTCTTAGGATTGATGCTAATGCTATTACGTAAGAACTTTGCCGCTAGTTCTCTTAGGATTGTATTTTTGTTCATACAGTATACTTATCATGTATGTATTGTTTTGATTCTTATGCTGTGTACATTTTTTTTTATCATTAATGAAGCTTACATTACTGACTTTTAACGTTTCTAACTTAATAGAAAACTTTAAAATTGGATATGCTAGTTCTCAAAAGACGTTGAATAAACATGTTCAAATCCTATATTAAATGAAATATGATAAGTTCTCCAATGATAGATGCACAAACTCTGTGCCAAATTGTTCCAGTCCATTTGTAAGTAAAATCTGGGAGAGATGTTGAAGATGCAAATCATCACATTATCAGCTGAAAGGATCTTGACTCTGTGTTTCTCCTCCTTGGTTCAAAAAAAGTCCTGTGACAAATTTGATCTTAGCTTCTATCGCAAATTCAAAAGGTGCTGCGATGATTATTTCTTTATCCAAGTATTTTTTTATACTTTGTTGTGACTATTGACACCAAATCGTTAAGCATTCACATTTTCTAATCAATTAAAGCGATTAAATTGTTTTACGACTTGTCTTTTTATTGCTTGCTATGTTTTTGTTTACAATGGTTCTGGCAACTTGTTTGTTTCTTGTTTCCTTGTCATTTGACAGCACTTTACTAACTATCAAGCTATGAAACAGCTTTAAGTGGTTGGAAATTTCAATGCTGTTAATTATGATTATCCAAACAGTAAAAATTATCATAAAAATAAATAGACATCTATTTAGGGAAGATTGAAGTGTTGTTTAGCATAGTTATTAGAATCCTACAATTTGTATCCTGAATCTTAAGGAAAATTATTTGTATTTTTAAACGAATCCCTTTTAAGGTGAATCTTAGGATTTAGGTGTGAATCTTATGATTTGGTATCCATTTCATTGAATCTTACGATTTTGGTGATTCGGCTGACTGAGAATAGATACAAGTAATAAGTTAATATTAACAATCTTTTACCTTTTTTTCTTCTTTATTATTTCTTTCTTTTAGCATTTTTGCTTTTAAAAGTTTATTTAGTTGTTAACTAAACCTCTTAAGAATTCTCGCCTCTTTAGAGAGGTTTTAGACATAAATAAAGAACATGGGTTTAATTAAAGCATTAGACTATACATTTGGTGCTTGTCTATATCTTTCTTTTAAACCTTTTTTGCCTTTTTTTTTCTTTATAAACACTTTCTTAACTTCGAAAGATATCTTATTGTATACGATTCATGATTTGATTTTTATTTTTACTTTTATATTTTGATATAACAACAGCAATATATAAAAATATAAATACCTAAAACTTATTTAACTATTTACACATACATTTATTATTTATTAATATATGTCATCATGTTCTTGATACGATCATATGATAGACTTATTCAGTTATTTTTCATTGTATTTTTACTATTATAAATGGGAAAATGGATGGGTATTTATATGAATGAATGCTTCTTTATTTCTTCTAATTTTTAACTATTGTTCATTTTTATTATAAACATGAAAACATCCTATGATTCAATATGTTTTAGGATTCAATTCAATTAATGGGCATGAAAAACTTACAATACGATTCCGACTTTCAAAACTATGAAGAAACTAATATTTGTCATGCATTGATGTTGATACAGATGAAAAATAGATAGATTGTAAACTTCTATAATCTTTCATATTTTTTTAGATTTTTCTTATCTATATTAAGAAAAGTGGAAAATATCCTACGATTCACAATTCGATTCGCAATTCGATTCGATTTAACCTCTTAATCAATTCATGATTTGACAACTATGCTGTTTAGGCTTGTAAGTTGAGACGCAAAACGTTATCTGTTTTCCTATTTGTTATCATTCCCTTGTGGTGACTTGATCCAAGTTACCAGAAATACTAAATCACATTATGTACCACATATAACCTGTATAGGGGTCATCCAGACATTCCACATTGCGAGCAGTTTTACGTGCAAGCAAAACCAAAAAAGACTGTACTGGTCATCCAACTTCTTCTAGTTTTTATGAACTTCTTCTGTGACGCAGAAATATTAAAAATCTTTTCATGGTGCTTTAATCTTGACAAAGACTCCATCCTCACCAAATCCTTACCCCCTCAATTTATGGTTGCAGAAAATAGTTTCTACGCAAACTCCAAACCTAATTAAAACCTCACATGATTGCACTCATACCATAGTGTGGGAAGTTTCAAATTTTCATACCCAATTGGTGATCTGATGCTACCCTCGTCTATCTTTCCAAGGACTGTCATGCGGTGGTGAATCAACATG
The DNA here is from genome assembly GCA_037013555.1 of Sextonia rubra. Taxonomy (NCBI): domain Eukaryota; kingdom Viridiplantae; phylum Streptophyta; class Magnoliopsida; order Laurales; family Lauraceae; genus Sextonia; species Sextonia rubra. The sequence goes on along the minus strand of JASUAD010000003.1, from coordinate 7,431,672 downwards.
TGGTTGTGGAAAACGACCACTTCTGTTCAAATATTATTTACTAAGAGATTTATTATTTCGATGAAGGAAAGAAATTTCCTAATGTAGCTGATTAACTGTTCATTTTGATCATAGTATAACTCATACACGATTCCTAGTCTTCAATGTTGTTGATACAGATATAAACCTTGTCTAAAATTTTTCATCCATAGAATTGACAGCCATGTCATAACTGAAGGCTATGAGACTGCTTTTTTTGTATTTCACTTCATTGGGGTCTGACATAACACTCATCTGTTGTTTCCAAGTTTTCTGTGCACCTGATAAACTTCACAATAGTCTTGAACCATTGGATGTCATTATCTTCCTTCAACTTAACCATTCCTGTATGATTCTTGGATTCTTAGAAATATGTACTTCAGCATTTGTCACTTGGCAAGTGAAACTTGGAAGAGGATGCATGGATGATAATAGGAAAACAGTCTTATTAAATTAACAGTATCTAAGACATTAACTGTATGTCAAAAGCAGCCCAATAGAAACCATCAGAATAGAACTCATCAGCAACTTATCCTACTTGAAGTCATGCAAAGCCATTTACCAAATACAATAAACATGATAACGAGCATGTTAGATCAGTTCCAACTGATTCTTCAGATTAAACTCTTCAGTCTAACAAAGTGAATGGCAAAAATTATAAGTCCAGGCATCCATCCACTCATTCCCTGACTAAACCTTAGAAGATATCTGCAGATCGTCAGATTTGATAGAGTTTTTCCCCATGAAAAGTGGTCAAGGAGATAAACTTTCAAAAGAAGACTCTAGAAAAACCCACCAGATTCCTTAAATCAAAGTAGATTTCTTGTTGGCTTTGTTAATTGAAAACTGCTTCAACAGCCTGTGGCATAGTGTAAGGTGGTCATTATTGCCACCATGGTTCAAAACAGCGGCCAGTACATAGCACAGTAGCTACATAATCGGCCATAGCGGTTGAGGCCACTATGCTATTTTGAAAATAGTGGCGCTACAGTCTATAACCTAGTGGAGCCAAGGAGTTTTAATTTTAAACATTATTTTTCCTATTTCTTCTCTAAATAGCCTTTCCTAAAGTTGTCTATGCCCTTATATGGTTTCAAATCACTAAAAAAACAAAATATTGGCTGTTATGCAATATTCAAATTCTTTTGACCACTTAAAAAATTCACACTGTTATACCACTACGTATAGCACAACCGCTACGTTTCTCCCGCTACATGGTACTTTGGCCATTGGCCACTACGCCCAATGTAATTGCTATTTTAATTCTTGATTGCAACCTTGAGGTTGTAGGTTCAAGTCCTGTTACAATTTAAAAAAACAAAAAAAACAAAAAACAAAAAAAAGAGGAGGAAGAAGAAGAAAGAAAGAAGGTTTAATTGAAGCCAGCTCCCTCTTAGTTGTGAACTAGGTTTCATTTAGGATTGCTAGTGTCTTCAATCTTGTTGAAGAGATGTAGTGCTCAAATTCAAAAGGCCTAGTGAGAAATATCTACAGTGCCTTAAAGATATCACACCATTTATATAACAATACTGCAACTATTTACAGCCTATAATTATCTCTAATCAGCCCTTAATCAAGGTCAGGTTCAATCCACCATGCAATTTATTATCTACGGGTTAATCTACCACAGAAGCTTTTCTTCTTGAGCAGTCTCTTCCAAGCAGGTGTACCACATTTTTCTTCTTTACTAAAACATCTGCATCTTTCACAATGTGCTGCAAAAAAAAAAAAGATAGAAATTTTTGTGGAGGAATTGCTTCTATTTACAGCTGATGGTGTTCACAGCATCGACGTGAAAGGCATGGGCTTGGGGGAATATTTTTTTATGATCTTAATGACCATGATCAAGAGATGCTTCTGGCCTTCTCTACTGGTAATGCTCATCTGTTTCCCTTTTTTTTCTTTTCCTGTTTGATTTATTTAACCTACTAATGAAATTTAGTCATGCATGGGATTTTCAGGAAGTTCTTGAAGGTTGTATCAAACATTTTGTTGTAAACTACAAGCTTTTTAAATGAGTTTATCCCAAAGAGAACCGAGAGAGACAACAGATTTTAGGATGCATTTCATGCATTGATGGACAGATCTAGGAAGAAACATGCTGATGCAGTACATAAGTTTTACTGAATTACTGATTTGGTAAACTTAAAATTAATAAAAATGGGTAATGAATGCCCAATGGCAATATGTTATAATCATTTCCAAGGGATTGGACTAAGCTTCTATCTGATGTCGTTCCTCTATAAAGAAATCAGGATGGCTATAGTCTTTGTAATCCCCACTGGAGATTTGCCATGTTTACTTGAATTTAACTGTAAGCTGTTTCTGTTTTTTAATTTTCTGTAGAGTTACACCATTTAGTGAATGGTGTTACATGAACAATTCAAATTTACCATTTAATAATAATAATAATAATAATAATAATAATAAAGAACACTTCAAATGTATTTTCTTGTCTACTGAAACTTCTCCCAATGCTGGAACTGCAGAGTGTCCGAAGTCTGTCATACCAGCCTACATTCCCATTATAGAATGACGTAAAGACATGCCATTTACTAAACAACCTAAGGATTGGCAACAATTACGAAGGGGACGCTATGTAGAATTCAACTTGGTACTTATTAAGGACCCTTGCAGATCTTACAGATTCTATAATTTATCAGGTAATCATTAGTGTGGACTGATTTTATTTTTCCTCTCTCTCTCTCTCTCTCTCTCTCTCTCTCTAAGGTCTGTGATCGTGGTACGACATTCGGACTGAAGACTGGAGGCCGAATTGATAGTGAGTATTCATGTTTCTCTTCCACTGACTGCTCGATGGGAATATGATCATGTAAGCTTTAGCTCAACCTGACTGCTCGATGGGAATATGATCATGTAAGCTTTAGCTCAACTTAGCAACTTATTTGGATGTATCTTTCATATGATTTGTGGCCTATGGGCCTATCTTTCATTGAGCCATTACTTAATTGTTTAGGCATCATATTGGATGCATGACCCCAATTTTCTCCTGCAAAATTGCACTTGATTACCCCCATGGTTAACCCAGCTTGCCTAGATCATGTTCTTTTGGGCATACCTGGTTCATGGTACTTCAGCCAAGCTCAAATTTTCTCTGAGTTTGTTTACTTCTCATCATCGTGTTGAGACTTGAGAAGAGGAAGAACCATTTTCTAGTTCACTTTATAATGAATAAGATGATGCTAATGATAAAACTTATTTCCACATTAATAATTAAAATATAATTATAAATAGTTCTTTTACTTGCCTGTTCGACTCACCAACTCTCAAAATTAATGAAACCCATTTAATGACCAAGTCCTGGTCCAGGCCCTGGTTTCTAAAACTATTGGTATCTCCGCAGGGAAGTGAGTCAAGGGACCATATGCTAAGGGGAAAAGAAACTGTCCAATAAGTGGCCTGCTAATGTTCATGACTAAAGAACACTGAAAAGAACAACCTCTTGTATGGCTGAGATTTTCTGATGTAATTTGTTGATCATGACATTGAGTAATCACCGGCATTGTGGAACCACCTATACATTGGTCTCAGCTTTTCCCTTTTTCTTTTTTGCCTTTTTCTTTTTTGAAAAAAATAAATTCTTTGAAAATGTGTAGACACTTAAGAGAATACAAGTTTTCATTCTTACGTTTGTAGGGTGTAGATATACCAATAGATATATAGGGAGCTTTAGTGGAGATTTAGTTCATAGTTTACTTCCTGAATTCTGCAATGCTCTCAGCAACAAGAAACTATTATTATATTACTGAAAAAAAGGGTTATACAGTAAAACTATAAGCACGATCCATTCATGGATTGTGGGAATGTGGAGCCCTCTTTTAGATATCATGTGCTTAGGGCATTTTTTGTTTGCAGCACTTTACATAGTAACTTGTGGCCAAATGAGCTCTCCACCGAAGGAATATTAAGTTGTGATTGATATTGAGGTGACAGAGCTCCACTAAAGGATTATTAAAGAGTTTGAGGTGTGAATGGTATGAGTTCAGGGATGAATAACATGAGGTCGTGATGTTTGAGGACAAGGGTTTCTCATCCCACTTACCAGGGTTTGATCCTTGGCTTCCTGCATGTGCATGCCTTTTTTTGTCTTAACGCAGGAGCAGTCCTCTCATGGTCTCAGCCCCCTTGGCTGGGTAAAAAAACAAAAACAAAGATAGCAATGTAGATGGGACCTTAACTTTCCCGGGATTAAATTACTACGGTGATGGCTGGTATTCATTTTCTATTTTTCCTTGATTCAATTTCCATTAAAGGTAGTTTATTTGATAGTTTCTGGATATTCAGTTTTAATATTCCTTTCTAACTACTTATGGCATGAATTGCTATGTATTCTAACAGGCAATTAGTTGAAAATCGTACATTTTACAAACTAAAAAAAAAATTAGATTTTAGCATCTTATTTTATCCGGTTCAAACTAAGGTGTTGTAATGCTTTGCAGAAACCAGAAGAAGGCAGTGAAGAGTGGAAACTTTTGGATGCATGCATTAATCCTAAAGAATGGGTTTGCATTGGTCCAATGATTTGTTTGTGTTATTTCATTTTGGATTTGTTGTTTTCCTTTTCTCCCTTTGGCTTAGAGTAGAATTCTACCTCTTATTGTACCTGCGAGAAGCCCCCTGTTTATGGAAATGATATCTGAATAGTAGTTTATTGTCACAATCGTTGGTGTATTTATGACTTAGGTTTGTAATTGTAGAATGTGATTTAAAAGTTTTTCCTATTTAAGAATCTGTTTGGTGGGCATTGCTTCACTACCACCGTAATTGTTGTAATTGTTCCACCGTAGTTGTTGTAATTGTTTTGTGAGCTGTTGAAGCACCTGAACACTTGAAATGGATAGGCTGTGAGCTGTTGATGCATTTGAAAAGAGGTAGGAAGGTGAGAATTATTGTGAAACATAGAGAGATTTTTTCTGCTATGAGGAGAGACGTCTCGTTGATTTAGTGTTTGGAAAGGGAGAAGGGGAGAGACTAGAAATGTGGGAAGGACTCTGCAGGGAGTTCTTATGTTGGATTTGCTAGTAACTGTTTTGATTCATTGTTCACTGGACTCAAGACCATTCCTGTCATTAGTGTTTCTCTTGTAAACGGTCAAGATGTGGTGGCCTACTTGGGTTCTGTACAACTGTGGCAGTGTTATCTTTGGTTCATAGTTTAATGACTCTGATGATTGAGTCAACTCGTCTGTTACCAGAGTTGAGTAGCTTGATTCTGCTACCGACTGATCAACTCAATTCAGCCGTGTCAAATCAGGCTTTCAGGCCGTACTGATTTATTTTTAAATTTTTAATTAAATATGTTATGGATTAGGTGGTGCACGAAACCAACTCGGATTAAATAGCATCTCAAGTTGTTCTCGAATTGTGTTAGGTAAGCATGTGGCCTGGTCCTGCTTGGCTTTAGCCTTCTCAAATTTTATTTGGCGTTGGGTTTACCCCAAAACCCGACTGGATCCATTGTCATAGTTTGGAGAATCTCTCAGACTCTGTTTAACTCGGCCAAGTTGATTTGGATCAGCCAGAAAAACGAGTACTGAGTAAAACACTCAGCCATCAAAGAGTTCATCCGGAGTCAGGTTGACTCGGATTCAGTACTCAATTCTCATAAATAAATACCGAGTGTATGAGAATAAGACCGAGTCAACTCGACCTGCATTTCGAACCCTGACTCGTCTGAACAGTGGGTTGATCTCATGTCCTTGGACTGACTTGAACTGGTAAAGGTGACCTTAGACCGTGTGGACCACACCAAAAAGACCCAAGACCCAAATATCTAGTCAAGGCTAACGCCGTGTAACTCGTCACTAGGGAGCCAGCTGAGACATGCACTCACGGAGATTCTGTGAGGGCTTCTCACTAGGGCTACTTAAAAACAACAAACCCAAACTGTTCAATAAGTGTCTCCCTTTCTCTTGGGTTAGTGAGAATTTCATTATAATAAAAGATAGAGCCACCATCAGATTGCAAAAAAATTGAAGAATTTATTGGACTAGTTTTACAGTGGGCTCATCTTATAGTGGGGCAAAATTTTCCAAGGGGGACCCATACAACGGAGGCACATTTATTTTGTACGATTTGTATTATTCAGTAAATATGTCCAAAGGAACCTCACAAATATTTCACATGTGAAGGAAGCTAGAAGACGTTCAGTACACACACAAAACTCCCTCCACACACCATTTAAAAAAAAAAAAAAAAAGTATCTCTATAGTCAATTGATGATTATACCCTCAACCCTACACTCACTCCCTCCCAACTCCCATCCACCGCTCCGCCCCTTTTCCCCTTCGCATTTCTTGTCCTCCCGTTCTCCCAACCCCCACTGCTCATTCCCCACCTCCCTTTCCCCCCCCCCCCCCCCCCCCCCCCCCCTCTCTCTCTCTCTCTCTCTCTCGCCATTTGCCCGCCCCTTCCCCACCTTCTCCCTCTCTTTGTTCTATCTCCCACCCTTTCCTTTTATCTCACACTCTCCCTCTCACTCCCTCTCCCTCCACCCACCCTTTCGCCACCTCTTCCTCCCTTTCCCCTCTGTCTTTTTGTTTTCTTTCCCTCTCACTCCCTCTCTCTATTTTGTCTCTTTCCCGCTTCCTCCCTCTCCCTATTTCTCACTCTCTCCCTCTCGCAGGGGAAGGGGAGGGGGGAGGGGCCGCTTGATCTCATAACTGTCGGAGTTCACTGCTGCCGCCTCGTGCACTAGTTGCCATCATCGCTTCCACCTTGCCCTTTGTCAAGGTGGGGAAAGGGCAGAGCGGTGGAGGGGGTGTGGGGAAGGAGACTAGGAGGAGGGGGGATGAAGTTATAATCGCCATTTCACTAAAGGTATAAATTTTCATTTTTTTTTAAATGGCATGCATGGAAAAAAAATATATGTGTGTGTGTGTTTAGAAGCTCTCTTAACTTTATACTAAACATTAAGCCGATTGGACGTTTTTCACCGTGAAATTAAAGACAAATGACCATAACGACTTATTTATTTACATTAACATGCATGCATAGAATATGCATCCCAAGAAATTTATGGTTAATTGAGCTTCGCTAAGTGATTATTAAAGGAGTGAAAAAAAATGTAAATAATGAATTGAGATTTGAAGGATATGAGGTAGCAATATAGATGTCACTTTAAATTTTTTAAGATTTGAATTACAGTAGTGATGGTGGATATTCGTTATCATCTTCCTATGATTCACTTTTCAAATGGGTTATAAAAAAAAATCACTTTTTTAAGGCATGTTTGTGTTGAACACTTATTCTGCATCTGCACCACAAAAAAAAGATTGTTTAAGTTTTTCCTAATATGCAAAAATGCACCACACTAACCATAAAAAATTTGGATATATGGAAAATTGGCATTATAAGGCGAACAACTTTTCTAGAATTGGTTTGCTAGGATATTAAATTTAAGGGGGTGTTTGAAAAGTATATATTTTAAAAGATTTTGCTATATTATATCCTAGCTTAAAATATAATCTCGATATCTAAAAAGTAGCTATTTGAGCATCTTAGAAGATATTTTACAATATCTCACTTTCTTGCAAAAACCTGCATATTGAAATATTCAAATATATGCTGTACAAAACAATTTTGAAGATATATTGAGATGTATATAAATTGCAAAGCACTATAAGTGACATAATAATATAATATGATATAATTTTTGTAACAACCCGAATTTTGATTTTTAATTAGAATTAATCCTAACCCTTGATTTAATCCTGATGGACCTCACATGTAATTGTTATTATTATTATTTTAAGATTTTAAGCTATTTAAAATTTGTATAATTACTTAGTTACTCTGTGGGTCCCATAAGAGTTTGAAAATTTTAAAGATGTGCTTAAAAATTTGAAATTTTATTAAACCTCTTAATTTGTCTTGATCTTATCCTAACTCTGTTTGGAGATGGAGTTACATTCAAATTAAACTTTTTTGGCTAAGACTAGAAATCTTTTGGACTCTTCTCTTACTCTTTTTATATATAGAACCCCTCTCCTCTAGTCTCTCCTATGAATCAAACTTTTCTCTCTTCTCTCCTTTTTTCCAAGGTTTTTCTAGTTAAGGTATGATCCTTTTTTGCCTTTTCTGCTTCAGTTGCAAGTTTTTATAATAAGTAATTTTCATATCTCCCACCTCAGGATGTGCATATTAGTTCTTTTCATCTTGCTAATTTTATGCGAAGGCATTACATGCATTACCATTATCACCCAGCCGTGGTCACCATGATCTGCACCCTCAATCATCATCACCTTAAGCCACTGCATAAGAGCCATACACCTAAGCCACCCAGTCACTGTACTTGGGCCACCATAACCATCGTTTTGGCTAACCTCACCATTCGCATGGCTCATCAGCATGGTTCATCTCTCTCTGTCTGCTATCATACTCAATCTAATTTCTCCGATCGTCTTTCATGGTCCCTTGGAACCCATGCAACCCAGACCACCATTGCCAGCCCGCCGAGCCCGGCCTGACCCATCAACCATCAGGCCTTGGACTCTTTCACTTTCTTTCTTCTTCTCTTTTTCCTCTGCCGTTTTTCTTCCTTTACTTCTTCTCCAGTTTGTTTTCTGCAACCAGTTTTCCTTCTTCTTCATCGTCTTCCTCGTTTCTCTCAGTTTGCTATGATGGATCCGGATGAGGAGACTCCGTCACATGGCCGGAGATCTATGTGCGTTCCGGTGATGGGAAGCTCTGTAGATCTCTTCGCCTCTTATCTTTCCTACGGGAATGGAGAGAATAATGATCGTACCAAACCCTAGGGCTCCCTTATTCTTATATAGACAAGTCCCGAAGAGTCACACTTACTAGAGACATCTTCCACCAGAAGCCCACATCCACTGATCCTATTGGGAGTCTTATTATGGGGTCCAGATCAAGTCTTACACTAAAGTGGGATTGCATCTCTGTTGGCATCTGCCTTGCTTGATCTGACGTGGGACCCGTGGCATACGGGCCACACGATTTCCTACAATCTCCCACTTGGCACGAATGCCATGTACATCAAATATTTCTTAGTCCCATACGCATCACATGCCTTGCAAAAACCTCTGCAGGCAAAGCCTTGGTGAGAGCATCAGCCATCAATTCTTCTGAAGGCACATAGAAAAGTTCTATATAATTCTTTTCAGCCTTCTCTCTAACAAAGTGATATTTTATTTCAACATGTTTTGATCGGCTGTTAATCCTTTGCTCATTCACCATAGAAATGGCCGACGTACTGTCTATGCTCATTGGGACAGGCTCCTTCCCATTTATTACCTCCAAATCACACAGGAAGTATTTTAAGCAAAGAGCCTCCTGGACTGCTGTACTGCAAGCTATACACTCTGCTTCGGCTGTTGACATAGCCGTGGAGGTCTATTTCTTGCTACCCCAAGAAATTGCACCTCCTCCAAGGGTAAACACATAGCTGGTTGTTGACTTTCTCTGGTCTAAATCACCGGCCCAATCAGCATCTGAGTAGCCGCGCAGTTCCAGGACTTCACCTTGATAACATAGGCGAAGATTCACTGTTCCTTTGATGTACCGCAGAATCCTCTTAACTGCATACCAATGTGGTAATCCTGGGTTACTTAAGAATCTGCTTACGAGACCCATGGCGAATGCAAGATCTGGTCTCGTACACAGCATCGCATACATGATGCTGCCCACAATTTGAGCATAAGGTTTTGATCTCATCATTTCCCTATCCTGCTCATTTGTGGGTCCTTGATCGCTTGACAATTTTGTGCTCCTGCAGATGGGAGTATCAATTGGTTTACAGTTAGCCATATCAAACCTTTTCAACACATCTTCCAAATAGGATCTCTGTGATAAAGTCAATATCCTATTCGGACGATCACGGGTTATTTCAATGCCAAGGACATACTCTGCCTCACCCATGTCTTTCATCTCGAATCTTGACTTTAACCATTGTTTGATTTCATTTATGGCTTCCAATTTATTACTGGCGATCAAAATGTCATCCACATATAATGACAAATATAAATAACTACTCCCACTGCGTTTAATATAGAAACATGTGTCTGCACTATTAGGGACAAATCCTATTTCACATATGGCCTGATGAAATTTTCTATACCATTGTCTTGAGGCCTGTTTTAATCCATATAATGCCCTATTAAATTTGTACACTTTGTCCTCATGACCTTGTACCACAAAACCCTTGGGTTGTTTCATATAAATTTCTTCTTCTAATTCGCCATTCAAGAATGCTGTTTTTACATCCATCTGGTGCAATTCAAGGTCACGACATGCTACCAATACTACTAAGGTTCGTATGGATTGGAATTTTACAACTGGAGAAAATGTCTCCTCGTAATCTATTCCTTTCACTTGTGTGAATCCCTTAGCTACTAACCGTGCTTTATATTTATCCAAGGATCCATCCTTTTTAAATTTCTTTCAAAGAACCCATTTACATCCAATGGCTTTCCGATCTTTAGGTAGATCTACCAATTGCCATACTTGGTTCTTTTTAATTGATTCCATCTCCTCTCTCATAGTTTCTAGCCAACACTGCGCATCCTGCGCTTTGACCGCTTGAGAGTAGGAGGTTGGATCCAAATCTTGCACGGTTTCTAATAAACTGCAATAATCATCTAGATATACCGGTTGTTTCCTCGCCCGAATCGGTCTGTCAACTGGCTCATTGGGTTGTTCAATCACCTCAAGTGGACCCTGGCCAGGAATTCTAGGTCCAACGTCCTCTTCGTCGGAACCCCCACTTGCTTGAACTCCCTTGCCCATAGAGATTTCATATAATTCCACACTCTGTGGTCTTACTCTAGGACTGACTGTCGGATCCTCAAGGAAAAACACATCTCGGCATTCCATGATTATCCTATTATCATGATCATACACACGATATCCTTTAGAATGTAATGGGTAGCCAACGAAAGAACAATTTTTCTTCGTTTCTACTTGCAGTTTATGCCTTTCCTGTGGTGGTAGCAGGACGTGTACAGGGCAGCCCCAAACTCTCACATGTTCTAATTTTGGTTTGGTACCAGTCCATAACTCATATGGGGTCTTGGGCACACTCTTAGAGGGTACTCTGTTTAAAATATATTGTGCAGTATTTAATGCTTCTCCCCACAAATACAGCGAAAGACTCGCATGGCTGATCATTGACCTTACCATATCCATTAAGGTCCTATTCCTCCTCTCGGCCATGCCATTTTGCTGTGGGGTATATGGGATTGAATATTAATGAATGATTCCCTCACGTGCACAATATTCTTTAAACAGGTCGGAAGTGTATTCACCCCCTCTATCAGACCTAATCCTCTTTATTTTCCTGCCCTTTTGATTTTGGACCTTAGCAGCATATGTTTGGAATATTTTTAATGCCTCATGTTTATGTTTAATGAGATACACATACCCATATCTGCTGTAATCATCAATGAATGTAATGAAATAGTCCTCTCCGGTTCTATTGTGTACATTCAATGGTCCACATATATCTGAATGAATTATGGTCAATATTTCAGAACTTCGAGTTCCTTTTGGAAATGGTTTCTTGACCATCTTCCCACTTATGCATGGTTCACATATATGATACTCAATTTTACCTAGGTCTGGTAAAAGTCCATCTTTAACTATTCTACTGATTCTGTTTTTATTAATGTGGCCCAATTTCAAATGCCATAACATTGCCAAACCATTCAGGCATACATTCACACACACAAAATAATCAGAAGTGGACTTTATTTCATTATGAAGAATATCCAGCAAATACAAGTTTTCAGAAAGAAAACCATGGACTAAAACTTTACCGCGCATTCCAATAGTAACCCCATTATCTTTGAATCTAATTTCAAATCCATTCCTTGCCAACTGGCTCACAGAGGTGATGTTCCTCCTCATTGCGGGAGCAAAGAAGACATCGGAGAGATAAAAGGATTTGCCGGTTGGTAAGGGAATTTTAACTTTCCCTATCCCCAACACATCACAGAATGTTTCATTCCCCATGTATATATTTTGTTCTCCGGGTTTCATCTCTTTGAATTCGATAAATACAGCCTTGGTCCTTGATATGTGTCTGATGGCTCCAGAGTCAATCCACCAATTCTTGTCATTGGTGTCCACCATCATGGACTCAGTGACCATCTCAACATAATCTCTGTGTTCTTTGGTCACTTTACCTTGCTGGCTATTCTCACCCTTTTTCTTTCTGCATTGAGAACTAAAGTGTCCAGGCTTCCCACAATTAAAGCAAACACCATTTTTAGGCCCTTTCCGTTTTGGATTGCCTTGAAATTTCTTTTTATTTTTCACATTGGCGGTTAACGCACCGCTATAACTCTTAGTTTTAGCAACCATAGCAGAATTTGTAGGTGTTATACCACGGGCAGCCTGCCTTTGTCCTTCAGCAAGTAATTTTGCTTCAACCTCACTAAGGGTTATACCCTTTTGAAGGCTAAGGGTTTGAGATACATTCTCCCACGAAGGTGGAAGACTCATCAGCAAGTACATGATCTGAAAATCTTCGTCCATTTCTTTTCCCAAGGCTGCAAGGTTACTATGTCGGACCGACATCTTATCAATGTGATCCCTTATAGATGACCCCTCTGGCATCTTTTAATTGACATATGCGCTAAATGCCTCCATCAAATGTGATTTGGAGGTTTCATCATATTTGTCCATGGCATAGTCCCAGATTTCTTTTGCTGTGGTGAAGTGCTCAAACTGTTTCACCAACTCACTGGATATGAATCCGATCAATAAATGCCTTGCTGATTTGTTATCAAAGACCCATTGCTCATGTAATTCATGGTCCTCCTTAGAGGCATCATCAGTGGGCTTAGGGACCGGATCGGATTCAATCACATAAGTTAATCCGTCAAAATGCAGTAACGCTTCCATCCGACGCTTCCACACGGCTAAGTTATTGCCGTTAAAAATATCAGCCTTTGCAAGATCATGCAGGGCTGATTTGGAAGACATGATTTCTATTTATTTTTAATTAAAGGATTGGTTAGATACCACTGACCGTATGAGGAGAAAATACCACCCTTTTATTTGAATCACTGGATCGTCTTCTTTTAATGCCAATGGGTAGATCTGCTCGCAAGGATTCCGTAGAAGCAAACGGATCGTCGATCTGACTCCGGACGATCAAGATATCGCAGAAACAATTTCAGCCACAAATCTGGTCAAACCTACCTGTTGACCGATGCTGACATCACTGCTGACGTCACTGCACTGTCTGCTGGGCTTCTGGAGCAGACCCGGGTCGGGTTCACCTGACCCGGAACTAAACTGCAATATGCGCTGGGCTGGACCTTCTGATAACGGGTCGGGTAGGACCTAACCTGGCCCAGAACCAAACTGGCTCTGAACTGCTGGGCCAGATGCAAATGGGTCGGGTCGAACCTGACCTGACCCAGCCCGAATGCCTTTTCTTCTTCCTCTCTCCTCTGTTCTGCTGTCTGTAAGGGATCATCCTTAAGCCCTAATCTCTTTGCATTAATTATGGATGAGTTAACTGTGCATATTCAAGAAGAAGTACCATGGTGTATGTTGTTCGCAGATGATATAGTATTGGTGGATGAATCAAGAGAGGGTGTAAATGCAAAGCTTGAGAGATGGCGGAGGGCATTAGAATCTAGAGGCTTTAAAATAAGTCGTACAAAGACAGAATATATGGATTGCAATTTCAGTGGACATATACAAAGTGTTGAAACCACTGTCAAAATTGAAACCCATGAGATACCATGTAAAGATTCTTTTCGGTACCTAGGCTCGATGATTAGTAAGGATGGGGAGATTGACGAAGATGTGGAGCATAGGATAAGAGCTGGATGGCTGAAGTGGAGACTAGCTTCGGGAGTATTTTGTGATAGACAACTGCCAACAAAATTGAAGGAAAAATTTTACAGGACAGTGGTTAGACTAGCTATGACATATGGAGCAGAATGTTGGCAAATTAAGAAGACACATATTCATAAGATGGATGTAGCGGAAATGAGAATGCTTAGGTGGATGCGTGGTAAAACTAGAAAAGATAAAATTAGAAATGAGCGCTTTCGAGAATATTTAAGGGTAGCACCAATAGGAGATAAGATTAGAGAAACTCGTTTAAGATGGTTTGAGCATGTTGAGCGTAGGCCAGTAATGGCACCGGTGAGAAAAAGTTTGGATATACAGGTGGAGGGTCCATCAAGAGGTAGGGGTAGGCCGAAGAAAACATGGATGGAAGTCATTAATTCAGATTTAAAGAAGTTGCACTTATCGAAAGATTTAGCTCAAAATAGAACGGAATGGAGAAATAGAATTCATGTAGCCGACCCCAACATGGTTGGGATAAGGCTTTGATGATGATGATGATGATTAAGAAAAGTGAAAAGTATCCTACAATTCACAATTCGATTCGCAATTCGATTCGATTTAACCTCTTAAGCAATTCATTATTTGACAACTATGCTGTTTAGGCTTGTAAGTTGAGACGCAAAACATTATCTGTTTTCCTATTTGTTATCATTCCCTTGTGGTGACTTGATCCAAGTTACCAGAAATACTAAATCACATTATGTACCACATATAACCTGTATAGGGGTCATCCAGACATTCCACATTGCGAGCAGTTTTACGTGCAAGCAAAACCAAAAAAGACTGTACTGGTCATCCAACTTCTTCTAGTTTTTATGAACTTCTCCTGTGACGCAGAAATATTAAAAATCTTTTCATGGTGCTTTAATCTTGACAAAGACTCCATCCTCACCAAATCCTTACCCCCTCAATTTATGGTTGGAGCAAATAGTTTCTACGCAAATTCCAAACCTAATTAAAACCTCACATGATTGCACGCATACCATAGTGTGGGAAGTTTCAAATTTTCATACCCAATTGGTGATCTGATGCTGCCCTCCTCTATCTTTCCAAGGACTGTCATGCGGTGGTGAATCAACATGTGGTTGTGGAAAACGACCACTTCTGTTCAAATATTATTTACTAAGAGATTTATTATTTCGATGAAGGAAAGAAATTTCCTAATGTAGCTGATTAACTGTTCATTTTGATCATAGTATAACTCATACACGATTCCTAGTCTTCAATGTTGTTGATACAGATATAAACCTTGTCTAAAATTTTTCATCCATAGAATTGACAGCCATGTCATAACTGAAGGCTATGAGACTGCTTTTTTTGTATTTCACTTCATTGGGGTCTGACATAACACTCATCTGTTGTTTCCAAGTTTTCTGTGCACCTGATAAACTTCACAACAGTCTTGAACCATTGGATGTCATTATCTTCCTTCAACTTAACCATTCCTGTATGATTCTTGGATTCTTAGAAATATGTACTTCAGCATTTGTCACTTGGCAAGTGAAACTTGGAAGAGGATGCATGGATGATAATAGGAAAACAGTCTTATCAAATTAACAGTATCTAAGACATTAACTGTATGTCAAAAGCAGCCCAATAGAAACCATCAGAATAGAACTCATCAGCAACTTATCCTACTTGAAGTCATGCAAAGCCATTTACCAAATACAATAAACATGACAACGAGCATGTTAGATCAGTTCCAACTGATTCTTCAGATTAAACTCTTCAGTCTAACAAAGTGAATGGCAAAAATTATACGTCCAGGCATCCATCCACTCATTCCCTGACTAAACCTTAGAAGATATCTGCAGATCGGCAGATTTGATAGAGTTTTCCCCATGAAAAGTGGTCAAGGAGATAAACTTTCAAAAGAAAACTCTAGAAAAACCCACCAGATTCCTTAAATCCAAGTAGATTTCTTGTTGGCTTTGTTAATTGAAAACTGCTTCAACAGCCTGTGGCATAGTGTAAGGTGGTCATTATTGCCACCATGGTTCAAAACAGCGGCCACTACATAGCGTAGTAGCTACATAATCGGCCATAGCGGTTGAGGCCACTATGCTATTTTGAAAATAGCGGCGCTACAGTCTATAACCTAGTAGAGCCAAGGAGTATTAATTTTAAACATTATTTTTCCTATTTCTTCTCTAAATAGCCTTTCCTAAAGTTGTCTATGCCCTTTTATGGTTTCAAATCACTAAAAAAACAAAATATTGGCTGTTATGCAAGATTCAAATTCTTTTGACCATCTAAAAAATTCACACTACTGTACCACTACGTATAGCCACGACCGCTACGTTTCTCCCGCTACATAGTACTTTGGCCATTGGCCACTACGGCCACTGTAATTGCTATTTTCATTCTTGATTGCAACCTTGAGGTTGTAGGTTCAAGTCCTGTTACAATTAAAAAAAAAAAAACAAAAAACAAAAAAAAGAGGAGGAAGAAGAAGAAAGAAAGAAGGTTTAATTGAAGCCAGCTCCCTCTTAGTTGTGAACTAGGTTTCATTTAGGATTGCTAGTGTCTTCAATCTTGTTGAAGAGATGTAGTGCTCAAATTCAAAAGGCCCAGTGAGAAATATCTACAGTGCCTTAAAGATATCACACCATTTATATAACAATACTGCAACTATTTACAGCCTATAATTATCTCTAATCAGCCCTTAATCAATGTCAGGTTCAATCCACCATGCAATTTATTATCTACGGGTTAATCTACCACAGAAGCTTTTCTTCTTGAGCAGTCTCTTCCAAGCAGGTGTACCACATTTTTCTTCTTTACTAAAACATCTGCATCTTTCACAATGTGCTGCAAAAAAAAAAAAAAAAAAAAAAATGAGATTAGAAAGTTTTGTGGAGGAATTGCTTCTATTTACAGCTGATGGTGTTCACAACATCGATGTGAAAGGAGTGGGCTTGGGGGAATATTTTTTGATGATCTTAATGACTATGATCAAGAGATGCTTCTGGCCTTCTCTACTGGTAATGCTCATCTGTTTCCCTTTTTTTTCTTTTCCTGTTTGATTTATTTGACCTACTAATGAAATTTAGTCATGCATGGGATTTTCAGGAAGTTCTTGAAGGTTGTATCAAACATTTTGTTGTAAACTACAAGCGAGTTTATCCCAAAGAGAACAGAGAGAGACAACAGATTTTAGGATGCATTTCATGCATTGATGGACAGATCTAGGAAGAAACATGCTGATGCAGTACATAAGTTTTACTGAATTACTGATTTGGCAAACTTAAAATTAATAAAAATGGGTAATGAATGCCCAATGGCGATATGTTATAATCGTTTCCTAGGGATTGTACTAAGCTTCTATCTGATGTCGTTCCTCTATAAAGAAATCAGGATGGTTTTGGTCTTTGTAATCCCAACTGGAGATTTGCGATGTTTAGTAGAATTTAACTGTAAGCTGTTTCTGTTTTTTAATTTTCTGTAAAGTTACACCATTTAGTGAATGGTGTTACATGAACAATTCAAATTTACCATTTAATAATAATAATAATAATAATAATAATAATAAAAGAACGCTTCAAATGTATTTTCTTGTTTGCTGAAACTTCTCCCAATGCTGAAACTGCAGAGTGTATGAAGTCTGTCATTCCAGCCTACATTCCCATTATAGAACGACGTAAAGACATGCCATTGACTAAACAACATAAGGATTGGCAACAATTGCGAAGGGGACACTATGTAGAATTCAACTTGGTATTTATTAAGGACCCTTGCGGATCTTACAGGTTTTATAATTTATAAGGTGATCATTAGCGTGGACTGATTTTATTTTTCCTCTCTCTCTCTCTAAGGTCTATGATCCTGGTACAACATTAAGACTGGAGGCCGAATTGAGAGTGAGTACTCTTGTTTCTCTTCCACTGACTGCTCAATGGGAATATGATCATGTAAGCTTTAGCTCAACTTAGCAACTTATTTGGATGTATGTTTCATATGATTTGTGGCCTATGGGCCTTCTTTCATTGAGCCATTACTTAATTGTTTAGGCATCATATTGGATGCATGACCCCATTTTTCTCCCACAAAATTGCACTTGATTACCCCCATGGTTAACCCAGCTTGTTGATGCAGGCCATAATAATGGGCCCCGTTTGAAAGTCTACACCCGCTGGCGCAACGCACAGTAGACTTGTAGTAGACTATATTAATAGTAGTTGCTTTAGTTGTTTTATTAAAATTTGGCAAGTCCAGTTGTATTTGATTTAGGACTTCTTATTTGTTTAGAATTAGTTGTTTCCTTTCTTAGATGATGTTTTAGTTATAAGTAAGGATGTAATCTCTTCAAGAGAGATAAACTTTCATATTGAATAAAGCTTTGGAATTGGTTCTCAGTTGAGAGAGTTTAATTGTCTTTGGTGAGGCACCTAGACAATTTATTCCTAAGCCTTTTGGCTTGGAGATTAGCTCGTTGGCTAATCTTCTTCTCCTGCGCTGCTTCAATTGGTATCAGAGACGAAGATCCAATCTCGGACCGCCGTCTGATCGCCGATTTGAGGTAACATATCTCTCCTAGTCATCATCCCTCATCGTTAGTCCTCTTCATCTCCCTTACAGCAGAACCCCACCCCAAACCATACCCTCCACAGTCCCCAATTCACGGTCACCCTCTAAATCCCACCACAAAAACCCATCTAGACTTCTGTCAACCCCTTTTTCACCGTTGCCGACCCTAAACATCATTGCCGATCTCTCCCCAACTCTTCTCGACCTACCACCACACCACCGACCCCACTCCCGAGACCCTGAGACCCCTCGCATCTCCTACTCCCTCCACCAGAACCCTAATCACCCTTCCGAACCTAGATCTCCAATGCCAACCCAATCCCTCACCCACTGCACACCCTAAACCCTACGTTAAGCCCAACCCCTTCATGGAACCCCTTTCCGAGACTTCTCCTCACCGCCAGCAAACATCCCCAAATCCTCACCGAACCCCATCTACCCTTCATCCTCATCATCTTGATTCCACCCCTACTCACATCCGCATTCCACATCCCTTCCCCACTCCATTGAAACCCTCACCGTAACCAAGCCGGATTCATTCCCCTTCCCGGCGCCGACCCGTTCCATTACCGACCCGATCCAACCCCGCAGCACCCCGGAAAACCACCACCGACCCCAACTGAACTGACATCCATCCCGAAACCCCAACCGAACTGTCATCCATCCCCAAACCCAGAGAAAAGAAAAAGAGCGAGAGAGAGAAGACAGACGCGAAAGATAGAGAACAGCGACGAAGGCGAAAGACAGAGAACAGCGACGAAGAGACCAAGACATCGCCTGTTGGAGTTTTCTCTCACCATCATCGGCTGGAACCCACCGCCTGCTGGAGTTTTCTCTCGCTATTGCTGGCTGGACCCACCATCGCCATCGCCTGCTGGATCTTTCTCTCGCCATCGCCGGCTAGAACCCACCATCGCCATCGCCTGCTGGAGTTCTCTCTCACCATCGTCGGCTGGAATCCACCGTCGTCGAGAAGCTGAGCCCCTTCCTTCCTCTCTTTCCTTTTCGTTTCTGCAGCAGACCCCTTTTTATCTATCTTCTCATTACTATAGCAAGAGGAAAGTTGAGCAGTTGGGCCGATAGCAGTTTGGGCCAAAACTGCTGACCCGACACCCACCCCAGTCCAACCCACTTTTGATTCAGTCCAGGTCTGACCTGACCTAGACCTGATAGGCCTGACCTGACTCAGCCCAGGCCCACAGCAACAAAAAAAAAAGTCTTTTGTTTCCTTTGCTTTCTATAAGCAATGTCAACCCGCAGCGGTCATTCATATCGGGGCAGATTTTCTAATCATCAACGTGATGCCATGTTAATAGAATTAACTGAACGAGTATATGCGTTGGAAGAACTGTCCCGCGGGTCACAGAGGCCTCTTGCTGCCGATGCATCATCTAGCGCTGGAAATCAACAAAATTCGGGCCGACAAGTAGAAACAGGCCCGCAAGAGCCTATTCATGATTTTATTCAGCATCTTCTTACTGAAAAAGACCCTGCAGATGCACCTGCTATACCAAAAACTGATGATATCACAAAGCGAGTCAAAATTGATATATCTGATTTCTTTGGCCGACTCAATCCAAAGGCCTTTATTGACTGGCTCAATTCTCTCGAAGATTATTTCTCTTGGTATCATATGGATGATGCACAGCGTGTTGCTTTTGTCAAAGTCAAACTTAAGGGGTCAGCGCGTCTTTGGTGGCACAGCGTTGAGCACAATAATCTTGTCATGGGACGCCCTGCTATTACCAAGTGGGATGATATACGTGAAAAGCTTGAAGATAAATACTTGCCCTCCAATTATTTAAGTCTCCTTCAGCAAGAATATTTTGTTTTCAAGCAAGGCACATTATCACTGGATGAGTACACAGAGAAGTTCAATGATTATGTTATCCGGTGTAAAATTCAAGATGATGATTTCACGCTAGTCAACCGGTACAGAACAGGTTTGCGAGATGAAATAAGACGTGAAGTCCTTATGCATGATTTTGAAACTGTTGATGATATTTATAACAAGGCAAAACGGGTTGAGCTAGAATTGCGGTCCTCCACTTTGAGACGATTTGGTTCTCAAGTCGGGGAGTCAACGACTCGTCGAGCCCCGGCCTTTCAGAATAATAAAGGTTATCCACCCAATCAAAATAATTCTCAATATAACCGTACTCCACCAGGGGGTTATCGTCCACCTCCAAAACCGCAGCACAATTACCCCAATGGTTTCACAAGAAGATATGTCCACATTAATTGACGTGCACCATATTGATTTCATCTTCAGAGATCAACTAATGTCAATCAATAATTATGCTATCTTATTACAGAGTCTACTATTAAAGCATATAATGGTCAGATCACACTGTCAATATACATGCAACGATCAAAAGACGCATCGCCTCCAACCTACTCCTGAGTGGAATAGAAGATTCGATCCTGCTTTCAAGGCATATTATCAACCTGATGCTCAATCCGCAACACAGAAGTTTGTTCGAATGATTTTCGACTGAGGTGGACATTTATAGAACTCGAGGACGAGTTCTCTTTCAAGCGGGGGAGAGCTGATGCAGGCCATAATAATGGGCCCCGTTTGAAAGTCTACACCCGCAGGCCCAAAGCACAGTAGACTTATAGTAGACTATATTAATAGTAGTTATTTTAGTTTTTTTATTAAAATTTGGCAAGTCCAGTTGTATTTGATTTAGGACTTCTTATTTGTTTAGAATTAGTTGTTTCCTTTCTTAGATGATGTTTTAGTTATAAATAAGGATGTAATCTCTTCAAGAGAGATAGACTTTCATATTGAATAAAGCTTTGGAATTGGTTCTCAGTTGAGAGAGTTTATTTGTCTTTGGTGAGGCACCTAGACAATTTATCCCTAAGCCTTTTGGCTTGGAAATTAGCCCGTTGGCTAATTTTCTTCCCCTGCGCTGCTTCACTTGTCTAGATCATGTTCTTTTGGGTATACCTGGTTCATGGTACTTCAGCCGAGTTTGTTTACTTCTCATCATCGTGTTGAGACTTGAGAAGAGGAAGAACCATTTTCTACTTCATTTTATAATGAATAAGATGATGCTAATGATAAACCTTATTTCCACATTAATAATTAAAATATAATTATAAATAGCTCTTTTACTTGCCTGTTCGACTCACCAACTCTTAAAATTAATGAAATCCATTTAATGACCAAGTCCTGGTCCAAGCCCTGGTTTCTAAAACTATTGGTGTCTCCACAGGGAAGTGAGTCAAGGGACCATATGCTAAGGGGAAAAGAAACTATCCAATAAGTGCCCTGCTAATGTTCATGACTCAAGAACACTGAAAAGAGCAACCTCTTGTATGGCTGAGATTTTCTGATGTGATTTGTCGTGGAAGCATGGTCATGACATTGAGTAACCACCGGCATTGAGTAACCACCTATACATTGGTCTCAGCTTTTCCCTTTTATTTTTTGAAAAAAAAATAAATTCTTTGAAAATATGTAGACACTTAAGAGAATACAAGTTTTCATTCTTACGTTTGTAGGGTGTAGATATACCAATAGATATATAGGGAGCTTTAGTAGAGATTTAGTTCACAGTTCACTAACTGAATTCTGCAGTTCTCTCAGCAGCAAGAAACTATTATGATCTTACTGACAAAAACGGTTATACAGTAAAACTATAAGCATGATCCATTCAAGGATTGTGGGAATGTGGAGCCCTCTTTTAGATATCATGTGATTAGGGAATTTTTGGTTTGCAGTACTTCACATAGGAACTGGATAGCTGAAGTGGAGACTAGCTTCTAGAGTGTTTTGTGACAGATGAATGCCAATGAAATTGAATAGCAAATTTTATAGGACAGTGGTTAGACCAGTTATGACATATGGAGCAGAATGTTGGCCAGTTAAAAAGACGCATATTCATAAGATAGATGTAGTGGAAATGAGAATGCTTAGGTGGATGTGTGGTAAAACTAGGAAAGATAAAATTAGAAAAAAGTGCTTTCGAGAGCATTTAGGGGTAGCACCAATAGGGAATAAGATTAGAGAAACCCATTTAAGATGGTTTGGGTATGTTGAGCGTAGGTTGATAATGGCACCGGTGAGAAAAGTTTGGCTAAATAGGTGGATGACCATCAAGAGGTAAGGGTAGGCTGAAGAAAATATTGATGGAGGTCATTGATTCAAATTTGAAGAAGTTTAACTTATCGAAGGATTTAGCTCAAAATAGAACGGAATGGAGAAACATAATTCATGTAGCCGACCCCAACATGGTTGGGATAAGGCTTTGATGATGACGATAATGATGATGAGTACTTTATATAGTAACTTATGGCCAAATGAGCTCTCCACTGAAGGATTAGTAAATAGGTGTGATTGATATTGAGGTGATAGAGCTCTACTAAAGGATTATTAAAGAGTTTGAGGTGTGAATGGTATGAGGTTAGGGATGAATGACATGAGGTAGCGGTGTTTGAGGACAAGAGTTTCTCATCCCACTTACTAGGGTTTGATCCTTGGCTTCCTGCATGTGCATGCTTTTTTTGTCTTAACGCAGGAGCAGTCTCATGGTCTCAACCCCCTTGGTTGGGTAAAAAGACAAAAACAAAGATAACAATGTAGATGGGACCTTGACTTTCCCGGGTTTAAATTACTACGATAATGGCTGGTATTCATTTTCTCTCTTTCCTTGATTCAATTTCTATTAAAGGTAGTTTATTTGATAGTTTCTGGATATTCAGTTTTAATATTCCTTTCTAACTACTTATGGCATGAATTGCTATGTATTCTAACAGGCAATTAGTTGAAAATCATACATTTTACAAACTAAGAAATTATTAGATTTTAGCATTTTATTTTATCCGGTTCAAACTAAGGTGTTGTAATGCTTTGCAGAAACGGGAAGAAGGCAGTGAAGAGTGGATACTTCTGGATGCATGCATCAATCCTAGAGAATGGGTTTGACATTGGTCCAATGATTTGTTTGTGTTATTTGATTTTGGGTTTGTTGTTTTCCTTTTCTCCCTTTGGCTTAGAGTAGAATTCTACCTCTTATTGTACCTGCGAGAAGCCCGCTTTTTATGGAAATAATATCTGAATAGTAGTTTATTGTCACGATCGTTGGTATATTTATGACTTGGGTTTGTAATTGTAGAATGTGATTTAAAAGGTTTTCCTATTTAAGAATATTTTTGGTGGGCATTGCTTCACTACCACCGTTATTGTTGTAATTGTTCCACCGTCATCGCTGTAATTGTTTTGTGGGTTGCCTGGATCCTGAAACACCATGGCTCCGCCCCGATAAAAACAATTTTTGTTGTCCTATCTTTGGAAAAAATTTAAAATTTCTCCAATTTATTTCATTGTGCCTGGCTTATCTAAAAATCTGGGTCTGAGTTGGGTTCAAGTTTAAAGCCAGTGTGTGCAAAGGAAAGGACAGAAATACAATATCCCTACTCTTTTGCTTAAAAATTAAGTTCCAATAGAGGATTGGACCCAACAATATTAAATTCGAGAGAGATAGATGTAGGCATGTCAATTTGGCCCTGAGACACAGGGTTTCCCGGCCCTCAAAAAGCTCTTAAAAGGAGGGCTTTTGTTTCCAAGAAAAGCCCTAGGGCTGGCCTTGGCCGAATTTTTGCAAGCCTTGAAATTTGAGGGCTGGCCTTGGCCAGTGCTAGCCCGGTTCGGCCTTGGCCCTGCCCCTTTGACTTTTCTTTATTTTGTATTATACTTATATTTATACATATGTAGATATATACAATAAAATGGGAGATATCAAGGCAATTTTATACCACCAATACCTATTACCAAATGCCCTAAAAACTCATACACACCTTTAGTTCATGTCAAGTCTATTTAATTATTTGACTGCAAAAGAAATAAGTGTCACATGGTTGCTACTAATCCCTTCTAGTTTTATTTCTTTTTATGTAGGTTTTTTATGTCATTTTTATACATTATTGCCAATGCAAAAGAGGTATAGTATTCTTGTTAATAAGGATACACTTTTTCCCTCTAAAGTGGATTGGGATACAAACTCCTCTGAAGTGAATTGGGATACACACTAATTTATATGGGTAGTTTGCATTTATATGTCACTTCAATGATATGGTGTGATCTAAATATCATTTTATTTAGTTAATTATAACTCAGAATTTAAAGTTTGAAGTAATAATAATTAAGTGCATTTATTTTAGTGACTGAAATTCAACAATGCTTAATAGTTAGATTAGTGTAAAATTAGAAATAATTTCAATTCACAAAAGGTAGTTAAATGTCAATGTTTTAAAACATCTCAAAAAATAAGACTATTAAAATGATTTGGTATGTGAAAATTATTATGAAAATTGTGAAATAAACTCTTCAACCATTTTTTAACCAAAAAAAAAACATATACGTCTAGAATTCAAGTCACAAAGTACATATACCTTTGTTTGATAAAAGAAAAATTTTAGAGGCAGACTCTATTTTCCAAATATTTTATTCATAGTTCATTTGCAATCGAGGCTCAACAAAAAGACCCAATCAACGCTCAAGAAGTTAGTGGCATTGTTAAAATAATAAATAATGGTTTTCTTGTTTTAAGGCCATGAGCCCTGCCCTGGCCCTCAAGGGTAAGGTAAAGGCCTAGGTAGTGTAGGGCCTCTAAGGGCTCTGCCTCACTTACGCCCGGCTATGCATATATTGAGGGTAGGGTTAGGACAATTACGGGCTCGGCCCTTTGATAGCCCTAGATAGATGGCAATGTAGGATTTAAAATTACATTTTCTTTCTATTCATTTGTGGGCGCCACTACCTCACTCTATTTCCTTTGTCCTATAGATATTCCAGAGAGTAGAATGTAGAAAGAGAGAGATAGGATGTTTGAAATTGTTCATGTTAGAGAGAGAGAGAGAGAGAGAGAGAGAGAGCTTTGGAGGAGGGTCGAGGATGAGGCAGCGAGAGAGAGAGAGTGTGAGTGTGTGTATGCATATCTACAAGGTGCTCGGAAAACAATATATATAGCAAAAAATAAAAAAAACCTAAAAAATCCATATCTAAAATAACCATAGCACAAAAATCCACGGAAACTGATTTCTGATGAGAGGCCCTACGAACTCGAAATCACTTCCAGCACACAAAAATGAAGGTGGATGGGCAATTTTAGTACAAAACAACCATGCTATTGTTTTCCTATTGTAGCAGCCAAATTCCTAGTCAGCTTGAAGAGACTCCTATAACTTGCGGCAAGAATCCTTTCCAAAACCCAAGTCAGCGCCAGCATTCTCCTCTTGTTTGGTCAGCACCACAGCTTTCTATCCGTGAATCAATTCCTGACTCCTCTCTTCTGCCTCCGACTCACACTTAGACATTGATTTTGTATGGGCCATGTGTCAAGATCTTTGTGGCCGGAACTTCAATCATGGGCCAGGACTTCAGGGCCACGTGTGGAGACGTTTCTGGCCAGAACTTTCACGTTCTACATGACTATGGTTCCTCGCGACCAACTTTAATTTCTTTGGTCTTTGTAGATATCTATACTGTTAACATACTTCTGCAATGTCAATGCATCCACCAATATTTTTAAGAGGAAGGTTTAATTTAATTTTAAGAAATTATCCCAGGTCCCGAATACCCCGTGAAGTCCACTTCAAATTAGTCATCACCAATAAAATTGATGTACACCATTGGATTAATTTTCCATAAAGAATGTGATTATGCACTTGTATGGTATCTTGATTAAGTTGTGTGTAAAAAAAAAAAAGTTATGTTTTTTTTTTTTTTGAAGAGAGTGGCATGTGTTTTGAGCGATTAGGATAGAAATAAAAGGTGGGGTCAGCAGATTAAAATCATATTGTGGTTAGCACCAACAATCATTATACTATCATTGTCTATAAGATCCTTTTTTTTTTTAGTTTCTTATAATGATAGTATAATTAAAAGTATATTCCAATATACAGAATGATGAAATTGCTCGAAAAGATTTTTGATTTTGAGTAGAGTAATCATATTTGTTCTCTTAATTTCTATTCTTCATATTCACAAAGTTCAATTAACCATTACCATAAAGTCGAGGAAAAATAGAACTCATAACATGAAGAGAATACACCAAATGCTTACTCAAGCAATGTTGGGAAGGAATTATGTAGACAACCATTTATATTTTGTAACATACACGAAGGACCACCTTCTTTTTCTTCTTTTATGAATAATCACCTCTTTTAATTTGAAAATCTTAATCACCAAAAAGGTCAATCTTCAAGGAATGAGATCCATTTCACATTGTAATGAAAGAATGAAAACGTGGACATATATATAAGATGGTTTGGATTAAATCTTATGGGTGTTAAGAGGAAAAGAACATTAAACTTATGGTTATGGTCCTTTTTTTTTCTCTTAAAGATTATTGGATGTGATTTTAGTCTCTCTCTCTCTCTCTCTCTCCCCTTTTCTTTTTTCAAGGGTTAATAAGTGTGGTTCTTTCTCTAAAATAGGACTTTTTTTAGGTTAACAATGTCCCTCAAAGATACCATATGAGGCCTCACACCCACAGCCCCACAATATGTCTCACCACTCATAATTTAACACTCATCAAAGACATATCCACTATTAAATTAATCTTAAAAAATGCATCTAAAAACACCCTTAAGCCTTAGATCTCTTAAATTGAGGAAAATTTTCAGAAAGGGCCCTAAATTTTTTAACTTATGTTAAAAAAAGGACATAAAGTTTAATAGTTTTCAAATCAGAGCCTAAATTTTCCTCAAAGCTTTCAATTAAGGACAACGGGCCAAATTAAGTATTTTCCTTGCCAAATTTCTACCAAATTCTTTTAAAAGACCAAAATACCGTTCCTTCTTCTCATCTCCACTTTATCGATCTTCTCATCTCTCTCCCATTGTCTTCTCCATCCCAATACTGCCGAGACACCGCCCTTTCCTTTTTCTTGTTTCTCCAACTCAGAGTCCCCAACCAAAACCATCACAAACCATCTTCTTTCCTCTTCATCATCATCTTTCTCTCTTAGCAAGTGTTAGATCTGGATCTGACCAAGCACACACCACAAAGAAGAAAAACAATCAAACAATCACACACAAGGAAGACACGAGGATTTACGTGGTTCGGCAAGATTGCCTACATCCACGGGCACAAGATTTCACTATTTAGAAATCTCTCTCTCACCCCCTTACAATGCTCTCAATGTCCTCTTCCCTGGCTGTATTCTTCTCTTCCCCTCTCCTTGTCCTCTTGGTTGCCCTAGAACAAGAAACCACAAAGAGAATATATATATGATGTTAACCCTAATCAACTGGGCCCTCCACTCAGGCCCAATAAGGACCTTTTGAGCCAAACCCAACAATCTCCACCTTGGCAAAAAATGTCCGACCCTTTGAAGAATTGTTGAAGTGTTTGGAACACATACCTTGTGGGAATACAATCCCACCATGACTGCACCGAAGGGAGATGAGGTGTACCTTCACTCTTTAACAAGAGGAGAGATTGAGCAAGTCCAAGCAATGCTTGAACTTCTCTGTAGTCACTGGCTTGGTAAGCATGTCAGCTGGATTATCATCTGTGTGAATCTTCTGAATGGAGATCTCACCTGTAGCAATCCAATCTCGAATTCTGTGATAGGTTACAGCTATGTGTTTTGTCCTTGCATGATATACCTGATTCTTTGATAGGCATATTGCACTCTGACTGTCACAGTGTAGCAGGATTGATTTCTGTTTGATACCCATGTCATTTACCAAACCTCTCATCCAATATTGCTTCCTTAGAAGCCTCTGAAGCTGCCATGTACTCTGCCTCTGTTGTGGACAATGCAGTTGTAGACTGAAGCACCGATCTCCAACTTATCGGTCCACTAGCAAGTGTGTAGACGTATCCGGTAGTGGATCTTCTTTTGTCTAAGTCTCCTGCAAAATCAGAATCTACATATCCAACTACACACTCTGACCCCTGTTTTCTTTCAAACAGAATACCCAAGTCTTTGGTGCCCTTCAAGTACCTCAGAATCCACTTTACGGCATTCCAATGCTCTTTTCCTGGATTCGCCATGTACTTACTCACTACACCCACTGCTTGAGCTATATCTGGTCTAGTACAAACCATGGCATACATCAAACATCCTACCGCATTTGCATACGGTATCCTAGACATTTCTTCAATTTCCTCATCATCACTTGGGCATTGTTTGGCACTTAAACTAAAGTGACTTGCAAGTGGAGTAGACACAGGCTTAGCATTTAGCATATTGAATTTTTCAAGTACCTTTGATATGTACTTTTTCTGTGATAACCACAGCTTTCTAGCCTTCCTGTCTCTCCTAATTTCCATGCCCAACATTTTTGTGGCTGCCCCAAGGTCCTTCATGTCAAATTCTTTTCTCAAATGAGATTTGAGTTCATCAACTTTTGACATGTTGTTACATGCAATGAGCATATCATCCACATAGAGCAGCAAAATAATAACAGAATTATCATCTAAAATTCTGTAATAAACACAACAGTCATACTCACATCGATGGTAGCCGATCTGCAACATGTAAGAGTCGAAACGCTTGTACCATTGTCTTGGGGATTGTTTCAGCCCGTACAATGATCTCTTCAACTTACACACATAGTGTTCTTTTCCGACTTCCTTGAATCCTTCGGGTTGCTCCATGTAAATTGTTTCCTCCAAGTCACCATGAAGGAATGCTGTCTTTACATCCAATTGTTCGAGCTCCATGTCGAATTGTGCTACCAATGCCAACAACACCCTGATAGAAGTGTGTTTCACAACTGGGGAAAAGATCTCATCATAATCAACCCCTTCCTTTTGTGAGTACCCCTTTGCTACTAAACGTGCCTTGAACCTTGGTTCTGCATTTTCTTGCGAAGCTTCTTTTCTCCTAAACACCCATTTGCAGCCAACTGTTGTTCTGTCTTTGTGTTTAGGAACTAACTCCCACACTGAGTTCTTTTGGAGAGATTCCATCTCATCCATCATAGCACCCATCCAACCTTGTCTTTCACTGCTTTCCATTGCTTCTTGAAATGAGGTCGGATCACCACTGCTAGTAATAAGAGCAAAGTGTACTTCATCCTCATCCCATCCATACCGTTGAGGTGGCTTGATGGTTCTCTTTGCCCTTCTTTGTGCTAGACTTGAGGGTTCCTGCTGATCCTCACATTGTTCCTCACCTCCAGATGTACCAACCTCTGATGTACTTTGACCTTGTTCCTTAGTTGTATTATCTGCAAGAGGAATTACTTCGGTGACCACTTTTTCAACACTGTGCCCTTTGACTTCACTGTTATGTTCTCTATTCAGCATAGAAGCTTCATCAAACACAACATCTCTGCTGCAGATCTTTTTCCTGTTTTCTGGATCCCATAGTTTATACCCCTTTACACCTTTCTCAAAGCCAAGGAATATGCATTTGAGTGACTTGGAGTCTAACTTGGATCTCTCATCACTAGGAATGTGTACATAAGCGGGACAACCGAATACCTTCAATGAAGAATAGTCCACCTCTTTACCTGTCCACACTTCTTCTGCAACTTTACAATCAAGGGGTTTTGATGGTGACCGATTAACCACGTAGCATGCGTGGTTAACTGCTTCTGCCCAAAAACTTTCAGGCAACCCTGCATGAAGTCTCATACTCCTTGCTCTTTCTAGCAGGGTTCTGTTTATCCTTTCTGCAACTCCGTTTTGCTGAGGATTCTTTGGAACAGTGAAGTGCCTTATGATGCCTTCATCCTTGCAAAACTGTAGAAACCTGCCATTTCTGTATTCACCCCCATTATCTGATCTCAGATACTTGATTTTTCTGCCTGTTTGATTTTCTACTTCTGCCTTCCACTCTTTGAACTTGGTGAAGACTTCAGATTTTTCTTTCATAAAGTAGACCCAAACCTTTCTTGAAAAATCATCAATAAATGTCACAAAGTAGTATGCCCCACCTTTTGACAAAACCGGGGCTGGTCCCCACACATCGGAGTGAATATAATCCAGAATACCACTGCTTCTACAACTGTTGCCTGCAGTTTGGAATGACACCCTTTTCTGCTTGCCAAAAACACAGTATTTACAAAAGTCCAGCTTGCATGTTTTCACACCTTTCAACAACTGTCTTTTGTGTAGTTCTAACATGCCTCTTTCACTCATATGCCCTAGACGCATATGCCATAGCTGAGACTCATCATCACTGGTTTTATCATCTGTGGAGACTGCCACTTCACCTACAACTGTGTTTCCCATGAGTCTGTACAGATTGTTTCCAACTCTGGTACCTTTCATTAATACGAGAACACCTTTTGTAACTTTCAGCAAACCATCTTTTGCTGTGAATGTGCACCCTTTTGATTCAAGCAAGCCTAATGAGATTAGGTTTTTCTTGAGTGCCGGCACATGCCTCACATCACCTAGGGTTCTCACAACTCCATCTGCCATTTTAATATTAATGGTGCCAATTCCAATGGTCTTACAGGGTGCATCATTGCCCATTAGAACACTACCACCATTACACTCCTCATAGGTCTCAAACCAATCACGATTAGGGCACATGTGATAAGAACAACCAGAATCTAAAATCCAAGCATCAGATAAATGGTTACCTTGCGAGACCGATAGGAGTTCCACTTCAGTTTCTGAAGCAACGCTGGCGGAGTCACTATTTGCAGCTTTATTTTTCCCATCTCTGGACGCCTTGTATTCCCTGCAATCTTTCTTCCAGTGTCCTTTCTTTTTGCAAAAGAAGCACTCTGAGTTTTTCTTGCTTCGTGATTTTGATCTGGAGTTGTTCCTCTTTGCTTTGCCTCTATCGCTGGACCTGCCACGTTGACTGGAGCTTTCCTTTACTAGAAGTCCCTCTGCATGTGACTTGGTTTTCGAGGCCTTCTTCCTTGCCTCATTGGAGATGATGTCTTGCCTAACATCCTCGAATTTGAGTGTATCCTTTCCATATAGCAAGGTAGTCACAAAATGATCATATGAGTCCGGAAGAGAATTCAACAACAGCAAAGACTTGTCTTCATCATCGAATTTCACATCGAGTCTCAACAAGTCATTAATCATCCTGTTGAAAGTATTCATGTGCTCCAGCACATCACAACCTTCTTCCATTTTCAACCCATACAACTGTTTCTTGAGATGCAGCTTGTTAGTGAGATTCTTACCCATGTAAAGACTCTCCAACATGTCCCATAGACCCTTTGCAGTCTCTACTTCCATGACATTGTGCATGACTTCGTCAGAAAGGTAGAATTGAATAGAGCTGACTGCCTTTTCATCTATGTCTGCCCAATCTTCATCATTTATCTTAGCAGGCTTCTTTTCTTTGCCTAATATTGCCACCTTAATACCTTGTTGAATCAAGATATTTTTCATCTTCCGCTGCCATAAACCAAAGTTTATTCTTCCATCAAAATTTTCAATTTCAAATTTGATGCCTCCTGCAGTAGAAGTCCCCGCTGTGGCCATGATAAATCTGAAGATAACTCAAAAAACAACTCACTCAAATATCTGCTTGTCAAACTGTGAATCTACTCCGTTCACGTCGTAGATCTCGTCGCCAGGAGTCCACTGGAAAAAACGGGGCTCAATTCCGAGTCCGGATGGCTCCGAAAATTGAGTTTGAATTTTGATTGTTGAATCTGGTCAAACTGGTCAACTGCTGACGTTGGATGACGTCAGCACTGCTGCTGGACCGGGCTTCTGCATACGGGTCCGGGTCTGCCTGACCCGAACCGTAAACTGCTGTGTGCTGGCGGACTGGGCTGCTGGAGACGGGTTCGGGTCAGGTCGACCCGAACTGAAGACTTCCTGTTCTGTTGGACTGGGCTGCGGAACCGGGTCAGGTTGACCTGACCCGAGCCTGACCTGGATCCGGGGTGACTGGGCTGGGTTCTGCTGTGGGTTAGGTCCACCTGACCTGACCTGTGACCCGATCTGCTGGACTGGGCTTCTGATAATGGGTCGGTTCGACCCGACCTGGTCCCTGGACCGACCCGGAACTGTTCTTGTACTGGTGCTGCTGCTGGGCTACACAAACAGGTCGGGTCGGAACCTGACCCGACCCTAACCCGAATTGGAATTCCCCTTCTCTCTCGTCCCTGTTCTGCAACAGGGAACCCGGAAAGCCCCTGCCCCTTCGTCCTCGGCTGCGGCGACCAGAGGCGGCGGGAAACGGCTGGTCCGGCTATCCGAACGGCGACGAAGGCTGCCCGGAAGTCAGCGCCGGCGACCAAGGGGTGAAGAAGCCGCACCGATTCAGGCAGGGGACGGTGGCGCTGAGGGAGACACACAGAGGTACGAGAATGGCAAGGCGATGCTGATCAGGGAGCTGCCGTTCCAACTCCTGCTGCGCGAGATCGCACAGGATTTCAAGCCAGATCTGAGGTTCTAGAGCAGCGCCGTGGCGAACCTCTGCGCTATCCACGCCAAAAGGGTCACTTGCAGGCGTTTTCTGCTTCTTCGGTTTCACAGATCACTGATTCGATCTCACCGGCGAGATCTGTGCGAATCCTCTGCCACCAAATCTCCACGATCTCAACAAACGCTCTGATACCACTTGTTAGATCTGGATCTGACCA
This sequence comes from Sextonia rubra, assembly GCA_037013555.1. NCBI lineage: Eukaryota > Viridiplantae > Streptophyta > Magnoliopsida > Laurales > Lauraceae > Sextonia > Sextonia rubra. Next base: position 7,398,739 of record JASUAD010000003.1, on the reverse strand, counting down.
AGCACACACCACAAAGAAGAAAAACAATCAAACAATCACACACAAGGAAGACACGAGGATTTACGTGGTTCGGCAAGATTGCCTACATCCACGGGCACAAGATTTCACTATTTAGAAATCTCTCTCTCACCCCCTTACAATGCTCTCAATGTCCTCTTCCCTGGCTGTATTCTTCTCTTCCCCTCTCCTTGTCCTCTTGGTTGCCCTAGAACAAGAAACCACAAAGAGAATATATATATGATGTTAACCCTAATCAACTGGGCCCTCCACTCAGGCCCAATAAGGACCTTTTGAGCCAAACCCAACAGCAAGTACCCCTGCTCATGCAAATCATCCTTCCAAACTAGCCACCTCATATTCTTTTCTTCTTATTCTTCCAACCAAACACACTTATCTGTTTGTTATCTAACTCTTTCCACTTGAAGACATCCCCCCCGGCAATAAATAAACAAGTAACGACGAAAAAAAGCCAACTGCTCCAAAGCCTATGATTAAGATCTGAGATACCCACTTACTGCAACATCATATAGATTCTGAGCAAGCGATTATCAAGCACGAGTTAATTGAAAGTTGTCTGGGAAAGTACATAGGGGCGGACCCCGGAATCTTTTTTTGGGCCACTCTCTATAAAACGGTTTTGGGAGGGCCACATATAAAAGATAAATATAATTTTTATAATATGTATGGAGTTTTCTAAAAATTTGGAGGGCGCTATATGTAAAAATATTAAAAATTATTAATACTTAAAAGGGTTTTGTGAAACCTTGATATGCCATATGTAAAAAAAGTAAAAAAAATTCAGAATTTTAAGGGGCTTTGTGAAATCTTTAGGGGGGCCATGGCCTATGTATGGGTCCACCTCTGAAAGTATAACTATGATTTATGAGTTGGGCATTGGGCAGGGTGTTTCATTGGCTGGGTTAGTGAGTTGTAAGTGTATTTTGAAGGTGGGCTCTAATAGGTGGTGTGTACCTGAGGTGATTAAAGGGTGGTGGTGAGAGGATGTGATAGTTGAAAAAAGAGAGAGAGGAACTGATCAGACGAGAAACTAAAGAGGGAGAAGAAGAAGAAGAAATAGGGACATGTTGGTCATTTAAAAAAAAGGTTTGAGGAAAGTTTCCCAAAAAATAATTAATTTGGCTGGTTGTCTTCAATTGAAAGCATTGTGGGAAACTTAAACCCTAATTTGAAAGTTTTTATTTTCTTATCCTTTTTTTTTTAAAATAATCCAAGATGTTAGGGTCCTTTTTTAAATTTTCCCTAAATTAAGAAGTTAAGAGTATATAACCACGCTACCCAACTTGATTGCAGCGGTGGCTCTACATGATGCCATTGCAAATATCTACATACACAAGGGAAAGAAGACCCGTCTTGTGGATCTCCTCCCACGGCACCCACCAGGTCTCAATACCTGATGGGTACCCTTTCGTTCGTATGTCCTGGCCATTGGGCCAACCATCCAAAAAAAAAAAAAAAAACCTCTACATGCAAAACATACATCTTTTATTGGCAGAAAACAACTTTTAAAATATTACATAAACAAATTAACAGAAAAAGGTAGGGGTTTACATGTAAAACCAAGAAAAAAAAAGGACCAAGGGTACAGATGCTCTCGTAGAAAATCCACGTTTGATAATATAAGGAAAACTACATCAGGGAATCATTCCATCCATGTTTATGAATATTCACTCAATTAGACCTTCTCCCATCTTCTTTTGAGAATGAACAGAAGGATAGAAATGCAGAGCTACAGTGACAATGCAATAGTTTAGGCATCACCGTTCTGGTGATTTTTTTTCCTAGACTCCAAAGTTGAGATCTGAACCAACAATCTTGTTTAAAAGGGACAAAACGGCTTAGACGTCAAATATCAACTGTTGATTCTTCCCAAATTTTGATATGTTTGTAAAAAAATTCAAATCCTTGAATCAAATTTCTATAATTCTGTGGGGCCCATTTGCAGAATCCAAATCGTCCAAACTCTTCAAAAGGACTAAGATGGCCATGCATTGAAATTTTACAGCCTAATTCATCATATACCATGAGAAATTGGCAAAAAACTCTTGACCATTCATTTCACACAATACAAAAAAATTGGGATAAACATCACTCTCTCCTTTTTTGATTTTTTTTGTTCCTGTGGGCCCCACAATTATGAACGGAATCATGGTTTATTTTATTAAGGTCAAACACAACTGTTTGATCATATTTCAATCATTTATCCTTACTATATTTTGAAATATTTATAAAAAGGTCTAAATTCTTAAATTTCATTTTTTTACTTCCATGGGCCCCTTTGCATGATTCAAACCGTTCAAATCCTCTAGATGGTCAAAAACAACTTTGAGTTAAAAGATGAGGCCTTGGTGGAATTTTTAAAAAACTTACAATCAATGGTTGATACATCCTACAAATGGTAACGGTAGGATTCCTCTCCCATTACCAAATTTAAAACTTTAGTTGGGATGGACATCCTATTTGATAATAGATTAGCTTTAGGAGAGAGAGGAAACCTCTAAATAAATAAATCTTGTCTATTTACCAAACGTGGCCGTCGTGCCCCAAGAGTCAGAAGTCAGAACAGAACTACTTGCATACAAAAGAAATTAAGACATCTGTCAGCCCAAAAACTGCCCTAAAAAATAGAAGAGCAAACGCAATAGGGGTCAAAAGTGTACAAAGTAAAACCCAGTAGGGGGTCATATGTTAAAAGTAGCGGAAAAATGGAAAACGAGGGACAAACAGAAGCTACGTGCCACTCCCGACAAACCAAACCCTCTACAGTTTATACAAACGGCACATGCAATCCCACAGATATAGTTCTCTTTCTATGAACCTCCAGGAGCGAGTAAAAGGGAGACGAAATCCACTGATCTATCGAACCATAAGCAGCCACGTCACAAGATCATTCTCCATCCACCGTCCTCCTTGCGCCACGTGGCATCCTATTTCCATCTGTAAGAAAAATGAATAAAACGAGGATCAAAGCTCCTCAATTCACTCAGCTAAAGAAGCAGATAAATATAACAAACAAACAGACAGAAGAAGTGCAAAAAGGAAACAGAAAGGTTAAAATGAGATTGTCAATGCTGGGAGGAGACCTCTTTCTAATCTAATCTGTGAGTTTTTCTAATTCTCTGTTGTTGAATTGGATTCTCCATACATTTTTTTTAGTTGTATTTGATTGAATTCAGCATTTGGCACATTCATTTCTTTTGGGTTTTTTTTTTTTTTTTTTTTGTGGGGGGTTGAATTTTCTACTTTGTGATGAAATCACATTGGGAAATTCCAATTGGGAGGAGTAGGGCCAGCAATGCAAAACCTATACTATTTAAAATAAATGGATTCCTGTAGTCCAGGCCTTCAGGGGATTTGATTATCAGAGTAGAGTCTACCATTGAATTCATCACATGTTGTAAAAAGTTTAGAACATTTTTTTAATCTATTTGATGGTCACCCAAATCATGTTGGACTGAGAAGGGGAAATATATTTGAGGGTTTGGATTTTTAAATTGGGCCCCACGGAGGGAGCCTCACAAATTTCTAGGCAGTGGGAGACACAGAAGATCCAGGGTGGAAAAAAGTGTAAGGGCATGTGTCCACTGTGACCGTTCCAGGAATTTTGTTTCCACATTGATTTTATCTTGGAGGGAAATGAGAGGTGAAGATTTCATTAAATGTGGGTTTTGGATTTTCTTTTGTTTGGTGAGACAAAATGTATTCTGCATTGAGATGTGTGTCTGCCCCATGTGTAAAAGATTTCAAAAGTTGGTCACATTAGAAATTGTTAACACTTTCATGTTCCGTGGAGCTTCTCTATAGTGGGGCCCACCTAAGTTCAGCGTGAACATCCTACCTGTAAGATTAGTCATTCGATTGACCACATGAGTAACAAAATCTTATGCATTTTTAACATATTCATTATCTCATTATTAAGTATATGCTCAATTTTATTGTGGGATCAACCTGAAATGAAATTTAGCAACATCCCTTGGGTGGGTAGGACTTTCAATTGAGCACCTTTGGTTTTCAATAGGTGAGTCCAACTCCTAAGCAGAGGAAGCTTGAGTGATATCTGGTCTCAGGGGCTATGTAAATGGTTTCATCTGCTTTTTCATGGAGAATATTCTATTTCTGTTTGGCTTTCTCAAGCCTTGCAGCCAAACCAAAGTGAGGAACTACTCCAATTGAGTAGAATAAGCAGGCGCAGCAGTAGTGAATTGTATACTACTTCTGAATAAGTTCTCTTCATAGAGCAAGGTAGCTCCATGGGCCCATTTTGGGTCCACCTTTAATCATACACCCCTATGCACTTAGTATCCTCCCATGATAAAGGACCAAGCCCAAATTTACACTCTAGAACTGAATTTTTGCTTTACCCATATTCATGATGACACCTTTCCCTCTTCCACATTCCCTATCAATAAGCATTCAGCTAGGTGGGCCCCATGAGCTGGGCCACTTATGAATTGTATGCAGTCCATTTGTAGATGAAAACTTGTTGCTTAAAATAACTAGAACTACAACTGATTTATACATTGTCAAAGTTTTTAGTTTTCTTTATTTCTCTACCTTTTCTCCCCCTCCCAGACTTCAGATGATAAGAAAATGACAACTGTTGTACATCCACTAGATAAATGAGGAAAACTTTTGGGTAGAGGATCTGTTGGAGGAGATACACCACTTTTCACTAGTAGTGCATGATTCTCCTTTATCTTTAGGTTTGAATGGATAAATCAAAGTAGGACAAAACCATTTTGCACATTTGTTTTATCTAAACAAGAAATAGTGATTAAATGGTTATATCTCACTTTTCAATGATAAAAAAAAATCAATTTCACAATCCCCAGGGAAGAAAAGTGTTTCTGATATTTGTAATCATCTATCCAACATATATTTACCTAAGCAAGTTGTGATTCTGCAATCAGTTCTTGTGGAATCAGTTTGTTATTAATGATTCAGATGGTTAGGATTATAAGACAGTTGGGATAAAAATTTGATTCATGACTTTTTTATGGGTTGAAAATATTCAAATGGATGATTACAATTGTTTGTATAGCTCCATTTCAATGATTCTCAAGAACTAGTTTTTTGTAAAGCATGTAATATTTTGTACTTTTAAAAGATATCCTTGTTAGAGGACCTAACCAGCTCTTTTGTTTAAATTCCAAATGTTTTCAGCAGATTATTAAGATCTTGAATTGATGGTCATGGATCCTTTGTGCGACTTCTGTGGGGCACAAAGAGCAATGGTTTATTGCAAATCAGACAATGCTCGGCTCTGCTTTCCATGCGATGGTTACGTCCACTCTGCAAATGCTCTCTCTCGGCGTCATGAACGAGCACTTGTATGTGATAGATGTGGTTTGCAGCCTGCCGAAATTCGATGCTCAGAAGAAAAGGTTTCACTTTGTCAAAACTGTGATTGGAATGGTTGTTTGGGTGCTGGTCTGGGGCATCAGCAACAGACACTAAACTGCTACTCAGGTTGCCCTTCTTTGGCAGAACTTTCTGGGTTTTTGTCTTGTATAAATGATGCTTCATTACTCAATGAGGTGGATGGTAATTGGGGATCAAGGATAATGACTGCAAATGAAAACTGTGTCAATAACGGCTGGGAACAAGGGGGGAATGGTGGCTCCATTGAATTGACGGCAATTGATCATAGGTTGAATGGTTTGGACTCTGGTGAAAAGTTGGAACCTTGGGTGAGTTCATTGTCCACAATGCCTAATGAGAGTTCCCTAGTCTATGGTGGAGAGCAGCAAGTGGGTTTCCAGGAGACAAACCTATCTAAGGTATTTTTATCTATTTAATTTAAATTTTCAATAAATATCATGTTTGGATTGATACCATTATTTTTTGCTTGTTGGCTAACTAATTTTTGAAGTATCAATTCATCTTCAAATACGATTCCTTAGTTAAACTTTTGTTATTTTTTTATTTTTTATGACAGCTTGTTTTGTATGGGGTGTGGCCCACCATATGTTCTTGTCCACCTGCCCCACCTATGATCAAATTATGCCTCTCACGCACCTTAACCACAGCATATCGGTATCTATATCCGTGGGAGTTTGAAAAGTGGTTGAGTCATACCACTCTGTATCCATATCCATGACTATGGCTATAATAGATTTGCATGAATGTGGACTTAGCAGAGCTCCTCTATTAATTTGTACCAATAACCATCCGAATGTTGTTAGACTTCTGGGATGTGGTCTTCGCAGAACTCTATTGATTCTAATTTGACTTTAAACTATTGACACTTTATAATCTTTTTCAAATATCTCCACAAGAATTTAGTGCATACTGTGCATAGAATTTGCACATTGGACCAACTAGTTTAAGTTCAATCAGTGTAATTTCTCCCTCTTTCATCTATGGTGAAAGTTATCACTAGCAACCAGGGTTGTAGTTGGGGTTAGGGTTGGTGTTCTTCACTTAGTCACAACATTGTTATATAAATCTCAAAATAAGAGTATGAATTTTTAAGCATGCAAGAGTGGACCAATCTCAAGTAGTGGTATGTGTGGGATGGTAATGTTTGCATGAATATCACCAAAACAAATTCTTGAATCATCAGCTGTGTTTGACCTTTTGTTGTCTAATTTCTTGGAAAGAACGATTACAGATTTTATGTATTGTGATCTGCAGGCTGGTTGTGCTCCATGCAATGATCTGCAAATTTGTGAGAATGATGGCTTCTGTGAAGGCTTCAACATGGATGATGTTGGTTTGAATTTTGAAAAGAGTGATGAGCTATTTGACTATTCTCAAAGTCATTCAAGATACCTTTATGAGAATGTAGGAATGGATGGCTTATTTGTGGAGAAGAATTTCTCTATTGTAGATTCAGAGAGTCCCAATGAAAATATCACAGAGGTATACTGAAATTCTACTTTTTGTTCTCTTGCACTTCACAATTTATTTTTATTGACTAGAGTTTATCCTATTTTCAGTTGTTTCAGTTATTTCTTGGTTTAAAATGTTTAAGGTGCATTTGGGTTCTTTTCTTTTTCTCTTTCTTTTTTAAAATCCCATTGTTTAGGTTTTTAAGTACTGTTGGCCCCTTACTGGTGATACACATTACTTTTACTCTTCATTTTGTATGTTTATCTCATGAAGTGCTTTTTAAAATGATGGGGGGCTAGGTTACCTGCAAGATTTTCAATACTTAGAATTTACATTCTTTAGATTCTAGCTTTTACAAATATGGATTTTTAAACCTGATTTTCTTGTTTGGATCATCCTGTATATTAGGCTTCAGTCTGGGTATATTTGTAGAAATTATTCATGTTCAAAATGGCTTGACATAGAAATCATTTCTCTTAAGAAAGGCTTAATTGGATGATCTTAACCATGAATGAGTTGCTAGGAAGATGGATGATCTAAATAGGTGTAGTTTTTAAGCGGAAACTATTACCATATAAATAAGATATATGGTGCAAGTTACAAATGTAATGGATGCTTGCTTTTCATAATAGTTGCGAGTTGCAACTAGTTTCTCCATCATTTGTTGGCCGTTAGTTATGCCATGGTAATTATTTAGAAAATGGAATATCCTTCTAGCATTTGCTGAAATTTGCATTGTTTAAATTTCATAATTACATAATATGAATGGAATACATAAGTAGGAATGGACTAGCCGACTCTTCAAATTTATAGCAAGTCATGAATATGCTAACAGTACACCTTTGATTTTCCCTTAGGCATCCTCTTCTGGGCAACATGATTGTATGGCTCTTCAGTCTTCACGAGCCATTGGGACAATTGGTGCAACACAAGCTGTTGCTACTTGTTTGGATCAAGTGCTATTTGACCCGAATAGCAACAGAAGCATCAGCGTTAGTTTCCCTTCCAGGCAACTCTCAGTATCCAATCTCACAGTTGAAAGTAATGCGGGTGACTATCAAGATTGCGGAGTATCTCCATTGTTTCTTTCTAGTGAATCACCATGGGATTCAAGTTTGGAAAGTAGTTGCCCACAAGCAAGGGACAAGGCAAAGATGAGATACAATGAGAAAAAGAAAACACGAATGTATGTGATTTGTATCTGTAGGATTATACAAATTATTTCGACGTATTTTGATTTTCTTGGATAATTTTATTTAGGCTTGCACCTCCTTTCATTTTATTGAAATTTCAGAACTATGTTTAATCAATTGAAATTCTACAGAATATAACTTGCTTTCATGTGAAATAAATGAACCATAATTGGCTGTTATAAGTCTGAGAAGTAAAAAGCTGGTGGGAATCTGATCCTGAAGACTAAGCATTAGAACAATTTGCATTGCATATTAATAAATTGGTTTATCACATTGAACTCTGAGAACATGAAATATGATGAAACAATCTTGAGTTATTTGTACCTGAAGATTACTAAGATAGGAATGTGTATTTGTTTTTTTTTTTTTTTTACTTTTTGTGTTTTAATTATTATTAACATCTAGAAAATTCTCGGTGAATCTTTGATAAAATCATCAAAATTTTAATTTTCGTCTCTTTGGATAATATGATCATGTCATTCACACACCAATCCATTTTCATAAATACAAAACATATAAACATATAGTTCTTAACTATGAACTTTCTAGCTCTGAATTATAGTTGTTTCTATAACCAGCTTGTTCAAGAACAGCTGATTTTATCATGTTTATACTTGATAGTATACTGGTTACTAGTTACCACCTTCATAAGGTGTTTTTTTTTTTAATCTTAATATAGTTGGATATTTGGTTATTTCTTAGATTAAATGTTGTCGTGTTAAAATTGCTGCTCATATGACGTTTAATGATTGTTGGATTTCATTCTAGGTTTGGGAAACAGATACGATATGCTTCTCGTAAAATCAGAGCAGATACTAGAAAACGTGTCAAGGGTAGGTTTGTGAAGGCTGGTGAGGCTTATGATTATGATCCTTTGGTGGCCAGAAGTTGCTGAATGATTTACAATATTCGCCTTACATTGCGGCCTGATGGAATTACTACTAAGGTATCAAACTAGCTTGGCCGGATGAAACTTGAAGTATTTCAATATAGATTTATCTGCACAGAGCAGCACTGTAGAGCGCATGAATATAGAAGCATCGTGATCTCAATATGAAGTTCTACAAATTAATTACAGATATAAAAGTAGAGAATGTATAAGAAAGAATTTTTTTTAATGTTATATTTTATTCATATGAGTTGGAAAGAAGTCAATTGTTCGATTTATCTTCTTCAAATGGTTATAAAGTTCTTCAGTATACATATTACCTGCTGGAAGTTTCTTCCAGAACTAATCAGGTAATTTGTTAGATGCCATCTCATTTCAGAACTTTTAATCTCTTGTATGGAGACATACTTCTATAATATTATTCTCAATTTCAAGAACTTTCTATGCCAACACCTGTTGCTGATACTAATTGGATGTTAAATATGTTTTAACCGTGTCTGGATGTATCAGGTTCATTTTCCTTTCAACTTGTAGAGATTTTAATATACTTTTATGATAGGACATCTATAAGGGAAGCTACAAGACCTTTACAGAATTCTAACCATGTCATCATAACTAGCATTTTTGACAGGCTAGAAAAAGTTGTTTTATGAAGTACATATGCATTTCCATATCCATGTCCTGGAATTTGTTTATTGGGCTGCCAACTCCCATGCCTCTGTTTTCTGCTTCAATTCTCTGCAAGCATCCACAACTATGCATCCTGGATCTTGTGCTTAAAGTTGGATATGAAACTTTAGGCTGTGCTTCTAAGTAAAAGGTATTAAACCTGATTGCTTAGTAAAACAATTTTAGGAGTAATCAAGAAATTGGTCCAAAAGTAAATCTCCTTTGTGGAAAGATAGTGCTATGATATGATGAACTGCTCCATTTATTTGGAATTCCCAGATTCGGAAAAGGGAAAGGTTCATGTACTAGTGGTGGTTGAACTAGAGGCTGTTGTACTGGATCTTTCCATCAGGTGGTTGTACTAGAGGTTGTTGTGCTATAAGAGGCAGGTGATTATATGTGATTTTCTTAGATTTTTACCTCCGCTTTATAGGATATATGCGATAAGGCCATCATAATAATCCAGGCCACCATACCAACCAACCAACCACCATCATGGATTGTCATTTGTCGCCTCCAAATTTCACTCCAATCGATTTTAAAAACTTTAAGATTAACAGCTTTGTATGGCCAAAAGTGACTTTCCTTGTAAAGTGTGTGATCCAAATTGCAACTCTTTCTGTCTCTCTAATAGCATCAAAGTTATAAACATAGCTTCAAAGCGGATAGAATTCATTCCATTAAACAAGGCACCATAAATCAATCTGAAAATGACTTTTTTTCAATCTGAACTCAGAAGCCCTGCTCTCATGGGTCCTTGTTTTGTCTTTTACGTGCAATCTGTTCTCATCTCTTTCTTCTCCAACCCCATGCTAAGAAGTAGCTATCTTACATGTTTTGATGAACTTGTCGGAGAAATCAACATACTTGGTCCACAAAGGCCGTAGCTGCGAATATGCTATCTCGAGCCACGGCTTCGCTCGACCATTGAAATGGATTACAGCAGCCTCACTTGCTTCCACAACACTAGTGTTCTCTTGGTATCCAAGTCCTAACATGTGCCAGTAGGGATCTATGATATGAACATGGCCGTGAAAGGCGATCAAGCTTGGTGGTAGAGTCCCTAATTGCCATAAGCTTAGATCTGATTTTATGTTCTGCAGTAGAAGTGGGGGGAAGTCAGCCCAACAAGAAAACAAATGACAGAAATTTACAAAGAAAACAAAGCATACTATGGAGTCAGTAAAAAGCTGGAAAGAAGTAGTAAAAAACAGAAATTAGATTGCAGTGTGCCAGAAATCAGCCTTAAATAGGATGAGCTGAAAGTAGTACTATGGACAGACTCATTGATGGATAAGAAAAAGCTCCATTGATGAAACGAATGATACACAGTGGTCAATGGTATTGCATAGCATGTTTCTCTCATGGCTTTCTTCTTGGTATTGGCCTGGCCTTAATAGCAATATTTCGTACCTAAATTTATTGAAGAGATTGTAGCAATCACATAATAAATTTCAATTCAAGTTGGATTTGGTTCAGTCAAGGTGAGGCACAGGCAATTGAGTTTTTAAACTATGAAAAATCTGCTGTTCAAGTATGCACCCAACTAGACTCAGCTGATTTTTCAAATCGAATCCTCTGGTTAATTGGGTGCGACCCGACTGAACATGATTATGTCCCTAATCTTGATTTTATTAGCTTCAAAAATAGGTTTGAGCTGATTACCTTCTGAAGCCAGTGATAGTATGTTTGACTGATGTTGGACTTCCTCCAAGCCTCTAGATCAAAAATGTTCATGCCATAGGCCCAAGCACACTCATCTGGGTCAAAATTTCCAGATGATATCAATGGATGGGAGAAGTTGAGATAGCTCTTGAGCCTCTTGGACATGACAAACTTGTCACTGCCTCTGCAAGTTTCCACTGCTCCATTAACCTTCCCATTTAGATCAATATCCCACAGAGGGGAAAGGTCTGACTGAATAACCACATCATCGTCCAGGAAGACTACTTTCGAAAGGCTTGGAAATAGCTGCACAGTTATTTGTTTCACAGATATGTTAGCAAACTCACAACACAAGCGCACAAGAGAGAGATTAAAAGGTTAATTTAATTGTGTATATGTTTTCTCTAGGTTGAGTCCTATAAATTCCTTAGCGCGGCCAACTTAAGAAAGTCCATAACTAATTCCAACTGGACTTGTTCACTTGTAAAGTATGAAATTTTAGTTTTGGTTTTCATTTTGTTCATGTGGTGTACATGTGATAAATTAGATGGTCCGCTCAGCTCTGATTAGAGTGAAATGTGGCTTAGAGTGTATACAAGGAAGTACAATTAATTCAATTTTAGTTTTGGATATTAGACTTCGTTTCCAGTCATGGTTTTATAACACAAACTAAGACAAATTATTTCATCATGGGCCAGTCCAGCACAGGTCTGCTCTACACCCAGCCCAGTGTAGGCTCTTTAAGCTTTTTCCTGGGATCCATCTGAGCATCCCACTGGTTGTAGAGACCAACCCAACAAATTTAACACAAAGGGAAAGAATAATTACTAATTTGTTAGGCCTAGGACTGATCCATAGCCCCATTCCTCTATCTGGGCCTGATTATTAAGTACGTTTTTATTAAGGACCGGACATGCAATTGGATCCAACCCGACCCATACCCAAAAATGGTAACCACCTATCACTTCACCTCTGGTAGATGTATCCTTATATGGTTCATAACAGAGTGGTACTTCGGACTCAGAGCTTGCAGCTTCGATGCAACAATGTAAGGCTTCTCACTTGCATTCGCAGCTGCCACAATCGCAGACGACCCTCCCCTGAAGTTTGACCGTAACCTCCGGTCCCTCTCCATCGCTTCAAGCACCGGGACTCTCCCCTTGGTGAACCACTCAAAGTGGTGCAACCCCTTCACTTCGACGACTGCCGGCAACAGCTGGTGCAGTGAGAACCATGCATGCATGGCAGCATAGGTCTTGCGATCGGTGATGATGTGAAGGACCACCTTCTCAGGGAGAAAAGAGTTTTGGACGAGGGAGGCGGCTACGACTGAGGCAGCAAGGACATTGTCAGATGCGAGGATGAAGTGGAAGAGGGAGTTGTCGACGAGGAGCGGAACGCGCTCGGGGGTGGGGAGCTGGAGGCGGGCGGCGGCGTTGTTCGAGTGCTCGTTGGCCAGCCGGAGAGCCAGGCAGTGGAGTTGCTTGGGGATGCTGTTGGAGGCTACATGGCGATATAGGTACTCTTGAATTTTAGCAGCTCTCGTCTTCTGTTCTAGGAGAGAGACCTGAAGAGGCCATGATGAACATCAATGTTGCAGTCAAACCCATCACACTAAGTCTTGAGCTACCTATTCGTTGACTTTTCGGTTGAAGCTCCTAGGTTTTTAAATAATTTAAGGCCAGATGGTTGGCCCAATGAACTTTAGGATTTACATGGATCTCTGCAAATTCAAAATCCAATTTTATTGAATAGTTTTAGTCTTATAGTGTGAAGTGTTAAATTAATTCTATTTTGACCTTTGATTTTTAAAGTATTGATTTGATGATTATCCCGCTTGATAGGATCCTAGGGCTAAGCACAAGATATGCAAGTTGTAGGACTTAGAGGGGACCACACAATTCCATTCGATTACTTTGAACAAAAATAGCAACATTAGGTTGCAAATAATTAATTATGTCAATCTCCCTATATCGTAGAGATAATATAGTAGTGGTTTATAGTAGTGGTTTATGAACTTGATTTACGCAATATGATTAGTGAGTGATTACCTTCATTTAAGTGATTGATTATTGATTGATTGCCTTGACTTTATGAGTCAATGTAATTGATATCCATAATTTAACATAGTTGATTATTGATTGATAGTCATGGATATCAATTAATAATCAATTCATAAAGAGGCATACTAAATGCTAGTCAGTGATTATATATGAATGATTTGATTTTGCAATTGAGCTCTAATTTCGCAATTAATTGAGAAATTGAGCCTCAATTGAGATTTCAATTTTGCTCCTATTTTGAATTGGAGAGAGTTTAGGAGCATATCCTTATCTAAACTTCTAATGTTAATGATGCAAATCTCCTATCTTATACTATTTAAGAGTATATCGGCTGATGTTATATTAAAGAGTCTATTATCTAAACCTTTCATCCCTTATTTCGAGCAATCCCATCATGATTTTCGATTTTAGATGGGATTTAATTGGATCCACACTCTTTAATCTCCCTTTAATCACTAAATTCAAATCAGCAAGAATGAGAAGAATCCGAAGATTTTCATAATTGTATTTTTAATTATTTCTACTATACAATCATGTCATATCTTTTCCATGTCTTAAAATTTTCCTATATATATTTGTCATAATGTTGTTTTTAAATTATAGTTTTTTTTTTCAATTTCTATGGATTCTTTTAGTTTTCGTAGTGATAAGGTTTTATGGATATATGTTTTTCATTTTATTTTTTAGCTTCAATTTTTTATTTTTTAAGGATTGAATTTTCATGTGTTTATTTATTTCTTATAAGTTATTTTGATTATTGGATTTTCTATTGACTTTTGTTTTCATGTTGTATTTTTTATGGTGTTTTTATCAAATTTTATTTTTTTATTATGGATTTATTGTTCTGATTTCAAAAGAATATTTGAAGTAAAATACTCAACTCATTTCCAACAAATTAAAGTGTTTTCATTTTGGGATTTACCAATTATTTTTATTATTATTATAGGTTTTAATTTTTATTGCAATTTTTACAACCTTAGTTTAATTTAAACAAAGTTTAAGATTTTTATTATTCTTGATATTATAATTTAGCACAGGCATGTTTTGCTAGTTATATCGACTCATCAAGTCAAGATAATCAATCACTTAAATGAAGGTAATCACTCATTAATCATATTGTCTAAGTCAACTTGCATGGCATGTGCTTGGCCTTTGGTTTCTATCACTCCACTTATAGACCATGAGCCTAGCATGCCCCCTGGATTGTTTAATGCAGTAACAGTTTGGCTTACCTTTCTTTTATCTAAATCACTATTAACATGAAATTTCTAAGATGGCTAGTCCACACCCTCCCTTGATATACCATGAGTAGTCTAGCATACCCCATAGATTGTCATGTGATGGTGTGTATCCATATCACGAAGGTAGTAACAATTTGGCATACCCTTCTTTGATCTAAACCACTCAATTAAGTTACTCAATATGTGCAAGCATTAACTTGAATTTTACTCAAATTGGATTGATATATGCTCTTAGATTGATTGATGTTCATAATCTAACAGTACATGTTAGCCCTATTATAATGAGACTTGGGTCATTGTATGAATATATGAAGACATGTTATTTGAGTGATTGGATCAAATCAATATGTGAGCCCCATAAAACTGTGCAGCCAGTGTATTGAGTAGAAGCAGCACATACCATGGCCTTGAGCCTCAAAGCAAACGTCTTGGCATCAGATCTAGTGTTCCTCATCTCTGCTACAAACTCCTCTAGTGACTGTGGCACATCAGACCCTGAACTTTTTACTTCTTCATGCCCATTCTTTTCTAATACTCTATATATTTCCTCTGGTACCATCTGCAACAATGGCAACCACAACCAAAGATATTCATTTGAATCAGTTAGAATCATTAATCTAATGGCCCCGCGGTGCCGTTGAAGAGATTGATCCACCATCAAACCTTTGAATCCAATTAGACAGTTGAGATTGAAAGTAAATGGTCAACTGTTCAGATCCATCGGGCTAAGCCTTTTGATTAGATACGATTGGCTGATTGAAAGTTCAGAAACTCAACATCACACTGTTGGTCGCTGAACCGAGCTACTCAGTGAGTGTTACCATGGTTTAAAATAACAGCCATTACATAATGGTTCCATTATTATATCAGCAGTTGCTTTTGTACTGGATTTAGCCGTGACCATCATAAGGTCCAAGACTTCTTTCCTACTTTGTCAAAATTATCTACTCAACCAGAGAACATACTGGGTTCAGTTGGCTCAGGTGAATCAGGGTATTTGACTCGTCCAAATTGGTGGTTAATTGGTTGAGTTCACTCAGTTGAGCCAGATATTGGACTCACCAAACTCGGTGATGTGTACTGAGTCGACTTGGTTAAGTCAGAGCATGCCCGAGCTAAAAGTTAAGAATGAACCACCCAAATGGCCAATTTTTTGCACCATTGAGTATGATTTATATGGTCCACAGAATGTTCTTTCTGTACTATACATGGTCCACAGAATGTTCTTTCTGTACTATATTTTAAAAATTAAGGGGCCATTTGGAAACTCTAATCTAATTAATAAGAACTAATCAGATTTAGGTCTGAAATAAAATATCTAAAGTTCTAACTTGAAAAAACCTCAAAAATTTTTAACTTGAAACTCTATCTAGTCGAGCAACTTAAAAAAAATTAAAAAAAAAAAAAAAAACGTCAGTCCAGTCGTGAAACTCTACTTGACCCATTTGAGGAAGCTTCTGCTTAAGTGGGTCAAATTCGCCCTGCTCGCACCAACTCAACAGGCTGTTTAGTCTGGTCAAATTTAAATAACAATTTTCCAGACTAACGAACCTCAGTTAGGATTTCCCCTTGCTTACAAAGCAAGGCACTAAAAATTAAATTATATGAGCACCCATCGGGTCCACCTTTCATGAATCTGACCCCGTTCGCTGAAACCTGCCCCCTCAAGAATAGGCATGTACCCAGAAGTTACTCCAATTTCGGAAACAGTCCCAGTCACTAGAACAGTTTTATTGACCAGGTTGGATTCGTGATATGTGGGACCCATAATGCAATTTTTGAATGGGTACCAATGTTTTTGGAGACACATAATCTAAAATTTTAAGCTGAAGATTACCGCTGGTTCGTGCCTTCTTCCCCACATCCTAGGTCCCAAAAGTTTTCCCATGCATCCTGCAAAAACAGCCAAGAAATAGCAAACTATAAATGTTTGATATGAGCAAAAAATCTCTTAACAATCCAGAAAAAAAAAAAAGGCATGAGCAAACAACTCTACTTCATCCAAAGAGGGTGTGTGAGTTCAAATTCTAGGACAACGAAAAAAATAAGAAAAATGAAAAATTTTACTATTTTGAAGGCTTCAAAATTATCTAAATCTACTACTTGTTTGTGCAACATTGTAGAAAGTTATTAGATTCACCAAAAAAGCTTTTCTACATTTCGTTGAAAATCAAGTCCACAACCCCAATCAAAAAGGGCTTTTCTTAGAATTATCAAAAAGTCAGTTCATTCTCCCATAAAAGTGACATCAGCAAATGTAAATTCTATTATATTGGTGAAAAGCAGTTTTGCGTTCCTTACTTTTTTGCAGAAAAAAAAAAGATGAACACTATCAAACAAAGATGCCATTGGAAAAAGTGAGATGTACTTCAAATTTTGCATCATCAATTGAAAGCCTAAGAAAAATACCAATTCATGGGAATCAACTAAGTATGATCAAGGGCTTAGATTGATCTACGCTAGGCACCACAGGCCAAACTGCCAAAATGCGTTCCACGCTTAAAATCTAAGTTTCAGTTTACATATTTGTGTTTAGATATATGAATACATGTTGAAGTTTTCTGTGGATTTATATTGTTCTTTAAAATGTATATATATATATATATATTTGTTTTTACAAACAGAGCGTATAAATCACATATTATCGAGATAAATATGTAATCCACATATGCTATTGTAGTTCACCAAAACAACTTGGGTATTGAAAATGTAATACATATGAGATCTTATTTTAAGAAATTCATGAAAACATGTACAATATATGTACCACCGACAGATATACAAAGTGACCAGCTATCAAAGACACTTCTTATTTTCCTTTGGTAGAAATATTGAAAAACTATTGTAGAGTGTAGAATCCGCCAAACAGTATTAATCTATCCATATATAGGCACGTTGATCAACAAGACATGCATCTCTACTGGGATCAAGCTCAAGTTCACAAGTCAAACTCAACCTCATGTTGGCTAGGCTCATCTCATCTAAACCTCAGGTTGACAAGAGGCTCGATTACGCTGGACTCGTTAGAGACTTGATTTGGCATGATATTATTTGAAAAAAAATTGTCATGATTAGTTGGAAAGTCTTTAATCTTGATTAGTTGGACTGTATTTATAATCAAGCTAAAGATTGAGCTTGAGTTCGACGTAACAACAAGAAGGTTTAGCTTGAGTTAAATCGATGAAAGCTTAATCTGGGTTAAACTAAGCTTGGCTTGTGGTCAAACCCAAGCCAAGGTTGGCTCAGCTATTGTACATTTAGTTGGGCCCATTCAAATAGCAGTCAGGATCTCCATGCATGCAACCCATAGTAAAACAAATTTCCACCGTTCAAAGACAAAAATCAGTAATGAAGATCAAGTGAGAAACCAAAGTGAAAGGCATTGTACCTATCGAAGAACACTTGGTCTCTCCATCAATGGTATCAACAGCCGTCAACACAAACACAAACCGGATCAAAAACGTCAAGAACAGAACCGAATAGAACACCATCCGATACGAAAACCGCCGCGATCCAACCTTCACCTTGATGAAATCTCTCACCCCTTTCCCCGGCAGGACCGTGACGTGCCGCAGGCTTGGCGATATGTGGAGCTGCATTGCGCCGAGGGGAGGGATAGGAAGCGAAAGGCGAGGTTGATTCGGTGATTCAGGGGGCGTTTGGGTTCATGTGGAGAGACCCAAGTGAGCAAATGAGGAGATGGTGAGGTTGGGGATGCTGTAAACGGAAGGGAGATTTGGTCTTGACTGTTGCTATCGGCCACCTACCGTTGCTTAGTATATGGGCTATGTTGCAATGTTGATCTTGGTTTGTCTTGGGTGAGAGAAAGATGGGTGGTTGTTTTAAGATAGGGACTTGGGACTGAGAGGAGGTTGAATTGGTGAGAGTTGTGAGGTTTTTATATATTCTCTTGACTTGGTTTTGAAGGAGAGCAAGAGAGAGATAAGAGTTGGGGAAGTTGATGTTGTGATGTGTTGTTTTGTTTGTTGCCTTCAAATGAAGGAAGAATGATCTGGGGTTGGGATTTGGGAAACAAGCGGACAATTAACTAGGGTTCGAAGCTTGGGGAATTTTTCACCTAGGAGCCAATTGCATACTGTGGAGCCCACCTATGTGTAATTAGCCTATTGGTGGGGTACGGCCTACGGGGATGGACACTTCTAAGCGTGTTGAAGGATGAGGCAGGGTGAAAAAAAGAATTACCTAGGAGCCAATTGCATACTGTGGAGCCCACCTCTGTGTATTTAGCCTATTGGTTGGGTAGGGGGATGGACACTTCTAAGCATGTTGAATGATTAGGTAGGGTGAAAAAAAAGAAAGAAACAAAGAAAATGAAAATGGAAAAACAACCCCTTCACATTATCTTTTATTGGTTGGTTTAATGGCCATGAAGTGTTTCTTTTAACTATAGATATGTTTGAGATGTTGGCATCTGTGATGGGGCAAACTTGTATTTATATGTCGGTGGACCCCAACATAGAGAGACAGCCCTCAAAAGATCATGTTTTAGGGCCCATTTCTTTACTAAAATCTCAAGAATTGATGTATGGATGAACTTAAAATTCTCCGACAGTTGTCCCTTCAGGTGGAATTTCAAATCTCTCCTCTTAGTGGAGCATTAAAAATTTCAATCAAATACATACAAAATAGAATTCTAGGAACTCCAATAGATCATTTGAAACCTTTCATGTGGTTGGGATTTGAAATTTTGGTCAAAAAAACACTCCATTTTAATTTCTAAGGGGATAAGATGTCATTTCATGTCAAAAAAATCCCAATATCTCAAATTCCTATGAGGAATTTTAGTAAAGAAACGGGCCTATAAGGTTAAAAAGGGCTTTTTAGTTGGGAATGAATTCCAAATTCTTATATCAAAAAGGCATTTGAAAACAAGGCATTTGAAATGCTTGGGGTATAAGATATCACATCATATCTCAAAAACTATAACATCTTAAATTCTTATCATAAAATTTTCAAAATAAACAGGCTTAGCTCCTCCATCTCTCTGCTTGTCTCTTAGGTGCTCCTCTGTCTTTCTCGTCTCTCTGTTGGAACGCTTAGCATCTGACGCCAAGTAAGATGGATTCTGACCATGGCACCTCTCTCTCTTTACTAGAATGCCGAGCTCTTTACCCATTTGGTGAAGGATGTATGCATGTAGTCTCACTAACCCTCTACCATTTTTGAGGTCAGGCCTGTGACTCCAAAATGTATATTCTCTCCATTTTCATGTGGGTTTTTGTTTTTTGGAACATTCAAGATGTAAAACAGATCTCACCCACCCTCTTCCATTTTTTAATATCGGACTTGCAACTGAAAATTGTATTTTGTCTCCAAAGGGTATCTTACCTTTTGCTTCCATGATCCCTTATGATAAGATTAGATGACAGTAAGATCATCACCCATGTCAAATGACTTACTCCTTGACCTTGATCTTAGGTGGGCAAGGTCACACGCGTGTGCACACACGCACACACAAGCAACACACACAGGTGCACGCACGCACGCACACAACACACACACAAAAACAGATGTGAAAACAATTCCCAATTGAATTGAGAGAACAAACAACATGGAGTGAAACACAACCCATCTATCATGGCTAATAAGCATGCAACTTCATTAGCTTCTCTAACAGAAATTTAGATCAGTGGAGTCATTCAATACCATTGTCAAATGACAAATAAAAATCTTTTCAAAATAGCCCCTTTCTTTAGTGTTTTTTTTTCAAATTCTCGACCAGGGTTAATTTAAAAGAAACGCACAAAATTAATAAAATTATACATAGGAAAAAATTTTTCGAAGGTCAGTGGTGTCACTGGACACCACCGAACACAATGTAGCACCACCCTTGCTCCCTAATAAAGGATGATTTCTCCCTAAGAAAATAATTCCCCTAATGAGATGGTTGCAAAAGATGAAAAGATAAAACAACTCAGGAATATTATAAAATCTATCCCAAACAGCCCCTGATTTGCTACTCAAACAAGAAAAAGCTCACCAACTCACTAGCATCTCTATCATTATCATGGATCCCTTGGAATATCATCATAAGTTCATAACCTAAGCATACAGAGAATTAATCATTTCCTGTGTAGTTTGAACAAATGGAAAATAATACAATGGAACACAGAAATAACAGAAAACAATAATAAAATCTGAGCCAATCAGAGAATTCCTCAGTTAGGAGCGAAATTCCATACTGTCACCGAACTATTCATCGAAGCCCAGTGTGACCCACCATAGATTCTACTCCTGTTAAATTTGTTACACATTTTCTTATGAATATGGGCATTGTCAAGGTTTCTGAGGCACAGGCTACTGAGCCTTCATCGCTTGAAGGCCTTCTTGGGGATAAGAAATGCTTTTGGCTAGGGTGGTTTTGGTTAATGTGTTTGCTGTGTGCTGGTTTTGGGTCTCTAGTCCTAACATTTTTTTTTCCAGTTTAAGCAAAAGTGAAAAGGCAGTACTGTTCTCATGCGATGTATACTGGTTCTGTGCAAATGATCTAGCACTATTCCAGTAGTATATAATGAATGATTGGTTAGTAGCAGATGCCATTTCAAGATCAACCCCTACATGGCTAGATGACCAAGTTACCGGTAGCTTAGGTGCAGGGCATCAAAGTCACATCTGACAGCAGGGAAACCAAGCTAAAGGATGACTGTGCTTTGTGTTGTATTTGTTGGATGTATGTTGAACTGGAAGTGCACTCGGATGATTTGTATTACTCTTAATCAATTTTTATAATTTTAAATTTTCATATGTGATGAATTTGCCCATGGATTCCTTTATTTCTGATATGTAACGTGAGATGAACTGATATTGTGGCCTGGGGATTCTATATGAATTTGTTGTAATTTGCTTGATTTGATGGTATGCAGTTATGGTAATAACCCCGCACACAATAAGGCTTAGTGGGTTCTGTACGATAGTATGCAGTTACAGATGCTAACTGTGCACAGAACATGGCTCAAATGGTGCCAATGTCTATAACTCTAATGGATTGAATTGCAATAGAAATATTGCATTATCTAGTCATTGATTTAAAAGTATAGATTTTTCTTTTTCTTTTTTTTGATAACCTAGGTATCCCTCGCCAGCGTAGCCTTCGAACCTTTAGCCTCTGGCCAGGAGGTTGCCTGATTCTAATGAGCAAAGACTATTTTTAGGGATTATTGAAAAGTATGGATTAAGAAATGATGTTTCTAATGATCAGATGATAAGCATATTTGTCATCATAGCATTATAATGCTTCATCTGAGCCGGGGTTGCTTATCATTGAAATGCCATTTATGCTGAAAGAGGAAGGCCTCCAACCCTAAGTGAGAATTGAACTGGACCATGTGAAAAATGGGAAGATAAATGTTAATATCAATGTTGCAAGGTTTTCCCTATGATTGTTGACCTCTCCACTCCTGACATTAGTTTAATTCAGAAAGTCGTCACTCTATTTGGTTCCATTGATTAAGAATTAGATAATCAATCTACTCGTATTCAACTGTAAAATTCATCTGGTCACTATCCACCATCTAATTTTCAGCTCCACCAATAATTTTTCATGAAACAAAGTTATCCATGTGAACATGATTCAGGAAATAATGAACCACTGTAGAATAAAAAAATGCCGAAACAAGTTGAATTAGTACATAAATATCATTGTGCTTTCCTCAAAAATACATCATTGTTGACTCAAAACACTTGATTGAATTAATAAATGAGTATCTTTATTCTTTGCTCAAATAAACTCAATTTTATTTTCACAACTCTTTAAATCTCCATGCAACAAAATTTAAATCCCTGCAAAAACAAAAAGAAGGTAAATTAGATTAAAACTGCCAGTAATGAACTAAAAACTAGTCTAAGGCTATCTTACAAATTCAAATGCCAAAGGCAAATCATGTATTCTACACACCTTGACTTAAATGACTATCCCAAAGGAAAACACCCCACCAAAGAAACTTCATCTCCAGGATCATGTTCAACTTCCCACCAAAGAAACACAAAACGGATCTCTTAAACCCACTTATAGAATAAAAAAACTGCCACCGCAGATAAGGACACCCTAATTTGCAACCCCAATTTGGATTCATAGCAACATGTTATATTTTTCAATTAAAAAAATCACATTAAGACCATCTTTAACACATTATAAAAAATTTAAAAAAAACATATTAAGAGCATCTTCACAATTCAACACAGTCCCTAATTCATACCCGGCTTCCACACATTCGGGAAAAAGAGCAAAAGTATAAGAAAAAAAAATAAACAAACAAACAAACAAACAACAATCACGTCAATTGAAGTATCATATTTGTTTTAGTTGCAGCAACATAATTCCATTGAATAGCAGGGACAAGCCAGTGACAAAGGAAACAAATCCATTTTTCAACACCCCACAAAACAAAATCTTCCTCTAGTTGTATAAAATTAATCGGTGAAAAATGGGCCACCGAAAATCTAAAAAACAAAAAATGAAAGTGGTCATCTGTACGAGGCTCCCACATAGCAGGGTCTGGGGAGGGCAAGATGGGTGCACCCTTATCTTCATTTTGAAGAGACTGTTTTTACGATTTGAACCCACGTCCTTCAAGACGCTATCAGTAAGCCTTTACCGTTGAATCAAGTTGCCTTTCAGGGCCACCGAAAATCTATTTTATAATTATTATTATATTGCACCACCATGTGAAAGAGGAACCCACTAGCTCAAAAAACAGAAACCCAAACCCAAAACCATTTAAAGGGAAATGAAGAGAATAGACCTTTTGGAGTAACAGGTCCAATCTCAAAAATCACATTGGGTTGCTGAGATTAGGGATCTAATGGTGGTAACACATCCAGATCCTTGTCTTTGCCGGAGAAGAAGGGGGCGAGCTGCGGTTCGTCGTCTAGGTTGCACTACCTCGAGAGGAGATCAAATCTGCTCAAATACGTTCATATAAGAATCCCTTCTCTATCGATATAAAACTGGGTTAGGAAGAAACCCTCTGTACGTTGTCTCTTTTCTACATAAACGAGGGATTAAGAGAGAGAGAGAGAGAGAGAGAGAGAGAGAGAGAGAGAGAGAGAGAGAGAGACCATGGTCGGAATCCATTTTACCTGGCCTCAGATGCTGGGCGTTCCGGTAGAGAGACGAGAAAGGCAGAGGAGCACCCAGGAGAGGAAACAGAGAGATGGAGGAGTCTAACAGATGGCCATAGAAGGAGACAGAGAAAAAGCTAAGCTTTTGAAAATTTCAAAATTCAAATTTCAGCCCAATGCAACTTAAACTCTCCAGCAATAAAAATAAATAAATGTGATTGAACCCCATTTAACCATTCCTGACCTTAAAGTCCCTGACATGTAAATGAAAGAACAAAGGAAACGTTTCTCTTTTGATTTAGATCATCACAAGTAGCAAGTAGCAAAACCCCACCTTGGTGAATTAGGACCAACATTATTTCATTCATATTTACATACATACAAAACAATACCGATTCCACAAGCCATACCAGTAATAGCATGATAGCAGTAGAAGTGGCAAAGATATACGCCAAAACAGTCCCTAGTCCGGACACAGTTATGGATTTATGATCAACTGAAAAGTGGGGCAGATATGGAAATTTTGAGTGCTAGGAACGAAGAAAAAGGAAGTGCTAAGAAGTTTGATAATGGTCGCATTCTGCTGTATACAGATGAAGTCTATTGATCGTCCTTCGATGAAAAGAGCTGTAGAGATGCTTAAAGGAGAGCGTGGAACATTTGCAAATGCCAAGCAAATCATTACTATTCCCATGGGAGCTTGACCAAAATCATTCTCCAAGCAAAGAAAATGCTAACCAAAGAGGATCAGTCACAAATAATATGGATGAATCAAATACCATAGAGCTTGTTGTAGATTGACTATTATGCTCTATGAAAACTGACTATTTTCATTTGCCTTACAATTTTCATTTGCCTTACAATTTTGAAAAGAATTTCTCCATGTGAAAATCTTTGAATTCCAATAAAGAATCGGACCATTTAATGTGTAGACAATAGTGTACATGTGCCATTGAACCCCCCACTATTTGAACAATGAGAACGTGGATGTAAGTCATGTTATCAATCAAAAAGAAACAAGAACAGAAAATAAAAAAAACATGGCTCCAAAATTTTTCACTATTATAAACATCAATTTCTTGAGTAAAAATTTTCTAGTTTAAATTCTACTTAATCTTAAGATTCTAATACTTAAAATGACGTGACTGTAAAACTCTTGCACAAGATGAGCACCGCCCCCATCGTCTTAATATAAACCATCCATTGCAACACCTTTCCTTGGATACTCATTACAACCTTTGCAGGATGTGTTGAGAAGGGTAATTGACATCAAATTTCCTAAGATGGCATACAGATATGGAGTGTGAAGAGGAGGAGTTGTATTGCAGGGGGCAACTAGTACATATGCTGGATCTTCCACTGGAACCGAACAATTCACTGCATACGAACGGGGACCTGCATAACGATTACGATAGAACCCCATCACATCTAATTTGTGTGGTAATGTGAAGGGGAGTTGTAGGAGAGGAGGTAAGAGCAATTGTTTGTTGGAAGAAGAGAACCAAGGAGTCGGATCGAGCGTGTCCCGTATGAGATGTTCAGAACGTAGTATTGATTGGACATGGCATTCCAAAGTGCTTGATTGTTTTCGCATGTGAATTCGAACGCTGGATCAAGCATGCCCAATGTTTTTGGAGATCCGAGCTCAATGGCAAAATCGAATCCAGTATTGTTCAGAAATAATAATTGAGAGCTTCTCCATTATCAAAAGTACTATATTAATTTTCTTATAATTAAAAGCAAGCAAAAATTGAGAGATTTATGCATTAAATTCTCCATAATCAGAGTAGCAGTCATCAAACATCTATCATGTTTGTAATAATTTCTACGATCTAAATAAATATCAAAAAGCAAGACAGAGTCGGAGAAAGTGTTAATAGTCACCATCCATGCAGTCAACTGGTATCATGCAAAGATAAAAATGATAAAATGGATTGTTCCTTTTCATTGTAATATATCACAATAAAATAAAATAAGATATGGTGGATTGCAATTTATTAAATCACGTACCTTTTCCTATACGACTTAATCTTTGACTTTATCATTGTAAATTAGAAAATTGAATCAATAAATAACTTTAAAAACTTACTCTTAAAATGATAAACTCATGAAAGTAAGAGACGTTCTTAAAATTTCAAAGTTAAAATGAGGATAAAAATCTTTTTCAAATATGGTACAGTGCATAGTGATATATCTATATATATATATCTATATATATCATTAAGGGGCTTGCTTCAGTCCAAATGAGTGCTCATGGCTTTAAAATTTCGGCCAAGACCAATAATTTCAAGAATGGTGATAGTACAAATCAGTAAAAGAAAGAAAAAAGAGAAAAGAGAGATCTGTGAAAGTGGGGAAGGGCAGATCTAGTGGCTTCTGAAAAATAGTAAAAGAAATAGAAAAAAAGAGAAGGAGAAGATGATAGTAGCAGCAGATCTGAAAAAGAAAAAACAAAACACATAAAAAAACAACGGCACCAGCAAATTTAAAAGAGAAGAAGAAAGACATAAGAAAGGCTAGTACTCAAAAGGTGGGGAAAAAACCCCAAAGTCGAGAATCCTTGGGAGAAAAACATACATAAAAAAAACTTTAAACAATCTAAACCCTAATGTCTTAGCATCAAACTTGCAGCCAAAAGAAAAGACAAAAAAAAAAAAAAATCCCTGAAGATGTCATTCGAAAAGAATCATGCGATCAAGGGTACGACTTGGTAGTTGATACCATGTGATCAGGGGTAATACTTGGTATTCTTCTTGTCATCTATTGATAACATGTCTAAGTTGCAGGTTATGTTGGTTTGAGAACAATAGCTTGATAATGCACACATGTCCATTATCCTATTCTGAAGCATAATAAATTAGTCTAGCATCTGGTGAATTTAACCACCAAAGACTTGGAAGTATAATATTTAACAATGAAACAATTATTTAAGATCTTCAAGAGCTTTGGTGTGCGGGCTTTTCGGAGGACCTTGGAAAATCCTCGATGTCAATCTTAAGATAAGAAATGATAGGTTGACCTTTCCTATTAATAGAATCACAATCATGTATTAGTAGTTAATTGAATTCTTCTCTATGGCTTAATTAGCATTTTGAAGTTATAATTGTATAGAATAGCAATTAAAGAGAGAAAAATTCTATAGGACAGCCAATTGAATTGTTAATACATGAGTAGGACTCATACATGAATCGGTAGCAGGAAGCTAATAGAATTTTGAAGAAAGTATCATGTATCCTGTGTCAAGCTCAAATTCATGACAGTGTGCTTGTATGTTGTTTTCTATTTATGTTGCTTCATCATCATCATCGTCATCATATCCCTATTTCAATTATGTTGAGGTCAACTACATGAATTCTGTTTCTCCATTTCGTTCTATTTTAAATATATTGTTGTTTGAAAATTCATGTTTGGGTTGTGACAAAGTTTTATGCTGACTGTCAATTTACCTAACGCAACTCTCTCATTTTACCCGAGCTTGGGACTAGCAGCGAAAACTAGCAGAGTTATTTATATTGCTTCTATTCTAGTTATTCCTCTTGTGGCTTAGTAGAATTCCTTTTTTGAAGAAAATTAAATCTGATAATTCTATTGACACATAGAGAAAGCAGAGAAATACAGTTAAAATTTCATACCACTAATTATAAGGTGAGGTTTTACTCATGACATTGAGGCCCAAAAGGGCAACATGGGTCTAAAATTAAAGCCCCAAATTTAAAATAGACTGGACATTACTTAACTTTCGCCAGGTTTGCCTAAACCAACATTACCAGAACCAGTTTGTCTGAAGACGGAAATTCAAACGATGTCGTCCATATACATGTAAAAGAATTTAACTTAGAGCTAGGGCAATATCAATGGGCCAAAAAGCAAAACAAAGAAGGAAAAAACAAAACTCAGATTTCACAAACACCTTGTCCACTATATACATCTCGTTCTAGAATCACAATATAATTCCCTGTCTCTCTTCATGTAATAGCTAATGTTGGCAAGAGGTCCACAGGAAGAGTGGCATCCTCTCGTCTCAGCACAACTGATAAAAACTGTTGGGAAGGAGGACGAGAAAATTAAAGGAAAGCCCGGTAGCTATGTCAAAATTCTCAAACCTCTTCCTCGCCTCAATGCATTGGGTTGCTTATACACATATGTGAAAATGCAGACTAGTCGTTCACCGACCGACTATGGGAATTAATGTGATTCTTTGAATGTATCAAGGATATTTCTTGGTTGGAAGATTCTACTTTCCAAAGTGAGCTCGGCAACAACCACTCTTCACTTTCTCTGCCCAAAAAATATGTCACTGAGGAAATTTCTGGGAAGCCTCTCTAATGAGGTTGGTAGAGTTTGGATCAAGGGTTTGAAGTCATGAGAAGTTCCAGAAGACTCTTAGTGGGGCCCACTCCAAAAATGTATAACTGCTGAAAATAAATCACCTCATTTGAATAAGCCTTCGTAAAATTTCACTGCCACAACACTATTCATTTTCAATGCCACTGTGTTCCTCAGCACATAATTAATTCTGTGCACAAACTATGACCTCTCCTAGTGTTGATTTTAAGTAAGTCCTCTATGGGCTAGTATACTTTTTCCGATGCTAACTACATACTTAAAAGCAGCTATGGAAATAAAAATATTTAAAATATCATATTTGATAAAATTAAATATTTCGTTGAATTCCTTTTGCACCAATCAATATATCTAATATTGTAGATTATGCTCTAAACTCTTCCAACTAATGATGTAATTTAATTTTTCCTTGATTGCTACTTTACTTGTTCTTTTCTATTAAATATCAAAAGAATTTATATCCACCAGTATCACATGATGGCATGCTACTTGGTTCAACTTTCTTTAAACTAGATTTATTATCTGAGGACTGTAAATCTCTATATAGAATCACTCCGCCACGACTTCACACTATTGATGTATTAGATTCAATCTTTGCTTGACTCCTCAGACAATCTTCTACAGGAGATGTAAAATGCTACAATCTCTAAAACAGAACTTTAGCACTTAAACTCTCTAATGAAGGCTATAGAGAAAAACGGGGATTTCCAATGTGTAATCTCCACTCAAAATAATGAGATCCGTATTTCATGCATTTGAGAAAAAAAACCCTTTAAATACCCACAATTCGTGTGTCATAAAAATGCTTTTTGTAGAACCAACTTACTAATGCTGGCATGAATAGAAAATAATTTCGCATCAAGTTAGTGGGATTTTTTTCATCATCCAGTCAATCTGGTAACATATCCTATTGATCTCGTACCTAATCTGGTATGGTGCATAGTGATATATATATATATATCTATATATATATCTCATCAGGGACTTGTTTCAGTCCAAATGAGTGCTCATAGCTTTAAAATTTCAGCCAGGACCAATAATTTCAACAATGGTGACTATACAAACTAATAAGAGAGAGAAAGAAGAGAAGAAAAAGATCTGTGAAAGGGGGAAATGCCAAAGAAACAGCATATCTAGTGGCTTAAATCTAGTGGAAAACAGTAAAAGAAAGAGAAAAAAGAGAAGAAGAGAGAAGAAGAAGATGATAGAAGATGAGAAGATGATAGCAACAGATCTCAAGAAACAAAAAAAAAAAAATGAAATAATTGTAGCACCAGGCTTCTTTACTCTCTCCTCATAGAGAAAAAGATGAGAATATAATATTACATTTTCCTTCCATCTAACATTACGCGTGATGTGATACGAGCGGACTCTTTGTTAAGAAGGAAAATATATATAATACTCATATTTTCTCAGTCCGCTTCCCACCCATGAGTCCATCAATGTGCAGTGTAGTACATGTACATGTGCATCCTCATACCCCTAAATTAAAATTCAGTGAGAAAAAATCCCATGGTGATCAAAGTTGGACCAATCTGGTTCTACTACGTCACTAGTTGGTTGCCTCGCTTGCACTGTCCTCGTATGCATTCAATGGATCAAAAAAATAATGACTTGATGCAATCGAAATCTCACATTATTCAGTTATTCAGTTCTTGCTCTTTTCATGGAAAAAAAGTATTTCTTTTCCAAACAAAAGCAATAATAAAGATAAATGCAAAATATTAACACCACATCTTTTTGTAGAAAAAAAATGTAGGCATCACAATGAACTTCTCCTATCCAAAGGCAAACCACAATGACAAGTTCAAATTATAGGCTAAATTTTAAAGCAATTTTAGAGTAATTTCTCTAACCGGCCTTTATATAAACTATAATAAAATTAAAAACACGAACAATAAATTACTTAATTTCCTATGCCACATAGTCCTTGTTGTAATTGTGATGTCAAGAAGAGATTTTCTTGTTTCATAGTCTTCCATATCCTTCCTACATATACAAATAAGAAAGAAAAACTGCATTATATATGATAAATCAGGAAAAGAAATGGTGAAAGAAATCGATAATAGAAAAAAAAAGGTACTAT
The DNA here is from genome assembly GCA_037013555.1 of Sextonia rubra. Lineage (NCBI taxonomy): Eukaryota > Viridiplantae > Streptophyta > Magnoliopsida > Laurales > Lauraceae > Sextonia > Sextonia rubra. The sequence continues at coordinate 7,368,656 of JASUAD010000003.1, read as the reverse complement.
TTTCAAAGTAGAGAGGAAAATAAATCATATTGTCAAAGAAAAATATAGCAACAACGCCACACTAACACAAAAGAACCATTTTATACTTAGAGAGTTCATATATAAACTCTAGCTCTATAGCTGATAGAGAAATGGTCATTAATATCTCAAATGATCATAAGCAAGATCAACTAAGTACACCGTTTACACTTACAAATCATGCAACTATTCCCTCCTACATTTATCATGTGTGTTTTAACTTATGTTGTGTTCTCCACAAGACGTTGTGGTAGGCTTATTGTTGAAAGTGATTCCTTGAATACATTTGCTTGGGTATCTAATTGAAAGGCGTATCCTTGGAAGTTTTATTTCCATTTCAATGAAATTAGGGAGTTATCTTCTACAATTGATGTTTCTTTTTGTCATGAGGTTAGATCCGCTATCTTTATGGTAGATGCTTTAGTCAAGCAAAGGGTTAGAAGAATGTATCCTTGCGTAGGTGTGATTATGTGGATTTGGTACATTTCACTTGTACCTTTCCTTTCCTTCTCTTATTTACTTATGCTCTTTATATGTTCCTTCCTTTCAATGAAGCTTTTGTTACCAATAAAAAAATTTTATATTATGAAAAAGGACAAAAAAGGCAACTCAAATTCATTAATACTATGTATTAAAAATTGGGTTTTCCCAATAACATGAATATATTTTGTTGGCCTTTATTGAATAATAAGTTCAACACAATGGAACACCTAAAATGGGCAAGCCAACAGGTCAGATTAGCACTCACGAAGGTGTGAGGCCGGTTGCCAACTTAGTATTACAAACATGAGCAGGGAGTTGGGCCTTCCTGTTTAAACTATCTAATGGCAGCTCAATCAAATGGGTATCCATAACCAAAAAAAAAATCAATATTTAGAGAAAGGTATACTGGATTACAGGAAACACAACACCAAACGTAATATATAAAAGCTTCCCGCTGCAACAATAACAAGCAAAGATTACCAGAAATTGTAGCCACCGACCGAAATTCCATCATCAAATAAAAAAAAACGTTACAAACAATCCTACATGTTAAAAAAATGAGGAAAGACAAAACTTCTTCATTTGGAAAGCAATAGCATAAAACCTAATGCGATGCACAGGTTACTTAATTGTAGTTTGATTAATAAATTAAACTAATCATAACGAAGACATGGAAACTAAAGTTAAGTTGGAACAAGGTATAAAAGAATATTTCATTTATAATAACATAAATATTCTTACATCACTCAAGCCACCAAAATCAAAATGAGAATTGTGCAAATTATATGATTCACATCAATTTTCTTAAAAGGGTGTGGACTAACCAACCGACTAATTTAAAGGGTTAGTTATAGTGATGGATCAAATAAAGAGATGGCAACAAGAGTTAATAATAATTAAAAAGTAGTGCACGATTGCTATACTCAAGGAGGAAATGACTCCTTCAAGAGGTAGCTTGCATAACGCATTCTTGTGGTAGTCCACTGATTTGAGGGATGAAACAGAAGAGGGAACAAATAGAAATTTGTTAACTCTGCAAACTGTCTCTCACCCTGGGGAGGCCGTGGGCCACTTGTACTGCAATGGAGGTGCCAGGCAGGGTGGCCTGCGTGGGGGAGTATGTGGAGTTAAGTGGGTGGGGCCCATGACGCAGTGGGGCCCCGCCATCAGCTGCCGATGAAACTGGGGTAGAGCCCGGAGATATTGATCTTGTATTGACACAGGCTGGTGTGTCAAAAGGCCAGGCTGTTAAAGCTCTCAATGCACACAATGGGGATATCTGTTATGGAGCTCACCGGCTGGTAAGGTTAAGGCTATCTATTTTCTACTAAGATTTTGAGACCGATGACTACATAATCTGCCTCCATCTTATCCGGTTTTTCAAAGGAGGATCACATTTATTTAGTTAAAATGCTTTGGAAGTCTCCAATTCTAGTCTAACAAAAAAAAAAAAAAAAAAAAAAAAAACGTAGCTCTAGATTCCTTACCCAGAAAAAAGGAAAGAAAAACACCAACATGGAGCATCCCAATATGTGGGGGCTTCATAGTGGGGTTCACATGCAAAAGCCACATTATATTATTTAGCCTGGTAATTCGGTCTCTGGGGCAAGAATTTACCAGGCTAAATAATATAATGTGGCTTGATCAGTCTCATCCATCATATGGTCTGAAAGTGATTTTGGAATACCTTAGAGCCACATTTTAAATGAATTAGTTATGCTATACTAAGAAAACAAAACAAAAACCCAAAAAAAAACAAAAACCTCCAGAACCAGCATACGAAAATCTTAGTAAACAAATAACCCAATACAGACTACCAATGAAACTACTCCAACATCAAAAAAGGAAAAAAAAATGCAAACACATAGCATTGTTTCCACTTTTGCTTACTACCACTACAAATTAAGCTTCTAACTCCACTTAGCTCTAATTGGTTACAACAAAGAACATAAAGGGGGTGTTTGGATGAGGGATATGGGGAGATAAGTGGGAGGATAAGTTACTTTTTGTATCCCATCCCACTTATCCCTTGTTTGTTTACACTTTTAGTGCATGGGATAAAATTATCTTAGTCCTAATACTATAGTAGATTAATACTTAGTATAGGAGATTAAGTTATCCCACCTGAGAGGTAAGATAACTTGAGTTACTTTAAGTGGGGTGGTATTTTATTTTTTTAAGTCTTTGTATCTCTATTCCACCTTAGTTGGGTTTAAGTTGATGGTAGGATTATATTTTTTAAATCTTTTTGTCCCTTAGCCCAATTTATCCGGACGTAAATAAACGGGGGATTGAATTCACCTTTGAGATGAATAAAATCACATCCCATATAATACCATTAGATGGGCTTAGATGTTATTAGCTGTCCAATCCCACCAAGATTTTATCCCACTTCCAAACACACCCAAAAGAAATATTAGTTTTCTGGGTTGCAGATTACAAACATGCCTTATGCCAATGCAAAACTATGAAAACAAAACCCACAATCCAATGATGAAGAACAATCAAAATTCAACACTACCTGACAAACAAAGGCCACGATCTTCTCCTTCACCTGATCCAGACGCCACTGTTTTTGTTGAGGAGAAGCGGTTTTGAGGAAGAAGGATTGTGGCTTTGGAGAATAGGCCTTTACCTAACAGTGGTTTTAAGGTGGAGATGTGTGGGGATTCAGGAGTCGGCCGGACAGATAGGGAACTGTTGATGTGAACGTAGGAGGATGGGATTGGTTGGAAGGGAAATTGTCCGAAATACCCCTTTGTGGGACAGTCAACTTACGTGGTCCTCTACCATGTGAATGACGCGTGGGGTAAGATGAAAGTGATGAAAAAGGAAAAGGTACAACGTGAAAAAGAAGCCCATCTAAACCTCGTTTATGGTAATGCTTTTAAACTTTCACCTATCGGGCTTTAAATTTAAATTATTTTTAAAAATAAATTATTCAAATTAATTTTTTTCACTATAATTAAAGGAACATGCTCATTGCCCTCATAGGATCGGGCATTAGCTCTGTTTACATACATACGATTTTAAAGTGATCTTTGGATCTTCACCTTCCCCATGAATTGATGTGGACCCACAAAGGGTGCACATAGTGAGGCAGCCAATACATATAATTTAAGATCAGCTTAGCCATACAACTCATATGGATGAGACACCCTCCTTCCCACTCTCCCGTATTGACCTGTAACCCAACTTAATTGCAAAATTTGTGCACTAAGCTAAAAAAAGGTAAGGCTCGTATATCAGTTGGGAAAATTAGGTGGATGAATAGCCATGAGACCAATGTCAAATTGAGCTCTGTGATAGAGTTTTGATCAGGTTTAGACTCTCAATTCGATATAATACAATAATGTTATAGTGACATGAAATGATGACACAAAACATTTATATACCGATGCGTCAATACTAAGACTGATTGCAGTAAATAGTTAGACATTTACAGAGTGAAATGATAGCTAATTATGGTGTTAATACATTAGTATATAAATATTTTGTGTCAACATTTCATATCTCCATAATATTACTGGACAAAATTTCTACACGGATGAAATGCGATAGAATTCTAAGGGAATAAGTTTTGAAAGCATTTGCACAATCTATCTCACCCCTTTAATGAGCAAAAAATGTGGGCGAGCCCGATTCCAATGCTCGCGTGAAAGCAGCACAATCTTTTAATTGGTATTAAGTGATGAGCTGCGGTCCTGCGGAACCATCGGATTTCAGGGTGATGTTCTTTGACGGTTTTGTTTTCCATTTTGCGCACGAAGGAAAGTGAACGAGACAGAAGATCGTCTTTGGTATTCACTCTTGGGCGCAGCAATTAAGGAGAGCATGTGGTGATGTCTGTGCACTTTTGGCCTTGGCCCCATTCTTCTGCCCATACAAAATTTAATATTCACAAGTTTTCATCCCCAAACTGATGGGCAGACTGAACGGACCAACGCACTCTTGGAGGAATACTTACGGCACTACGTCAACACAAACCAAAAGGATTGAGTAAGTCATCTAGACGTGACGCAATTCTGTTATAACCTTCAAAGAAGTGAATCTACAGGTCGTAGCCCATTTGAGATAGCAACCGGGCAGCAACCCCTCACACCTCACACAGTGACAACAGGCTATGCGGGGTGTAGTCAAGCTGCCTTCACATTTACCAAAGATTGGCATGAGCAACAGGATCTCACCAAAGCTTACTTGCACAAGGCCACCAAGCGCATGAAGAAATGGGCGGATAAGAAGCGAAGGCTGATGCATTACAATGTGGGCGACAAAGTAATGATGAAGTTACAACCCCACCAATTCAAAGTGTTCAGGAAAGTTCATAAGGGGTTGATACGAAGGTATGAGGGACCATTCACCATCATCAAAAGGGTGGGTAATGCGGCTTACAAGTTAGACCTTCCATCTAACTTCAAGATCCACCCAGTCTTCCATGTGAGTTGTCTTAAGCCGTATCATGAAGACAAGGAAGATCCGTCAAGGAATTGCATCAATCGACCATCGGCTACAATGATGACATCATTTGATAAAGAGACTGAACGCATGCTTGACGACCGAAGAGTAAGTCGGCGTGGTGTCCCTCCATATATCGAGTACTTAGTGAAATGGAAGGGCTAACCCAACCATGAAGCAAGTTGAGAACGAGCAGACACTTTATGGCAATATGAGAAAGTATTCGAAGATTATCACAAGGAGCAGCGAGGACGTCTGCAGATTAGGTGGGGGAGATTGTCACAATCTGCTAAATTGCCCTACATTTTGTGCCTAGATGGATCTTCAGGCCAGGCCAATCTCATGACCCATGACCAAGGGCCCGTTGTCTAGAAGTTTCTACCATTCTCTACAACCTTGGAATAGTGTAGAAACTTAGATATTTGTAAAGAGTAGTGTAGAACATTCTAGAGAGAGTTCTAGAAGACTCTCAACCAATGTATGCTTGACACGTGGCACATTCTAAGCCACACCTTGTAAGGCCAATGTGTATATAAGGGGGTGGCCTCCCTCATTTGTATCCATCCAAGAGTTAAGAAGCTCTCTAGTTCTTTTAGCATTCTCCAAGTATTCTTCTCTTGTGAGTGTGGTGTTAGTCTTAGAATTGGGTGAGTTCCAATTGACTTGGGAGGAAAGGCTTACTCACTAAGTACACGGAGCATTAGTTGAGTGCCGCACGAGCTACAAATCGTGGGTGAGACGATCGGTCCGTGATAGGTAGGACCCAACCCATCAGCCATAACCTTAAACTAGAGAGTGCATCTCAAAGGAGAAGGACCTTTCCAGTTTTACTTATTTTCTCTTTCTGTATGCGTGGCAAAAGAGGCAATTTTATTAAACTTTTCCAGTGGGATACAAGCAGCATTAATAGAAACTATACAGGGTGTCTCCAACTATTAAGTTCAAGTTCAACTTAGCAGCCCATTCATTAGCTAAGCTGTGTTATTTATGTAATCAAGACATATTCCGGGAGAGGGCATTGATGTTCCTGGGTGAAGGTAGCTGATTTTGTAGGGTATTGTTTTATTTTTTGGGATTTCGGGTATTGTTGTTATTCTTCATCTTGGTTGTAAAACGAAATGCTCTTTTACCAAAAGTTGCCCATTAATCTGGTAAGATGCAAATTTATTTGTGTTCTTTTCTTCCTGGTCCCCTCTTTGCATACTTTTTATTTGTGTTCTTTTTTCCCTGGTCCTCTCTTTGGAGACTTATTTGTGCTCTTTTCTTCCTAGTCCCCTCTTTGGACCCTTAAAAGTGAAATGACCTGCACTCATGTACTAGTGTATTTAATACATATGACTATGTTTTCGTGAAAAATAACAAAATTAGTCACCGTAGAGGCTACTCTTTTCAACCCATAAGCCCTCATTTATGCATGAAACAGGTTTACAATGAACCATTCATGCCCTTGTGTTTTCTCATTTTTGCCAACATGATTGATTCTCTTTACATCTCATATGATGTAAACATCTAAACCCAATCTCAGATCATGCGTAAATTACATGATCTCTTTGTATTTTAGTTATGTGTTTTATGAGATCAATCTGATGTGTTTCCAACTGAAAATTGGAGTTACTTATGCAAGAAATTAATCATGAGATGATGGGATAACACCCAGTGGTTGAGTTATCGGAACCAATCTTTTTCTTTCCTCTCTGTTTCCCCCGTCTTTTCTTTGTAGCAAAGGCAAAGGCTTTGACTTTTCATGTTCCTTTGTTGACTTTTCTATACCTAGTGATTTTTGGATATATACATTGCGTACCGTAAAACTAAAAGATTATCTATACGGTGAAGATGGATTAAGGGTCAAAGGTTGATAACCATGAAAACCTAGAACGATAGAGACCCATTCCTTAAAATCTGGGATGGACATTATGAGATAATTTTCACCTATGATTGGACTACATGCAGTATACATGCTACTCAGAACTTAGGTCCCACCTATCTACACTTGGATAAGTGAAGCCAGAGAATGTAATGTAAAGGAGGGTGCATTGTCCATTTATGTTTTTTTTTCCCTTTTTCCAAAGCTCACCTTAGGGGGGGTTAAAACTCGACTCAAAGATAGCCTAACACACCCAAAAAAAAATGCTCATCTAAATTGAAAAAAAATAACTTGTACAAACAAAAAAATGGAGGGGAATTGCCGAGGTTTAAACCATAGTTGCCTGATTTGTTCCATTTGCCCCCGAATTTCGTACAATTTGAATCAATTAATCTTCTATACGATTCCGCTGATTCGGAGTTTTTAAAATGCCATGGTTCGTAGTACTTCGTTCATGCCACATGCAAGAAACGAAGACTCCATTAGGGAAGAACGATGAAAAAATAGATGGAAAACGGAGAAAACTGATGAAAAGGTCAAGAGAATATTTACCATTGGTCTTTTACTTTGTTTCCATTGATTATAACCTTTCCTTCCGTGGGATAGTGGGTTGGTAATTAAATGTATTGTAATGTCTTTCCTTTCTTTTGACTCGACTATACTAGACAATTGGATAGTATATATATTAATGCATTGCACCCTTTTTCCAATTTTCCTACTTTTTTGCTCGACTTGATTGAATTAATAGTGCTCTACAATTGGGCTTTGCAGCACAATTGTGTCCTTGGATAATCTACATTAAAATAGGATTATGGGATGATCAGCCTACCAAAATATTAATAGCTCATAAAATATATAAATTTATAACACATAAAGTTTGTGTAAATCCTAAAATCTTAGGAAGCCAAATATTATATTTTGTACACTTTATTAAATTATAAAATAGATATAGTTATCTCTATTAGTTGAGAATTAGGAGAAATTTATAAAATCTCAATGGGTAAAAATAAGAATTTCACAAGTGAATTAGTGGTGGACCAAATTCCAAAAAAAAAAAAAAAAGCTTTTGTGCTACTCTTAACTCAAATAAAATGTATAAATACAACTTCACCCATTTATCTTTGTGTATTTTAGTCATATGAATAATAATGATCAACCTAATGGTGGATTTTACTCCAATTAAACTAAATTTACAACACCACTTCCGAATAAGATGATGAGTGGTTAAGATTTTTAAATGAGCCCCAATGATAATTATTTTAATATAAGAAGAGACTTAGTTGAAAAAAAAACAATCTATTGCAAATTATATTGAATTAATACATCAAACTCAATGAATTCAAATTGCGAATCAAATGAATTAAAAAACAAATTAAATAAACCTACTACATCGAATTTGCAAATTAAGATAAGCTTTGATGAACTGTAAACTACGAACTCAAACTTGAAAAATGTGAATTACGAATCAAATAATTACGATTCAAACCCTTTGACCTCCCAATAGTATGATGACTGCTCCTTAATTACAAGTGAGCAACTCTCATTGTCGTTATAAGTTGTCTGGACTTAGTTGCTGCTGACTTACCGTGGAGGAGAGCACTAACGAGTGGCTGGCATGTGAATTTGAGCGTTTTAATGGTTCGTTGAGCTTTTAAGGATTTTACATATCATTTTCGTATAACGTGATGTGGTTCTGGCTTTTCATCAAATGAAGAGCCCAATGTGAACCCCACATATTGGTAAGTCATGATATTTTCTTTTCCCTCTTTTCTAAGCCTTTTTGCTTGAGTGATTATGGAGACAAAAATAATAACAGTAACAAGCTGTATTTCCTTGTTTTTGCTTTTATAAAAACATTCCGATGGAAAATTCTATGGGTCTATTGATAATTTATTTGAATAAGTGAAGTACGGTGAATGATTATTTTAAAGAATAAAAAATAAGAGATATTAAATTAATTTAATGATGAAATTTATCTTTTAGTGAAGAGAAAATACAATTTTTTGAATTTTATGTTAAATATATATATATTTTTTCTCAGTTAGTAAAATGATAAAGTAGTTTTTTAATTTTTTGGTGTAAAAAGTTAGAAGACTGTTTTTAAAATATAGTATTTTGTATTTGACTTTTTTCATTTATTATGTTTTTAAAGTAAAAGTTGACTCTAATTTTTATGTAAGGTGAAATTACCAAAAACGCCCTAGAGACATGATCACCACGTGCTTCCACTTGAATACGAAAGACGGACGTTAAACGACTGTCTCCTTGATTACTTGTTTCCGATTTAGGAAACGGACAAAGTCAATATTAAATTTTGTATGGGCAGAAGAATGGGGCCAAGGCCAAAAGTGCACAAACATCACCACATGCTCTCACTCTCCTTAATTTCTGCGCCGTGAGTGAATGCCAAAGACGATCTTTCGTCTCGTTTCACTTTCCTTCGTGCACAAAATGGAAAGCAAAACCGAGAGCGTACAAAGAGCATCACTGCCCAAATCCGACGGACCTGCAGCCCATCACTCAATGCCAATTAAAAGATTGTCCTCCTTTCACATGAGTATCGAAATCGAACTCGCCCACAATATTTGTACGTTAAGGTGTGAGTGAGATTGTGCAAATTCGCTGCAAATGTTATCAGATCTCTATCCTTTTATCTTTTATTGATTTAGAAATGTTGTTAAATCAGGAGTCAAAACTATACAGTCGAGAGTTTCAAAGTTTAATCCATATCTGACTCAATTAGATCAATAATTATGAAATTTTATCCACGAAAAACCGTACAATTTTCCCCATCGATATAAGTGCCCTACCCTTTTTTCCAATAGGTCAGGTCATATGTCTATATACGAGAAAAGGAAGGAGGGTGTCTCATCCATATGAGTTGTTTGGACTTAGCTGATCTTAAATTATAATTTTGTACATTGCGGTTTTGGACGCTCTTGATTAATATATATGTATTGGCTGCCTCACTTTGTGCACCCCTTCTGGGTCCACATCAATTCAAGGGGAAGGTGAGGATCCAAGGATCACTTTGAAACTGTATGTATGTAAATAGATCTAATGCTTGATCCTATGAGGGAGGTGAGCATGTACCTTTAATTAAAGGAAAAAAAATAATATGAATAATTTATTTTAAAAGATAATTTAAATTTAAAGCCCGATAGGCTGAAGTTTAAAAGCTTTACCAAAAATGAAGTTGACATGGGCTTCTTTTTCCCATTGCAACTTTTTCCATTTTCATTACTCTAACTTTACCCAAGTCTGAATCCTCTTATTAAAAACCTCACGGTGACTATGGCGGGACTAATCAAGTTCCGACACATCACCTTCTGGCAGCCTGCCATGTATACAGGAAAAGAAAGAGCAAATACAAATGTTCTTTTTTTTTTTTTTCTCTTTTGTTTGTATTCTTAGATAGGTTTTGTAAATTTTGTTGGAAACTTAGGGCCTATATTCCATTATTCATGTGTTGTTCCCAATTTATTTTGTACTCATACCTGATTGTGCTGATATCGGGTTGTGCCAAGACTAAATTGTGGAGAATTTGTTTGGTAACATTTTATTAAAATATTCTGCTAAGAATGATACCATTCGGAACTTGTTTGGCACCATTGTAAATTTTTTTCCCCAACAAATGGAAGCAAGAGAATTATAGAATTTAAAATGTAGGACCCACCTTTTTAATGTTTGCAGCACTTTATCATTGACGTGCATAGGACCCATTTGTAGAAGTATAACGTAGTACCCACATTTAAAACTTAGAACATAAGGCCTATATTTATAAGATTTATAAAATGTAGCGTATCTTTTTTAGAATAATAATGTGAGCCCACTTTTTTTTAATGTAAATATAAGATTCATCTTTATTAATTACAGCATGGTACACATATTTAGAAATTAGAATATGTGCCTTCATTCATTAGATTTATAATGTATGTCCACCTTTTGTGATTGTGACTACGTGCCACATTTACAAATTATAAAGTGCAGCCACATTTTTTTTATGATTTTGTACATAAAATCCATATTTAGAAATTACGATATTGTGCCCACTTTTAAAAATTATAATAGATTATAATGTAGGGTCATCTTATTATTGAATGTGAACATGACTCTTTTTAAAAATTAGGTGGTACTCACATTTAAAAATTAGAATATAGAGCCACATTCATAGAAATTATAATGTTGCTCCAACTTTTGTGATTTTGTTTTTTTGAAAGATTAAGTAGTTTTTCTAAAGGATTAAATATTTTTTTAAATCTTAAATTTTTTTGAAATATTAAATATTGTTTAAAATATTAAATTTTTTTAAAGATAAAATATTTTTTTCGAAAAATCAAATATTTTTTTGAAAGATTAAATATATTTTTGAAATATTAAATATTTTTTTAAAATTAATATTTTTTGACCATATAAACCATAGTTAGAAATTAGAATATAAAACTTACATTCAAAGGATTCATAATGTGGTTCCACCATTATAAAAAAAATTAGGAATTATAATATGGACCCATCTTTTGTGATTGTTACCTTGTGACTCACTTTAAAAATTAGGTAGTAGATCGAGTCACCTTAAGATAAAAAAAAAAAAAACTGTCCCAACAAGTTGCTTTTAAAAAAAAAAATTTCTTTTTTGTTCAGAGATTTTTATGCCAACGGGTTAAGATTTTGATATTCCTTCCCGTTAGACTAAAAACTCAGAACAATGACTCACATATACCAAACATGTTTTGTGCAGGCTTGTCTCGTAGGAATAAGGGACCATCCAAATGGCACAATGCCAAATGCACCTTTAATGATGATTTTGCATATTATTTCAATTTTGGATTTGTTTATTTAATTTTCCTTTGATGTGTTAATTTGTATGGATTGGGGGCGCGGTTCTCTAAACCCTTTTGTGGACATGAAAATTCAATGCGTTCACTTGGATTGTGCATCTATCTTTTTCATTTTCACTCACCAGTTGTTTCTCTCCCTCTGATTCTCTTTCCTCTCTATAGTGCACTGCACCACTCAACCTATTTGATACTTTCCAATTGTTTCTTCTCTACACCACTGACCACCTCTTTTAGATCAGTTAGACGAATAGAAAAACTATATATGACCCTTACTCGGAGATAGTCTTCTTACCGCTCTTGCCCTTTTTGACCATCGCCGTCACCGCCGAATCTCCCATCACCGTCTAATTGAGATATCTATGAGCCATGAAAACAGTTTTCCTTCATTGTTTGTCATTTTCACTTGTGAATCTTAGTGGATCCAACAATTTGCTGAATTTCTTAATTTTTACAACATTCATGCTGGATCATATTTGACTCCCATGCTGTTTTGAGCCTTTGAAAGATAATAAATGGTTCTGATTGTGACTAAAACAAACTTTTGTTGCGAATAAAACAAATAGAATAGCGTGAATGTCAATTTATGGGTTATTTTGGGAACCTCTAGGCCTCTGGCCATCCAAATCCTCGAACTGTCTGGCCTGTGGGCCTACTTAGAAGTATGATTAAGGGAGGTAATTGCCAAGTCTCTCCCTGGCTTACCCCAATGAAAAAGAAAGTAGATAAAATGAACTGTTTGGTGGCAGGAGGTATATTTTGAGGACCTCAAAGTGATTACTTAGAAAGCCATGTGGACAATTAGTGAAAGGCATTGATTAATCATAAGGGGCCTATTTGTTTGCATGGAATTGACTCTAAAATTTTTATGGTAAAATGATTCAATTGAAGAGGTGAGTACTGGTGAATTATTAGGGTGAAGACTATTAGCTATTCATTTTCCATCCCCTCTTAAGACCTTTTTCATTCAAGGGGAAATATTTGTATCCTCACCTTTGTTTATTAAATTTAACCTCCTCAAGGAATACATTTCTTGACATTCTAATAATTCAATTATCTACAAACACACGTGCCACATGATAGAGTGGGATGCAACTTGCATGCTTTAGACCTTTCCTTAAGTTGGGTTAAGGGTGTAAATGTAGGCAGGTTGCCCAAGCTTGGCATGGGCCTGCCCATCCTTTCATGCAGTGGGCTGGCCTAGTACTTTGAATGTGGTCAACAGGCCGGCCCAACAGAACCCGTAAAAAATATCGGCCGGGCTAAGCCTGGGGATGCAGGCTGAGGCACAGCCTAGCCTGTGGCGTGTGCAAATTTCAAATTTCAAATTTCAAAAACACCCATCGCAACAATTATAAACGGCTATAGGTTTTTTTTTCTTACCATTTTAACCGCCCATTAACCAAAAAATTGTCTTTTTTTTTTTTGTAAGGGGGGGGGGGGGGGGGGGGGGGGGGGGGGGGGGGGTGTTTGTATTTGTGTCTTTCTTACTCTCTTACCATTTTGACACTATTATCCTCCCCAACTGCCAAACAACAATCATATGAGCAGTATTTTGTGTCATTTTACTCTTTTAGAAATCTATAAATACCCACATCCCCTCATTTCTCAACACATTTATATTCTACTAAACCTCTTTTCTCTCACTCTCAAGCTCTCTAAGGCCTTAGTTGTTAACTTCCTTTCATTCTGTAAGATTCTATAGGCACCAAGAACTCTATTCAAGCTCTAAAAAATGGTTGGGCCGGTGAAGCCTTTTAACATTGATGCAAGGCAAGCCAAACATTCTTCTTCTCTGGAGAAAAAAATAAGAAGAAGAATGATTGGTCATATTTGAAATTATTTGTGAATAGTTCCAATTACTAATAACACTTGATAAAGTGTTGAGAAGGTACAATGTATATTGTTTTGTACTAGGCTTTATAATTTCAATGTAGCAAGTGGCTCTAGTTACCTTCATAGACACTTGCGATCGTGCATGCCCGAATCTTATTGGAAGAAAATTACAAAAGATAATTAGTTTATGTTGTTTGCAATGTTTGAATGCATCTATTTTAGTAGTTTTAATTGCATTTTAAGATAAAAAAATCTTTTAAAAAGTTGTTATAATTTTTTTCTCCAGTTTATATTCTCAATTTTTTTTAAATTTAACAAATATGGGTTGGCAGCAGCCCATAGGCAGCAGCCCGTGGGCAACACAACATAGCACGATGTAAGGAGAACATGTGGAGGAGCATTTTCACCAAGGGAGCAACATCGCCACCAATGTATAAAAAGGCTAAACTTAGACACTCAGTTACTCTCTAGTGCTTTTTGTCATCAATACAATACATCTCTCATCAAATGTTGAGGGACAATTACGTCATCATACTGATGTTATATAAGACTTTTGTAAATCTGAAATTTCAAAAAGTGCGCCTAGGAGGGAATTAAAAACAGGTCATTTCAAAAACTTAGCTTTATCTATCTACTTCTTCTCTTTCTCTCCTCACTAGCGCTCCATCTATGGCCACCTGTAAACTCTCTTAGGCTCCTCCATCTCTCTACATCTTCTCTTGGGTGCTCCTCTGTCTTTCTCATCTCTCTACTAGAATGCCTAGTAACTGAGGCCAGGCAAGATGGATTCCGACCATGGTATCTATCTCTCTACCGGAACACCTAGCTCCTTATTTATTTGGTGAGGGATGTATGCATGTAGCATCATTGACCCTCTACCATTTTTGAGGTTAGACCTGCGACTCCAAAATGTATATTCTCACCATTTCCAGTGAAATGGTTTTGGGTTTGGGTTTTTGTTTTTTGTAACATTCAAGAGGTAAAATAGATCCCACCCACCCTCTTACATTTTTTTTAAATCGAACCTGCAACTGAAAAATGTATTTTCTCTCCAAAGGATATCTCACCTTTTGCTTCCATGATCCGTTATAATAAGGACACCCCCCCCCCCCCCCCCCCCCCCCGGGGAAAACCAAAGATATCACAAAGCCCCTTAAAGTTTCACAAAATCATCTAAGTTTTTAATTATTTTTACTAATTTTACATATGCACCCCCCTGCTTCCATGATCCCTTATAAGAAGGATTAGATTCCAGCAAGGGCAACCCATATGTAGGCCTAAGGGGGCCACCACCCCCCCAACCCCAACAAGATATCACAAAGCCCCTTAAAGTTTCACAAAACCCATCTAAGTTTTTAATAATTTTTAATATTTTTACATATGCCCCTACCCCCCAAAAAATAGAAAAATCCTTACATATTTTGAAAATTATATTTATCTTTTATATGTGGCCCTTCCAAAACCTTTTTCTATAAGTGCCCCCACCCAAGCAAAAATTCTTAGGTCTGCCCCTAGATGCCAGTATGATCATCACCAAGGTCAAATGACTCACTCCCTAACCTTGATCTAATTAGGTGGGCAAGGTGGCATGTGCACGCACACAAGCCACACACACAAAAAAACAAATATGTGAAAACAGTTTCCAACTGAATTTAGTGAACGAACAACATGGAGTGAAACACAATCCATCTCTATCATGGCTAATAAGCATGCAATTTCATTAGCCTCCCTAATGAAGGATGATTTCTCCCTAAGAAAATATTCCCCCTAATAAGATGGTTGCAAAAAGATGAATAGATAAAACAACGCACAGGAATATTATAAAATCTATCCCTTACATCCCCTGATTTACTCAACCAAGAAAAAGGTCACCAACTCACTAGCATCTCTATCAGTTTCATGGATCCCTTGGAATATCATCATAAGTTTATAACCTAAGCATACAAAGATAGAATTAATCATTTTCAGTCTAGTTGAACAAATGGGAAGTAATGTAATGAAACACAGAAATAACAGAAAACAATAATCAAATCCGACCCAGTCAGAGAATTACTGAGTTAGGAGTGGAATTCCATACTGTTACGTAACTATTAATCCAAGCCCAGTGTGACCCACCATAGATTCTACTTCTGTTAAATTTGTTAAGACATTTTCTTATGAATACGGGCATTGCCAAGGTTTCTGCGGCACAGGGTACTACGGCCTTATTGGGGATAAGAAATGTTTTTGGTTAGGGCGGTTTTGGTTAATGTGTTTGCTGTGTGCTGGTTTTGTGTCTCTTGTCCTAACATTTTTTTTTTTGGCCTTCTAGTCAGTTTAAGAAAAATTGAAAATGATCTGATTATGTGCAAATGATCTGGCAATATTCCAGTAGTATATAATGAATGATTGGTTAGCAGCAGATCCCATTTCAAGATCAACCTCTATATGGCTAGATGACCAAGTTACAGGTACCCTAGGTGCAGGGCATCGAAGTCACATCTCACTGCAGGGCAACCAAGGTCGAGGATGACTGGTGTTTGTGTTGTATTTGTTGGATGTAAGTTGAACTGGAACTGCACCCAGATGATTTGTATTATTCTTAATCAATATTTTATAATTTTAAATTTACATATGTAATGGATTTGACCATGGATTCCTTTATTTCTTATTTGTAACGTGAGTTGAATTGATATTGTGGCCTGGGAATTCTATTTGAATTTGTTGTAATTTGCTTCATATGACGGTATGGAGTCATGGTACTAACCTTGCACACAATAGGTGTTAGATCTGGAGCTAGGCTAAGCACATGCAATCAAGCACCACATAAGGAGAAGAACAAGCAATCTCACACAGAGAATACAAGGATTTATGTAGTTCGGCCAAATTGCTTACGTCCATGGACATGAAAATTTTACTATGTAGAAGTCTCCCTCTCAGCCCTTACAATATTCTCTTTGTGTTCCCTTCTCCCTGTTGCTTTCTTGCTTTATTACAAAAGAATACACCATCAAGAGATTATGTAAGAGCCTAGTCTTAATTAACTGGGCCCTTATGTAAACTACTCATAGGCCTAATAAGGACCTATTGAGCCAAACTCGACAATAGGGCTTAATGGGGTTCTATACGATAGTGTGCAGTTCCAGATGCTAACTTTGCACAAAACATGTAAATAGCGCCAACGTCTATATCTCTAATAGAATGAAATGCAATAAAAATATTGTATTATCTATTCATTAATTGAAAAGTATGGATTAATAAATGATTTTTGTAATGATCAGAGGATCAGCATATTTGTCATCATAGCGTTAATGTTTCATCTGATTAGGGGTTGCTTATCATGAAATGCCATTTAAGCTGAAAGAGGAAGGCCTCTATCCCTCAGTGAGAATTGAACTTGACCATGTGAAATATGGGAAGATAAATGTTGATATCATGTGGTTACGTTGACTAGCATTCCGCTGGAAATGGGGTAGGTTTGGCGCAAGGTTTTCCCTGTGAATTGTTGGCCTAGTCCCATTCACCTCTCCACTCCTGACATGAGTAGTAGTTTAACTAACAAAGTCGTCACTCTATTTGGTTCCATTGATATAGAATTAGATAATCAATCTAATGGTATTCAACTATTAAAATTCATCTGGTCACTATCCACCATCTAATTTTCAGCTCCACCAATAATTTTCATGAAACAAAGATATCCATGTGAACATGATTCAGGACATAATGCACCACTGTAGAATTAAAAAAATGCCAAAACAAGTTGAATTAGTGCATAAATATCATTGTGCTTTCCTCAAAAATACATCATTGTTGACTCCAAACACTTTATTGAATTAATACATGAGTATCTTTATGCTTTGCTCAAGTAAATTCAATTTTATTTTCACAACTCTTTAAACCTCCATGGAACATAATTCTAATCCCTCAAAAAACAAAAAGAAGGAATATTAGATTAAAACTACCAGTAGTAAACTAAAAACTAGTCTAAGACTATCAAACAAATTCAAATGCCAACGGCCAATCATGTATTCTACACAACTTGACTTAATGACTTTCCCAAAGGAAAACACCCCACCAAAGAAACTTCATCTCCAGGACACACAACCCATCTCTTAAACCCTCTTATAGAATAAAAAAACTTCCACCGTGGATAAGGGCACCCTACTCCGCAACTCCATTTGGATTCATAGCAATTTTTTATATTTCTAAATTAAAAAAAAATCACGTTAAGAGCATCTATAACACATTAAAAAAAAGTTTACAAAAAAAAAACATATTAAGAGCTTCTTCACAATCTCAGCGCAGCCCCTAATTCATACCCAGCTTCCACACAATGATATAAAAAGAGCGAAAATTAAAACAAACAAACAAACAAACTACAACATCAATTGAACTATCATATTTGTTTTAGTTGCAGAAACATGATTCCATTGAATAGCAGGGACAAGCCAGAAAATCTATTTTTCAGCATCCCACATAACAAAATCTTCTAGTTATATGAAATTATTTGGTGAAAAATGGGCCACCAGAAATCTATTTTTTTTTTATTATTATTATATTGCACCACCATGTGAAAGAGGAACCCACTAGATCAAAAAAAAAGAAACCCAACCCTAAAACCATTTAAAGGGAAATGAAGAGAATATACCTTGGAGTTCCAGGTCAAATCTCAAAAACCCAACACCATGTGAATGGGCACAACCTATTTTATTTTGAGTCTAGAAAATAAAGTCCGGTTTAAGTTGTCACGTCCCCAAAAAAAATAATAATAGGGTTACGTGAAATTAGGAGTCAAAAAAAAAAATTTTTTTATTCTTCTGGAAACAAAACCATTGACTCCTAATTATCTCTTTTCCACAGGATCTTAGGCCGTGGTGAGTTTAGGCCATTCACATTTATTCCCAATCTGCGGAAGTAAATTTCAACCAATAGGTACCAAGAGAAGAAAACAAGTTTGCATATCACTAGATAACAATAATAATGTTCCAAGTTGCAAAAGAAGTAAATAATAATTTATTACAATGTCCCACTGAAAGATCAAGTCTCTAAAGAATGATTTATTTAAATTGATTGCAATTTAACGAGTCACTCCTGTACTTGGTTAGACGGCCTCGAAGCCATCGTTTGCACCCTACTCGGGAACATCAGTTGGCTCAAGCGTTTGAAACGCTTCAGCCTGCGCCTCCTCCTCGGCAAAGCCGGGCTCAGTACCTATGCATCAATTTTAGAAAACAAGAGTCAACCATAAATGGCGGCAAGTAAAATACACATAACTCAAAATGAAGTACACTATCAATGTGAGATTAAGACACAAAAATCATAAGAATATGTAACAATATAAATAAGAGAATGCCATGCAACATAGAAAGAACGGATCTTACATCCGACTCTACATCAAATGAACAATATCACTTTCGCCGAGCATCGCATCAGCTGATGCCCTTACGGAATTTATACCGTCTTCGGATGCCTCGCATCCTGTCCAGAAACGGTGGATCAAATCCGTCTTCGGATGCCTAGCATCCTGTCCAAAATATCACGATGAAACCAGTCGTGTACGAGTGGTAAGCTCGTCTTCGGCCCTAAGTCCGGTAAAAATCATCACAGTGTACATCTGTGAACCGACTGCAGTCGTCCAATGACCAGATCAGCATAATAATCTCACACAGCCCTGCCCCTTCCTGTGTCGAGACTCATAAACATGGCTCAGTGATTGTTCGACAGACACATCCTATGATAATGTGAAGGGCTAGTCATAATAGGTATTCAAATACCATATAATAAAACATTATACCAACCGAATAGTGTTCAACATAACATGAATACCTCATAAATAAACACTGTATAGTCCAAGTCACAATACGGTCAAAGTCATCATAAAATAACGGGTATAAATTCTAACATGCATGCAACAAGATAAAGGGATACATCATAATGATCAAGAAATAACTCTACAAATATTCCTAACACTGTGACCACAATTCATGCATGCTACAATTCCACACGAACCAAGATGAAGTAAGGTTGGGAATTTTTGAAAACGGGGTGATGCATAGCCCAATTCTCACTTCATCTGAGTGTGAGTGGTTTGTACCGTCATGTGCAAACCATGAAATCTGTAAGAGGAAATCTGCCCGCATAACCCCTTACTTTGATGATGTGATGGATTTGGTTAAATCGGAGTCATTGGGTTCTAAGACCAACACAAGGGTCTTACGGAGTATATAACCATCCAAAAATAATAATAATAAATGATTGGTTAAATAATCATTAAAATAAATTATCAGGCCCGAATTTATCATTTTCATGATCTCACGCAAGGGATGGCCCACCTGTTCACTCTTAACAACAGTCCAAATAATTATAAATCCGTATATATACCAAGGACCCAAAAGGTGATGGACCCCCCCTATACTATAGCAACTATACACAAGAATAAGATTTCCCTGTTGTGCACAACCACACAGATTTGGAGACACCAACTTTTTTTTTTCTTTTTACATATATAAATATATATGTATGATGTCATGTCTCTTTGGTACCCAGGTGGCCCTTGTATATATGTATATAATGTTTCTTCACAACCCAGATGACTTATCACAAAGTGCATTGATTTTTACAGTAATGGCTCCATCATCACACAAGTGCCAAGGAATTCCACATCGCCACCATGGATCTAAGTGTTGGATCAAGAGGTCTCACCATCTTCTAGGGTCCCACGTGATGAATTCCACATAATCATGGTCCATGTTACCATCATGGGGCCCACCAAAATAAGTGGTAGACCCATATTTACATCTAAGAGAAATGCCCCTCCCTGCACATGTTGCTGCCAAACAGCAACGTGTGCAGGGACTGACTCATCCCATATATGTTGCAAATTTTATTTATATATATATATATATATCAATGGCCCACCATCAACCCAGTAATCAAGGGTCCACGTGACGGCAATGAGGCCCACCTGTAGGTGGTGGCCCACCATGTTTATAAAAGGTGGAAACCCCCTACACATGCTGCTGCCAACAGCAGCATGTGCAGGTAGTCCCTCTACCCACCTGGTTGGGACACGCTGCAGGCTTTTTTTTTTTTTTTCTTTTTTGATGTTGGTGGCCCACCTGTTTTTACCAAGTTTAGGAATCCCCTGCACATACACAGTAGCGTGTCTGGGTCCATTCCCAGACACGATCACCCCATTTCATTTTTTTTTTTAAACAAAAGGCCCATCTTCAAAATGGCCCAATCCCCTTTCATCAAATCTATCAAGATCATCAAATCCATCGAAACACCATCAACCAAAAATCTGTGAAACACATACCCATCTAACCTGTCATCAATGGGCATTTACAATACATCTAAGATCATGAAATCAATGGAATTAGTGAAATCATTAGAGATATGTGCAAATCCACTTGCCTTTGATGAAGATTAATGGATGGGCTGATCTAGATCTCTATCTCTCCCTTGATCATGCTGCCAACCCCAACTGAGAAGATGAAGAAGAAGGAGAAAAGGAAGAAGATGAAGATGAAGAAGATGAAGCTATCCACCGATTGGGTTTGGATTTGGGCTTGCCCCCACCTTGGCCGATCAAGAGAAGGTGATGGAGGAAGAAAAACTGCTGTAGAGATGAGGGAAGAGGAGCACCCATCGATGACATATAAATAGGCTTAGGGTTTGGGGAAAAGTTTTGGTTTTTTATAAAAAGAACCCTATTGTTTAGGCTAATTATAAATATGGGCCTGGTTTGGTTTAATGGGCCCAGAATGGGTCCGAATTGGGCCGGGTCAAAAGATGGTACTCATGATCCTAAACCTACTATCCGATTAACCCAAAACCCAAAAGAAAATTAAATAATTATAATAACCATAATTAACTAAAATACAAACAATTAAATAAAAATTATATTTAAAATAAGAACTGGGTTAGGAACCTTACATAAGTTCAGCCCAGTGGCCTAAAACTAAAAGAACTATTCAAAATTCAGCCCAATGCAGCCTAAACTCTCCAGCAATTAATTTAAAAAAACAAAAGAATAAATGTGATTGAACCCCATTTCAACATTCGTGACACTAAAATCCATGACATGCAAATGAAAGGAACATAGAAAACGTTTCTCTTTTAGAACATCACAAGTAGCAAGTAGCAAAACCCCACCTTGGTGAAGTAGGACCATCATTATTTCAATCCTATTTACATACATACACGACAATACCAATTTGGTGAAGTAGGACCATCATTATTTCAATCCTATTTACATACATACATGACAATACCAATTCCACAAACCGTACTGGTAAGAGCATAATAGAAGTAGAACTGGCAATGATAAAGGCCAAAACAGTTGCTAGTCCGGACACAGATACGGATTTTTGATCAACTCAAAAGGGTAGTAGATATGGAAATTTTGAGTGCTAGGAATGAAGTAAAAGGAATTGCAGAAAAGTTGATAATGGTCGCATTATGGTGTATACAGGTGAAGCCTATTTGTTGCCCTTCCATGAGAAGAGTTGTAGAGATGCTAAAGAGGAGTGTGGAACATTTGCAAATGCCAAGCAAACTATTATTATTCCCACAAGAGCTTGACCATGATCATTCTCCAAGTGAAGAAATTACTAACCAAATAGGATCAGTCACAAATAATATGGATGAATCAAATACCATAGAGCTTGTTGTATATAGACTATTATGCTTTATGAAAACTGACTATATGTGCCATTTTCATTGGATTTTAATGCCAGTAATGTTGAAATGGGTTCAATCATATATATTCTTCTTCTTCTTCTCCTTTTTTGCTTTTTTTTTTTTTTTTTGTGCTTACTTGGCCAAGAGAAGGTACCCACTGGTGGGAGCCTTTAACCACTAGGATATCCCTAAGTTTCAAATTCTTTTTTTTTTGTTTTTTTTTTTTTTTTGTTTTGCTATAGAGTTTAGGCTGCATTGGGCGGAAATTTGAATAGATCTTTTAGTTTTTGGCCTGTGGGGTAAACTTAGGACTTTATTTTCTAGACCTAAAATAAAATAGGTTGTGCCCGTTCCCATGTTGTTCTTAAAGGCCAGGCCTAAAACAATATGGTTCAGACAAATTGGCGTGTGCAAGTGAAAATAGCTTGCCTTGAATCACAGTTTTAAACTTTGGGTCGGTACCAGGTAAAAGGGTGTCAGTTTTATTTTATTTTAGTTGTTGGAATTAATGCAATGCATGTTGTTATACAACAATTCTAGTCAAAATTATAAACTCGCAAAGATAGAGTTAGTTAAAACCACAAGCTTTGGTCGTGATCTGACCCGGCCATGTTGCCCCAGAGGACTGGGCTTAGGTCCCGTTTGGGTAATTTAATTGGGTCATGAATTTCATTTCCATCTCTTCAAGGCTCTGACCACATAGAAAAGTGCACTTGTCACCCTCATGTTCAGGCCCCCTTATTATAGATCATGTCTTCAAATTAAATTTTCAATTCTCAAATATTTTATAACAATTTCACCACTACAATATGAGCCGGTACATTTACATCCAACAAATTTATTTATGTCCATCGATGAGATTGGAAAGTGACCAAATCAATCAAATAGGTAATATTGAGGTGCGTGCACCCCTCACCAAATGGTGAAGGACAATTTGGTTATTATAAACCTGTTATATAAGACTTGTGGAAATCTAAAATTTCAAAATGCCCTCCCAGGAGGGAATTTAAGAACAGGCCAATTAAAAAACTTAGCTTTATCTCTATGTTGCTTCTCTCTCTCCTCACTTTCTCTCCATCTATGGCCTCCTGCAAGCTCTCTACTCCTCCATCCCTTTGCCTCTTCTCTTGAGTGCTCCTCAGTCCTTCTCGTCTCTCCGTCAGAACGCCTAGCACATAAGGCCAGGTAAGTTGGATTTTGATACACACACATTGATACCTTGCCCTAAGCTCGACCTTAGGAGAAGATTTCTCATATATATATATATATAAAGGGGCATCGTATGAGTAATATCCAAATATATTTTTAGTCTCTCTTGTTATACGAATTGTTCAAAAAAAAAAAACGATGCCAAAGAGGCTCCAAGATTCCATAAAAAGTAACAATGTGAAAAAGAAAAAAAATTAAAAAAAAGTTCTGTTTTATGTTAATAGAGAGGATGTCGCTGACTATTTACCGTAAAGAACTTCGTGGGCTTAATTGAAAAAAAATAAGCAAAAGTGAAAAGAATAAAAAAATATTTCATATGAAGGAGAATGTGCTTTTAATGATAAATAAAGATATGTGCAAAACTATTAAAATTACCCCAAACCTAATGACCTCTTTTCTTTATTATCAAATCCACTTAATAAGGGATATGAACAGTATGAAAATGCCTAAGCATGGACTTATTTATAAACTAAAATTATAAGGGTCTATTTATAAATATTAAAAACCTTAGAGAAGTATATACAAAAAGCCCAATAAAAAAAGTCTTCAAGAGAGTCTTGTTTAGATGAAGTGCCTTGACACTTGAAAAGTGTCTGCTTGTTGAAAATGAGGAGTGCTTTGGGGTAAGGATAAAATAGAGAAACTTAAAGAACTCATCAAACCAATGCTACATTACAACGTCCTAGCCCAACTAGTGTGGAGATTTCCATTGGAGTCGGTCCTATTGTTAGATTAATCATTTTATAACAAAAATAAATATAAATATACATAAAATTATATTAATCATTTTTTTAAAAGTCAATCGAATGGTATGGGTTAAATTATATTAATCATTTTTTTATGAAAAAAGTCAATCGAATGTTATGAATTAATTTTGATTCAAGAGGTTTAGTAGAGATTTTTATTTATTTATTTTGATGACTCAAGGTATCCCTCGCAAGCCCAGCCTACAGATCTTTGGCTTTCGGCTAAAGGGTGACTCGCTTTTGAAGAGTAAGAACTATTCCTTGTGGGATATATACATGGCCGCACACTTTTGTCCGTACAAAATACAATATACTTTTGAAAGGAGTTGTAGGAAAAAGGAGAAAGAGGAGGAGAAAGAAGAAGAAGAAAAAAAAACATGAGTGAGGATGTCCCTCTCAGTGTATGTGGGTGAATAGGAATATCACTGCCCAACTCAAAATTTTAAAATTAGAACAAAAAAGTAAGTAGAAACATGCATTTGAAATCCTTTTTTTTTTTTCTTTGTGTACATCGACTCCAAGAGGATTTTTCTAGTAAATTTCTCTAAAATAAACTTATTTTGAATGAATCATCGATAAAACGACCTCTTAGACAAATGATTCAATTCAAATCATCCTTTACTTGCATGTAGAATGTAGCATAAGGTTGCATTCTTACTAGAAAATTTATGATGATGCGTCTGGATCTGCTAGCTACCCCCTTACCAATGGTTAAAAGTTAAAAGCTAACAAGACTTAGGTCCTTTAAAAAAATATATTGGTTTTTGGTCCGGTACTCAAAAATTGACAACCCACCGGGTCGACTCCCAATGCCTCTCCCGAGTCGGAGTTTTCACTACATGGGCCACAAAACCATATCAACGCATCCACGCTGCCTGGGGCTTTTATAGGATTTTTGTTTTCATCAGCAGGTACCCAGAGAGAGAGAGAGAGAGAGAAATTCATTGAAGTGGGGGAGGTTGTTTGCCCTTTGGATGTTGAATTCTCGCATCAAACCTCTCGTCTTCTCTCTCCTCCATCTCCTCAATCCGCCCAGGCTATCAGATCTCTCTCTCTCTCTCTCTCTCTCTCTCTCTCTCTCTCTCTGTTTCTGCTAATTCTATTACTTATTAGGGTCTGTATGTACCATACGTATCATTTTCCATTGAAAGCAATGGGTCCAAGTATTTAGAGCATCCAATCTAATTTTTTTTAAATTTAATTGTATATGATCTATGGACCCCTACTATTACGCCCATTGGTGGTACTTATTTTGACTGGATAAAAAAATATGGAATACTTAACAAATTTAGAGTGGATTAAAAATAATGGAGTCCTTGACAAGTGTGGTATCTTTTTTGTTGAATATATGAAACATAAGAATTAGCCTAAAGAATAATCACTAAAATTTAACAATTAAGAGTTAATTAGCGGTATAGGATGTTATGACTTAGGAAGACCGATATTTTACTTTATAGTATTCACTAATGGATAAATATATTGCTTTCTAGCCTTTTTTTTAAATATTTTAGATTTTTTGGATATTTTTTAGATTTTTTTTGAAAAAAATAAAATTCGCACCACAACGTACGTCGACTGCGATTTTAAACCATGGACTCATGGAAGTCAACAAAGGGTTACCTAATAATTGTCTGAGCAATAATATTAGGGATTATATGGCTTTAATGCATGTCAAAGGAAAATAAGTTACAAGTGCAAATGACACAAGTTTTTCATTTTCCATATGTAATTGAATGCCCTGGAAGCAATTTTCATTCATTGTTTGTCATTTTCACGTGTTAATGGTAGTCCATCCACCGCTTTGCTGAATTTCTCAAATTTTGCAACATCCATGATGAATCATATTTGAACCCCATGTTGTTTTGAGCGTTTGAAAGATAATAAATGGTTCTAATTGTGACTAAAGCAAACTTTTCTTGTGAATAAAACAAACTGAACATGGTGAATGCTGATTTATGGGTTACTTCATGAACCTCTGGGCCTCTGGCCATCCAAATCCTCGAACTGTCTGACATGTGGGCCCACTTAGAAGTATGATTAAGGAAGGGGTTTGCAAGGTCTTTTTTTATGGCTTACCCTAGTGAAAAAGAAAGCAGAGAGAACTAACTTTTTCATGGCAGGAGGTATATTTTGAGGGCCTCAAAGTGATTACTAAGAAAGCCACCTTGACAGTTAGTGAAAGGCATCGATTAATCATGAGGGGCTTGTTTATTTGCATGGAATTGAGTCCTAAAATTTTTTTGGTAAAATGATTCAGTTGAAGTAGTGAATGGCGAATTATTAGGGTGAAGACTACTTGCTATTCATTTTTCATCTCTCCTTAATCTATTTTTCTTTAAAGGGAAAATATTTGTATTGACATTTATGAATCTTCACCTTTATTTATTAAACTTTTAACCTGATTAAGAAATACATTGCTTAGTATTCTAATAATTCAAATATTACGTGAAAACACACGTGCCATAATAGGATAAAGTGAGATACAGCTTGTATTCTTGAGACCTTTCCTTAAGCGTAGGTTAAGGGTATAAATGTGGGTGGGACCGCCCAAGCCTGACACAGCCCAGCCCATTTTTTGTGCCATAGTCTGGCCTAGTATGTTGACTATGGTCAACAAGCCAGCCCGCCACAGCTCGTAAAAAATATGGGCCATGATGGGCCTAGGGGTGCAGGCCGAGGCTCGGCATGTGGCCCGGTGCATACAAAATTCAAAAACACACCCCCTCCTCCAACGGTCATAAACGGCTATGGTGGTTTCTTTTTTTTTTTTTTTTTTTTTTTTGGTTCTTTTAACCATTTTAACCCCCTAACAACAAAAAAATGGTCATATGGGGGGAGGTGGGGTTATTTGTGTCATTCTCACTTTCTTAACTTTTTACCACTATCATCTCCCCAACTATCAAATTGCGGTCATTTAAGCAGTATTTTGTGTCATTTTACTCATTTGGAAATCTATAAATCTCTTCTTCCCCTCATTTTTCAACATATATTTATATTCTACTAAACCTCTTTTCTCTCATTTCAAGCTCTCTAAGGCCTTAGATGTTAGCTTTCTTTTTCTCTATAAGATTTTATACGGCACCAAGAACTCTCTTCAAGCTTTATAAAAAGGCTGAGAGCGTAGCTTGAACATATTGACAGAAGGCAAGCAGAACGTTCTCCTTCTTCAGAGAAAAAGAATAGAAAAATGATTTGTCTGTTAGAATAGGGAGGGAGAGAGAGAGAGCTCTTATTGATGAGATCTGTGTACATAATAGGGGGGAGGAGGATCTTATTTATAGAATAAGATTGCTTCCTCCCCTAGCAACCTAATAAGGAAAACCCTAATTCTTAGTAATCCCTTTATCTCATGTGGGTCCCAATGTGGGCATCCACATATGATAATACATCTTATAACACTCCCCCTTGGATGACCACCATTCAATGACAGTTGCCTCATTAAAACCTTGCAAAGGAAAAACCCAGTGGGATAAAAACCAAAGCGAAGGAAAAAGAGTACAACGTTCTACAGGATCATTGACTTGGTGTTGGACGTGCATAATGCTACCTCGTTAAAACCTTAACTAGGAAAACCCAGTGGGACAAAACCTAGAGAAGGAAAAAGAGTACAGCGCACATATGTCCTGGGTAGCATACTTCAGGATGCCTCCCCCTGATTACTACTCCCCCTGATGATAACATCTTTGTACATAATTAAGCATGTCAATCTCGTATACAATTTCTAAAATACTGAGTTTTGGCAAAACTTCGTAAACTGATCAGCCAGGTTGTTGCTTGAACGAACTTGCTTGACTTCAATCTTGTTACCCTTCTGAAGCTCATGAGTGAAGAAGAACTTTGGTATAATGTGTTTCATCTTGTCATCTTTAATGTATCATTCTTGAATCTGTTGAATACATGCCCCATTGTCTTTGCAAATAATGCTCGGAGTACCTGTACTAAGAGGTAATTGACAAGAACTACATCTATGCTGAGTTAAATATTTTTGCCATACACATTCCCCACTGGCTTAAAAATCTCAGCATGGTTAGAATAAGTAGCTATCAATAGTCAATTTAGTAGAATATCAAAAATAATGATATTGACATGAAGAAACATATAACATGTCTATGATCGATCCTTATGAGGATCAGGGATATATCCTGAATCTGTATATCCTACAAAATTTGGTTTCAACCATAAAACAGACATAGATATCATAGCATTTGTTTAATACCAATCAAAAGCCTTTGTGCAAAACTATATATGGGAAGCATATTTATAAAGAATAAAAATCTCATTAGAACTTCTCTCGATCTGTGGGTCGAGATAAAATAGTCAATAGTTTTCTTGAGCTCTTCTGGAGTCTCGATTAGATTTATGTTATTTATGTAAATAACATAAACTTCTACTATTATAAATCCATTTAAGGATTGTATAAACAGGAACAGGCAAATGGGATTGTTTTCATACTCTTCCTTATATAAACATTTACTAAGACGATTGTACCATATTCTTCTGGAATGCTTCAGGCTGTACAATGAACGTCTTACTTATATTGAGTACGTACTCTCTTACTTTGCTTCAGGCAAAGCAAATCCTTCTGGGATTTCCATATATATGTCTGTGTATGTTTTCAATCCCAAGTTTCTACAGGAAACCTTATATCACAAGTTTGCCTTTCGTTCATTTTCCTTACAAACACCCATTTGTAACTTGCAGGGTTAACACCGTTTGGGGTTTGTACTATAGGTTCATATATACCACTTCTATTGAGAGACTGCAATTCCTCAATGGCATCTCTCTATTTTGGCCAATATATTCTTTGTCGACATTCATTTATAGAACGTGGTTCGTATCCCAATCATCATTCTCATTTTTCCTTGATATTTGAGTAGCTACCGCATATACAAATGCGTCATCGATGATAATTTCATTTCTATCCCATCTCTCTCTTGAATAATTATAAAGTATAGAGATCTCTTTATTTATTGGGTACCCATTGCCTCTTCAGGGGCTTCCAGAGTCTCTTCTGGGACTCATGTCTCTTCCGGGACATTAATTTCTTCAGGAAATTTGGAGAGAATGGATTTTATCATAAACTCTTCGGGAGTATACCTCTTCTGGAGTATGATTGGGATATGATTACTCATTTCTCCTCTTCTGGGGAGCTGAGTCCTTGAAACCTATAGTTCTACCACGCTTCTGGCGTGTATAGATTCATTTGTTGCCATATTTGGACTTTGTTCTTCAGGAACACTAATTCGTACTTGTCCTACAGGGACATTAATTCGTGCTTGTGTGTTCATAGCCAATACATGTGACCTAGTCACTTTTGCTGCATCATTAAAAGCATCAGGGAATTCATTTGTAATTAAGTGCACAATTCTCCGTACTTCATTCTCACATTGTGAAGTACATAAATCAAGATGAGATTGAGTGGAAGTATTCCACATTAATTCTCGCCGTTCTTCAGGAACGGATTGTTCTTCAGGAACAAGGTGTTCTTCAGGAACTCTCTTATCTCCTCCTAACGGCGAGAAGACTGTCTCATCAAGATGACAATCAGCAAAAACGAACAATGAATATATCTCCTGCCATTGGGTCTAGATATCCATTAATTAGGGTGAAGTATAACCAACATAGAGGCTACGTTCTGAGTTCATGCAGGTCACAAACCTACGCTATCAAGCCTTATAAATTTAATAACATGCTTAAGGATGTGTATCCTAGGTTTAATAATATGTGCTAATGGGCGGGATTAGATAGGTTCACAAATGTCACACAATATCCTTTGCGAAAAGGATGGTCAATAGATGGTACTCTAAGGAGTACGTAACAGAAGTATCAATAATTTACCAGAGCATAAGACCCCTAGAATAACAAGCTTCTGGCTTAACTTTGTCGTTTTGCTCATAATCGAATATGATTCGATTTTAGAGATTGTCTTGTAATATAACTCAGAGATTGAAGGAGAATGCACTTAGCTTTTCTAGTATCAGCTTCTGGCTGTCAATACTAGTAATGATGTACAAATACCATTAGGTAGACTCTTCTGGAGCATTCAAGTATTTGTACGGATACAGCTATGATCGATGCCGTGCACGAATGAAACACTAATTCAGAGAAAAACTTCTGGTTTTTTTCAATGTAGTGTGTTTTGTTGCACTGTCTACTGGACAGATATTATCCTCAGTATCATGCATTCCATGATCCATATAGCAAGTAATAATAAACTCACATAACTAGGTAATCGCATTGCAAAAATGAAAGTAAGAACAACTAAACAATTCAGCATTCAAAGCAAATATAACATAATATACGGGGGATTAAAAATAAGTCCTAGCATTCAACAAAATATCTAAGAACTGAACTCAATGTTCAAACTCATAAAAGTAGTTGTAGGTCTTCCAGACCATGCTTGGTGGTTTGCCCAATTTCCAAACAAAATGCCTTTTCAATCACCTCTCCTGGGGTGGTTTATTTCATCTCTACGGGAGAACATATTATATCTACCTCTTCTGGAGGGATTTTAATTGACTAATCTGGCATTTATTTTAAGCATTGGGCGTATGACCATCTGCTGGTGATCATCCCTGTCTAATGGGGATATAATGGCGCGGAAAATAAGAGTGTATGCCATATCCTTAAGGGATATTTTATTTCCGACTTTGATAGTATCACCAAGCCTTTTAGAGTGTGTAAAGATCGATAACAATCAAACAAAAATAGAACTTCGAGTTCTCAATATCTGATGACAAAATATAATGAAGAATTGGCCAATCAGAAAGTTAGAACTTCGGGTTCTTAACTAATGAATCAGAACTTCTAGTTCTGTCAATATTTCAGGCTAGTGATAGAACTTCAGGTTCTTAGAACTACTGGTTCTATCAAAGCTTCAGGTTTGAATCACAACTTCTGGTTCTATCAAAACTTCAGGTTTGATTTCATGGCCTTCGTATCGATCTACACTACTTTGAATCTTTAGAAATCAAAGCTCCAAATTTGATTATGAATATGAATCTTCAGGTTCATATTCCAAATCTTAGAACTTCTGGTTCCAGATAATGTATGGATCTTCGGGTCCAGGTTATTCATTGGATATAGAACTTCAGGTTCTATTATTTGTAACTACTGCTTCTGGGAATAATAAATTCATCAAACTAAAGTTTTATATAATCATATAGTGATAATTATACCGAAGTAATTATATCAAGCATACAGTATAATGTTATAGAATATAAAAATAAATGTATATGAGAAACAGAAAATAAAATGTAGAACTTCAGGTTCTTAACATCCAATCAAAAATAATAATAATAATGTGATGAAGAATTTAGAAATTGAAGTTTGGAACATTGGGTTCTCAACTTAAGAATCAGAACTTCTGGTTTTGAATTAAAGTAGTTCATGGATCTTTCAGTACAAATTAGAACTTCAGGTTCTATATTAGGATAATTCATGGATCTTCAGGTCCGGGTTAGAACTTCTGGTTCTAAATAAGAATAACATACAGAACTGCAGGTTCAGGTTATTTATTCGATATAGAACTTCTATTTCTAAGTATCGTATGAAACTTCGAATACGTATTGTAGATCTGAAAACTTCTGGTTTCAGAGTAAAATAACCAACGAATCTTCTGGTCCGGAATCGACGGATCTTCTGGTCCGGATTCAAACGAACTTCTGGTTCATAGGCTAAAAGAATTTATGGAATCTCGAGTCCGAGTTATTGATTTCATATAGAACTTCTGGTTCTAAATATCGTATGGAACTTCGGGTTCCAATTTCTTGCATAAAACTTCTGGTTCTATTTATGATCCATGATTTTCAATTCTATCATGATCTCCTTTTGATAAGAAATTACAATTCATCACTCGGATTAAAATGATAAATACTTATAGATCTAAAAGGAATAAAGTTAAATGCAGATTATCAAACGAA
This sequence comes from Sextonia rubra, assembly GCA_037013555.1. Classification (NCBI taxonomy): domain Eukaryota; kingdom Viridiplantae; phylum Streptophyta; class Magnoliopsida; order Laurales; family Lauraceae; genus Sextonia; species Sextonia rubra. The sequence goes on along the minus strand of JASUAD010000003.1, from coordinate 7,336,624 downwards.
TAAATGGTCATAAAATAAGGAGAAATTACTTAACCTTTAAATTGTCCTCGTTTTGGCGCCAATGTGTAGATCTGCTCACGAGCTTTCCCCATTGTTGTGATCCATACCATTAGATCTTCCTCCTTTTATTTGTAACGTATAGATCTGCTTCTGAGCTTTTCGTAGGTGGGGCACGCTGGCGAAAACCAGCCAACAACCCAACTTCTTGATAAAACAAAAGAAAGAAAAAAAAGAGAGAGAGAGAAGGGAAGATGAATGAAGACAAGGGGACAAAAGTGCACAGAGATAACGTGATTTGTAACGTGATCAACTTGTAACGTGTAGATTTGACTTGTAACGTGATCAACTTGTAACATGTAGATTTGACTTGTAACGTGATACAGATCTTGAAACTGGTAACGTAATGACCGGTAATGAGCACATATGGCTGCACTTCTCTCTCGCCCTTTTTCTAACGGAAGAAGTAAAGCCAGAGAAAAATAAAGTGACGGACATTTGACTAAAAAAAATCTGATCTCTAAAACACTCCAAAAGAAAAAAAAATTAAAAAACTCGTGCTGATAACGTGTTAGAATAGGGAGGGAGAGAGAGAGCTCTTATTGATGAGATCTGTGTACATAATAGGGGGAGGAGGATCTTATTTATAGAATAAGATTGCTTCCTCCCCTAGCAACCTAATAAGGAAAACTCTAATTCTTAGTAATCCCTTTATCTCAAGTGGGTCCCAATGTGGGCATCCACATATAATAATACATCTTATAACATTGTCATATTTGAAAGTACTTGTGAATAGTCCTGATTATTGATAACACTTGAAAAAGTGTACTGAGAATGTGCAATACATGTTTTGTGATGGGCTTTACAATTTCAATGTAGCAAGTAGCATTGGTCACTTTCGTAGACATTTGCAATCATGCATGCCCTAATCTTATTTGGCGAAATTACAAAAAATAATTGGTTTATGTTGTTTTCAATGTTTGCATGCATCTATTTTAGTAGTTTTAATTTCATTTTATGATAAAAAAAATCTTAGAAAAAAATCATTATTAATTTTTTCTCCAATTTTTATTCTCAAGTATTTTTTTAACAAATATAGGTTGGCGGCAGCCCATGGGCAGCATGATGTGCCCGTAAGAACGTACAAAGGCGCGTAGAAGAGTGTAAGGAGAATGTGTAGAGGAGCATTTTTCACCTAGGGAGCAACATAGCCACAGAGAAAACTGGTGCTGAGATGTTTGACAAGCCCCAGGCCAACTCCCCCACTCTCAATGATTGGCTGTCTCTCTCTATATCTCTCTATCTCTTTCCACAAAGAGGTGATATATCCAGGGTTTGAATCCCAGTACGCAAGTAAAAACATACACCTCTTATCACTAGGATAAGATGGTGGTTTTACCTGCACAGCTTTGAATATTTGAATTGCACTGAGTTGGGTTGGGTCTAAATGGGTTAGTCGGTAGGTTGTGGCTCCACTTGTACCTAGTTCTTCTTCATTAAGGCAAATCAGGTAGCTTCAAGGTTCAACCTTATGATGATGTTTGTCAGTTCAACATGACCCAACAAACTCAACAACAGAATGTTCATATTTTGGAGTTTTTATATTTGGGTTTGCTTAGGAACAACTATAGTGGGCCCACCGAAAAAAGAATAGATTCATAATTGCTTAATTGAAAGTGTGGTCTCACCTTAAATCAGTTTCAGAGAATGGGTGGATTTCGTAAACATGGGTTAAGCTAGAGTAACCTATTGTCAACTTTAGTGTGGGTGTGAGTTCAAGATTTCTTTTTTGGGAACCACATATATATGTGCATGTTAAGTTCTGGTGTTCTATTTAAGAAATGGACTAGAAAAGCCCCATCTAACTCGGTTGAAACCAAAACTGCCACATGGGTCCAACCAAAGATGCTTTATGTTATTTATACAAATTAGATCAGCTGTAATCTGAAATTGTTATTAATTTGGCCGGTCTTAATGCAATCTTCTTTGATTAAGGGTATGTTTAGCAAAGAGGTAGGGTAAAGTAGAGTAAAGTTGAATTTTAAAAATTCAAATATTACCCTTTCTTTTTTTAAAAAACTTAAATTTTCCTCCTCTTATTTCACAAAAAGTTAAAAAGTTATTCTTAAACTAAAAAAAAATTTTTACTTTTTATACAAAAAGTTAAAAAGATTTGATGTGAAACAACTTCATTATTATCATTAAAGCCTTATTCCAACCATGAGGTCAAATTTGATGTAAAACAACTAAAAACAAAAAATCATTATAATCTAATCCTATATTATTCTTTTTTAATTTTTGATTTACTCATCTTTACTTTATCTTTATCCCTCTCTCAAATATGCGTGAGGGTTTCAGAAGATTGTTGGTGGGTCCCGTGTCCCAATGCCTCTCCCGAGTCAACAGAGTTTTCACTACCAGGGTTACAAACCATATCAACGCATCCACGCTGCCTGGGGCTTTTGTAGGGTTTTTGTTTTCATCTGTAGGTACAAGGGAGAGAGAGAGAGAGACCGACAGTTTCATTGAAATGGAGGAGATTGTTTGCCCTTTGGATGTTGAATTCTCACATCAGATCTCTTATCTTCTCTCTCCTCCATCTCCTCAATCTGCCCAGGCAATCATCTCTCTCTCTCTCTCTCTCTCTCTCTCTCTCTCTCTCTCTCTGTTTTTCTTCTCCTCTGTTTCTGCTAATTCTATTACATAATAGGGTCTGTATGTACCATACGCATCATTTTCCATTGAAAGCAAAAATACCCTTTTCTGTGCTTTGCATTTCCTGCATGGTCCACATTCATCTGTTCCACATTTTCCATGTCAAACTTGGAACTATATGCATATCCCTTTATTTGGGTATCTTGTAATGGGCTCAAATAAAAGTTTTGTGATCTTGGGTTTGTTGAAAGTATAATCCATAACCCATTAACCACACATTAGGACATGAACATGGTGTTAATCCATAGTTGTTAATATCTTTTCCGACCCCATTTCAAGTCACTTAGGATATTTTTTCCTCAATTACATACATTAATCTATAGATTAAAGGTTTTAAACAATTAGTTGTGGGGTGAGGATCTTTTGTTGTCAATGTTTCATTCATTTTTGTTTTATTGATATGTGTTTTCTTTGTATCAATGTGGGTATTATATACTTCAGGACTACTTTGACCAGCTTATATATACAAGGCAATGCCTTGGTCTCAAAGTAAAACAGAGCGAAAAATATGGAAAAGGTAAATTTTTTAATGCTTGCCCTTCTACTTGGTTCTTTATTCATTTTGTGCATTGGTGATGCTTACCTTTTATTTTTTATCCTCACGTAGTGACGTGTGAAGTGATGTTGCATACTTGCTTTGAGGGGTTATACTGGAACTATGTAGTTCAGTTAGTTTAATTAAAGTATAATTGATGTAGTTTACCCTGTTGGGGTAGGTTCTCAGGTCAAAACTTTGATTCTTGGAAAACAATTCACTTTACAGAAGGAACCATCTATTTAAATTGAACCATCCACATCTAACATGTTGATTACATAGAAACTGCAACAGATACCTAAAAAAAAGTAAAATAAAACTTGTGACTACAGAGAATGAAGTATTTCGATTGTGAAGGATCATGGAAATATTGAAATTTAGGGACTATTTATTCACAAAATCCTGAGTTGTTGCATTAAGAATAACCAATGCCTATTATAAAGTACAAATTACAGACAAAGAAATTGACTTAAACTAGGAACTGGAAACATAATCATGTCTATAATAGGAACCTATTTAAAACATAATAGTAAGCCTTATATAACATAAGTTTAATCTAATCCTAATGTAAGAGAAAACTTAATTTATTTTTTCAGTCATTACAGAAAACCCCTTCTCATCAAACTTAAAAATTCACTATGTCCAGCTTAGAATAGAACACCAAATAACTGTTTTTGTTAGTTTGATCTCCATTACAAAAAATTTGCGACAGATCTTTGATTTGTTCTTGCAACCTGACTGATGAATGAGATGAAAACATCATGTGGACATACTGCACAATCAGCATTCAGCAGTATTTATTGTTTTAGACTGCACCTTGGTATTCTACACTGATCCGAAGAGGCCAGAATGCTACATCACATTACATAGTCTTTCTTAGTGGCTGTGCCTGTGTAGCCTTTAATGGATGAACACTGATCCATAACTCACCACAATAATGTGTAAACACTCACCCATAGCTCACTAATTACTTGGATTTACACTACCAAATAATTGAAGAAGTAGCAAAAGGGGTAGGCCGATGAAGATATGGATAAAATTAGCAATGAGAGATTTGAAGAGGTGCAACCTATACGAGGATTTGGTTTAGGATATACCGGAATGAAGAAGCAGAATTCATATAGTTGACCCCAACATAGTTTGGATGAGGCTTTGATGATGATGTTTACATTGATTGGCATACTTTCCAATCTTCACCTTTTATAGAAAGAGGAAAAAGTGAGATTTTTCCCCCTTGGGATTTGGGTGGTGTTGGGGGGGGGGGGGGGGGGGGGGGGGGGGGGGGGGGGCGGGCGCGGGTTGGTCCCTTACTGTGTACTGTGCAGTTCCATGCTGGTTTTGGTTGAATTGTATCTTGTGAGATAATCGGTTTTCGTTGAACCGTATCTTGTGAGATAAGAAAGAACAATTCTGTACATCAATTTCTTTAATAACAATTAATAATATTGTTTGTATTATTTTATAACTAGAACTATGTACATATACCTAATATTTTCTTCCATATTATTTTCATTGATGTTTCTAGGTCCTGTTTCAGCAAAATAAAAATAAAAAAAATAAAGAAAGAGAGCAAGAAAGAAAGAAAAGGAAACAAAATGTTCGCATTCTAAGCAGCCAAGCGATTCCCACCTTATGCAGCATAGTCTTCGACTATTTTTTTTTTGTTGGGAGGCAGCCGCCAGGATTCCTAAATATTGCGTACAAATTACTGCGGAAATATCTTTAGACGATGATGATTCAAGAACTATCCCTGCGAGATCTCTCTGATTTGATCTCGGTCTTATAGTAATTTGAAAATCTCAAAACCTTCTACTGTATTCCTCTATGCTTAAACTCGCACCGGGGTGTGGGTCTTTTTTGTGAATTCTCTTTGTTCTAGAAAACGAGATTTCTCTTATTATGTTTCATAGAGAGCAATAGCGCATATTTATATACTACAATAGGGACTTTAAGAAAGAAATAAGGAATAGGCTTCTTATGAAAATAGGAAACCCTAATTTGACCCAAATTAGAATCTTAGTTCTATAAATTACAATTCAGTCTACTAAAGAATTATAATTGCACTTTTGTCCTTATTCTCAAAATAATATATCGAGTTTCTTATTATTAAATGCTTATTAATCTCCCTACGTTAAGATTTCAAATATCCATCGATTAAATAATTACTGACATCTATATTTAATCGATATCTTTGTAATTCCTCGAGACCTTACGTTTATCTTATTTGATATGTCGGACATAAAGTTCATTTGCATGATTTGACATAATCAAAATTTATAAGCTGCATTAAGGGGATATCATCAATCCCTATTACGAGACATGGATTTTGGCAATAAACTAGTATCCACCATACACGTAGTGTAGTCATCCAATTTACTGATATTATTGATTCATAAAAGGTTTTACTCATTTGTAAATCAAAATGCCGAACACTAAATGTATGTGTCAATTATTTATATCAGGATTAAAAGCACAAGCACTCATAATAACCATTTGGATGTTAATCATCTTATATAGTCAGTATAAAGATAATAAACCCAAAATCAGTCCTATTCAATACACACAAAGCGTATTAGTATAACGAGTCGAAATTATACTGTTTTCCACAGTCAAAACAAGTCTGCTAAAACATCATGTGTTCAACTCCATCTAGATTGTGAATAACAATTTATATTCTATAAGAAACGGCAAACAAGTCTTCTGTGTAAGCTGAAATCTACACATGAACTTATCTACTTTTTATTATAAAAGAAAACACATGTATAATCAATAACAATGCAACTATTTGCCCATACAAATTCTCATTAAGATGAAAAGACAAACTTTACTAATAAATAAATCAGTTAAAGACAAATAAATAAAAGTATGCTTTTAGTATAAATTTCCAACAGTTTTGACTTTAATACTTCAATATGATATTTCCTTGACAATAAAATGAAAAATATAAGCAATATAAACTCATGGTCATGTAAGGGCAGCTACCACTAAAATGTAAGGCTTCTGTAGGCACTCCTTTTACTTTGAGGAGTTGGCACATCTTATGCCTTGTGTAAAACTTGATCACTTTTTTTTTTACTCCTTTTTTTTTCTAATTATTTTGCATGGCTAGAGCAGTTGGTAACTGATGCGTAAGTTCTCCAAGGGGAGGTAGGGATAGGTAGGCTTGAGCCTTGGTGGAAATAGGGAGGCATCAGTCAATAATGCTTTTAATACAAAATAGGTTGGGAGGAGATTAGAGTGGAAATAAGATGTAGTTGGAAAAAAAAAGAACAAAGAAAAAGAGAAACACTTTTGTATTATCCTGGTGTATGTTTCTGGCACATTGGAATAGAATGGCATTGACAACTATGGTTATCATCCCTTGTTCTTGTATGTTTGCATCCCTTTTGAACTGTTGTACACATTTTGGGTTTCCTGATTTTCAATATATTTCACATTATCTTCAATTTCAACTGGCAAACTGTAGGTGTCTATGCAAGCTTGGACTTCAGAGATGGGGATCTAATTTTGAAGGACCAAATGCTTGTTGGTGCTCAACATAGTTCCAATAAGGTTTCAGCAATGATCAGTAGAGCAAATATATATTTTTTATTTAATCATTTGTTTTTATTTAGGAATGGGAATGCCTCATATTTAATCATCCCTTATACTGCTTTCCCCCTGAATGTCTTGTTTTTCCACTTAATTTTGCAGCTTGATTGTCTTGTATGTAGCCACTGTTTTTGTTATATTGGCTCAATAGAACTCCAAATTGGGAGGAGACTTTACTTGCAAGCTTTAGGATTATCTAAACACAAGGAAAAGGGTTTCGAATCATCTCTTGATCATTCTGAAGAGGATTGTCCAGTTGAGTTCTCTGATGAAGACAACAATTCTCATGCAACGAACTGTGATAAATTACAGGCAGCGTCTAGTGATACAAATGAAATCAATCTTATTCCAAAAGAGATTATAGAATCACTCATGAATGGTGGCTTGGCTTTGCCATACTCAAAGCAGTTTCCCTTGCCTTCCATTGTTCCATGTCCTGGAGGGTGTGAAGAAGAGCACTACTGCAGGTGACAAGCTATTACCTCTCCCTCTCTCTCTCTCTCTCTCTCTCTCTCTCTCTCTATGTATATATATACATATATATATATAATAAGAAAAATCTATTTGGCAATAATGTGTTTGTAATCCATGATATTATATAATGAGACCATCTCTAATGAAAACTATCATTGATAGCCTTGATATTATTATGAAGAACAATAAAGAACCATCATATCCTTAAAACCTAAATGTGAAGGTCTGAAAGAAGTGAAGGATTTCGACCTATTGGTTTGGCTGGCTATGGATGCAAGCTTAATATCGAAGGTTTAGACAAGCATGTTCAAGGAGTAATACCGTGGATTATTGGATGAAAAATAGGGGCCCTATGGTACCTATGATGCATGAATACTTAAAAATGGGCAATGCATTGGCTTTTATCATATCAGATAATTCATTTTTTATATGTAAAATCCGTGTTGCTGCTGCATCCATGTCGTATCTGAACATCGTAGCCTTGTAGTCACCTGACCTTTGGGATTGCACCCATCCAAATAAGCTACACCATCATATTGATTGAGCACCCAATTTTAACGATGAAAATTTGTAAGCCTTCGATCAAGTGGTTGGTGAACTCATGTCAATGCACACTAGTAGGGCTCTCCCAGATCTTGTCATCCTCATCCCATTCCCAAGTGGGCCCCACAATGTGCATCAAAATTGAGTTTATATGAGGGTTTGCCCCACGGTGAGCGTGATTGTGAGTGGATCTATCATGGTTTGCCATGTCACCATGGTGCCGCCCTGCTTTGCATGGGGCAGTTGCCTGTGTGCATGGTAGGCCACCCCTTGGTGATGTGGCGGACCGTGATTGGTTCCTTCACGGTCACCGTGGGGTGAAATATCAAAGGATTCGGACTTAGTGTAGCATGGAGCACGGTGCACAGGTGATAGCTAATATATCTTCTTTAAGTACCGCTAAGATGTAATGATACCCAGATATGGCATGGATACAATACAGACACACCATATACATGATTGGGATATGGAATTTACACATAAAAAGTGAAGTATCAGATATGATATGATACATTGCCCATTTTGAAGCATCTGTGCATCATAGCTAAGATGTTAATATGGTGCAAGCTCCCTTCTTTGTGCCACTTGGAAATGAATTTGTGTACAAAGAAAATTTTGTTGTACTGTAATGGATACTTTTCTCTTCCAACTTGTTTCACTTTTACTGACTTCTTGATGTTCCCATTTGCACTTTTCTTATCTTGATTAATTGTGTCCTATGATGCCCAGATATGAACATGGATATGGATATGGATACGGGAATTGGGGATACGACTTTGCACTTTGGAAAATTTAGGACAAGGATACGGATACGGATACGAGTGTCCTAAATTTTCCTTTAAATTACATTTTAATTAATGAAATTATCATTGTTTATGTTCAATTCTAACATTTTCCATGTTGAAATAAGAAAACTAAATGAAATAAACGAAATAATGGACTTGCTAAGTAGGATATACTAAACTTATACCTCAGAAGTATCGGTGCAGTATCAGGTATCAATACAAGTATCGTATCGGTCTGATATGGATACGTTGGGCTTATACAAGTATCCGGGTATCATAGATTTTGTCATGTATTATGTTCTTCTTTCTGTTTTACTGAATATACAAATCTTGGTGCTTTCACATAATGTTGAACAACAACATTTTCCAGCAAAGTGTGTGCCGAGGCTGATTGGGAGTTGTATCACTCTTTACTTTGTACTGGAAAGGGATCATCCTTACATACTGGAGCAATTCTTAAATTTATAGAACATGCTAATGGTAAGAAACTAACTCCATCATTTGATGCTTGGTGTCTTAAGTAGAATGATTTCCCTCTGCTTTGAGCAGTTCTGATGTTTGATAGGCTATCTATTTTGCTTCTGATCACATTTGTTTGATCATTTCCCAGCAACAAATGACATCTTCCTTCTTGCTGCCAAGGTACACTTGATCCTACCAATTTTAATATGTTTGATAAGTGATTTTTCTCCATTTTCATAGGTTAGCAGCCTCAAGTTTTGCTTGAGAAAAGCCCTCTGCTACTGTACAAAAAAAAAAAAAAAAAGAAAAAACCAGAAGAAAAAGAAAAAAAAAACAAAATGTTGTGCATGATGGTCCTTATTAGCGTCAGCATTACATTCTGCCTATCTGAGCCGATCGCTGGTGTCCTCTATTGGGTAATTTTCAAAGGTTAAGGGTGTGTTTGGTTTGACTTCCTATCAGTGTCTTTTGGGCTTTTGAAAAGCACCAAAGCCATCAACAAGTTGTTTATTTATAAGAATTTTGAGAGATTTTTTAAAGAAGTTAAAGTCAAAATTAAGTTTTCTAGATGATATCGATTACCGTCGATCCTACGTTGTTATCCCTCACCAGTAGTTCAGCTAACATCCGACTTCAGGGAAAAAATAAAGACTTGGAAAAAATGAAGACATGGAGAAAATAAAGTCTTGGAAAAAATAAAGACTTTGACTTTTCCTTAGATGATATCAATTACAGTCAATCCTGTGTTGTTGTCCCTCACCAGTAGTTCCACTAACATCCTGAATCAACCTCTGACTGGGCCGATTATATGAAGGACCAGCAACCAGCTTGCCCTTTGTTTGGTAATTTTCTATGACCTTAGCATGCTTGTAAGCTTCATCAGTGGTATAGAATGATCATATGGAAAACGCATTGACAGCCTCAAACAATGGAAATAACATGCAACCAACTGATCCTCTGTTTCCAATACATCATCAAGCATCATTCATTACAACTAGATTATGAAACTACCCTTAATACTCATCCACGGACCTACCCTCTGGTCATATGGCATGTACTTTATGCAATGGAATTGGATGAAATTTAGTGGAAGGAAATACTGTCTCGGCTTCTTCATGTTTTTGCATGTGGTAATGGGATCATTCCCATCCATTGCCTCATCTGCTTATTTTTATTCCAAGTAGCAGCTCTCGCACTCATTTTTGCTGCTACCAATTTAACTTTTTTATGATTTGGAATGTCCTTTTATTAAAACATTGCTTATACATTATGCACCCATTTCAAGCATTCCTCACCCTTCATGCTACCATTAAAATCAGGAATTTTGGTTATCATGCTGAGATCATTATCTATTTATCTTGATCATTCCTTTCATTCTTGCCTTCTATATTTTGCCTCGATTCGAAAGGCGTCAGTTGTAGAATGGATTTTGGAAGTCCCTATCTCAATCTGATCTTTCAGTAAAATACAAATCTTGGTTCCAACTGCAGAGTCAATATCTCAACTTTTCTTTCTAAGTCCTTGATTTCAGTCAGGTTGTTTCTCTACATTATTCTCAACATAAGCCTACAGGCTACAACCGCATGCCCTACAGGGAGGCATTGTGATAATGGAGAATTCATCAATAAATCAATCAGGATGTCTGGTTGTGATACCAAGTTACTGCAACCAAAAGAAGGGTCCTAATTGATTGGATACCCAAATCTTAACACCAACTCTATATGTCCTTGATGTCGGTCAGGGGGGTTCTCTACATTATTCTCAACATAAGCCTACAACCGCATGCCCTACAGGGTGGCATTGTGATAATTGAGAATTGATCAACAAATTAATCAGGATGTCTGGTTGTGATACCAAGTCGCTGCAACCAAAAGGAGATCCTAATTGATTGGATACCCAAATCTTAACACCAACCCTATATCTACAATAACTAATCAAAATCACAGGGAGAAACAAGTAGATTGCTCACCTACGATTGCGAATTCACCATTAGATGAACCTTCAATCCTCAGGAGCAAGGTGAGGAAATGACTGATTCGTCAGAATAAGCCCTACCTAGAGCAGTCTTAAGAGTCTCTAGTAGTGGGTTTGGAATAGAAAGTCTAACTAGGATGACCCAGTGAAGGGGAGATTGCTCCCTTGTTTCACGCATCCAAGGTCCATATATGATATATGTATGCAACAATGGATAATACAGTTTCTTTTTTTCTTGTGTGGGACTTCAGGTTTTCACCTGTACTTAGAGGGTGGTGTGAAGTCATGGAGATACTCATGCTATAGAGGATGTGAGTTGAAGGCTCTTGCACCAGAGATCTTCAAAAACAACGGAGAACAGGAAAGAGAGATGGATCTTTTCCAAAGCCTCTAAGCTTTTGACGGAGCAACATTGACCAAACTGTAGTCAAAACCATAGTTCTGACAATCAAAATTGTATTGCAAATTGTTCATACCCATGAATCAAATCAAATTGTGAGTTATATTGCGAATCGTAGGATTTTTACAAAATAATTAAGTTTATACAATTTTTCTAGGAATAATATTAAAACTAAAAGTTTGGGGTTTGTACAAATTATGCTATTATCAATTTTAATGATATTGTCAACTCCCTTAAACTAAGTACCCAAACCACTAGATTTCTAACTCAGCTCGTCTTCCTTGCTTGGTTGAGGGGATGGGATGGGGGAGAAGGGTTCAGGTTCAGTTTGGACTGAATGTGGTTTTTTGAATGGGTTGATGGGGGTATATGGAAGGAGGTGAAGTTATAGAGATTAAGTGGGTGCTTTCTTGTGGTTAGATAGAGCCAGAGAGAGATGATTGTGATTGAGACAAAACATCAGTGATGGAGAGGAAGAGAAAGAGTGGGAAGATGCAGTGGAGATATTGAGAACGTATGATGGATTTGATTGGGAACAGAAAGAGAGACGGAATAAATGTGATGGGATTGGTAGCTTCTCATTGTCTTAATAAATTGAGTTTATATTTGCCTTCTCTCATATCACTCATCTACTGCCTATGGCAGACACCAGACAGTAGAAGACGAATTCCCAGTAAAATCAAGGTCTCATCTAAGTGTTTGGTAAAATGTCCGAAAAAATTCCAAGCTAGGGTTGAACTTGGATGTTTGCTTTTGGAAGTTTGTTGTCTGGTAAATGAAGATGTGAAGTTTTGTTGTTGAGTGCAAAGTGGGCCAAGCTGTGAAGATGGATATTATCCAGGTGGTTATATAGTGGGTTTGAATTGGATGTTATCCAGGTGGTTATATAGTAGGTTCAAATAGCTTCAAAAGTAAGTTGTTGCTAATGTAATGGAAACAAGTTCAGTGCTCAGATTGGGTCTTGCAGGTTTGTCTTTGATGAGTCTTTGGTGAAGTGATTGTGAGGTGCTAGTGTGATCTTCGTTAATGTTCAGGTAGTTGAATAGGTGAATAGAAGTGGAGATGAATGGTTGAATTGAACAGGTGTATCATCCAGTGGTTGCCATGTACAGAACATCCTCCTTTGGCCTCCGGTGCATGTCCTCCAACAAGCCTATTCTCATTAACCCCACAATTCAAAGATTTTGTGGCGCTACCCCACATCACCTTGATAAGAACTGAAATGGGTTTTTAAAGTTGATTTCCTTAGCCCCTAAAAGTTATAGCCAAAGCACTATTATACCTTAAGAGTAAGGATTTTGTGGGTTTAGCCTCTTCAAAGTGTTATTTAACCTCTTCAAAGTGTTATGTGCATGGTTATTTGTATGAGAAGACTGCTAGCTGCTTCTTTCCTTCCACTGTTGGGAACCTTGTAGTAGTTCACATGTCCCCTAGTATTGGGAAGCATGAAGAGGTCTGTCTAATTTCTACCTCCGCCTGGCTTTATCCAATGTTTGAAATCCTTGTGGTTGGGTTGTTTAATCAATGTGCAGTAGTTATGGCTTACAAACACGCAGGCTAAATAACTAGGCCTCAATGATCTAACTTCACTTTCAACCAGGGCTTGGCTTCATTTGCAAATCATCCAAAGGTTTCAATGGAGGAGCTTACACAATGAACTGCTTTGATCTCATTCATGTTTAAGATCTCTAACCAACCACTACTTCTAGAATTAGTTTGATACAAAGTATCATAATTTTATAGGCGTGATTTGTAGTTCTATGAGCCTCTTGATTAAATTTTAAGAGTCAAAATGACCTTTTTATTAATACATGGTGACTGGAACTAACCAAAAAAAAAAGAAAAATGAAGAAGAAGAAGAAGAAGAAAAATGAAAGATAAAAAAGAAATCCAGTGGACAATATCATCAATTTTGTATACAGGCAATTGATGATATCATCATCTAGGTTGATGATATCGTCAAGCAGTTGCTGATATCATCAATTGGGGTATTTTCATCAAAACAAAAGGTACGGACAACTAATCCATATTTCCATTTTTTTTTCTTTATAGAAGTTTCTAATCAGATTATAGGCTTAATTATTTCATAAAAATCCCCTTTTTATTTTTCTAAAAAACTGAAAAATAATTTAAAAAGCAAAGAAAAAATGTAGTTATTCATAATCCATCCATTTTTCCATTCATAGCCGTATAAATACAATGACGGATAAGTCTATCATACAATTAAATCAAGAACATCATGACATATCTATCATACCACTAGATCAAGAACATCATGACATATATTAATATTATAGCAAATGATGTGTAAATAGTTAAAAAGTTTAAGGTATATCTTTATTTTTTTGTTATCTTTAAATCAAAATATAAAAGTAAAAATAAATCCAAACCATCAATCTTACATAATAGGATATCCCTTGAAGTTAATAAAGTGTTCATGAAGGAAAAAAAAAGGATTTAAAAAATAGATATAGACAAGCCCCATATATAAAGTTGAATGCTTTAATCAAATGCATGTTCTTTATTTATCTATAAAACCTCCCCAAAGTCACAAATTATTAACAAATTTCATTAATTAGTAAATAACCTTTTAAAAGTAAAAATGCTCAAAGAAAGAAAGAAAAAAATGGTGAAAGGTTATTAATATCAACTTATTGGTTATAGCTATTCTCGCTTGCTTAGGCAAATCGCGTGAATTGTAAGATTTGGTGAAACGAGTATCAAATCATAAGATTCACACTTGAATCCTAAGGGCCCATTTGGGTAATTCACTTGTAAAAATAAGTCAAGTGAAGGGTCACTTTAAGAAAAAGAAAAGAAGAGGGATCTTATCAAAAAGTACAATATTTCTACCATTACCTTTTGTCATTTTTTGGTATGTAAAGCAGCTTTTTTGGCTTTTATGGATAAAAAAGAAGAGCCCTTTTTTGTCTTTTAGTGGAACGAGAGACTGACCTTTTGTTCTTTTTTTTTTTTGAGAAAAAAAAAGAGGTGATTTTTGAAGTTTTGTACATTTTGATAAGACCCTTCTTTTCTTGTCTCTTAAAGTGACTTTTCACTTGAATTTACTTTACAAGTGACCTACCTGAATGGGGCCTAAGATCCATCTATAAATGAGATCCATTGCATAGATATGAATCGTTTTCCTTAGGATTCATGATGTGAGTCAGGATTTGTGATACAAATTGTAAGATTTTGATACTAGGCCTAGGCTATCAATTGGGCAATGGATTATTGTTTGATGTTGCCCCCAAAAATCCTACATGAGCGTATTCGGATGCATAGTATTAGGCACTAGTACAATATCGGCCGATACCGGTATGTATCAACTGATACCGAACAGATATTTAGCTGGAAATCGGTATCAGTACTGCCCAGCCAAAATATCAGGATATATCGGCTGATATTTTGAAAATATTGGCCATATATCTTTAAAATTGTTTATTTATTTTCGGATTTTTTAATAATTTAATATTAAAATGGGATATTTTGAGGATTTCACGACAAATTTGGTTTTTTAAGTAAGTATGATTATTGTATACTTCATATATGATAACTTCTCATTTTTTTTTCATGAAATGAGTTTTATATTCTCAAATTTATTTTTGAATTTTTTTAAAAATCTAATATTAAAATTAGATTTTTGAGGATTTCATCACTTATTTATTTTTTTTAGTAAGCATAATCATTGTATGCTTCATGTTTGATAATTTTTTTCATTGTTCCTTTATGTAATTAGTTTTATATTTTAAAATTCATTTTCAGATTTTCTAATAATTTAATATTAAACTATTATATATTTAGGTTTTCACTATAAATGTCGTTTCTTAATTTTATATAATCATTGTATGGTTCATATATGGTAATTTTTACAGCTATTTTATCATTTATGTGATTATGTCAATATTTTTGGTATTCGTGAATTTATTTTTGGATTATTAGAACATGGTATTAGGGAAAAAAAAATAATGCATCATTTAAATGTGCCCTTTTGAGATTCCAAATGCTAAAATGATTTGTCTTAATTTCTATTATTTTTTGGAGCTTGGCTCATAGGCAAGGCCAAGTCGCAAAGTGTCCTAAAGATAATTCATAAGTTATAATTATTGTTCTTACAAAAAAAATAATAATAATACAATTTCTGACAAGACAACGATATAGGATGTCATAACTTAGGGGGACCGATAATTTGATTTATACTTGTTGCTAATGAAAAAAAAACGTTGTTTTCTAGCCTTTTCTAATATTTTGGATTTTTTGGATATTTTTTCAAATTTTTTTGGATTAAAAAAAATTCACACCGTGACGGACGATGAACCACGACTGATACCGATACCGTTACTGTGTCGGTTTTTGGGACCGACCGATACCGTGACCGATGCTGCGATTTTCATCCATGTTAGTACCCCATTACATAACTGGGTTCTAAGAACACACAAAATGGCTATTGAGTAATTTGTCATGTCTTTACATGAAAAGCTTTTGCTTTGCATAAACTTGTTTTTCTGGGTTGTTTGCATACCAATTTGCAGTTTTCACCGCACCCAGTTAATAGCTGGACTAAATTCAGAAGGAAGAGAGCACGAGCGTTCAATTGATTAAGACAAAGGAAATGAAAAATACATACTTGTGCTTATCAAAAAGAAATAAATGCGTCCCATACATGTCTTACCATAGCTTGCATTTAATTTGAAAATTATACGTGGTGTTATTCATGTAAATACCAAAGCTCATACAAAATATGTTCAGTGCGAGAAAGTAAGAGCCAAACTTCTGTATTAGTAATCCTGTATTTAAATGAGTGAAGGATTATTGAATAAGGTCCCACACTTATGGTTATTGCAGGCAATTGCATTTACAATTTTGAAGTACAGGAAGTTGAAGTCGACTAATCTCATTGACCGGAGCCAAAACTTCAGGGTAAATGGAATGGATGACTCGAGCTTTTCTTTGCTAATGGAGGCTTGGAAGCCTATATCAATGGGATTTAAAAGAAGGTGACTCTTGTTTACATTGAATGCCTTCTCCTTATATTTGCAGGCTTACAGCCATTATGGTTTGTCAATTTCGTTCAGTCATCAGCTGCATAGAACTTTCTTTAGCCCTAGTGCAGAAATGCAAGATCTAAAAGTGTCCCATAAGCATTGGGCCTACCTACTTGATTTCCTGGCCCAAAATCAGTTCTGTCACTGCATGCTTGAGCAGCTGAGCCACATAACAGTTGAAAGATTAAATATCAAAAAGAGAGAATGAAGGGGTATTCACATTGCTGACTTCGATCAGGAAATTTGACTTGATGGATTGAGCATTAAATCTTTGGATGCTTATAATTATGCCTGCATGATTCGGACAGACCTCTAGGAGGACATAGGATCGAATGGGATCCAAAGCAGTCCCCAAAGAGTTAATTAAACTCATTGCTTAGGACTGGTCTGAGAAACAGGCAGAAGAGGTGGTTTCGACAACACCACAATATTTCTGGTAGAAAATGCCTGCAAACAGGGTGTTATTGGGCATCATTCAAATGGGTCTAGACAAGCTCAAATCCAAGGAACTCCAGCATCCACCTGGTCACCCAAAGGTCTTCTAAATCTGATGGGGTCCACTTTTCATAACAGTTGGCCATCTGGGCCCTACATGTGGAAAGTTGCGGGTGTCTTGGATGTTCCACAAAACCTGATGTTAGAGTTTTTATATTCTGTGTTATTTTTTAAGTTTCTTTGATGTAAATAGTATTGCTATTATTTATGAAACTAGTTGTTTTAAAAGATGGACAAATGGTTTGGATTGTTTAGGTTTTTCTAGGTCTAGGTTTTACAGCACTTTCATATAAAAATATAGCCAGCAGTGTTTTAAATAGCACAATAACGTTCTAATTTTCATACATTTTTCAGTAAAATGATTTTCCCTTTATTGTTTTTCTCCATTGGATTGAGTACCTCCCATTGAATTGAGGATTTTCAGCGCTATCCATTGATTGAAGGTTCATCATCATAGTTGTTATTACTACTTACATCCATACCCTCTTTAGCCTACCCCCTTTTCCTTCGTGGGCCATCAACCTGGATATAGAAACTTTTCTTCAATGGTGTCATTTGTTGGCCTGCACTATCTTATTTGAAATGTGCTCACTAAGGGTATGTCCAAGTCCTATACGATTAGGGAGGAGGGGTGTGGATTGTTAATAGGACTATTAACCACATTATGCCAATTTTAAAAGATACAAGTCCCAAATGCACAGTTTAAATCTCTTAACAAGATTAAAAATGAAATAAAGTGCAGAAGTAATTTAAGAGATCAACTGAGCATACACAACACTTAAACTAACAAAAGTGAATATCAAATTAAATCTAACAATGTGATGCACTCAGTTTGCTTGTCAAACAAAACAGCATCAATATGGCACATTTATTCAATAGAATGCATAGAAAGCAATAAAATGATGTTGACACAACGATTTATAGTGGTTCGGTCTTTGACCTATGTCCACTCCCAAGAGCTCCACGATGGTCTCTTGGTATTCACAAAGTGAGGTTTTCAACATGATGTCATTTTTTAGCGTGGTTTGATAACTTGGGTCTACTCCACCGTTTATTTTATTGTAGAGGTTTGATCATTGAGGTCTACCCCTCTTTATAATGTGAATAATAAAAACAGAAAGTAAAATGAACGCTTGCCTCAAAATTTTACTTGAATGCGTTTGATGCTCAAATCCGGAATCCAAACTCCAATCTTTTGGCCCCCCGATGGACAATCCTTGGTGCTTTGAAGATTTCCCAATGTGCTCAACTAAGTACGATCAGGTCAGGGATCTAGGGTTTAAAGGGTGTTCCTATGGATCTGAATAATGCCCTAGATCAAGATTGTTCCGCAATAACTCTTTTTAATGAGCTTTGAATGCTCAAGGTTTTTCCTATGATGGGTTAGAGATGTGGAAGAAGGGTTTGAAGGATTAGACAATGATTTAACTGCTATTAAAAAAACTCTCTAAAAAACCTTCTTTGGTTTGTGTATGTAGATTCAGATCTGAAATCATAGACTTCAAGCTTGAAGGTCTAGAATAGCGAAACCGGCTAATACACAATGGCTATTTTAACCAGATCTAGATCTGCTTCAGTTGGCCAAGGATAGATCATCCCCCCGAGATCTTGCTAGATTTTAACCCAAAGAAGTTTTCAGGCCACTGAAAGAGTCTTTTGGTGTGCCGATATTTCAGCTCGGGTGCCCAAGATGCTTGGCCCAAAAAACTTTAAAGTCTCCAAACTCAGACAGGCCACTGAAGGTGTCTGGGGCTGCCAAAAGGGCCCTTCAATCTGCCAAACTATATGGTCGGGCTGCCGAATGTTACATAGGCCCAAAGTCCATTTGAAAAGAGCCCATCTGAAAGCCCATCTGAAAAGAGCCCATCTGAAAAGAGGAGCCTTCTTTTCTTGGAATACTATTGCTGTAATTGGCTGTAATTAGTCTTCCTTCTTAACTTAGAATCCTAATTGATATAAATTAGTGAATTTTCCTTTCTTAGAGCCTAGATTAAAGGTAATTAGCTGTAATTAGTCTTCCTTCTTAACTTAGAATCTTAATTGATGTAAATTAGTGAGTTTTCCTTTCTTAGAGCCTAGATTAAAGGTAATTAGTTGTAATTAGTCTTCCTTCTTAACTTAGAATCGTAATTGATGTAAATTAGTGAGTTTTCCTTTCTTAGAGCCTAGATTAAAGGTATGTAAAGATATATATATTGATGTATAATCTCAATAGAAGGACACACAAATTAATACATTCTTAAGAGAATTCAAAATCTCTTCTCTATGATCGTGAGTTTGTCATGGTATCAGAGCCCTGATCTACAGTCCTCTTCTCTTCTAATCTTCTTCTTCAACTGGTTTGTAGAATCTTGGTGATAACAGTCATTGGCATCCTGTCGTTGATTGTTCGTGCATGTTACATCAGCAGACCCTCCCATCCTGGTCGACCACTCATCCTAGAATTCTTGGACATTTTTTCAGATTTTTTTGACCATCAGAGGTAGGCCATCTCATCTCTTTTAGTATTTCAGTTTTGTCCAACAGATTTCATCTTAGCCGTTCAAAATTGTGGATTTTGATCCATTTTGAGTGAGACCTCTTCCAGCAGTAGCGAAATTTGACTACCCTTCCATCCCCTGTCTTTGATTTGTCTCGTGATCACTTGGTGGGGTCCATGTGCTACCTTTTCCCCTGAAATCAAGGACGTACTACTTTCCTGTTCTCTTTTGGCCAAAATCAATTTTAATTTAACATTGAGATGGACAAATCTGAGGTTACTTTGATCAAATTCACTGGACAAAATTACCCTACATGGTCTTTTCAATTCCAAACCTACCTCGAAGCTAGGGAATTGTGGGGTTTTGTTTCTGGTGCTGACCCTAAACCCACTGAGGATGAAAAGAAGATCTCCTCTTGGCAGACAAAAGATGCCAAAATCAAATCCTGGATTCTGGGATCGGTTGAGCCTCATCTGATAATGAATCTCAAGCCTTACCCTACTTCGAAAGCCATGTGGGGGTATTTGAAGAAAGTATACCATCAAGATAACTCTGCACGACAGTTCCATCTTGAATATGCTATTGTTGAATATACCCAAGGGACTTTGTCAGTACAAGATTACTATTCAGGTTTCCGTATACTGTGGTCGGAATACAACAGTATTAAATATGCGGATGTGGCTGACAATGTGTTGGCGGTAATTCAAGACCTTCAGGCATCTAGTCAGCGAGATTAATTTTTGATGAAACTGCGGCATGAATTTGAAAGTGTCCGATCTGCTCTGATGAATCGGTCGCCCCTACCTTCCTTGGATGTATGCTTGAATGAGCTCTTACGCGAAGAACAGCGCCTTACGACCTCGGCTCATATTGCTCAACAAAAGACTGAAACCTATTCAGTCGCGTTTTCGGCACATAAAACTTCTCAGCCTCGAGACTTGAGCAAAACCCAATGCTACAGTTGTCAGAAATTTGGGCACGTTGCCTCTCAATGCAAACAAAAAGTCTGCAGTTACTGTAAAAAGTCGGGACATATCATCTTTGAATGTCGTCGCCGTCCTCCACGTCAGTCGACACAATATCAGACTCCACAGTCTCCAGCATCGCAGTATCCTACTCCACCGTCTCAGACTCCGCATGCTTATGTGGCTTCCTCGGTTATGCCTGTTCCTACATCTGCAACCCCACAGCCTGGGTCCTCCTCATCTCTCACTCTTGAATTGGTTCAACAAATGATTATCAATGCCCTCTCTGCTTTTGGTCTATCAGGTAAGTCTTCTTCATCTTCCACTTGGTTTCTTGATTCCGGGGCGTCTAATCATATGACCTATTCCCACACTCCTCTCTCCAATATGACAAGTTACACTGGCCCTCTTCAAATACAAACTGCTGATGGAGGACATGTTCCCATTACTGCCATTGGCGATATCCCTGGTTCCATCCCATTGAGAAATGTTTATCTTTGTCCTAATTTAACTTCCAACCTATTGACAGTCGGACAACTTGTTGAAAATAATTGTAACATCTCTTTTTCTTCTTCTGGTTGTGTTGTGCAGGACCAGATGTCCGGGAAGGAGATCACGAGGGGGCCTAAGTGTGGACGCTTGTTTCCGCTGGATCTTTCTCAAATTTCTAGGACTCAATTTGCCAATAATGTGTTTTGTTTTTCTCTTAGAGATAATTGCCGGTTGTGGCATAATAGATTCGGACATCCTAATTCCAAGGCTTTGTCCCTTATGTTAAATTCTGGTTTATTAAATAAATCTCTTCGTTTATCTTCTTATGTGCCTTTTGATTGTGCTACTTGTAAAATGGGAAAGAGCAAAATACTTCCGTTTCCTCAATCCATTTCTTACACTTCTCAGTGTTTTGATTTAGTTCATAGTGATGTATGGGGAATTGCTCTCGCTCTTGCCCACGCTCACTATAAATATTTTGTGACCTTTATTGATGATTTCAATCGGTTCACATGGGTCTACTTTCTGCATTCCAAATTTGATGTTTTTCATGTTTTTTAAAATTTTTTGGCTTATGTTGAAAATCAATTTTCCACCTGTATTAAAATCTTGCGAACTGATTCTGGCGGGAAATATATGTCCTCTGATTTTCAACAGTTTTTGCAAACCAAAGGCATTATTTCTCAAAGATCTTGTTCTTATACTCCCCAGCAAAATGGAGTCGCTGAACGGAAAAATAGACATCTTCTTGATGTCACTCGTTCCTTCTTCTGGAATCCTCGGTTCCTACTCGTTTTTGGGTTGAGGCACTGGCTACAGCAGCTCATCTTATCAATCGTATGCCATCAACCTCCATTGAGAATCAAAGCCCATATTACCATTTGTACAAGACTGCTCCATCCTATGATGATCTTCTGATGCAGGCCATCATAATGGGCCCCGTTTAAAAGTCTACACCCGCAGGCCCAAAACACAGTAGACTTGTAGTAGGATTATATTAATAGTAATTGTTTGATATTTGGCAAGTCTAGTTGGATTTGACTTAGGACTTCTTATTTGTTTAGAATTAGGTATTTCCTTTCTTAGAGAATGTTTTAGTTATAAATAAAGGTTGTAATCTCTTCAAGAGATATAGATTTTGATATTGAATAAAGCTTTGGGCATTGGTTCTTAGTTGAGAGAGTTATTTGTCTTTGGTGAGACACCTAGACAATTTATCCCTAAGCCTTTTGGCTTGGAGATTAGCCCGTTGGCTAATCTTCTTCCCCTGCGCTGCTTCAATCTTCATGTTTTTGGCTCCATTTGTTTTGTGCACTTGCCTCCTTCTGAAAGGACAAAACTCACGGCACAAGCAGCTCAATGTGTGTTTTTAGGTTATGCACCCTTCCAGAAAGGGTTCCTTTGCTATGATTCTCACATTCGTCGGTTCCATATCTCTAGGAATGTCGTCTTCTTTGAACATCAGTATTTTTTTCAAAAACACATTGATCCTCCTGACTCCTCTTTTGTGTCATTACCTGGTTTTTTTGAAGACTCGTCAGTTGTTCGTTTTAATCCTAATTTTGTGTATCACAGACGGAACAGCACAGTGCATACTAGTGATCCCCCTCCTGATCTTCCTCCGGCATCCGGTTCCGGCCATACTTCACTGCGTCACTCCACTCAGATTTCGGTCCCGCCAGACCGTTATGGCTTCTCCCATACTTCCTTAATGGCCACTTTGTCTTCTTCTTCCATTCTATATTCTTAGGCTGTGCAGGTTCCGTGTTGGAAAAAGGCTATGCAAGATGAATTGGATGCGTTAGCACAAAATCATACGTGGGATATTGTACCATCTCCTGTGGGTGTCAAACTTATTGGCTGTAAATGGGTTTTTTCTCTCAAATTAAAATCTGATGGATCTTTATATCGCTACAAGGCGCGTCTTGTTGCTCTTGGCAATCGGCAGGAATATGGCATTGATTATAATGAGACCTTTGCTCCGGTTGCCAAGATGACCACTGTCCGCACTATTCTTGCTGTTGCTGCATCTCAATCTTGGCCTCTCTATCAAATGGATGTCAAAAATGCGTTTCTCCATGGTAATCTCAACGAAGATGTTTATATGCGATTGCCTCAGGGATGCTCCTCCGGCCCCGGTATGGTTGCTAAACTTCGTCGCTCCCTCTATGGTCTGAAACAAGCTCCTCGCGCATGGTTTGAGAAATTTCAAGCTGTTCTTCTCCGCTTGGATTTTCATCCAAGCCCGTATGATCCTTCTATGTTTTTACATCATGCTCTATCTGGGATCACAATACTCCTTGTCTATGTTGATGACATCGTCATTACCGGTCCTAATGCCGGAATGATTCAAAAGCTCCAAGCGTCTCTTCATGAGTCATTTAAAATGAAGGATCTTGGCCCTCTCCACTATTTCCTCGGTCTTGAAGTTCATCAATCTTCTAAAGGTATCGTTCTCCATCAGCACAAATACACTATTGATCTCATCGCCTTGGCTGGTCTTACTGCTTCTGCTTCTATTGATACGCCAGTAGAACTGAATGTCAAACTCAGTCGCGACGAAGGTGATCTTATTTCCGATCCTACTGCCTATCGCCAGTTGGTTGGGAGCTTGATCTACCTCACGATCACTCGACCCAATATCTCTTATGCGGTCAACCTGATGAGTCAGTTCATGACTGCTCCTCGTCACCTTCATCTGGCTACTGTTCGCCGCGTCATTCGGTACCTTATTCGCACACCGACTCGTGGGTTGTTTTTTCCATCCAAAAATCCTTTGACTCTCAAAGCTTATTCAGATGCTGATTGGGCTGGTTGTCCGGATACTCGCAGATCGACAACTGGATGGTGCATGTTTTTAGGTGATAGTCTCATTTCTTGGAAATGCAAGAAACATGATAAAGTTTCCAAATCCTCTACTGAGGCAGAGTACCGCGCCATGTCTGCTGCATGCTCCGAAATTCTTTGGCTCTGTGGTTTGCTTTTTGACATTGGTTTTCCAGCAGTAGGAGCTACCCCCCTTTATGCGGATAATACCAGTGCTATTCTGATTACTGAAAATCCGGTTTTTCATAAACGTACTAAACACATCGAGGTTGATTGTCACTTCATCCGTGATGAGCTTAAACGTGATGTCATCAACCTGCCACATGTCTCCACTGAACTTCAACTTGCTGATATTCTCACCAAAGGCCTTCCACGACCGCGCCATCAGTTCTTGGTTTCGAAATTGATGCTTGTCGATTCTCCCGCATCAATTTGAGGGGGGTGTTACATAGGCCCAAAGCCCATCTGAAAAGAGGAGCCTTCTTTACTTGGAATACTATTATTGTAATTAGCTGTAATTAGTCTTCCTTCTTAACTTAGAATCCTAATTGATATAAATTAGTGAGTTTTCCTTTCTTAGAGCCCAGATTAAAGGTAATTAGCTGTAATTAGTCTTCCTTCTTAACTTAGAATCCTAATTGATGTAAATTAGTGAGTTTTCCTTTCTTAGAGCCTAGATTAAAGGTAATTAGCTGTAATTAGTCTTCCTTCTTAACTTATAATCCTAATTGATGTAAATTAATGAGTTTTCCTTTCTTAGAGCCTTAGATTAAAGGCATGTAAAGATATATATATTGATGTATAATCTCAATAGAAGGACACACAAATTAATACATTCTCAAGAGAATTCAAAATCTCTTCTCTATGATCGTGAGTTTGTCACCGAACTCCCTAGGAAGTCCTTAAATAACTGAACTTCTCTAGCCACTTGGAGCCACCATTTTTACTAGTTTGGTTCAAGGTCCTAGGGTCTGTTCCTTGTTATTTACTAAGGTTAAATTTACCTTGAGGTTGGTACATATTGAGATATTACCTTGATGAGCAAAGCCTTCCGTAATGTGCTCTTTGAGGCTTGATTTGATTTGAGTAGCATACAGGCTACAGAGGCAACATTACGGGCTAGTCACAGAATTAGCAACCAAAGGGAAGTGCAGATTTTACTTGGCTCTTACATTAGTTTATCATCTATTGATGCTACCTTTAAATGCTCTCGACACCACTCGTTTCTGATTCAATCTTTTCTAGTTTGACCATACATCCATCTCAACATTCTCATTTTTGCTACATCCATTTTGTGTGTGTGTTGTTTCTTAATTGGCCAACGTTATACCCCATATGCTATAGTTGGTTTAACTGCTATCTTATAAAAAATTTCCCTCTATCTTGTTGGTATTTTGCGATCAAAAGTACTCTAGAAGCAAGTCTTTACTTTAGCCATCCTGCTCTTGTCCTATAACTGACATCTTCTTCTATTTCTCCATCTTTACTAATTATCTAGTCAAGGTTTTGGAATGAATATCTTTATGGTATCTATGAGCTTAAATTCTCTGAGGAGTTTCATCTCTTTGTACATCTCCACTAAGAATGTAGTTCTTATATTTTGTCTTTGTACCACTTAGCCCGTGGATGAACACTTTTGAAACACTTAAATGATGTTTTGTCCAAGTTGGGCATAGGGAGTTATGCATGAGCTCGACAGGGAGTATTATGATCTTAGATTAGGGCATACTTGTAAATAGTGTCAAACACAAGATTTTCATTTGAGTGGGCGGACAATGGCCATAATGTTACTTTCTCCATTATTTTGTTGTTTGATGGTGGAAAGGGTTTATCTTTATGGGACATGGCCCACCTAGAGCCCGATTATTGATTGAATTTAAAAAAGAGTTGTGATAGACTTTTTTCGTAGTCCACCGAAGGTGTAGCTCTGCTCGTGCTTTTAAGTCTATAAACTTCAAGGAGTTTTTATGTACTTTGGAAAACTATAGGGTTTTTCATTTAAATTTTGGAAGTTCGAGAAATTAATAAGTAGGAGTAGTCACCCAATCCTTGGCTGTACAACTACATCCTTCTTTTCTCTCAATTTATTCTATTTCTTTTTTTTTTTTATCTTTTCTACTTGGGGTTTTTTCTAACTTTCGTAGGAAAAACTCTAGATTTCTTCACATCAATCACTCCCGACTCCTCCAACAATATTTGGTCCGTCATTTTAGCCGCTAGAATTTTTGTACCATGTGCCCCCTCCAACTGTAGTTTGGGCCTGGAGGGACATGAATGTATGCATTACCATGTGGGTAGCAAATCATCATCTAAAAGTTTTGAAATAGCTTTAACAGATCATACTCTTAAGCATTTCATAGCATGTTTATTCATTTTGTTGATTTATTGTTTTCTTTTTGCTCTATTTTTTTTACAGGTATGAAGTTGTTATCATAATGACAAAATAAGACAATTTTATGTTCATCTGTTATCTGCTTGTAGGTGGTGGGACTGCATCGCATTGCCAGATAATGTTGATTGCTGTAATGAGTCATCATTTAGAATGCAAATAAAGGAGCTAGCATTCATGGTAAACTATTTGTCCGTGCAATCTTATGAATGCCCCATCATATTTGCTTGGGTGGATTCCGGCATTTTTTAAATCGGTAATAGTAAAATTTTCGTAATAAAAGATCAATTACAACTCCAATTACAGCAAACATGAACATCTTTCAAAGGTTGACCGGTACTAGAGAAATGTACAAGCCACTGACGCCAACTACATTATAAAAGCACTTAAATTACATGATAATTCTGCCGTTGCTTAGCTAAACAATCTGCTATTCCATTAAATGATCTACTAACATGCTGAAATGAGATTTGCAACTCAGAAACTAGAGGCTAATTTCGTTGAAAAAGAATTTCATTTTCCATGGCCCTTTCAATGATTTCCCCCAAGATATAGCATTAGCAGAGTTGCTCTCCACGATAAGATAATTACGATTCAAGGTATGTTAAATATGAAGAGCTTCCAAAATGGCCAGAACTTCCTCTTACATTAGTCTTTGATTCCTACATGTTTAGAAAATATATACAAAACTTCCCCTTTTCAATTTCTTAGTACACCTCTAATACCATGGTTTTCCCCTTTCTACTCCATCCCCTCTAATACCATGATTTTCCCCTTTCTACTCCATCCCCATTGAACTTTAGAACCATGGACGGCGGAGAACACCAAGATCCCTGTCTTCGGATAATGTCCCCAATATGCAAAATGTTATCTATCTTCAAATCTGAAAATCGGAAGTCCTTTATTTGTACAAAATGTGATTGAAATATTTGAACTCTTACCAAAATGATTGGCATCTTGAGTTTATACTGTTGAAACTTAGGCTGTCCAAGGTAGAACTTGGAATCGAGACCTGACTTGGCCAAGGCCGAGTTTGAGTCGAGTCGCCGGACTTGGGTGAGTAACATGAGACTCGGCCAAGTCGGCTTGGGCCCATTATTTGAAGATGGAAATCTTGGTGTCTGACACAACATTCTCATTCAAATCTTTAATTATTAAATATGAAAATAATGGTATGCCTTGCTCAGCACATGGAAAAAATTATTCCAAATGACCATACGTGAACAGAAACACATCCGTAGGGATTCGATGACATGACCCCTGATACCATGTTAAGTAACCAAAAACACCAAAAGCTCAAGCTGTGGACGACAATGTTTATCAAAGGGTCCTGACAGATTTTAAATGTAATATCCATGTTCTTGCCATATCCATCTCATGCCCCTATTGTATCCTTGCCATATTTGGTTATCATGGCTGTAGAAATGGCCATCAAGTGGATTTGTATGTGTAAGTAGTAAAGAAAGATAAGTTTTTGCATCACAGCTCTTTACATGTATTCCTGTTAATTCATTTTTTCTCCACAACCAGGTTCCATTTGCTATAAATATGGCTTCACCCTTGTTATGTGCCTATATTAATGATTGAAAACAGTGTAACAAGCTCTAGAAATATTCAGATGTTCCGTGATTGATGATTTTGGGTTGTAATTGCTTTATACATAGTTGTGTCTGACTTAAAGATTTGATTAGTTCTATTCTACATGTAGATTTGGTCCAAACCTGCTTCAACTGGATGTCATTCAAATCCTTATCATAAAACTGATCTTGATAATCCAGCATCTGGATAGTTCATCATAGACCATTTGATTTTGTATCGCTTGACATTGGTGCAAACCATTGCTGATTATGGACTTTTTTCCCAGGAAGAATTTTAATTATATTGAGCTTCATCTCAAATAAGTATTGAAATTTACTGCTCAAGAGCTTTTACTTGCTATTTGGAACATTTTTGTTGCATGCATTCATGCAGAAGCGCAAAACCTAAGATCAATAAACAAGCCACATAAGAGAGATACACAGGATTTACGTTGTTCAGCAATGTGCCTACATCCACAGCAAGAGAGTATCAATTCACATCTTGACTCCATTCATAGTCTAGGTTAGTAACCCCTGGTATAATTACCAAAATGCCCCTAACCCTGAACCTGGTCCCTACCTAACCTAATGCACCAATCCAGTTTGCCCGGAATACAAGATATAAACCAAACAATTCTCTCAAAATATGTTGATCTGCAACTTGAAATTCTTATTTGTGATTATCTGATTTTGCTAATTTTTGGCCCAGGTTGAAACCTCCCATACTCCTTACGCATAAAAGGGTATACCTGGATGCATGCCAGTCTTGAGGAGAGGATGGGAAGGTATATGCATAGGCTAGGGTGCCCCAAAAAATCATGCTAATTAGATCATTATGCGATAGGATTTTATGGTTTTATGGATCAAACAGTGGAAACATTCTCCCGAAACACCAAAACCAATTTTGTTTCAAATACTATGGTGAGAACAATCAGATTTGGGGTGAGTGGCAGTTCATCTTGAGAGGTACAAATCTCATTAAAATGTGCCTTGGCCTTACAGTGAAGGAGTTTTAGTGCATAAAGACCAATTGGTCTCTCATATGCACTGATGTTTAGAATGGTCAGAGAATACTTTAGCTAATAGACGGTTTTATCTTGAGTTTTTATTGGCTCGAAGTGGTATATAGAAAAACGAACATTATTATGTACTTTCTGAACATTATCTTGTTAGAAGTTGCTATTAGGGCAAATGGCTTGTTCTTATCATATGGGAGGTTCGGTTCAATCATGTATTCTAATATTTAGTGTTGCATTTACTTAAATATATATATATATAGGGCTTTAATCATGTGAGAACTGTTCTCATGCACTTACTATGAGAACTTTTTATGGGGCCCACTTGTAGGTCCCATTTGGGGATGGGACCGGGGGGATGAAAAAATCTATATGGGACAACTCTAAATATCAAGTTTAGCCCTGATCACATGTCCCTAACCCCTTCATCTGTGGCCCACAAATCTAGTCCATTTTAATTGGTGCACAATCAATCCAACAGTGTAGTAAATTCAAATTTGACCAAAACTTGGGTGGTGTGACTATTAGGGGTTCCCTATGTATTGCAAGGTTTGGATTGGGTGATAGATGGGCCCCACCTAGAGTTCTCACAAAAATATGGTGAGAACTAGTTCTCATATGATTATTTCCAATATATATATAGAGTGTTGCAGTTTCTCTGATGATGGAACTATTCTTTTAGACCTTTTTTCCTAAAGAATGAATGGAATTTTCCAGTCTGTGCAGCTTCTTAGGGAAGCCATCTTCGACAAGGAATGCGCGCCTTGTATCCTTTTGTGTTCACTACTATTCTCTGATTTTATTATTGTTTTGTTAGTAGCATTTTCTTTCTCTCATCCATTTTACCTTCACCCTGCTAAAGTATTTTCTCTTGACATCTATGGGCACATTATTGGGATGTTTGAGCTAAATAATCTGTAAGTAGTCAACTTTCTCCAATAATCTTGCTTTCTGCATCTCTAATGATATAGTGTTAAAAGTTGTCTATGTATCAGAAAGTGACACGATCTAGGTTGGTGGTTTTGTAACCCAATTATCATTTGAAATGCTGTATTGATATTCCTGATTGGAAATCCTAGGCACCCTAAATTCATTCTTATAGATAATTAAGGTTAAAATGAACAGAGTCATCAAAAGAAGCTTACATAAATGGCTATAATATTTCATTTAGGAATCCTTTTGGGGCACCCATCCTTTATAAAGCAAATATTTTATGATGATGAGTCATCTTATTGTACCCTTCAATTGTGGGCTATCAACTTACTCATGAATTTATTCATGACATTATTTGTATCCT
This sequence comes from Sextonia rubra, assembly GCA_037013555.1. Lineage (NCBI taxonomy): Eukaryota > Viridiplantae > Streptophyta > Magnoliopsida > Laurales > Lauraceae > Sextonia > Sextonia rubra. Next base: position 7,306,566 of record JASUAD010000003.1, on the reverse strand, counting down.
AGTATTCCAGAGACAGGATCTGGAAAATTTTCCTGACATCTTTTATATCTATGCCAATATTTTTTTTTTCATTTTTCATTTGGAAACTTCTCTTGATTTGTACTAATTTGAAAAGATTTTGAATTTGATGTCAAACAGTAGTTTCTATTAATTTCATATGTGATTGATTACTTTGATTCTTTTGTGTGTAGTGATTTGGTTGTAGCATCACCTGTTGAGGATTATTTTATACATATTGATGATCTTCCATGCCACCAAAAGGTTTAAACATTCACCCCCTTTCCCTGTATTCATTCAGTCCTCTTACGCCAATGGTTACTAAAGAGGAATATGCTTGATGTTTTCTACGATTACTTGGTAATATAACAATATTGGTTGCTGCAGGAAGAAGCTGAGAAAGTTACACGTCCCTTTCTTGATGCCCTTGGTGATGATTATTCAGTTTGTTGTCAAGGTACAGCTTCTAATTTTAAGAATAGCATTTTTCCAATGTTCCATTTTTAATACATAGCCTGATAATTGGTATTCATTTTCCTATGTCTACAACATGAGAATTTCTCTTTCTGAGGTTGACAAAACCACCTAAACTATGTCTGGATTTGATGCCATTTTTTTATATCTGCAATTGCAATCATTTTTCTCTTTCTGCCGATGCAAATCCTGAAATGTGTTTTAAAAGCTATAGAACTTTCTGTTTTTCTTTTCATCAGCCTTTGTGTTTCATTGACTAGAGTAAGTTTACCTTACATGTGAATACACTAAGCAGACTGCCTAATGTATGTGCTAGCAAGAATCTTGGCCTTTTGATTTTAGTGGATAACTCTTTTAGTTGGATAGATGCTGTAGTTTGAAGCTTTTAGGTTTCTTAGGTAATTATCAGAGACATGATTATATGATTAAAAAAAGACCCTCAACCAATAAAGCACTTTGTGTATTTTTCTTTAATGGATGACTTGAACGACATGGTAGGTGAAGTGGTAATTTCCTTTGTTAGCCTATTAGCCTAACCTCTTTGGCCTTGGGTATAGATGTGGACCATGGTGATCACATCCTATATGTGTCAGAATACTTTATGTTCAAGTTTGGCTATGTAGTCATGCCCCAAGGTGTTTGTTAGTCATGGTGTGGCCTATGGTCCATGGATGTGACCCTTTTAGGTCACATTGTGGGGTGCCCCAGCCCATATTGCTGGTCTCAGTTCCATTATGACATCATTAGACTTAATAAGAATATAATTTAAAATATCTATCAATTGATTTAGAAATGTCCTGAAATCGAATTTGATTTACTTATATATTTTGGCAAATTCTTTCAGGATTTATGACCTAACATTTTCTTGCTTCTTTTTTTTCATGTAGCTTTTTTTTCTCCTCCCGTAAATCCTAACAAAGGGAAGGGTCTTCTTCAATGGATCCCTCTTGTTCCTGTTTAGTTCTCTTCATTTCAGAAATTTTTTCTATTTCTAAATATATTTCTTCCTCACTTTCCCCCATTTCTTCTGTTTTTGAGGGTTCTTTCAATCTGTTAGTGATAATGGTTGACCATATTCTGCCTAAATAGTAGACATAGGTGGTTTGGTTTTTGTTGCTTTCAATTTGCAACACTTTAAGTTGCATGAATATTCATGTGTCCGTATTTGTAACTTTTAGATGTTGTTTTGTTCTTTATGTACAGCTTAGATCACTTGATGGCTGTTTTCCTCCACAGCTGATTGTGTGGGCCCAAACCCAAAACTTTTCAACAAAACAGAAACCCACTCCAAAACAAGGAGAAAACATAGTAGATTGCTTACTGGTTAACGGTATCCACTGTCCATGATCTTCAGTCCTTTGGAGAAACTCAATATGAAAAGAAGGAAAAAGTGCACAACTTAAAACTTTTATTCAAATATATGAAAAATATGGAAAAGCTAGGGTTTGCTAATCTCCTCAGTAGGAGTTACGTAAGTTGTTTGGATTGGTCATATGAGAGCACAAGTGGCTTTGTTTTTTTCTTCCGTTCCTGAAAAACCTTAATGTATAATAATTTGATCTCAACTGTACTCTGAAAATTGAACCTAAATATGCCTGTGCTTGAAAATAGAAGTAATTCTCTGTAACGTCATTCATTCCAAACATCCATGAACTCTAGATGCTTTTGACATCTCCAAGTTCAAAATGGCTGCTGGTTAGTTTTTCAACAGACTAACATTAATATTTCTGAGTAAATGAGTGCTAGCCTTTTTTTCTTTTTGAAGCAACTGTATGCTTGATTCTTGATTAGATATCAGGAAGAGAAATGTTGCGTACTGTATTTATTTATTTATTTTCTTTAGATGTCAAGACAATCTAAATGTCAAAATTTTCTCTGTGGTTTATTAGGGACAGCATTCTTTCCTTTGCAGAGTTGTATGAATCATTCTTGCTGCCCAAATGCCAAAGCATTCAAAAGAGATGAGGTATGGATGCATTTAAAGTTCCAGATACAGGTAGAACCTCTCTTGATTGAAGTATTATTATTGCAACTTTCCTATGCTAAGGTTTAGTTGAAAATTCTTGTTGTGCAGCAGGAGAAAACATTTCTTGTTTTACCATCTCCTGCTCCTTGCTTATGGTTGGCTTCATTGCAGGACAGAGATGGCCAAGCAACAATAATTGCTGTACGACCCATCGGAAAAGGGGAAGAGGTATTCACCCTCAATACCCAGAATTTGGGTCTAATTCAAAGCTTTTTTGCTTACATTTATAATTATGAAATAATTGATGCCAAATCATAGGAAAAAGTCTTTCTGTGTGCATGTTGAATTTCCTTTTCCAGCAATTTAGTTTGTTTGAGATGGTGTCCTGACAAGTCAAAGTAACTTTTTTCTCAAACATTTTCAGATTACCATTTCTTACATTGATGAGGAGCTTCCGTATGAAGAGAGGCAAGCACTCCTGGCAGATTATGGTTTCAAATGCCAGTGTAGCAAGTGCATTGAACAACTATAGTCGTTTAACATTTGGACGTGCCTCTATTTGGGTTTGCTCAATTTGGATGTGGGATCAAGTCTAAATGCTGGAACTCTGGTGGATTTTAGTGTTCCCACTTGAATAGGGTCATCAATGTCCTTTCACAGCAGGTAATGTCGAAAACATGGGGGCTGATTGGCACAGAAAGTGAGCTGGGTCTAGGTGATGATAGAACATCCCAAGATGAGATCAAGCTTTGGTGTTGATGGTGGTGGTGATAAATATATACTGCAGATATCTTGGCACCAAGAGAGTTTTGTTTCCAATACTTGTACGTTCAGCTGTTTGGCTTCATTTTAGAATAGATTGTCAATTCATTGATGCGGGTAAGTCCAGATGTTCGTCCAGGTACTATACTGTCAAAAGAACCAGTGCAATGTGTAGGTCCGTATAAAAAAAGAAGGGAAGAAAAAAAAAAAAAGAAGAGAAGAGTTTAACAACCTATTAGTATGTTATCTTGATTATAGATCATAGATTTTGATATTGATTTTTAGGTATTAAGGACTGTTTGTCCCTTGTTGGCCACCACCCATAGTCTTACCTGATGCATGTGGATGGAAGGTTTGCATGTGCCCCTAGGTAGTAGTTCTTGGATGCACAAAATCGACTGTCCCTTAGATTTACGGCCAAAGGCTCCTAGGTTGGGCTAGGCGGGAGATATTTTGGGTTATAGATATATAAATAAATAAATAATAATAATAATAATAAAAGATTGTTTGTTTCATGTAATTGTATTACTAGGGATTCTAAGACTTACATATTGAAAGTAAAGAAATTTGAAAGCCACTGCCAAACAATCTCCTTTCTAATGGAAAATAAATTTAGGGGAGATGGGAATCAATTTACAGCTATCATTCTAGTAATTCAAATCTTAAGAATGTCAAGATTTCCTCTATATGTGCACCTAAGTGGGTTCCATAGGCTAGATGGTGCTTGCTTGCATGCATGCGTAGACCACAGTAAATTAGCCGAAACCAGAAGCTACGACCCAAACCAGAACCAGTCAAATCCATTGAAACAGGTGCCAATCTGCTAGAAATGTGGCAGATTGGATTCAACCAGATGGCAGGGATATTCTGGAAAAGAAAAGAAAAAAAATCAGTATTAGAGAATAGAATTAGAGCAAGTTAGAAACTTCTCCCTCTGGCATTTACTTCTTTTCGTCCCTTCGGTCAGCCTTCATTTATTTTCCCGGGAATTTCCTTTACCTGCCTATATTTTACCTTCATACTATTTTAAGCACCTAATTGGTATTTTACTACAAGCCGGCACCATGAGATGTCCGCTGCTATATAAAACCATTACATCATTGTCATCCCAAGTTTGACTCAATTGAAGACTTGTTATCAGCGATTTGAGTTGACTCAGTATATCACCGATGTTGGGTTGGACTTGCATGCTCTAGTTGACATAATGACCATTAAATCAGGTCCTTTATTTATTTACTTTAAAGCTTAATTGGGTCATTGGTACGGTACACGTGGGGTGACCTGCCCATAAGACATGAAACGACCCTTTCCACTCAGATCTCTCACATTTCTCTAGGCCATTTATCAACCAAATTCAAAGGTTTAATCAAAGCTTTTAGTTTTTTTTTTTTTAACAATGCTACATTACACCCTCATTTACTCTCTAGTGCCTTTTGTGATTCACATTTGTTTTAGATGTAGCCCACATCACATCTACCACAAAAAGCACAAGGGAGCAACTGAGGTAGTTAGTAGGGGTGTGAGTCTAGCATTTTTCTTTCCTTTCTTTTTTTTTTTTGGGGTAGCGAACAAAGATTCAGGGTTGAGACGTCACAATCAAATATAAAAAAATAAATGACAAGGTTATAAGTAAAAAAATAAATGACAAAATCTAATAAAAGCCTTAGACAAATTACTCATTTCATAGGCTTTAAAGTCATTAAGATTTTCCGTCAGCAGTGGACAAAATGGAGGATGTAGAGAACAATCTGCAGATCAAATGAGGCCTTAGAAGCATTAAGTTTGGATGTGGAGATAACTGCCCAATCTTCCCCATCTTCAGCTTTCCTCATCCAAGCCGAGTCTGTAAAGTTAATAGAAAGTTCGACATTCCAGAGTCCAGATGCAACCCTTGAATGTGGACGTTCGAATAATGTGGGGGTGGGTCATTTTCAGGAACGTTAAAACCATTCCTCGCTTAAGAACACGATATGAGCACCTGAAGGATTGACGCAACATATGGCCCTACCAATGTTTGAAAGAACCATCCGATTCAGCAAGGTACTATTTCAAGGCCTTCAAAGCTGTCCAATCCTACGTGGAATGGGTGTCAAGTTTTAGAGGTGGCCCCACAGGCTTCAAAGCTGTCCAATCCTTCGTGGAATGGGTGCTAAGTTTTAGAGGTGGCCCCACAGGCTGACAGCAAACTATATAATGCAATTGTGAGTCACATAAGTTGGATAATTTTGCAAATGCACACTGATAAGAAATAAAAATGCTGTTAAGTGCTATTAATCAGTATCACCATAAAATGCTTAATGATAATAAATGAAAATTCTATATAATGCTAGAAAAAGGGCAGCCCATAGCACGAGGCTCCCACCACAAAGAAAACAAACTCATCCAAATTCCAATCTTCTTCAGACATATACACTGGTGTGATGTTGACAATGCATGAAATCAAACTAGACTTCATGTCAGAGAAAAGTCATTCTTTATTTGCTTTGCTTGCAATTACAGACTGATTGGGATCGGCTTTTAGTCACTTTGCTTGAATCAAGAAGTTGGAGAAATACAAATATTAGACATCCTCAACTGTTAACCTCCGCAATTACAATGTAGCCATATCTTTAGCTTAGAAAGAATAAGGTCATCTTACAGAGTTTCGACTTACATAAAGAAGCTTCCCTCGTAATTTGATGGGTCCTTGTGTCCCCAAAACCCAGCAAGCTTGAGAACTGAAATTAAAGAAAAGAAGTTCTATCTTAATCAGCCAGAAAATCAAATTGAAGCCATGCGATTTGCATGGTACATTATTCATGACTAGATCTGCAAAGAACATCAAGCAGAAAAAACTCCATATTTATCGCTTAATGCATTCTTTCCAAACATGTAACAATTCGATACCTACAACCTAAAATATGTATAACTCAATTATAAATCCTCTAAAGAAAAGATCAATTAGCAACCAATAGCTTTCATCTTGTTTAGGACACTGTCCATGCACCAACAATGTCTTTTTTTTTTTTTTTTTTTGAATGGTTGATTTCATTAAAACAAAAAGCGATCAGTACAAGAGGAATATACAGACGGGCTAACAAACAAAAAGAAAAAAGAGAAGAACCACCATGGAAACAAAAAACAGCAGAAAAGAAAAACCAACAACTCCTTATTGAATGCCTGAAATCTTGCTCCAATTTCACATAATCTGATCAACAATGTCGGCAGCCCAACCACAGAAAAATCATGCCTTCAGGAATTGAAGTTGTATATTGGCATCAGCGATTAACACAACTTCAGCAATAAATATTGACCAACTACAGTAAAGAATTTTCACCTTTTAAAAAGAGGTAAGATAGAATTGTGTCTGAAAATGCAGAACTTACATACATAACCAAAAATATGTGGGATAACGCTAACAATAATGGTGATATTGATGATCTCTTGATAGAGAATTGATTAGACAACATCACAGTTGAAATTTTCATACATCTTTGTGACATAATTCTTTGATCTATATTGTTGTAAATAGCCAACGGCTATTTATAAAATACAATAAAAAAATGTTAACCTAAACTGGGAAGCCTAACCATAATCATACTAGGAAGCCCAATTATATTATAACAGGAAATCCTAATCACATTATAAATCTCGACATTAAATAACTCAAATCTAATCTAATCCTAATTTAGGAAACAAACTATCATAATAACAAATAAATCCATTGACCTAAAGTTATACATAAACCGAGTTCCTCAACACACCTCTCAAGCTGATACATAGATATTATCTTCAGCTTGAAATTAACATCATAAATCCTCTTCCTTTTGAAACTGCTGTAATGAGAAACTTTGTAAGCTTCATCTTCAGCACAGACGATCTTTGACAGATCTTCAATATGCTAAGAAGCACGGACACTTCTAAGAAAGTGACGTGTCCGTGTCGGACACGTGTCGGACACCGACACTCCTCGGACACTCTCGGACACGTGTCCAATACTATTTAGCCGTGTCCATAATTAAGAACTAAAAATCCTAATTTCGGACACTTGTTTGACACTCTTTTTGCAACGTGTCCCACAATTTCTAACTCGTGTCTATGACTAAAAAATAAATATTTGGCTAATATCTCTTAGACACTTTGTTAATATGTGGTTATTAAAACTTGTAAACTTGATATATAACAATTTTATACCATGAAAAAATATATAATTGTAATATTAATCATATCACAGGCAAAAGACAAATATTTCATTAAAGAATAGGCCTCAAGATTGGCTTCTCTTTTGCTTTTTGTTTTTTTTTTTTTTAAGGGAGGGAAAAGAGATGATCCGCCTTTTTCTTTATATGGATTTTATGGAACTATAGATATTTCATGTTTAATGATTATGAATTATGTTTTAGTGTTGTATTGATAATTAATAATTTGATATGTTTGTTAGTTGGTAGTTGAATTTTTAGTTGTTGATTGCTAAATTGATTAAAAAAGTTAAAATGATATTAGTTTTTTAGTAGATGATTATATATATATATAAATTAATATATATTATTAACGTGTCCCCGACATGTCCGTGTCCTACTTTTTTTAGAAATGCCGTGTCGGCGTGTTCGTGTCGTGTCGTATCCGTCTCCCGTGTCCGTGTCCATGCTTCTTAGTCAATATGTATTTCAACTTGATTGATGGAGAAGTTGAAAACTTAAAATGTATCCTACAATGCAAACTACACACTCAGCAATATGGCTGGTTTGTACTGAACCTTTGTATACTACTTAACATATCCAAAGAGGCTGCATGCTAGATGAGGCTGCATGCTAGACGGCATTCTCATATAAAACAAATAACTTATCGATTACTTAGATTCACACGTAGAAACTATGAAATATTATTGTAGTTTTCTCCCCCTAACTGGACACTCCTCTCAAGCTGATACATAGATACTATCGTCAGCTTGGAATTAACATCATAAATCCTCTTCCTTTTGAAACTGCTGTAATGAGGAACTTTGTCAGCTTCATCTTCAGCACAAATGATCTTTGACAGATCTTCAATATGTTTTTCAATTTGATTGCTGGAGGAGTTGGAAACTTAAATGTATCCTACAATGCAAACTACACACTCAGCAATACGGCTGGTTAGTAATGAACCTTTGTATACTAACTAACATATACAAAGAGGCTGCATACTATATGACATTCTCATAAAAACCAAATAACTTACAGATTACTTAGATTCACACATAGTAACTATGAAATATTATCGTAGTTTTCTCCCATTAACTCGAATAATCTCATAAACTTAACTTTCATGTTAAAGGAACCCTGAACAATCCCCAGTTACACTGCCCTTATTTCTTCACAATAAGTGAAACTTTTTTTCCTCTGTCAATGTCTTGTCAAAATGTCCATTGTGCTTTGTTGGCAGCCACCATCTCTCTGTAGAGTCCATCTCTATCACATCCCGCTCCTTTAGAATCTATTAGATCCCGTGGCCTACTAGACGTAGTAGACGGCATCTTTCACGATCTACTCAAGAAACAATGATCATGCAACTTGATGAACAAAAAATGAAATTGATAAACTCGATGAATGTACATAGATCTCATCTTCACGAGTGTGCAGGTGAAAACAAATCAATGACCAGAGTCCAGATCGCTCCAGAATCTGCAAAACAATATCTGGTCGTCGATCTGCTCAACTCTGGCCATCCAACCCGGACTGACCTGAACTTTGGGTATGACTGGGTTTTGCAATGTCATGGATTTGGGGATCAGGTCCTACATCTAGCTCAGTTTACTCAACCTGAATGAACATTAAGAATTGTGGTCTCACAGCCACCAAAATTTTGGGTGTGTTATGGTGCACCAAAAAGAAAGTTCTCTTAGACTTTATTATTAGACTTCAATTGAGGGAAGACTTTCAGTGAAGAATATGAGATCAATGGCTCATTCTTAGCAACTTCAAAAACAAACTTTCTTCTAGATTAGGACTTTGGGGTTAAGATGAAAGGAAGCGAAAATGTATGGTTGGTCCTACTATGCAAAATTGGGAGATTGAAAGGAAGCGAAAATGTATGGTTGGTCCTACTATGCAAAATTGGGAGATTGAGCCAGATTAATAAGATAAGGGACTGAAACAGAGTATTGTCATCTATGAAGCATGGATACTTCAAAGTGGGCAACATATCATGTCATATCGTGTCCGATACTTAATCCATGTCTCTATTATATCTATAATGTGTCCTTGTCGTATCCTTGCCGTATTTGGACATCATAGATTGCCATATTAGGAGAGATTGAGACACTTGTCCATACACCAAAGAATTTGTATGTGAATGGTTGATAAGCCATCAATGCAGATAACCTGAGCTTCTTTGTTTTCACTGATGGGCCACCGAAAATTAACTGAACAGAAAAAAAAAAAAAAGAAGACTCACAGGGCCTCTGCATACAACACACGAACAGATCAAACAAACTCTTAGGGCTCTCAACACCGCACAAAGATGATGACAATGAAAGCACATGAAGATATCCTCTGGTTTTGCAAATGGAAAATTAAACCACCAAGGGCTCTACATCTGCAAGAAACTCACAACATGAAATTGGAAGGATCCTTTCTTTGAGCCAAAGTAACCTTCATGGTTCTTCTTCGTCGCTTGTTGGTTATGGGTTTATAGATATTAACTCAAGTAGGGTTCAGGGAAAGTTCAGGTTTTGGCTACCTTGCCCACTTATGGCTAGGTTACATTTTTATTAATAGAATATAATACACAAACCTATACAGGTGCAAAGTGGTATGGGAACTTTACCAAAGTGGGCGTAGAGTGAATGTTGGAATTTTCTTGGTGCAAGGGATACAGAACCAAAAAAAAAAAAAAAAGTTCACACTTATATCTTAAAATATAAGATAATTAGAGTCAAACCTGACCAAATTCATACTCATCACGGCTTAGGTACGGTACAAGGAAGATTTTGGTTTAGCCTGGCCTGTACCAAATGACCCAACTAATGTATGACAGTGGAAGAAATATGAAATAGCTCTTCACCAACTCAAGAAAACATGGAAGCAGAAACATTTTCTTTGGCCACCTAATGAAAATAAAAACAATTCAATTGCTTTCAGTCATGTGAGGATGATGGGGAAAATAACGAAGCATTAGAGATAGCATAGAGAGAAAAGCACTGCAGGTATGGCGGCCTAATCTCCCTCCGGAATAGCCGGAAGGGAAAGCCATAATGTTGCATTAGTAATATGAGTTCTTCTCTCATCTATCTGTCGGTATTTGTTTTCCTTTATCTTTGTTTTTAAAGCATTAAGGCAATGTTATCATGAAGAGATTATGTAAGGTGGCCATAGTGAAAAGCCTTTTAGCCTGGTATGGACCTCGAGGACTTTTGCCGTTAGCCATGTGGGCGTTGAGGCATGTTGTCCGTTTGTCTGAGTACCACTGGTGACTAGGTAACAGGTCGGCTTGAAGATGAGTCCACAGTACATCTTCTTCTGATTTACACTGCTCCTTTTATCAACTGATGCCCAGGCTATGTTAACGCGAAGTTGTTTTTTTGTTTTCTCTGGGCATTCAGGAGCAAAGTGTCCTGTTTTTCCGCAAGTCCAACATTCCTGTTTAGACTTATCGTCTATGTTAGTTTTCCTATAATTAGGAATCTTTTTTCCTGCAGAGGTATTCTTTTTCCAATACCGTCGGCCTTTATATTTTTCATATCTTTTTTCTGGGTTTTTGAAAGTAGTAGACTTTCGGAATTTAAATTTCCTTTTTTTTGGATAAGAAAGACTTTTAAAGTTCTTTCTTTTCGAAAATCTTTTATAAGCTTTATTGTCTGAGCATCCACACTGGATAGCAGGGTTAGTATCTCTTTCATCTTTAAAAGAGATTTCTGAAAAAGCCATTTCAATGAGCTTTTGCTCTTTATGGTTTTTCTTTTTCTGAGCAATATAATCCTGAGTGAAATTAATTCTTTCTCCTAAAGAATTATCTTTCAGATAAGTGTTTCCGGTGAATCTTCCTTGCCAATTGTGATAGGCTTGAAGAATGGTATTTCCTATAATAGGAATTTTTCTAAAATATTCATCTTTAAGTTTATCATCTTCGCAATGATAGAAGACGGACTTAAAGTTGTTGCTGTATTCTTCTAAAAATTTTAGCTTACAAATATTTAGCCGGGCAAGCTTGTATTTAGCTTGTTCTTGTTCTTCATTAAAATTGTTTGTCTAAGATTAACCAATAAATTCTTTAGAGATTAGAAAGACTGAGATGGTTTAGTTTCCTTTTCTTCTGGGAGATCTTCTTCTATAGGAAGTTCTTTTCCTTGTAAAAGAAGTTCTAATTCTGCAAAATTCTTTGCTTTATCAAAATAAAACATGTTTGTTTTAATCTGGGAAGAAGAGTTACTTCTATTGGACTGAGACCTTTGTATATTAACATAAAGTTGGACTGAGACCTTTGTATATTAACATAAAGTTTTCTTCTAGATGAAGAAGAGGTTTCTTCAGCACTAGAAAAGCTTTGTCTAGCTGGGGAAGGACTAGGCGTCTGAGAATAGCCTAAATGGCTTATGGAATGCGAAGGGTCGTCTAAAACTTTCCTCTTCTGTTTGAACAGAGGTGTTAAAGACTTTACTGGGTTTTCCAAATTTTAGTGAAACAGAATTTTCCTCTTGATGAACAAAATCAAGCATATTATATTTTTGCTTGAGAGGAACAATTCCTGGGAAATCCCATAATCGAAGGTTATCCTCTGATAACATTTCTTTTGTAGGGACTCGACAAAATGTATAGTCTTCCATTTCTCTAGTGGTACGAATAAGAATTTCTTCATTTATTCATCCTTTAGGAATGTGAGGAAGAAGACCATCCTGAGGGTTCAGGCAGAACATGCAATAACTTTGAAATTCTACTGAGAGAATTCCATCTTCGACTATGTATTGTTCATAGCCCTGAGTATTAATAATTAATTTTATATTTTGTGCTGCCTCGAGGGGCATCACATATCCTGGAATGACATTGAAATAGGCAATGTTGTTGCTTAGATCAAGTTGTCCTATACCAATGATACTGTCTTTGAAAACAGTATTTCTTTCATCTACGAGGACTAAACATACTCGTATCCGTGGATCTGGGAGATGTAGACCTTGGATTCTACATTGAAAAAGTCCCTGTGTTATATATTGAAATCCTTGATTTTTTCTCATCTGGATCCAAACTGGGTTGAAGACTTTAATCTTCTCATAGGGTTTGTTGACTGTGACAAGGTTGCTCCATTTAGCAAGTTCATAGTTTCTTCCTTTAGGAGCATCTCCATCTTTAAAGAGATCCTTGTATCTGACTGGGGGCAACGTTTGGTTGTTAATAGAGGATTCTATTATTTCCCATTCTGGGTTGCCAAAGTTTGACCAATTCATCTGAGGTTTGTTATCTAAATATTTGGTTTTTATATTTTGACTACATTTTTTAACATGTAACATATTGCTCTGGGTGCGTCCTAATGGAGGATTAGGAGGCTGAAGCTGAGTATGGACTTCTAAAGTCGGCTTTTGAACAAAAGTCTTAGAGTTAAGACTCCGTATCTGGGTTTTAAGAGAAGCAAAATGTTTTTCTCTTAATTTTGAATTTAAATCTTCTTTTTGTTCTAAAAGACAGACTTTATCATATACTTCTTTGATCATAGTATTTTGTACGATCATTTGATTGTGAGCTTCCTTCTGAGTTTGATCAAAGGATGTTCTGAGATTGTTTAGACTGGATGCTAAAGAAGTGCAAGCATCTTCTATTAGTTTGACAATTCTGTCAAAATAGTCTAAACTATTTCTAACTAATTCAATAATTTTACTGGGATAATATTCTCCTTTTAAGAGAATTTTTAATTCTTCCAACTGAGCTATCATTTGACTAGATTGATGTTGGAGTATGGGCTCCTGATCAGCAATCTTGACATATAGGTCAGCTATTGTCTGGGTTAAAGAATCTTGTAAGCGAGTGTTTTCACGTAACTGGGTAGAAAGAGAAGTTAAGCCTGAGTTTAAATTATACTGGTAATCTGTGAAGACTTGATAAAAATTTTCAAGTCCTTTGCGTAGGCTTTCTTGATTATAGCTTTTGAGTTTTTCAAACTCAATTAGCTCTTCTCTGAGTTGAATTAACCCGGAAGTTAAAAAGTTTTGGCTATTGCCTATAAGCTGGGTGAGTTGCTCTTTCTAACTCATGTTTTTCTATTAGAAAGTTTTTTCCTCCTTTTAGGATGATACTTTCTATTTTCTGCAAAAATTTTACAAGGGTGGAAGTTTTCACTTCCTTTGTAGAATTCGAAGAGTCATAAGGTATTACTTGCATTATTAGCTTGACTAAAATCTGGGCCAGTAGCTTTTCCAATAGCTACAAGATTTTTTGAAATATTCTCAAGATAATTGAGAATTTCCTGGGTATTTTCAAAATTTTATCTTGACTTTCTTTAATTTCTTGAGAAGTAGTGAAGAGAGCTTGAAAAGCTTCTCCAAAATTTGAAGGAATCTGATCATCAATCACACCGATGACTTTATCGAGGAGATCTACGTGTAATTTGATCTCATCCGCTCTTTCTTTCTGAGAGTTGCTTAGCTTTCCTAAGCTTTCAAATAACCACATAATTTTGTCATTAATGTGGTTACCTAGAGCTACTAGGTCTGTTAGACTGGGATTAATTCCTGAGACATGTCTAGCATGAGGGAAAGTACTGTGAGGTTCCCAACATTCAGATTGAGGTCTGTGTTCTTCTGGTAGAAGAGTGTACTCTCTGTTTCCGTATGTCTAAGTATATATACGGCTAATTATGCTCTTTGGTTGTCTATCCATAAAAGGCATAATTTAGATACCAAACCTATGTTCAGTAGCATGGGCCAGAAGTCTGGTAGAGGCATTATGATAAGAGTGTTCAAATACCTGTAAATCTACAAGTGTAGAAATTTGATTGTCGATAGCTGAGTTTAACCAGGAGAGATCTAAAGAATCATGCTGAGACCATCTAAAATAATGGCGCACTGAAAAAGCTGCTTTTAAAGCTTCTGTTAACAGCCTTCGGTTTCTGAGGATGATTTGATAAATATCAAATCTTTCTCTTCGAAAATAGAGCATATCTTCAAGAATCATATGCTTCTTATTTTCCTTAGCCATTCTGAGAAGTGGTATAACCCAACTAGTCCACTGAGGATAAAAGGGAGTTGTTAGAGATTTCTTTAATACTGAGATACTTACATATAGAAATCTTCTATATAACTCGAGGTTATTAGCTGAGAAGTCATCATAAGATGGAGGTTGTAAAGCTCTTGGAGGAGGAGCTTCTGGTCTGGGTAGACTGTCTGGAAGACCACTTGGGTCACTGCTGGGAATGCTAGAGCTACTGCTCATAGCTGCTGGGAGCCAAGGATAGAACCTTGAGGCTCTGATGCCAATTTGCTGGGGTTTGGTTTTTTTTTTTTTTTTTTTTTGAAAAACTCAAAACAAAAGGAAAAAACTTAAAACAAAGGAAGTGTGGAGAGCAGAAAAGCAAACAAGATAAACATAGAATAACCGTAAGGGTCATCCATAGGCTGTGCTTTGTTACAAAGCTTAGTAATGTGGGTTATGGTCTACCTATGCTTCCGGTACTAAGTTTTGGTTTTGGTCTTTGTATAAAGCTCTGGGCATCAGTTGATAAATGGAGCAGTGTAAATCAGAAGAAGAAGATGTATTGTGGACTCATCTTCAAGCCGACCTGTTACCAAGTCACCAGTGGTACTCGGACAAACAGACAACACGCCTCAACGCCCACATGGCTAACGGCAAAAGTCCTCGAGGTCCATACCAGGCTAAAAGGCTTTTCACTATGGCCACCTTACATAATCTCTTCATGATAACATTGCCTTAATGCTTTAAAAACAAAGATAAAGGAAAACAACTACCGACAGATAGATGAGAGAAGAACTCATATTACTAAAACAAAGTAAGAAATTACAACATTATGGCTTTCCCTTCAGGCAATTCCGGAGGGAGATTAGCCCGCCATACCTACAGTGCTTTTTACTCTATGCTATCTCTAATGCTTCGTTGTTTTTACAAAAGAATCAAGGGGTTTATATAGACAAGAGAGACCCCTTAAACAATTAATAAAAACACTATTCCCTTGTGGAAATTATTACAAGTTGAGCCCTTATTGCCTTCCTGTTCCCATGTGAAGGGAGACAACATAATGGCCGGGGAAGGCTCGAGGTGCCTTTTGTTGCTTTTGTGATAAGCTGGGATTCTTACGAGGGAACTGTGGATCCGCATGCAGCTATAGGAGGATAAGGACGAGGGAACACCATTATGAGGGCACCTTGTGATTCTGCAGGAGACGTCTAACTGAGATGACGTCATGCTGATGAAGCCTTCTGGGAAGAAGGGCTTCTTGGGCGGATGTCTTCTGGGCTAACCTCTGATGGGCTTTCTTCGGATCCTACTTCGAGGCCAAAGTCCGATTGAATTTCTGGGAAGATTTTGAAAATCTTTTTCTTTATCTCCTCATCTTGTAGTCCTTTGCTGACGAAGGTTTCCAGACTACAAGGGATTTCAATCCATATCGGAGCTTGGCTGGGCTTCATTTTTTCAACAGTTCCATTTCCAAATACCTCAATTGTCTGAATAATGACAGTGTTTGTGAGGTAAACAGTATAGAGAAGTTAAGCCTGAGTTTAAATTATACTGGTAATCTGTGAAGACTTGATAAAAATTTTCAAGTCATTTGTGTAGGCTTTCTTGATTATAGCTTTTGAGTTTTTCAAGCTCAATTAGCTCTTCTCTGAGTTGAATTAACCCGGAAGTTAAAAAGTTTTGGCTATTGCCTATAAGCTGGGTGAGTTGAAAAGAAGTTGGTCTTTCTAACTCACGTTTTTCTATTAGAAAGTTTTTTCGTCCTTTTAGGATGGTACTTTCTATTTTCTGCAAAAATTCTACAAGGGTGGAAGTTTTCACTTCCTTTGTAGAACTCGAAGAGTCATAAGGTATTACTTGCATTATTACCTTGACTAAAATCTGGGCCAGTAACTTTTCCAATAGCTACAAGATTTTTTGAAATATTCTCAAGATAATTGAGAATTTCCTGGGTATTTTCAAAGATTTTATCTTGACTTTCTTTAATTTCCTGAGAAGTAGTGAAGAGAGCTTGAAAAGCTTCTCCAAAATTTGAACGAATCTGATCATCGATCGCACCGATGAATTTATTGAGGAGATCTAGGTGTAATTTGATCCCATCCCCTCCAAGATTGGCAATGGGAAGGCGGACAAAAAGTAATGCGCCAATGCCCATAGTATGCGTCTGAGGATAAGGTTGTTGCTGATGTAAGAAAATCGTATTTGTTTCTTGGCTATCAGCAAGCTGCGTAATAGGGTCTTCTATTTTAATAGAAGGCATTTGTTTATGCTGGAGAAGAAAGGTTCGTTGCTTTTGAGCTAACGAGAACCGATTTTCTTCGACTTCTTTCCAAAAGTCACGGAGAAGTTGGAGAGCAATATCTTTAGATTTGCTTCCAGGATTTTCAAAAGATGAGTCCTCTCAACGAAATGTTGTGGGACAAGTCTTTCTCAGAAACTGTGCTTATAAAGATCAATTTCAGATTGGTCATCTCAGAAAAGAATTCAGTAGAGAAGAACTATTGATCTCAGACAATTTGTGGCGAGCTTTCGACCACGAGCTCAGAATTGAATGCAAGCAAGCTATTATAGCTGCTCTCAGACATATGAGACTTCAACGAAGCCTCATTTCTCAGGCAAAAAATGAAACTCTCAGCTATGCTAAAAATTTAGCAGACTCTACAGGCATCCTTTCATATGTTGAAGTTGTGGGAACCTTTAAAACCCCCATATATAGGAGATTGAATCTCAGAGTTTTTTCTTTCTATAGAAGCCTATCTCCTACCCAGCTCTCCAGATGCCTCAGAAAGAACAGAAGCCACCATGGCTGCCATTCTTATGACTCAGCTAACCTCCTATTCTACTATTAAAGAGCATATTGACTTTATTCCAGGCTTTTGCCCTCAGATACCCAACCTAGTTCTAATTGGTTGCTCGGTTGAAGAAAATGCTCTCTCAGAAGAAAAACTTTTATTCAAATACGGCTTTGTTTCTTACATTCGAATCCTCAAGGAAGAACACTTAGCCATTCTCCCAGAAGCAGTGCAATGGAATCTCCGGCACCTTATTAAGGAGTACCCCTACGTACTCAAAACACAGGTTCTCAGCCCTTTCGGCACCCCAGCAAGGCCATTCTCAATAATTCGCATTTTTGAAGAATTACCAGAACTAGACTGGCTCTCAGCATCAGAGCTCAAAGACATAGAACCTTTCTCCTACTATGAGCTCGAAAGACAGAGGATAGAGTTAATTGACCGAATTAGTCATGATCTCTTGGAAACCTCCTAGAAGTTCTATACGGTTTACCTCACAAGCACTGTCATTATCCAGACAACTAAGGTATTTGGAAATGGAACTGTTGAAAAAATGAAGCCCAGCCAAGCTCCGATACGGATTGAAATCCCTTGTAGTCTGGAAACCTTCGTCAGCAAAGGACTACGAGATAAGGAGATAAAGAAAAAGATTTTCAAAATCTTCCCAGAAATTCAATCGGACTTTGGCCTCGAAGTAGGATCCGAAGAAAGCCCATCAGAGGTTAGCCCAGAAGACATCCGCCTAGGAAGCCCTTCTTCCCAGAAGGCTTCATCAGCATGACATCATCTCAGTCAGACGTCTCCTGCAGAATCACGAGGCGCCCTCATAATGGTGTTCCCTCGTCCTTATCCTCCTGTAGCTGCATGTGGATCCACAGTTCCCTCGTAAGAATCCCAGCTTATCCCAAAAGCAGCAAAAGGCACCTCGAGCCTTCCCCAGCCATTATGCTGTCTCCCTTCACATGGGAACAGGAAGGCAATAAGGCCTCAACTTTTAATAATTCCCTCACAAGGGAATAGTGTTTTTATTAATTGTTTAAGGGGTCTCTCTTGTCAATGGACACTTGCCCATAGCATTAAGTGAGAGAACTTCTGTCAATTTCTAGCCCTATTTTTAGTATATATAGGTCAAAAACTAAATGATCCTTTTGAAATTGCACTGTATGCCCCCAAGGGTTATTAACAGTAGCGTGAAGCGCAATGACTGCGATCTGCATTCATTTGCATAAGGAGGTGTAGATCAACAGAAAACATATAAAAGAAAGTTTAAATGAAATCATGTACATATAGATTAAAAACTAAAGATCCTTTTGAAATTGCACTGTATGCCCTATTTTTAGTATATATAGGTCAAAAACTAAATGATCCTTTTGAAATTGCACTGTATGCCCCCAAGGGTTATTAACAGTAGCGGGAAGCGCAATGACTGCAATCTGCATTCATTTGCATAAGGAGGTGTAGATCAACAGAAAACATATAAAAGAAAGTTCATATGAAATCATGTACATATAGATTAAAAACTAAAGATCCCTTTGAAATTACAGAGTAAACAAGTGTTGTCAACTGTAGCATGAAGCGCAATGTATTTAGTCTGCATTCATTTTGCATGAAGGTGTAGATCAACTTAAAATATATAAAAGAAAATATTGATTCATTTACACTTTGATTAGGGGTGTTCATGATTCGGGCCTCACTAAGACAAATCTATGCCAAGCATGGTTCAGCCTTCAAAAATAAAGGCTCATATCCAGCCCAAGCCAGATGCAGGCTTCAAGTGCCCTAGTCTAAGCCCACCCATTTAGCCAATTAGGCCAGGCTGGGCTTTCTATCACTTGTTTGGGCTTTCTAATTACTTATCTATGTAAATAGTCACTACATTACTTGAATTAATTACAGGAGTTGAACTGGGTTTCGGACTTTCTATCACTTAAACCAAGCGCAACCAAGAGTGGGCTGACCTTCGCTTGAGCTCCTGATTTTGATTGAGCCCCAATACAAATCTGCCTCTCAAGCCCTCATCATGCAGCCATAGATGGAGGTTTGATGGTCCATGTTGGATCTGGATCCAGAATTGGCCTTGCGGTCCTCATTAGGAACGGACACAAACCCACATCTAAATACAGCCCACCAAACGCTCTGCTGCATCGTGGGATCCATCATATCGCTTGTAGAGGAAGGGTTATAAATTGAAGGAGTCCAGCAAGTTTCACATCCTAATGAAGTGAGCATTTAATTATACCACAAAATATAGTGAGCATCTTGTGCATTTCACTTGATCTCTAATCCCGTGTTTAAAATATTGATAATATTGGATCAGGTAAGCTGTATGTGGTAAATCCAATGGGAGATGCCAAATGAAAGTAAAAGCTTTGTTAGAATAATTTGGAATTATCGGCTTTTACTAATTTATTTCAAGTTAATTATCAAAGCGTTGATTCTCATATATATTTAATTGATAAAAACCCAGGTATTTCATTACATTAAATGAAGTTTGAAGAGCAATTGATACATTTTATTCTTTGGCTCTCTTCTCGGCTTTTATGATTTAGAAGAGAATTGATAAAAATAAACAAGAAAAGAAAAGGATAAAATTTATTGGAATGTACCAATAAAATGTATCTCTTGTGAATACAATCCATTAGTATCTTAAATAAACCTCTAATTACCACTTACAAGGTTAATTTCTATCTGGATATCCAAAGAACTGCTCCAAGCTTGAAGAGTTGAAGACATTAGAAGCTGTACGTTCAGGTCTGTTTGGGGAAATGTGAAGCTCATATTTGATGAACCGCTGAAAAAACAAAAAGACAGAAAAACAACTGAATTAGTCAGTTGGCAGGAATAAATGAGTGCAGCCACTTTTTTTCCGAAAATGTAGTGTAGGCTGTGTAGCCACTATTAGAAGCCACATATATAGAATAACACGGGAGAGGTGTGAAAGAAAGTGTTTCCAGACCCTGAATAGCAATCGTGTGATTCGGAAAACATAGAAAACTATGCAATTGCAGAAATAGCATGATAGATGAGATTGTGAAACTGCAGTTCTGAAGATAATTTCTACTAGGTATAAATCAAGTGTTGCCAACAACTAACAAGGTTTAAAAATGCACGACTATGAAGGCTTTCAGTCTGAGTCAAATGTGAATTCGAGTCAAACATGAAATGCAGCAACGATATCAGAACAAGCTTATCAAGTCAACAAAAGTCCAAATAGACTCAAGTCAAATTCAGGTCAAGATAACTAGGTGAGTTTTTGAGAGACAGGTTAAAATGAATGTACTCATAAAACCAGTTGATTGTGGTACTAATCTCAGTTTAAAAGAATTAATGCATCAGAGTGATTCATCAGTTTGTAAATTCAGATTTCAACTTTTTAAAGATAAGTGTAGTAAATAGTACTATTTGGTCTCTTCTGACAATTGAAAACAAGCACTCAATATAATCTTTCAAAAATATTAGTTGCAAGGATCAAAAGAGCAGTTGGAATGGGCCTAGTGGCTAGTGGTCAAAACGCTACGTAATGAGCAATATGTAGTAGTTGTGGGGATTTATAATGGCATAGTGGTGTGAATTTTTAAGTGGTAAAAATTTTCAAATCGTGTTTAGCAGCCAATCTTGAGTTTTTTTAGGGATTTGGAACCATTAAGGGTAGAGACAACTTTAGGAAAAACTATCTAGTAGAAATAGGAAAAACGATGTTTTACATTAAAACTACGTAGCTCTCTCTATTATGTTTTAGATCGTAGAGCCGCTATTTTTAAAATAGTGTAGTGGCTTCAACCACAATAGCTGATAATGCAGCCGCTATGCTATGTAGCAGCCACTATTTTGAACCATGATCAATTGCATTAAATGCTCTAAATGTCCACTTCTAGCTGACAACCTATAAATGAGATGAGGCAATCCAAAACAAAAAGAATTATATTATCCTTAACCTGTGAAAATGTATACTCTGTAGATTCAGACTCATGGTTTGGAAATGATTCAGATTTGATCAGATGAGCCCCACTGAGCAACACATGAAAATAAAGTAGCATATATTAAAGATAAACTAGCAAATAAAGTCCACCAGATTATTGTACCAACTGATCCTTAGACAAAGAATGGGTTTGCATCAGGGAGGTGACAGCTAGAATAAAACTCTTTCACAACTACAAAATGTATTCTGAGACAAAACCTCTTCTGTGATCATTCTAGGCATTCCCAATTCCGAGGATTTGCCTCAGATAGACTGGATGGCAAATCAGAATTCACGTAGCTGACTTCAACATAGATAAGACCAAGGAATAAAATAGCGGCCGCTACGCCTATATCGGCCGTAGCGGCCCTACCCGCTACGATATTTGGGTGTTAGCAGCGCTAACACCCGTAGCGGCCCGTAGCGGCCGCTACGGCAAAATAGCGGCCGCATCATGTCTGGGCTATTTAAAGCCCAGATGAACTTCTTTCCTCATTTTTTCACCTGTTGCACTGCTGTCTCTATCTCTCATTTTCCTTTTCCACTGTATTTTGATCCTACCACCCTCTTTCTTCAAATCAAAAGCAACAAGAGTCCAAAAACACATCAAGATCTACAAATCTAGAGCATTCATCTTCTTTGGAGCCAAAAAGCTTTTTTCAAAAGGTATTTTCTATGTGATTTTTTTAGATCTATGGCTCTATTCTTCTTTTCTCCTTCATGAATCTCTTGGGAATGGCTTGTAAGTGATAGATCTATGTTTCCCATATATCAAATCCCCATTTTCTATAGTTTATTTATTTATTATTTATTTTTTATTCTCGGATTTTTTTTATTTTTTGAAAAAAAAAATTTTTTCTTGAAGAAACACCAACCAAATCACTTGAAAATTATTCTCAAGTGTTAGATCTATGAATCCCATGAATGAATCACACTTTTTTTCTTGTTTATTTGAATTTATTTAATTTTTTATGTTCATTTTAATAGGGCTTTTTGAAAAAAATAAATTTTATTTAAATTTGGCCAACTAAATTGCTTAAAATCACTCCCAAGTAGCCTAGATCTATCATTCTCATAGATCAAACCCCCATTTTTTTGGGTTTTATAATTTATTTTTTATTTATTATTCTCGGATTTTATTTATTTATTTATTTTAAAAAAATTTCTTTTAGAAACACCAACAAAATTGCTTGAAAATCACTCCCAAGTGTTAAATCTATGAATCCCAAGATTGAATCACACTTTCTTTCTTGTTATTTTAATTTATTTAATTTTTTATGATCATATTAATAGGATTTTTTGAAAAAAGATAATTTTTATTTAAATGTGGTCAATGAAATCACTTAAAATCACTCCCAAGTAGCTAGATCTATAATTCTCATAGATCAAAACCCCATTTTTATGTGTTATTTATTCTTTTTTTTATTTTTTATTTTCGGATTTTTTAATTTTTTAAAAAAAAAAATTTTTTTCTTGAAGAAACACTAACCAAATTGCTTGAAAATCACTCCCAAGTGTTAGATCAATGAATCCCATGGATGAATCACACATTCACACATTCTTTTTTTCTTTTTTTTGAATTTATTTAATTTTTCATGTTCATAGTTCATACTTCATACGCCATATTAATGGGATTTTTTGAAAAAAAAATATTTATATATGGTCAACTAAGTCATATATGCATTATGCAGGTATTTATTGTGTGCCTCAAAGTTCAACTTCTCTCATCATTTCCATTTGTGATTTGCTAAGAATTAAGATGGTGCGCGACGTAGATCCTGCATGGGCACATGGTGAAGCAGTTAATGGAAATAGGTCAAAAATAAAATGTAATTTGTGTGGTAAAATCACTAATGGGGGTATTACAAGATTCAAGCAGCACTTGGCTCATGTTTCAGGCAATGTGGCGGGATGTACAGTTGCACCAAAAGAGCTTAGAGAAGAGATGAAAAAGCTTCTAAATAAAGGAAAAGAAAGAAAAGTAGAGATCAAAGAAAAAAGAAGCCAAGAAGTTGATGATGCCCACTATGAGGTGTTTGGAGAACAAATTCCTTCTGATTTTGATGATGAAGGTGATGACCCAGAAATGGAAGCTGCAAGAAGAGAGTCACTTATGACGGCACAAATGGATGAAATGCGAAGAAGTACTGGTAGACAGTTTGAATCTGGGGGCTCATCTAGGGGAGGGGGGTCAGGGGACTCATCCAGGGGCAAAGGTATATCTAGAACAATGCGTCGAGCATTCAGCACTCGACAACAGGAGAATGATATTGAGATTATTTCTTCTCGTAAAGCATTACGGACTCCTAGTAGTGCTATACCCGGTCCAATTGATCCTCTAGCACATAGAAATGAGTCAGCTAAACAGCCTAAAACTCAAAGTTGTTTAAGGGGGCCTTGAAAAGTGCAAAAGACAGATTAGCGTCAGCTACAGCAAAGTGGTTAATTCACAAGAACATACCCCCTCAAGCTGTGGATTCTCCTTACTTCCAAACTATACTAGATGTTGCAGCTACCGCTGGTCCTGGTATAACAGCACCTTCTGTCTATGATGTGGGGACCAAGTATTTAGAAATTGAGTATGAAGATATAAAGAGTTGGGTAGCTACTTTTAAAGGTATATGGGAGGAAAGGGGAGTCACAATTATGTGTGACGGATGGACGAGCAGCACACAAACACAGTTAATAAATTTTTTAGTGTACTCTGCTGCTGGGACCGTCTTTGTTAAGTCCGTTGATGCATCTGAACATATATGGACTGCAAAATATATTTTCTTCCTTATGGATAAAGTTGTTGAAAGTGTTGGTGAGGAAAATGTTGTGCAAATTGTTACAGATAATGGTGCCAATTTCAAGAAAGCCGGGCAGTTGTTAATGGAAAAGAGAAATAACTTGTTTTGGACCCCATGTGCGGCACATTGTATAGATTTAATGTTGGAGGACATTGGAAAGAGGAAAAATGTGAAAATTGTCATCATGTCTTGTAGAAGTATCACAAGATTTATCTTATGATCACTCGTGGTTGTTGGCATTAATGAAGACATTCACAAATGGAAGAGCCTTGGTGCGTCCAGCTACAACAAGGTTTGCCACCCACTTCATTGCCATGGATAGCCTTGTGCAACATAGAAATGAGTTGATTCAAATGTTTGCATCAGAACAATGGCTTAATTCAAAATGGGGAGCAGCAACAAGTGGTCCTGGCTTTGATGTCCCTAATCTTGTTAGAGATAATAAATTTTGGTCCAAAACTAGAAATATTTTGAAGGCCTTTGAACCCTTAGTGAAAGTGTTGCGGCTTGTAGATAATGATGATAAGCCGACAATGGGCTATATTTATGAGGCAATGGATCGAGCAAAACTAGCAATACAAGAAAATTGCAGGTATTACCAAGAATTCTTGCAAATAATTGATGCTCGATGGAATGATCAATTGCACCATCCATTGCATGCTGCAGGTGAAATAAACTTTTACACTATTGGCCTATGATTTTACAAGAGTTTTACTTTTATTTTGTATTGTATAGAGATGTACTTATGCAAATTTGACATTTGAATTGTAGGATATTTTTTAAACCCTCAATTCTACTATTCGAACGAGAAACAACATACAAAAACAATTGATACCGAGTTGCGAATAGGATTGAAGGAGGTGTTGAAGAAAGTAATTCTTAATCACAATGACCAGGTTTTAGCCTTAAAAGAAGTAAGTGACATGTCATATATGATATAACGTTTATTATAGTTTAAATGTATTGTGATTTTTACCTAGGTTTTGAGTTGTGACAAATTTAAAATGATTTGTACTTTGTATATGGTAGATTTCTATATACACAATGAGACAAGGGAGTTTTGTAGACCCGTTGGCAATTAGATCAATAACCAGCTTATATCCTGGTACAAATAGTTTTAACCTAGTCACGTACCAGTTTTAAGTTTATATATATTATTTGCCGTGGAATGGGGATTGTGGATGACTAATTTTTTATGTTCATTTTTTTTTCCAATTTCAGCCGAGTGGTGGATCAATTTTGGAGAAAGTGCTCCACACTTGAGAATTGCTGCCATTGGGGTCCTTAGCCAAACAACGTCTTCATCGAATTGTGAAAGAAACTGGAGTACTTTCTCATTAATTCACACAAAATTGAGAAATCGGATAGCAATGCAGAAGCTGAACAAGCTAGTATATTGTCACTACAATTTGAAGCTGAGAGTCAGAAATAGACAAAGGAAGCAAAGGGATGATCCGAATTATTGCCCTATAAATTTGGATAATATCTTTCAGGAAGATGATCCCTTACTTTCATGGTTAGTTGATGTAGAAGATCCATTGTTAGATGGAGATGAGAATTTACACCAGGATATACGAGGAATAATGGACGAAGACGAAAGAGAAGGGGAAAGTGAGCCTCAGCCACCTACAGAAACTAAAACATCAAGGGGCATTGAACCTGAGCCCTCTCATGTAGTATCTACAGTGAGCTCTGATAGTTCGAGTTCAAGCATTGCTCCAAGTAGTGACTCTCCGTCTGGAGGAGGTAACAGGGCCGAGCCAAGTGATTCTTACCATGAAGACGAATTAAATGCTCCTGCTCAGACTGTGGATGAATTTCCAAATCCATCTCGTATGAGGTCAGGTCATGTTTATGTACGCCAAAGACCCCGTGATGGACAAGGAAATGATGGTAGGAGTGCAAATGTTGGAAGGCAACAAACAGCAAAGTGGTACCCTATTTTCCATGACCTATATTCTGGGTACCAACCGTATGTCCCACCAGACTACGCACATGGTCAAGCGGAATCATCCTCACAACAATATTCAGAATCAGGGTCATTTGATCAATATCCTCATCCAAATCCAAGTCCATCCCATTTCTTTATGTTTGAGGATCCTAATGCCTACCAATATGGAGGGGAGTTGCACTATGTTGGTACAAGTGGGAGTGGTGCCAATGATAACAACTATGGGGATGAAGACAGTGATGCCAGTGTCATATATCCTGCTCGACATTCATTTTGGTGGTAGAGGTATTCCTCTAATCATTTCTTAAATCTTAACTTTATATTAACTCTCAGAGTCTAATGTCTCAACTCTTTAAATACAATGTTATTTATGAAATTATTATTTATTATGTCATTTATTGTGTTGAATGTTGATTGTTAAGTCACTGACTCTAGTGACTAATCTCTCTAAGTCTTAAATTCTTGACTCTTGAGTCTTGACTTTCAGTGTTGAATATTGATTCTTGATACCATGTGAAAAATCAGATTGATACTATTATTTTTTAATTATACAGCGATACAGGACATCATGCATTTAGGGGACCGCTACACCCCCTTATTTTAGGCTTTTTTGCAAAACAAACACATATTCTGGTTATTTACAATTTTCTGGATTTTCTAGAATTTTTTCAAGATTTTTTGATGATTTTTTTGAATCACACCGCGAACCAGTACGTAGCCCCACTACCGCTACGTAGCGCCCGCTACGTAGCGTTTTAGCGACCAGCCGCGACGCTATCCGCTACCGCTATTTTGATCCTTGGATGAGACAAGGCTTTGATGATGATGATATTTAAAGATAATAGCAATCCAATAGTGGATTATAGCTCTGTATTCAATTGAAACTCTTTC
Source organism: Sextonia rubra (assembly GCA_037013555.1). Lineage (NCBI taxonomy): Eukaryota > Viridiplantae > Streptophyta > Magnoliopsida > Laurales > Lauraceae > Sextonia > Sextonia rubra. Next base: position 7,279,851 of record JASUAD010000003.1, on the reverse strand, counting down.
CTCAGCTAATTTACAGGAACATGGTCTACCAGATGGAATGACCCATCAATCAACAGTCTCAATCAGCAGAGAATTGGCCCCATATGTACAAACAATGGACCAGAAAGTACTATCGTCGATGATATATAACCTAACAGTAGCATGATCAGAGATCTTTTTGAAGGACTCATTTTAAAAGGAAACTCTAATGAAAGTACCAAGGTCATAGATCAGAATTCAAATAAATAAATAATAATAATAAATCCAGGAATAGGCAAGGAAGCATACAGCCAATTGAGAAATGATCTCAGGATTTGTATCAATGTGCCAATCTGGTTCCAGTTGTCGAACAAAAGATGACCGTCCATTTTCTGTGCTGCAAAAGAGAACCTGCAGATAAACATATCCAAAGGAATATTATCTGAGAGAGACAGACAGAACCAAAAACTTCAATCGTAGCATTAGTTAGATCCCAAAGATTATCAACAAATTCATAGCAATCAAACTTATTCTTATCTGACATGGTAACTGGTTAATTATATCAACAAAAAAGCAACCCAGGCAGGCAAGAGATCGTAGTTTACTTGGTACACAGTTCTACCAATTTGCTTTTGCAATTCATAATTTGAGAATAAATTGATTAGAAAATTCGTGGGGTATATTCAATTGATTCATCTGATTTGGAGTTCAAGCTTAATGAACTAATTCCTTTAAGCACATGCTATGGGTGGGCCTACTTGTGGAAGATTAGAGAGCCACCTGTCGGGGGGCTTTCTGTTTGACAGCCACTTTGGATACAATTCTAACATAAAACACAATCTGTTTGGAAAGCAAAAGGAGTTTTTTGCTAATGTCAGTAGCCTGTTAATATGCACGCCGGATCGAGATACGAGGCAGGTAGAATAGAGATGGAAGATGAAGGGAAGTAGGTCAGGAAAAACCCTAAAAATCTTCGCCTCATGCCAAACTCCCTATCACAAGCAAGGAGAACAGAGAACTCAAGGAACCGCAAAGCACTCCGCTTCTTTCATTATCAATAATCAACGACTCCCCAGCCAAGGAGGCTTTATATCACTTAAATAGGAGAAAACATAATCCTAGATCTAATCTAGACCATTCAAATACAGTGATGGCCAAGATTAAAAACTCTAATATAAAAACTTAAAATATAAATAAAAACCATAAATATAATAGAATATGTGAACTGGGCCCAAAATGATAGGTCAACATAGATGGGCTAGGCCGATTTGGGGCCATGGGTCTATTCTGCATCACTTGCACTTGCAACTTCAAGTTACCGAAGATGTGCTACATCTACTAATTCATTGCTTAGCAAGTATCAAATTTCTTCTTTTACTTTTTTGAAGTTTTATGCCAGAAAAACAATGTGCATCTCTCGAAGCAATGGCAATTTGGGTCTCCGAGTAGGACAAGCCATATTTGAGTATTAACATAGTCACTATTATTCGGTCAATTTGGCTAAAGAGTAATAGGAGAGTTTTTCAAAACAAGTATTGTCAAAAGAGATATAATGCTCAGCTTGAAACTTTCAAGCCAAGATCCAGCACAGGTGGCGTCCCCTCCATCCATTTCATTGAGATCCAAGTCATTCATCAAAATGAGCAATTGAACAAAAGCCAGTTCCGTCGAACGATAAAAATTTATGACTAATTGGTTTATGCAATAGAACAAGGACTGCTAGCCATACTTTCAAACTATATTTTGTTAACCAACTGTAATTAGGGAAGCTCATGATTGTATTCCCTCTCACTAAAAAATTGGCTCACCAATACGACATGCTTGGTCCTTAATCTAAAATTAACATTCCATTATATTTTTTCACATTAAGAAGAAAAAAAACATATTTATATAAGGCCAAAAGTAAAATTTTAAATATTGACATTTATATGATTTGACAGATTTCACCATACCTTGTCTTTAACCAAACCACCAGAGGTGAAAACCCCAGCATCATCCAAAGCCGAAAGAACCTTTTCCTGTACCATTATTGTCTCTAGTAAATAAAAAGTCATTATTTTGGATCTAGGGGATGAGTGACACCATTGAAGAGTTAAACGAGGAGTGAGTAAGGACTTAAATGATTGTGGAGTTACTAACCATGGCTAAAATAAGACTGAAAGCCACACAAAATAGGCATTAGACCGTCAAATTGGAGACATAAGAAACTGCTTATGCTGAAGGTGCTTGAAACATGCAAATGAGAGTTTAGGCACTCCCTTCGCCCTATATATGAAATGCAGAGATATGTCGTCCTACTAGCAATAAACAGTGCAGTCGAACTCCATAGGCCAACTTGGGCCCATCCTTGACCAGTCCAGCCCCTTTCACACTCTCGTCCACTCATGTTGCTGTACCAGGCCCAGTTTTTCTCCTCTCAAATCTTTACCCACCGGGTTGAATCCCAAATAAATACATGGTTAAAAGACCACTTTAGTTTTAAGGCGGTTAAATCAAGCGCTAGGGTCATCTTTTTTTATTTTTTATTTTTTAATTTGCAAAGGGCTAGGGTCATCCGACAGGGCTGATATTTTTTTTTTTCAAGATCCTATTGCATATGGAGAACCTTCCCTATATCATCCCATCCGCACTGGTAAAGAAGACATCTAAGTGGGCCCCAAGAACTGGACCAGGTGTGAAGCAAGGGGGTTTGAGGAGGGTCAATTGAACCCCTCAACTGCTTTCAACTAAATGGAATACGAATTAGTTTCAAAATATTTTGATTTCTTTCAATGCCCCTCCTCATTTTGAATTTTTTTTTTTTTTTTGGCAAATGAAAAGTCTCAAGGTTAGTTCTGCCTTTTGCTTGCTTCCAATCGGTAACTGAAATTTTTAAAGAGAGTTTTAAAAATTAAATTGGAGTCCTTCTTTCCCTCCCCTTCTCTCTCCAAATTAGAAACTTCATAAGAGATATTTCTTCTCTACTTTTCTCTACAACTAATTGAATTTGGGCATGTCGCTATCCTTTGGATTCAAATAAGAGTTGGTCCAACTGTATTTGGGCATATGTTTAAAGTATGATGTGCTCAATCTTATGGTGAGACCAACTCCTATTATTGTAAAACTTAGGGGAAGTTTATCATACCATAACTCTTCACTTTTTTTTATGGCATTGGTTAATGGCAGTGGCATGCTCTCAACCATCCATGCATAGCTTAGGCTGATGGCCCATCAAACAAGCACAAGTAACCAATCAATGGATTTTCAACCAACCATGTTTACTGCAGGCATTGTGGCCAATTATACTGTCATAAGTAACCAATCAACAAGTTTTCAATATGGGTGTATTAGTTTACATGTGATCAATCCAATATAAGCCCTACTATGATTAGACTGAGATATAAATCTCTGTCCTAAAACAAGGAGTCAATGATTATTTTAAGCGATTTGGATTTCTTACAATATGGCCTATTGTTTTTATATTTTAACAGTCCTCAAGTTTTGAGAAATTATGTCCTTAAAACTATTGAAGAACTTTTCAAATTCAGGAAATTTTGTTTAGATATCAATAAAAAATTCTGAAATAATTAAATAAAATTATTTTAAAACTATAAGTAAAAAATCAATAAATATAAAAATATTATTAATCACCTCTTTAAAAAGCCTCTTTAAACCCCCCACCCCACCCCACCCCGACCCCCGCCCAGGTTTCGCCACTGAACTGGACTGCATAAGAACGGTTTCGCTGAATGCTCGCAGAACATTTCCCATGAAATGCAATACATATTTCAGAAAACACTAAAGCTTTTATGAAATAAATCAACCTGCTATCTATTTGAAAACAATTTATGCACAACTTATGCACATACCACAGTCTCATCATCGAGAACTCTTTCCATGAGATAAAGATCACATATTTTTGTGATCTCCAACAGCACTTCCAGCACAGAGGACTTTACGGTTACATGTTTCTGCATGACAGACAAGAAAATCACTCTCATATCATCTTACTGCCTCAAATGATATTATCTCACTTACTTGAAGCTCCTCTGGACTACTCTCCTCAAGGATTACACCAAGCAACCGGCATGTCACCTAAAACCGAAAAATTGTTAAAAATCGCAATTGCAACTGCATAGTGACTCAGTAAATGCAAAAAACCTGAAAATTACAAAATCATTTTCTCAACTTTATAAATATAAACCTTAAATCTTAAGTTTTGCAGACTATTCAACTTGTTTAACTTCCAGAGGAAACTTTACAAAATCTTAAATGCCAAGAAAGAAGCATGCAATCGCTATGCTTCAGCCTAAAACCAAAATGAGAGTTTCTGTGAAAAGAGAATCTGTTTATCTTGTATGCCACAAACTATTGTAGCCCACTCTAAGATATAATAACATTATTTATCAGCATGAGGAGAGCCATCAGATAAAAGTGCTCCCATGTGACACCTTACCAGTTGTGTGCCTTACCATTTAGACATACCATAACTCTACCAGAACTACTGAATATCTTTTAGATAAGGATAGGTAAAAGTGTACACTCGGTTGTTATTTAAAAAAAAAAAAAGAGTACGTTAGCTTACATTCATTTCCTCTAAACCAAGGAATTGTGCTATATTGCCTCAAACATTACAACTAGAAAGTTGAACCACAGGATGTGGCAACCGGTAATCATTATCTTCTTTCAACGCGGATTTGCAACTGGTAATCATTGTCTTCTTTCAACATGGATTTCTCTTCTAAAACTACTTTTTCATAGGGTTGTGCCAACTCTGTCAGTGAAGAATACCATACCTTTTGTTGGTCAGCACTCATAAAAGGAAAACAACCATTAAAAATGCTAAAAAATAATCCTTTCGTCATCTCCAGACTTTTCAATGAGTTATCTTAGTAGGAAAATAGATCCATCATCATCATCATCAAAGCCTTATCCCAACCATGTTGGGGTCGGCTACATGAATTCTATTTCTCCATTCCATTCTATTTTGAGCTAAATCTTTCGATAAGTGCAACTTCTTCAAATCCATGAATTAACTCTGCCAGTTTTGCTGCCGGTCCCAAGCCCGGGTAAAGGAGGAGGATTGCGTTAGGTAGGTGACAGCCAGCGTAAAACTTTGTCACAACCCAAACATGAGTACGAAAATAGATCCCTCTAGTGAAATATAAACTTGGTTCTCTAACATATTAAATTCTTGAGTATGTTGTTCTATTACTCCCCCACTGTCATCAGATTGACTAAAGCTCATTATTTTGCAGAATTCAGGTATCACCTTTATTATTACACAAGGGACTGCAGTGCTTTTTCTCCACTCTTCTGCATTCTATATAAAAGAATGTTATTAAACAATCTGGTTAACTAGCCATCAAAACTCATATCTCTGCTAGTATAAGTTTGACCCTAGTGCCTTCTGTTCCCTCATTCTAATCTTCCTTTCTTTCTTTCCCTTTTTTTAGTACTTATGTATAAATTTCCAGAAAGGATTTACAACACAAAAGAACGGGAGGACAGCTCCACTTAATTGCAAACCAAAAAAAAAAAATGGAAAACAACCAAGAGAGAGTTGGCCCATTAACCAAACAACCAAGCCCACAGGCCGGGCCAACCAAAAAATGAAACCCACAGGCCAGGCTAGCCAAAAGCCCACGGAAGGATAAGAAGGCCAAAAAATAAATAAATAACACGAGGCTGAATTTGCATTTCTTTTTCAGCCTCTCATTCATTTTTAGCTTCGAATATGCACACTTAATAATAATCCCTTGATTTCGTTGTTCTTGTGATCTACTTTCACTGCACGCTTGGCATTTTACACTTTTTCGAGATACCTGTCCATTTATCCCTCAATCTTGTTATTTCATTGACACCATTTGGTTTTGTCTTAAATGCATCTTACACAATCAAGGTCTATGGTTACTCTAGTTCTCCTTATCAAGGCAAAAGCTTGTAGGCATCTGTCTATCCCTCCTCAGTTCCCAACTGGGCATACAACTTGTCATAGGCTTTGTACAGCTTAGCATCTGTTTTTACAAAATTACACATTTTTATATTCTCTTATCCGTTTTTTCAATGGCCCCAACATTTTCTGTTTATCAATAGCATTCTGGATCTACAAACTAGCAATATGCGTCCTTATACATGCACCACTTCTTCCCTTCGGCCTCAAGTTGTCAATGGCAAAGGTGAACCCTACCATTTGAGCCCATGCCCATTTAGCCCTAAAGCTTTCTTAGGCCTTAGCATTTGTTTTTGCAAATGTACACTAGTTTAGATCATTTGTACTTCTGGTCCTTTTATTTCAATTAGCCCCCTCCGACATTATCTTCATCAGTAGCACTTTAAAGTTTAAATATATAATCCATACAATATTTGGTTCCACATGCAACTCTTCTTCCCTTCAGACTCTGCAAGTTGTCTATGGCAACATGTATGATGTATCATTTGAACCCAAAATTCATTAATCCTGACTCCATCCTCCTAGTTTAATGCATTCTGCATAATTAATCATTTCCTCCATTTTAAGCTCCACCAGCCATGGTTTAAAATATCCACTGATATACCGGTATTGATCAAGACCACACCAATGTTTTATTTAGATACAAGTTGCAGTCCATATCGCCAAAAACTCAGTAAATTATCGGCTGTTATGGCCGATTTGTTGAAACAATAGGTTGTAATGGCCAATATCTACCAAAACTTGTAGTCTACAACTGCAGAGGGGAGAGAGAGAGCAAAACTTGTAGTCTACAATTGTAGGGGCAGGGTGGTTAGGGGGCGAGAGAGAGAGAGAGAGAGAGAGAGAGAGAGAGAGAGAGAGAAATCTCTAGGGAAAAAAAAGGAGAAAGGGAAAGAGGGGGGATTAAGAGGTCCCGACCCTTAATTCCTGCGTTAGTGTTACTTAATTGTGCATACAATTCATTAATTGAGTTTAGTTGTCAATTAGGCAGGTTTTAGAGGTTGTCAGTTAGTTTTGGGTGTTAGTAGAACTTTTGCAAAGTTTTGAGAGCTTTCGGACCAAGTTCAGTACTTTTTTTTTCATGGTAACTTTCATTAAAGGGAAAAGCAGTACAAGAGGTATGTACTGAAACCAAAGAGAGCAAATAAGAACACTGAACGGCCACCCCAAGGCCACAACACTACAGGCCCCAAAAAAAAAAGAAGGATAGAACACTGAAAGGCCACCCCAGAGCCACAACATTGCATTGCACTAGTTAACTGAAAGCCACCTCCCTCAGTTTCTGAAAGATTAGTTCGATGGAGTAACCATGGAAGTAAGGAAGGATAGATGCCCATGCTGCCACTTTGAATTTGATTTTGCCGATCACTTCTTCTAAACAAGAGGCCTTCCCTCCAAAACTTGTAGCATATCTCTCTTTCCAAATAAGCCATAGAGTTGCCGTGAAAGAAAGATTCCATAAGGTCTTACCTCTTAACAAGCACCTTGCCAACTTCCAAGACTCATAGTTAGTGAGCAACAAATAAGGCAAAGCATAGCTAATCTGAAACCAACGAAGGATTGATAACCAAACAGAGAATGCAAACTTGCAGTTAAGGAGAAGGTGATCCACTGATTCTACCTCTGCAAGACACATGGGGCAAGCATTAACCACAATCATTTTCCTGCGATGCAAATTATCCAGAGTGAGGATGCCTCCTCTAAATGCTAACCACACAAATGTCACCACCCTCAAAGGAACATTAGAATTCCAAATGTTATATAAAGGACAGGACTCTAAATCACCTATAGACAGAGTTGAGAAGAAAGAAGCAACTGAAAACTCCATCTTGGGACAGCTTCCAAATCCAGCTATCTTGTGCTTCACCTTGGGTGTAGATCTGACTGAGAATATGTGGAAGGTTCGTAAGTTGATAAATTTCTGAGTCTCTTAGATGACTCCTAAAGACAGGACTCCAGACAACTGTACCATTTCCACCTTTAGCCATATAGCTAACAACCTTGCCCCCTTGTCACTTGCTCCAGAGAACAGTTGAGGGAAGCGAACAACGAGCAGAGAATAGGCCGCCCACGCATCATACCAGAAGAGAATTCTCTCCCCATTACCAACTTTGAATTTAATATGTTTAAAAAAAGAGTCCTCGCCCGAAATGATTCTTTTTCAAATCCTAGAGGGACGCTATGAGGAATTTTGAATATTCCAACCCTTCCTCATAACAGCATACTTGCTTGAGATGACACAAGACCAACTTTAGCACTTGGAACTCGGAAGGGCTTAGTTAGAGTTCCGGGAAAAATGAAGGGAAATTTGGTCATTTCAGAAAAATACCAAATCAGGTTCAATAGATTTTTTTTTATGACTGTTCAAAATTTATTGCTCAAAAAAAGAAAAAAAAACAACTAAGGCTAAGACAGCTCGATAACACAGAAAGCAACAAACATAAACAAAGAACTAAGCACTAAACATATTCCAAGAAACTTCGTGTTTGACCTGTGGTCATTCGATGTCTGGAAACCCGTCGTTTCACAACATCCCTCTTAAGTCAGGACACAGTTTGTCATTTCTTAAAAGTTGATTTTTCTTTCTGAGCCTTAAAATTGTGAGTTCGTTGGAAAGATAATTCAATTTTGAGAAACTCTTGTTATCAAGTCAAGCAAATCTGAGGTCCCTAATCAGTCATTTAGCCTACCCAAAGCTTCACTTAAAAAATGAGGACATGAAGGTCATTTTGGCAAAAGCTGAATGCATATAAGCATTGACCCTCCTTCCTTCTCTTCATCTCTTCCCTTGCAACAGAGCTCTTTCCCTTTTCCTCTCTTTCTCCATGCTGCCCCCTGCCACTAGAGAAGATTTGGAGCTCATTTGGTTAGAGGAGGACCTTCATCTCATCTTCCCATTCTTCTAGGCGCCATTTTCATGCAAACTCAAGCTTGCCCATCCTTCTCATTGTCAAATCCATTTCAGTTGGAGCATTTACAGGTCAGCACTCTTCCTCATATTCCAGGAGTCTGATAAGGAACCTACTCTAACCTTGGATTCTGACATGCAAAGAGTTTCTCCAGTTCTTCCTTGGTTTTCCAATTTTCAGTAAATTTTGAGCTAGAATTGGGGATTTTTGTGCAGGCAGTGGGTTCAGCTGTAGATTGGGAATTTCAGAGAGTTTCTGAGTGATTTGGAAGTTTGAGGCAAGCCGCAAGTGACATTCCATATTTACAAGTGCATGCTAGTTATTTTGATGTTTCAAGTACAATGTACCCAGTTAGAACGCTCTTTTTTAGCTTATGTTTTAAGTCTGAATTCATGGAAGTTTAAAGGAATAATGGTGTAAAATTAACCCACTAATATGGTGCAAAAATTCCCTAAAGGATCGCTCAAGGAGGAGGGAAAAAGACCCCCCCAAACCATCAGCCTACAGTCCAAATTGGCATGGACTGCAGTGCTGATCCGGCATGGGACCTGAAGGTCCATGTCCGCCAGCACTGCAGTCGGACATGGGCCCTCAGGCCCAGAGTCCCATATCTGACAAGACACCGTCCATGTCCGATTGGACAGTCAAGGGATCTTTTGACCTGGTTCTTTTCCCCCTTTTCCTCGATGGCTTTGGGCACTTGTGGGACACCTTATGGGCCATCATTTACATACTTGAAAACTTAAAATTCCACATGTTTTTGAGTGAATTTAATGCTATTTTATGATCTGATTAAAGCTTATTAATTTGTCAATTGACCTCAAAGCCTCATCTTAGTGTAGTAGTGCTCATGGTCGTGCATCAGGGGACTTCTTGAAATTCTTTTCTATTTGAAGGGAAGTAAATTTGAATCCCAACTCAATCCAATACTGCTGCTTGGATTTTAAAGGCAAAAGAAGGGTCGTGACCAGCACGAGAGTGGCTCATGGTCTGAATTGCAGAGGGAGAAAGGACCTATGGAAACAACCTTAGGATTGAGGCCACAAGGAGTAGCAGTTAGTAGTCTTGAAACACAGGACATGGTTTTCGCCTGCATACGGGTACTCAACAAGATCTAAATGGCTTGGTAGTAGACTCTGCTCTGCAGCTGAAGGGGTGGGGCATTGTTTTGAGCCTAAATCAAGGGGATCCGCACATCAGGAAGAATTTAACACCTGATAACTTAAATTTTGGGCGCTCAGTGAAAACTGATAGATAGTTTGAGTGATTCAGGCAAGGACCTACATCGACAATAAAGTTTTTCAGTTGTTCAAGAATCTTGAAAAGAGTTGCTGCCATGTTGGTATGGAGCGGGTCATACACTTCTTAGTTAATAATGATAATACCCCAAAAATCAAGAAAATAAAATTGCAAATGAAGTCATGATCAACTTGGTAGAGGTCACAGACGAAATTGAAAAAAATGCAAAACAGCTATCATTACAACTGTATTACAACTACTACTACGGCAATGACAAGTGACAACAACAACAATAAAATCGAACAAACAGAAATGCTCAAGGGGCGTAATGATACCTTCCTTCCCTCATTCAACTTTTGTCTCACTAACTGTGCCAGTGTTGGCTGCAAAACGAGGGACAAAAAGTGAAAACTTGTTCCAAAAGAACCAATGGTTTGATCAGAGAACCAAAAGCCAGAAATACCTTCCCTGGATGGAATAGCTCATCAATTGCATCTTGTTCTTTTGACTCATCTGAATATGAGAAAACTCCAGTGGAGGGCATAACAGAACTTGATTGAGGGCTAACACCAGAAACACCGTCTCTGGGCAAAGGCCTTTGTTGTCTCCGTTGTCTTCTTTGATACCCGCCAGGGGCTTTCAAAATTTTCCAAGTAAAGATAAATGCAACGGCCAGACCCACCAGAGCCCAAATAGAATGTGAATTCTGATACCAAATCAAAGAAGTAAAAAAAACTAAAATTTGGCATACAGTTTTTGGATTTTTTGGAAAGTAATTTGGTACACAGTTTCCAGGAGATAAACAGCAGCAGCAGCAGTAGTAATAGTTATAGTTATAAATTCATTCACTAATAACCAATGGAGCCAATGACATTGGCACTTAACAGGTATTAAGACTGGAGTTCAATTATGCAGCACACATTTCCATTTATACTTAGTACTCAAAAAACATAAATCATCATCATCATCATCATCGTCATGATCAAAGCCTTATTCCAACCATGTTGAGGTCGGCTACATGAATTCTGTTTCTCCATTCCGTTCTATTTTGAGCTAAATCCTTTGATAAGTTAAACTGTTTTATTTTGAGCGACGCATTGTAACGTTACCCAGCTGCAGTGAAAAGTGTACAAGGGCTACTACATGACTCAAAAAACATACATAAAAAAAAATAGACAAATTTTGTTGTTTCATGGAGTAACATTAGAATGCACAAGTCACAAAAAACGAAACGCAGATAATTCAAAAAATAAGAAAAATTATACTCCTTCAACTCCTCAAATCAATGAATAACTCCAATACAATCATCAAAATTAAAACCTACATCCGGATGTGGAATAAGGCACATACTGAAGATGATATTAACCTAGAACCAAGTGACCAACCAGAAGCAGGTTATGTTCCTATCCTTGACTCTGCCATTGATCCTTTACCTATTGATTAATCAGGATACAAATTTACCCGTTGCTTTATGCAAAACTAAGTATTTCTAAACTGAACATCCTATTCAGAAATTTGTTTCATATAATGTTGTTTATCCCACTTTAAATCATTATTTAGTTGCAAATTGCAAAGTTTGCATTTCTATTCCATCCAGTGCCAATGAAGCTCTATTAATTCCTCAGTGGAAAGATGCACATAATGAAAAGATGAAAGCACTTGAAAAGAACAATACATCGAAGCTTATGGAACTACCAGACGGAAAAAAGGTAGTTGGATGCAAAAAGGTGTCTGCCGTTAAGAATAAAGCTGATGGATCTATTAAAAGATATAAAGCTCGACTCACTACCAAAGGCTTTACTCAGACACATAGGCTGGACTTTCGTGAGACATTTGCTCCAGTAGCAAGGCTAAACTCCATGAGGGTTCTTTTATCTTACGCTGCTAACAACATTGACTATTATTCCAGCTCGATGTCAAGAATGCTTTCCTACATAGAGATCTTCACAAAGAAGAATATGTGGTTATTCCCCCGGGATTTGCAACTTAGCTTAGAAAAGGAGTCTTAGGTTTGGGATACAAAAGAAGCAGTGTTTATTATACAATATTTGTAAGATGACATTATGGGGTCCCAGCTATCATTGTCTATGCTGATGAGATTATTATCATGGGTGACAATCACAAAGAAATATATAAAGTTATGAGATATCTATCAAAGATATTTGAGATCAAGGACTTGTGCCCCATGAAGCATTTCTTGGTATAGAGGTCGATCCCATAGAAGGATTATAATTTTTCAACGGAAGTATGTTGTTGATCTATTAAATGAAATATGACTAGTTGGATGCAAACCTGGGGACTATGATGCCCAGATGCAACATGGATAAGTTAGGAAAATGCCATGGACACGGCAAGGACACATATTTTACATATAAAAAGTGAAGTATTGGATATGATACGACACAATATGTTGCCCATTTTGACGTATCCATGAATCATAGCCTGGGGATACTCCTATGAAAGTGAATCATGGTCTTTGCTCTACATAAGAATTGTTGGCCAATATCAAGCAATACCAATGGCCAGTAGAAAAGCTAATTTATATTATGATCCAGACTGGTATTGCTTATGCAGTTCAGGAAGTCAATTTGTGCATTCACCATGAAATCCTTACCTGGACATAGTCGACCGAATTCTGACGTATATGAAGTCAACGGAAAAAGAAAATTAAAAGTCCTAGTCATTCGCACATGGAAAGGAAAGTAAGAGGCTTTAAATCATAGGTAAATTATGCAGGAGAAAGGCATAAGATAAACAGCTGCAGAAGAGGTAAGGAAAGATGTGAATCCCTAAAATCTCGTGGAATCCAAATATTATACTTTGTGCTACTACACTTTATTAAAACAGATACGATTATTTCTATTAATCCAGAATTAGTAACCATTTATAAAAATAAACCATCAAAAAAAAGCCCTTCACAACTGAATTGATGGTGGGCCAAATTCCAGAGTTTGTGCCACCATTAAGTTAATCAAATGTAAAACACACAATTGCACTAATTTACTTTTGTGTATTTTAATCGTATGAACAACAACGATCAATCTAATGGTGGATTTCACACTGAATAAACTAAAATTTATGCCACAACCTACATAAAGGAGATGATGAGTGGTCAAGACTTCATAAATGAGCCCTAGTGATCATTACCCCAATACAAAAGACACTTATGATGAAAAATGGAAAAGGATTTGATCTAAATTATCTCAAATTATATCAAATTAGTACATCAAACCCATCGAACCCGAACTGTGAATGGAATCAAACAAATTGAAAAAGAAATTACGTGAGCCTAACCCATCAAATTTGCGAATCGAGGTAAATATCAAACCGCAACTACTAACTCAAATGCAGATCAGACAAATTGAGATTCAGGTAACAAGCTTTTAATCTTTTTCTCCACTTGTTCCATATCTTTTCCATTTCTATGGTTTTGCCCTCATATGATGTTGACATGGAGACCCAAAGGCGCAATCATTCCACATTAATTGCAGCATAGGATCGTTTCTCATCAACTAATCAAAACCAAAACTCAAATTCATTCAACACATCCAAAATGAACAGAAACCAACCGAAGATGGCATAGAATCGGACAAAGAGAACAAATTCAAACAGCAACCCAATTGCATAAATCAAAAAAAGGTACGAAAGATACTGATGGGTTAGTTAGAAAAGGGGAATCTGATCTGATACTGAACCTGGCGTTGAAGAGAAGCAGAAGCAGAAGAAGAAGAAGAAGAAGAAGATATTGGAAGGAGATTCGAGATCTTGAGAGTGAGATAAGCTCCGCATCTCTTGATCAGCTGAACCAGCTCGTCCTTGGATGAATCGGCCATCGCAAGATCAAAAAGGAGCAATCTTTGATGAGAGAGACAGAAGAAAGAGGGGTTTCAGAGGATAAACCCTAACCCTAGAAGCTTCGATTTCGCCATTGTCTTCAAAAAGCACCCGGTAAAAGAGAGAGCCCATGAAAGGAAAGGGGAAGATGTCACGTGCCAAACGTGCGGCGGAGGTGCGTGTTGGGTGGCCTAGATCTAGCCGTACACGTAGGTTAAGATAGAGAGATAGATCTTGCATTTGGATTTTGGATTGGATTAGTCTAATATGATTTGGTCATTTCATTTGTACTACTAAATCTTGCAGATAAAATTATATTGATTTTCACATTAAAAATTATATTGATTTTCACTTTTTTTTTCTCATGGAAAGTCATATGCGTTAGAGAAATAGAATTTTTTTTTTGTTTTTTTATTGGAATTGAGAAAATATGTTATACAAATGTGCCTCTTATGATAGGGAATGCATGAGATCTTCTGGACTAAATGATAGATGGGGATTTGGAAATGGTATTAATATTACACCTGTGAAATATCAGGTAATGAGCAATTCATGTCCAACATTGAGCTGGAAGTTTCTGCTTTGAAATAGTTTGGCCGTTACTCGATTTACAGTGTTAGAGGATGGTGTTGTATTCGAAATTTTACTAATAATCAACTATAAAAGTGGGATAATAGATTCCTTGTCATAAAAAAATAAATAAATAAAAAGATCATGTCGCAAAGTGTGATCCGCTCATTTGGTTGAAGGAGAAGTTGCGGTCAAGCTAGGTGACAGCAGCGAGATGACTATATGCATGTGAGATAAAGGTCAAATCAGTATTCAACATATCTAGCCTCAATCCACATCTAAAGCAAGTCAACCTAATTTGACCCACATTAATCTACATTCATTGTGGATCAAACTTTTATTTTTCTTTTTCTTTCTAGATTGGTGAGTGCTACGTAACCTTCTCAATATCCATCACAATGGTGGATTTTTTTTCCCTTTGAATTCTTTGCATTTTTCATCCTCATGGCCTTCGTTTTCCCACATTTCTCCACTGACATGTACTCTATGATCTCTCTTTTCCCCTCGTCATGGTAGTGGGTTTTTAGAAGAAATATATATATAAATATATATGGCAGTGGGTTAAAAGTTTTTCCACCCTAATAATTCTAACTGTTTTCACCACTGATGTGGCCCCTAAGAACTAAAAAACTCTCTTTTTCCAATCAAGAAATTTTATTGGGCTCATTCTAAAAATTGAGGGCATAAATGAAAGGGATTAGGATAATCTAATAAGATGACGACTCTGACACTTCTATATGTCATTGAAATCTTTCAAACCCTCACCTCCCAGGATTGGCGAGGCTTAATGTGGGTTCTACAGACTAGTTTGCAAGGTAATATTGGTCAAATGTACCAATCCAAATTCCTTCATGCATACGTACGATGAACTCCTAGAAGCCCCTAAAAAGAGACTGTTGACTTTGAAAAGAACACATTTGTTCCTTTCTCATATCACTATTCTTTTTTGCTACAAGACAAGCTCTAGAGTCTCCTTATTCCTTTAAACGATCTAAATCTAAGAAATTTTAATAAGGTTCGGAATATATAATACAAAACTATAATTTCTAATGTCAATCAATAGTTCCAAACCTTAGACATTACATTATCATATCCTCAGCTAATTCCCAATCTTCATCTATGTATCTTCATCCAAATCACATCTGTTCACATCCCAATATCATTCATTCCTTAACCAAACCATAATCCTTAATCCTAAATGATGTAGAACAAAATGGTTGCTAGCTGGTGCAGTGAGCAACAGGATACTTTCTCCATTTTCACCAGCAAGATTATGGAAAGCGATCGTGAGTGACTCGCACAACCCAATGCCCAAGCTCATGCCAAAAATCATATCAAGCATTTATATATATATATATATATATTATATATAAAGACTCACTAAGATATTATTAAGAAGCAAACGAAAAATCAATAATTACATATTGCTTAATTAGATCTGGCATTTAATACCACCAAACCGATATATTATCAACATATTGAGCATGCCTATCTAACTTATGAACTACATGATTCTCATATCTACCCATATGATGCACTTCAAAATTGTTAAAATGATTCAACAAAACTTTGATCCCTTCGAAAAAAAGACCTTATCTTGACAAATATGAAATGGAAGACTTTAGCATATTCACCGTCTATAGTGAATTTCTTTCTAGAATGATATCTCTCACCCTAATGTGACAAATCCTAGGAGGTATTCGGGGGTGAAGCCAAGCATAATCACGCGGGTGTTGTTACACTCACGTGATTCGAGAAGTCCTTAAAATTTTTGATTTTATTATTTGACTACTTCACTTGACCATTGCCCGCACCACCCAAATAAAAATCTCAGTTCTGCCATTGGTGGTGTTAATTTGCACTATCAGGGAGTGGTAACATATCATAATAATACTTTATCAATAGTGTTTTAAGTATATGTTTTATATAATAGAACCCATTCATATATATAGTTCTGAATCCTAAAAATTTTTTGCAAAAAAGGCCTTACTGTCGGTGGAGACCCATCACTTTCCTAGGATTTACTACAGTCTAGCTGATGGATGGATGTCCTTTTCCTATTACAAGATGAGATCTTTTGATGCTCCAAATGGACCTTCATCTTTAGTTTTTTTCTTTTAGCTCCTCTCATAGAAAGGCACTACTTAAAAATTTTAGGATTTTCATCCAGTTGGGGTTGATTGAGCGTTACTTTGAATAGAAGAATTTAAAATTGGTTGGACAAGTTTATTTTTGTAGCCATTTACCTATCTGATTATACCATCATCATTTTATTTGGAATTGGGACCTACATGCTTAAGACAACAAATAGGATTGATAAACCAAAATGGATCCACAAGACAATAACAAAAATGGCACACCTCGGGCTTGACAATAGGTCATTATGGATAGACCCGTGATGTGGCACGCGTAATCCCATAGTAATTCACGTCGCACTAAACATGGACTACTACAAGGAAATTGTCACAATTTTTCTCATATGTGTAGAAAATCCATGACACAAGCACATTCAAAACTAACTGCGGAACTTAGTGCTTAGTGCACTCAGTCAACACCCTGTGATAATATAACAGACTAAACAAATACTTATTTAACATTCCATAATTAAACTACTTACTGAATTATCAAATGAACATAATCATGCATAATACTAATGTCTTAGTACATATAAAGTGATAAAGTACTAAAAACGGATAATGGTCATAGACCGCAAGTATAATACATATCCTCAAATGAAAAAAACATAGGTCAGCACTACGTCAAAAGGGGTTAAATCCCACACTAATTTAGAGTGAAAACCCACATACTTAAGCACTTGATTATATCCCACCGCTCTCAACTCTTATTAAAATAAAAACCACATATTGTTATGTGGGAAAAATTATTAATAAAAACAATAGTTGTAAACACTTGTTTATTATGCTAAAAACCATAGCCTTGTACACATGTTATTTTAAACCTAAAAGATTAAAGGAAAAACTTACCAAAAAATTTTTTTTGGTTAAATCCCTCTCGTGCTCATCTCCCCTTTGGCGCGTTTTTTCCCTAAAGATTAAGTGAATACCGGATCTAGGGCTGCTCCTCTCGTTTCATCTTTTAGGTTTGAAGTTGTTACAGTAGTTCTCCTCATTCTTCCCTTAATCGACACCAAGACCAGCCGGATACAAATCGGTATGTATGTATCTCCTCTTTTAGTTTCAGTCTTCTCATCTTTGTCTGTACATGATCTACTTCTCATACACATCTGATTCAAACATGTTTAAAGAAAAGGCACGTTCCTTCTTACTGTCTTCTGCATAGTCGTTTGGGTCTGTTCATTACACATCAACAGAAAAGAAAAAAAAAACAAATGGGCTAAGGACGTCTCCGCATGAAGTAGATGGGTTCTGTTTTCGCAAAAGAAAAAGGGGAAGGGCCACGGACGTTCTGCAGTTGAAGATGGGATCTGTTCTCTCATCAGATGATTGTTTTTCTCAATGCTCATGCACTTACATTACATATTAAGCGACCGAAGGAGGATTGCAGAGAGGGTTCTTCGTTGGATCCTCATCAGAGAGAAGACCAAATTGGTTTTGGTGCTCTGTTGACAGGCAGAGCAGAGGACTTTGATCTTGGCCATCGATCAACCCTCGCTTGTTAATGACCATAAAGAAGAAGAGGAAGGGCTGTGTTTGTGCTTCTCAGTCGACTGAGAAGAAGAATGCAGAGAAAAGGGCAATCGACTGATGGTGTTGCGCGACGGCGATCACCGCTTCCAACATCGTCGCCGGAGTGCTGCCGCTACGATCGACGGAGTAGGCCTTCGCCACTCGCTGCCTTGACGATCCTCTATCCACCACTGTCGAGAAACAGAAGTCACATTTGGAGGGTTTCCGTTTCCAGTTGCAGAATGCTATTGAAGAAGACACAGTGAAGGAGACGATCGATGAACTGGACCTGGGTTCCAAAGCGGGTCTGGTTTCAGGTTAGTTCCGACCTGACCCGCTACGCAGAGCCCAGTAGCACTATTCAAACCTTTACGTCCAATTCTTATTTTAAAATTTTACTAACGCATCAAGGCTCATGCCCAACGTAGGCCATGAAAAATAGAAATTACTTTTTTTTATTAAAAGTTATTAATTTTTAATAAAATATAAATTAATATTATCATTTAATTATATAAATCATAAAAGATACATAGTTAAATTATTAAATCTTTATTTTCAAAAACAAAATAAATTGAAGAGGGATAGGGAGGAGAAGATTAAGAGGAATGAACATAATCGAGAGAGGAAAAGAGGGAGAAAAGAGAGGAAAGGAGGAGACGAGTCCAGGGCAATAACAAAGGGAGGGAGAAGTGAAGAAACATCCCCCTTTTTTTTACTGATGATTAGAGGCCCTCAAATCACAAAAATTTAATTTTAAAGATTTCTTCCTACAGGGATAAGGTGACGAGCAAAATCTCTTATTTTTTACTAGAAATTTGAAGATTCTCTTCTTCTTCTTCTTCTTTTTCTAAAGTTATCCAAACAATTCTGACTGAGAGGGTAAAAACATTTTTCTTTAAAATAAACAAGATGTTATACTTTCTCATGTATCTAAATAGGCCCTTAAAAAGGTTCAATAGTGGTAAACTTGGAAAACAATCAACTAAAAAATCTAAAATCTCATGACTATCACATTTTAATGCGGCAGCTACTGCCGGTGTTGTTGATGCATGCATTTAAAGATTACAAGCCATTACGTGCTGCCATTCGACAATTATCTATATATTTTAATGTTGTATGTTTCAAGACCATCGAACGTTCAGAACTAAGCAAGATGAGAGAATGTATTGTCGAAACATTATGTGTGTTTGAAAAGTACTTCCCTCCTTCATTTTTCGTATCTATGATACACCTTGTCGTGCACCTGGCTGAGGAGGCGCAGATTTGTGGACCTGTTAGATACTGTTTGAGCGGTAAATATAATTATTTCTTTTAATTTTTTTTATTTATTAACTTGTATAACTTAATTTACAAATTGTGTGTCAGGATGATGAAAACATACAAAGGATATGTGGTGAATCAAACATACCCAGAGGGTTGTATTATAGAGTGTTACCTTTTAAATGAAGCTATGATGTATGCTATGAATTACATGCCTAATGGTACAAAAAGGAGTCATAAGCAAGGACGGGGAAGGTGGATGGATAATAATAGTCAATCTGGATACCCTATTGATAAAAGAGGGAAGATCTACAAACTTAGTCATGTGCAAAACCAACAAGCACGCAAATGGGTACTAAGCATATCTACTGAGAATGAAAAGTGGCAAAAGTATGAAAAATCCAAATCTTATATTTTCTATGATACAATTTATTTATTATATTGCGTATTGACATTGAATCTTCAAATACAGGAATTACGATACATACGTGCAGAGTCTTCAATCTAATGTTCAAAATCGGAGAAGTACTATAAGAGCTGAAAAAGCGATCGATTACATTCCTTGGCTTAGGCAACAATTAGAAAAAGAAGAAAACAGTGTCATAAAAAGGCTTGCTGATGGACCTAACTTTGAAGTTATTTCATACAATGCATATGTAATAAATGGTTATGTTTTTTATACAGTTGATGCAGAAATGAATAAAACGACACAGAACAGTGGGGTATCCATGACTGCTCTAACTAAATTCAGATCAATTGCTCGAGACAAGAACCTTATATCGAGGAGGTTACTTACTATGGTATCGTGAAACAAATTCTAGAATTAGATTATCATGATTTTAAGATAGTAGTATTCAATTGTGATTGGGTTCGTATAGAAGATGCAAACAGTTATATGGTTGATCCAGAAACAAATTTGGTGTATGTTAATCTGAGTCGGTTAATGAGAAACACAAAAGAAGTGGATGAACCATTTATCCTTGCATCTCAGGCTACTCAAATTTTTTATTGCAAAGATCAAAGTTGCCCTAAGGATGAGTGGCATGTGGTGTTAGATGTTCCAAAAAGATTGCATAAGGATGTTGATTGTTATGAAGATCCATTAGTCTTCGTGGGCAGAATGAATGAAAATGATCGAACGGTAACATTACAAGATGATATCTTAGAAGCCAATGATATCAGTGATGCTGAAGATTAAGTTGGGTTGCAAGTGATCATGTCATGTTAAAAATTATATTATTTTCATGTATTGTTCCTATTTTGCATATCATATATTGTTCATGTTTTATGTCTTTTATTTTTTTAAATGCACAATATTTGCATACATAATACTACATTTTTAAATCTGTGGTGATAAGAAAGTTCTCATTATAGTTTTAATGACTGTTACATATTTACAATAGGTACTCTTACTCATGTTGCTTTTAGCGCTGATGGTCGACCTATAGGGCCTAATTCAGCGAAATTTAGCACGGATATAGGGCATATAACAAGGTCAAATGTCCCACCCAACTATACCAATTGGAAAAAAGTGCCAAATACCTTTAAAGATCAAGTTTGGGATCTCATATGCGTGAGTGTTTTTGTACATTTATCACTTTAGTTATAGATAGTAATTTAATGTGGTGTATGCAAGAATTAAATTATGTTTTTATTTTACACAGTCCTCATATGAAGTTTCAGCATGCCACAAACAATATGTATTGAGGAGTGCAAATGACAGTTGGAGGGATTGGAAGTCATTTCTTCGTCGCAAAGTCTATGATAAATATGCCACAGATGCAGAAAGAAAAGCTCATGTCCCCTCATATGTTAAAGAGGAAGATTGGAAATCATTTGTGGACATAGAATCAACAGAAGAGGCCCAGGCCTTAAGAGAAAAAGGTAAAATTGTTAGGTCCAAGATGATTTGCCCTTATACTTCTGGACGAAAGGGACAAGCTAGGGTGGCAGATGATATGGTAAGTGTAATGTTTATATCTTATTTAATTTATGTATGATTTTTATAAATAGACAAAAAAATAAATATCTTGAACTATTTACAGGAACAAGAAAATCCAGGCGAAGAGATCACTCGTACGGACCTCTTTTTAAGAACTCATACTAAGAAGGATGGATCAGTTACTAGCCCAAAAGTGGTGGAAAATTTTTTTATTCAAATACATTTTATATGATTCAATATGTAGTGGATGATATTTTATTTTTATAGGTTTGAATATCTTAGTGTTACACTCATGTGTTTTCGTATCATGCATGAAGTTTAGCTTTGGAAGTGCTATAGTTAAATATAAATTAAATTTATAGTTTATATGAGTAATAGAGTGCTCTTATAAGGTGTTTTATGTATTTATAAGTACCCAACTGGTTGTTAAAAAAAATTTAAATGCCCTACAGTTGAGGGGAGATTCTGCCGTAATTTTTAAAATATTTTTTATTGTAAATTTTTCTTTTACTTATTATTTATCATACGTTTTGAAGGATGCTATTAGAAGTCTTCATGAGGCTGATAGATCTCTTGCACAAAAAGATCTAAAAAATGACCCTGTTGCAAAGGTACTATTCATTTATTTTTCTTGTTGATGATAAAGTCTAACAAGTGTTAATTTAGTATTTGTTTAAATATTGACATCATTTTCTTTTATTTTTACATAGATCATTGGTCTTGATTCTCGAGGACGTGTGCGTGGCTTAGGCATGGGTGTTTCTATGACAAGTATTCGTTATTCCACTCCATTTATAAAAGCATTAGCAGATGAAAAGTTATCAAACGAAAAGATTGAGAGAAAAATGATAAAGTTGATGGAGGAGACAGGTGTCCTACGGAAGGATATGGATAAGTTAAAACAAACTTTATCTCAAGGTGGCACAGTGATGCGGTCATCCACCCATCATGGGAATTATTCGCAGGTACAATATTTATTTTTAATATATTCTAGATTTTTATAATTAAATAAATAATATTTTAATTGATAAAGTATGTTAACACTATTTGTTCTAATAATATTGTAGGCTCAGAATGAATCACCCCATCAAGAGACACAGACAGAACAAGCAAGTCTACGAACAGGATTGATTCAACGCAGGTTGATGCATTTGGTGCAGAAGGATGTTTGTGTTGCTTATGGGACTGTGATTGGTTCATCGCTTAACTATCCAGGATGCTATAGGATTGTTGTGGATGAGATTTTTTATTATTCGGTCCAGTTACTTAGCGAAGAAAAAACTTTTGGAGATATCACTTTGGGTGATATGATTGATTGGCCCATGTATAAGACTTTAGATTAGTTTTATTTTAATTTATTGTAATTTCGACTTTAGTTTAATTTATTGTCTTTGAATGACTTCACTTGAAGCTTTGATTTAATGTATTTAATTGAATTTTAATTCAGGTGATTTTAATTAAGCTAATGATGTTTATTCTTATCTAATGTGTTATTATTTGTATTTATTGATGGATTACCAATAAAATTTATTGAATGAATAATTTTATAAATTCTTTATATAGGTACTTTTTTATTTTAAAAAATCAGATAAAAATGACATGTACTAGCACTTGATAATTTGAAGAAAAGTCTAGATGCTTTTTAAAAACGACGGCTCTAACAACTTGATAAATTTTTGAAAAAACCCTTTTTAATTAATAATTGATTTAAAAATGACAGTTTTCATTATAAAAAACGAGAGCTATGGACACTTAAAACAACGACGGTTCAAACTACTTGTTAAGCTAAGATTTTAAACGACAGCTACGGACACTTGTTTTTAAAAAGCTACATCAATATTATCGACACACAAAACGACAGGTTGGACCGTCGTTTTATCAAGTAAATGACGGCTCAGAACACTTGTTTTTTGCGAATTTTGATGTAGTGCAGGTCTATAGTCATAATAATATGATAAAGTGAGCTATCATAGCTGAAATCCTAAATACCCAAAGGAACCCATGTCGCTTTATGGATACGCCTAATAGAAGATGTCATTTGGTCCACACTTAACTAGTCCTGAAGGTACCGTTATGGCAATCTCCGAGATCGCGTCGAACATTGGGTTGGGATTGGGGCCTACTCCTGCAACACCAAGGGTAGCACCCTAAGCATAACAGCTCAACAAGAAATAAGCAAGTACTACACTAAACATGTTGTCCCAAATAGAGTTAAAGACAGTACCAATTAAATAGGGCAAAAGCAAAATCTAGCCATGTTCGTATAAGGTAAAGCATAATCATAAGGAATCAAGATAACAGAATATCATAACTAGCTGGTAAACCATATGGCTACAATCCTCTTGAAAGAGAGATAGATATTAGAACAAAATAGGAGATCAAGTAGCTAATCTGGCTACCCAAAGGAGCATAGACTTACGCCACAGAAAACCAACTGTAGCGGTACATAGAATTTCAACTCAGCCTCATAGAATCCTGCTCAGTGGTGCCGAATTTATGAATCAATATATGTAGCTAGAATAGATAGCAACATCTTGCGCTCATACTTGCTTTCTTAACAATACTTACCAACTTAACATTTACGGTATCAAAAGCAAAATGATATTAATAACGAACAGTGATAACAAAAACAAATGTAAAAATAATGACGAAACATAACTGAATTGATAACATAAATACAACAAAAGCAAATGGGAGAGTAATGAAAGGAATATAACTAAACTCATAACGTAATGAAAGAATATAACTGAACTAATAATATAATGAAAGGAACATAACTGAACTTGTGCAGGATCTAGAAGTCATCGAAATATGCATAATTTACAATTAATTAAGAAACAAGAAGAATTTACAAGCCAAACTAATTAAAATGCCCGTGTCCTTAATTTTCCACCTCGGCATGACCATAAAGAACCCAATGCCATGTGTTACCAAAATCATGGTGCCGCATTGTGTATGAATCCCTATACCAGTTCCTTATACTCATACACGAAGGCAATAACATTAGAACTAACCGAATCATCTAACAAAAATAAGTGACAGCTAACACTTTCCTTGTTTATCCCATTTGATTTCGTTGGACAAGGTTTAAGGTATAATAGTCCTAAGAAACAAAGTCCTACATAGTCATGGGGTTCACCTAATAATTCTAAGGTGATACTTGACCACGGGTCAAGTCCAAATGTACCTAATGAAAGGTCTAATATGGCCAATTCAATCTAGATAAAAATTGGAAAAAAGAAAGAATACATAAGCAAATAAATAAATAAATTGGGTTTGCGCTCGAGCGCGATTGAGCAAGCTCTTTAGTGGGCTTCACAGAGGTGAACGCACTTATCACATATGAACATGTGCTCGAGGGGGATTTACAGAGACGAAATGACTGAGAATTTTAACTGCGCACTCAAGCAGTCTTCAAAGAGATGAATGCACTTGAGCGCGTATAAACATGCATTCGAGCGGGTTTTACAGAGACGAAATGATTAAGAATTTTAACTACGCACTCAAATGCCTTTGGGTCCACTCGAGCACCCCGGCTCAGGACCTTAATTTAAGCTCTTTTTTTTGCATATGTGTTCTACACTTTATACCCACTTTTCCACCTAAATTAATACATGCAGTCATACCATGAATCTTCCATATTTATGGCCATTTCAACCCATTCCAAACCATTTAATTAATCAAAACATTCGTTTATTCTATTTAAAATCCATTCCTACCCACCATGACATTCTTATTTATGAAGCAAGTAGAGAATGAGCTGTAATAATATTCTAAACACTAAGAATCTCAAAGAATCAAATTTAAATACAATCATGTATATTACTACCTGCTTAAACTTGCCTTGTAGCACTCTCAAAATCTAAATGCAAGGCTCTTAAGTGCTAACCCCCAAATCTTTTAGCTCAAATAAACCCCTAATCATGGAAATGACATGCAAAAGAGATGAATGATGAGATGAATGCCATGAAAGGATGAGTAAATGAAGCTAAGCTTAAGAGAAATCCTCTATTCTACTATTTAATAGCTCAAATACCAAGATGGGTTAGGGTTTCTTACCTCAAAATGAGCCAAAAGGTGTAGATGAAATGTTCTCCCCAAACAAACAACAAATGGGTAGAAGGGAATGTGGAGGATGAGATGACCCTATCTTCTAATGGGGGAAATCTCTCTTTCTCACACACTATAGGCTTGTAGGAGGAAGGAAGATGGAGCACGGAGAACTTGGATGCTAGGTTTCTTACCTAGGAGGTATAAAGAGCTCTTGCTTCGGGGAAAGTGCCTTTATACAAGGCTAAGGTTTTTAGAGGTTTTAGATATTTATTAGCAAATCTATAGGTTTATATTATTTACCAAAAAGATTATAGTTGTCCCACATAGATGACTTAGTGTTAAATGAAATGGGTCTACTAATGTATTATGATACTGCAAATGACATGATTGATGAGATAATGAGATAATACATATTAGGCTAGTTAAATTACCAATTAGTCCTCAAAACTATCTACCCATTATGTAATTAAGATTACATATCATTAGTTAGTAATAAGTATGAAAGATTAGCAATTAAATTCTAGATTTGGAGCTAGGATATTACAAAAAATCTAGACATTGGAGGGCCTTTGTCATGCTCATCTTCACAAGCCATGCAATCACTCTACTAACTAGATGAGATGTGCCATCTAATTACTTAAAATAGTAAATCATATATACATATATATATATCCAATTGTTGTGATAAACATGCAGCCATCTAGGACTTCAGCCGTTGGAATGACCGCATTGATATTTTGATTAAAGGTGGTCTCTTATAAGGAAACAAGTGAAATCTACTTCATTTGAGCTTAGGTTTGAAATTGGCACCAATGGGAGAAGTGTTTATTTGAAAGAGGATTATGTAGTGGCTGATCCAGGATTTTTGTTTGAGGAGTACGGACTTTAATAAGTAGTTTGGTTTTGGAGACAAACTTAGAATTTTTATGTGAATTTTGACAGTAGACCATGATTTTTATTAGATTTTTGGAAGTGAACCAGAATTTTCATATAGGAATTGTGTTAGGACATTTGTATTGTCTAAATTCCTAGTAGGACATTTGTATTGGCTAAATTCATATATGGTATATTGGACAAAATTTGGGTCAATCAAGTTGTATTTTACATTTAGAACATTTATAATGGACCGTAGTTGCGTGCCGGATAAGCTGAATTAAAGATAATGCAAATTAAAGTATTTTTTTAAGGACAACATGGATTAAAAAGGTCATATCTCACAAATCAAGCGTCAAAAGCTCGTTTCAAGTTAATATCCATAAAGCCCAAGATTGCATAAATCAGAGCTAAAACGAGAAAGTTATGACCTCTGAAAGTTTGCTGACGAGTGCAGGAAATTCAAGTGCATTTGAGTGGGCCTGAGATTAGGCTTGAGTGTCAAAGCTAGTGACGAGCATGCTTAAGCACCCATTGGACTGCACTTGAGCGCATGGACAGAAGAAGCCCGCCGACCAAGACAGCAACCTTTCTTATTTGTGCCAGAATTGTCTATTTTACTTGGATTTGGTTTCTAAACCTAAGGCACGAATTATGAGCCATAAGAAGAGGGCTTTTCTCAACCCTAAGCACAACACAACACATAGAACTCTCCTTATTATGAATTAATGATTGCCATTGGGGAGTTTATCTAGAGCTTCCATGAGAGATTAAGTTGAAGACTTCAAGTTTTAGAGTTGATGTTTCTACTTCATCGTAGGAGATTTGTGGCTTCTACTTTCTTATAGAAGATTATTCGATGTGGAGATCCAGGTACTAATAGTGGGGCACTGAGGGATTGCGTGCTATGAAGATCTATCAAGAGCAACTACAACGCTTTGTGACGAGGGACTAACTGTAGGGTTGTGAGTATATCTTGTACCGTGGAAGTTAGTGATTGATTTTATCCATTTTGAACTCATGGTTTTTCACTATTTGGGTTTCCACATTAAAATTGTGTGTTGTATTTTTTTGTGTGATTAATTGCTTTTATTTTTCTGCTGCATAGAATTAGTAATCGAATCACCGTCTAAAATAAATCTCGAGCATCACAAAACTCTCAAAGTGGAAGCATACTGTGGTGTGACGGGTGCAAGTGCACCCTCATGTCTCCACATAAGTCCGCCGCTGGGATCATGAGACCATCGAAGATAGCCTACCAACAGAATCTGAAACCAAAGAGATGATGGGAATTGGAAAACATGATGTCAAAGTCTATAGCAGTTGAAGGTTATCTTCTTACAAATACCCATGTGTATGCATAGTTTTGGATTGGATTAAAAGTTAAGAGGAGCCTAAAGCTTAGCCATCATTATATTAAGATAATAATATGTTAAAAAGCTCCTCTTCCGCTTGTATTGTCCGAGTCATCTTTAATTTCTTAATTTCTAAGTAACTATAGTAGGAGGCATCTCTTATATATAGAGATGCATGTAAATTTTTGGTCTTTGCATTGGGTTGGTGTTTAAAAATTTTATATTTATTTGTTTTCATGTCTACTGCATGTGTTAATGATGTATGCTTCTATGTAGGCTGATACTTGATAGTAGAAAATTATGTCTTCACTAGTGTTGGGATCTTTAAGTAACATGGCAAATAAAGATTGTAATTTGCTGGCAGAACTCAGTTAACTGAGTTATAATTGGAAGACAGACTCTAAGTCATATGACTTGTTCTCAACAGTTACATTGACTTTCACATGAAACTGAGACATCAACTAACCCCATACGTAACCCAGTTCTCCTCAATGAATCTATCTTCCAATTACAACTCAATTAACCTTAATTGAGTTCTATCAACATAATTGGTGGCCAAACGAGTTATAAAAAATAAGCTTCACATCAAATGGTAGTTTGGATCCCCGCAAGGTAGGCTATAGAGTAAATATTTTGATATTAATCCATTATTAGTCAGTGCCTTTCATGTTTTGGCTAATCCAAGGTAGGTTTCATTGCATAAATATTTTGACAATCCATTAGTAGTTTGTGGCTAATCCATTATTACTCAGTGCCTTTCATGTTGTAGATTTACCCAGATGTAACAATCTGGCTTTGAATATGAAAATATGATAGATAAATAGATGGTTCTAACAATCCTTGATTTGAAATGTGGACGATAAGCACAGGTAAACTTGTTGGGACAGCAGAGGTGGAAAGAATAAGAAAAGGTGTTTCTACAAGTGGACCTAGAATTTTTGTTTGAGGGGTGTGGACCCAAATAGGCAATTGGGTTTTTGGAACAAATCAATAATTTTTATGTGGATTTTGGGGGTAGACATAGCTTATTTATGTGAATTTTCAAAATGTGGGTAAATTTTTCATTATGGTTTTTAGTAGACCCAAGTCCAACGGGTGCAACTGCCCTCACACTATTGTAGTTAGGTTTGCCCATGTCTACAACAAGGCAGGCTGAATCCTCTAACTTGTTCCAAACAAGTTAGTGCCGCTCTTATCTTTGGTGATGGTGTGTAGATAGGTTGTCTTAGTGGGACGTGAAGTGAAAAGACTAGAAGCCCACCTCTGTCGAGATCTGAGCCAACCAAAAAGGGGAGCAAACTCAGTAGCCCTGATAGCATATGAGCCTACAACATAATGAAGCATAGTCTAGTAGATAAACAAAAAGAATGTATTTGCATGAAATCGTGGATGCCCTCAATGTGAGGAGCTCCTTTTCTATTATAGATTCTATTATATAATATATATTAAAGAGAAAGGTTCTGGAATCAATTTTGACTTTTTATTGAAAATTTGTAAAAAGCAAAAATTTGTATAAGTATGGATTTGAACTCATGATACTCACTCACCCTTTAAATATGTGACATATAAAAGAAAAAGGTTTTGGATTCAATTTTGACCGTACTCCTTTCAATTTTAACCTTTCATTAAAAATTTGTAAAAAGCAAAAAATTTTATAACGTTAGAGGGATTTGAACTCTTGACCACTTACCCTTGGAATATGTGATAACCACAATAACACTCAAATATTTTGTGTATTTATTTATCATGAAATGTAAACGCTAATTATATTAGCACAGGTTATTTTGCTAGTGTCAATTATACAAAGAATGTGCGGTAATATTGTCACACTAATGTTGGGATTGATTAAACTAATTTGGGATTCAATTGAAGATTCCTTGTCGAGTAAAGATTTACATATAATTTTCAGATTCAACACTCCACATGTGTTCAAATGAGTATAGCCCTCAAGAGATTAAAATACTCCACATGTGTATTGAAGATAGCAGGCCTCAGAGTCCTTTAATAAACCATTTGAAATCACTCCACACATTCAATGAGCTCAGAATCTAAACTTTATAGAAGTTTAAGGTAAACATACATGAAAATACAATATAGGATCCTAATATGGCTTGATTTTAACACCAAATTTGTTCACTATTATTGAAAATGCTATCATGGTGGCATTTTAAAATGTTGAGGTCGCAATGCCATGTGATAACACTTGTACATACATAATAGGTTATAACACAATTAGAATAAAAATTTATTAATCAAACCTAAATTAAGCAATTAAGTTACTATTAATTTGTATGGGTTCCACCACCAATGATGTAACCTGACTATCGATCTCAGAGTCTGATGAACCGAATCCATCACCCTTGAAGTATGTGCATTCTGCTCTTCGTGCAAGTCCTATAGCTACATCAAAGAATGGTCGAGGGAATTGATACCCATTAACATATTCTTTGTTCATCTTCTTCCACCATTCATCAATCAATCCTCTTATGAATTCTCGAGCGATTGCCTCGGAAACATTGGCTTCATGCATGTAGCATTGGATAGACTTTGGGACATCACCTCTCGCAAGCTCATCCTACATTAATGTCAAAATGGAAGTGCATCAACCAATGTTAAAAAAAAAGGGAAAAAAAGAAAATTGAAATCTTACCCTAGGGGGCCTTAGTCAACTTGAATGAAAAGGAGCTTCATGAATGAATTTATTTTTTCAATGCATATACTAATATAATTCAAACTCATTGATATCTTATAACATAGCCAACCTTCGTAACATAGAATGCTAGCTTGATCACCGTGCTTAATGTATCGCCAAGTATATGCATTAAAAGGAATATAAATTAGTCATAGTATTAATATGGATTTAATTAGAAAAGAAGAAGTATTTAAAAGTTTAAGGGGAAACTATTACATATTTTACCTTAAATTTTATGCTTAGTAAGAAATTAATACAAATTCAAGGTGAAAGTAGTCAAAATGAAAAGAATATTTGTCATACATTTAAGAGTAGGTACAAAAACTAAAAAAGAATTTTTTTATTTTTTGCAACTCACATTAATGATAAATTTCCATATAGAAGCAAAACTACATGAAGTTTATGCAATAGAATTAAATACAAAAGCCTATCACATAAAACTCGACACGTTTATGTAAGAGGTCCACTAAATATTCTCTAATAGAAATCTAATTTCATGGGCCCACCATTCGATGGATTTCATTCAAACTATAATTAAATTACACAAAAAAGATAATAATAATAAATATTTAATTATTTATATAGAAAAATAGAAAACATGTATTTAAATATTACCTTACAAAAATTACTGACTAAAAAAAACCACCTTTTAAACAGAAAAAAATACTCTCCTTATAAACAAAAAAAAATTTTATAAAAATGAAGTTATAGGTTTTGTTTAGTTTTTCTATTCCTGTTGTCAATCATTGGGGTACCTTATTTTTTGTAGGTAGACACATAAAAAAAATATGCATTGATATGGTGCATCTTTCTTTATAGCAGTCGTGACATGAAATTGGATCTTTCATCACCCCCAAACTCATCCCCATAGGGTCTACAAGTGAGAGATTGTGAGTTGAATGCATTAGAAGCCATTATATATATTTTAGCATTTTGTCAACAGCAGTTCTAGTTTATACTGACCTATACAAATTTTGATCCATTGTTTTCTTAATAGTGGGCTCCAATGTTAGTCAAATTCGTTTGGACTCCAATTAAAGTCAAAATTGAAATTGATGCAGTCAAAATCAAGAGTTTCAATATGTATAAATTCTCTCCTAGACTTTTGATATAATTGATGCAGGTATGATTACGAAACCTCTCCACATCCACACCATAACCCAAAACAGCACCACGCAACCCGAAGGTAATATCATATAAAGTTGACCTTCTGCTGAGCGGTAAGGAATGTGCAACAAACTGGCCACCTTCTAGCCTATATGTGGGCAGGCTTGATGTAGCTCATCTTATACTACTCCTTGGTCTAAAACAATTATTCAACTCCCTTCATTTGTTATTTATTTTTATTTTTAACTCCTTTCATTTGTTAGTGCAGTAGGGAGGGCACATCCCTTTACAAGTGGGGCCATGGGTTCAAACATACATTACATCATTCTTGTGTACACCTTAGAAAGTCCTTGTTGCCACCATGGAAGAAATCAATTACAGAGACACAAATTTATTTTCTAGGTAAATTTTAGGCTAGGGAGTCATTAGTAAAACAATGTCGTAGTTCTCCTACCCACATACCCTATATCATTTGCATTAGCCTGATTTTGGTCTTAATGGGAGGATTATTCACCATTAGAATCATTCTAAGGTTTTGGAGACTTTAAGTCATACAGCTAACCCAATCCAACAAGAATATGTTAATTTTATATACAATGAGAACTTTCCATCCATCCCATCTCTCCTTAATTTAATTAGTAGTGGTCCTAACGAGGCCTCACAAAGAGAAAATACGTTGACATATTGATTTGACACATACTACATGTATCCTCATTAATTGTAAGATCCTCAATCATTAATTCAACTCCACTATATTCTATGTTACACCATCAAAATTTTACTTAAAAAAATAATTTAACAATTTGTCAAAACATTATCACAGTTTAGAATCATCATCATTATATCAAAGTATTGTGGGAGGAAATTACATGAATTTTGATTGTCCATTCCAATCTATCCTGAGCGAAAATGTAATTAATTTAATCAAAAGATGTAAAGAAGGTAGCAGTATAGACATAGGATGACACATTCAAAATAAAACGTTATACCAAATGTACAATCAAAATAGCTCTAAATAGAGATGAAAAGAAACAAATAAAGCCTATACGGCTTGTACCGTTGAAGTTCCCAAATCATTGCAAAGTCGAAGAATCATGGAAGGAATACGAATGAGATCTGCATAGTTCTCAATCCCTTGTAAGACTTCCTTTGTTACTTCCAATCCCATAGAAAAATAAGCATGAGGTAGCACACAAGGCCCAGATATTGAGATCGATGCATTATTTAGATACTCCTCAAGTGTTGGGGTATAGCCATTGCTGTACCACCGTGCCTCCACTAAGTATGCTGTACATAAATCTGCCCACTAAGTAAACAAAACAATTTCAAGACAATAAAAAATTTTGTGTTTGTAAGCCAATTAAATCAAAAGGATTACTCAGTTCATTTAAATCATTGTTGAATCATACTATGAAATCCATGCTGTTTCTTAACTACATTTTATGGAATGGTCGTGTCATACTTCTTTTAAGAATCTTTCTCTTATCATACAAGTTGCTGCTTTTCTAGACTCTCATGAAGAAAAAAAAAATTCTTTGCACCCAATATCTCTCTGTTGTTGCATTTTTTTTAACCCTTGAATTCCCAATTTGCACTTATTCGAGGAATCCTCGAATCTTCAAAAAAAATTAAAAAAGAGGGCAGTAACCCTCGGATGGGGTGACACATGATACCATCGACACCAAAACCCAGAAGCCATCAAGATTCTATGCATCAATAAAGACTCAGAAGGTTAGAATTGGGATTTGTTAAAGAGATTGTAGAGGTAATTGATGCTTACCATTTTTTTCAAGTATGGTATAATGTTGTGACCTTGTTCTTTTAAGCTGTCGTAACCCAGGCCATTAACGAAGTTGAGTAGAGCTAGAAAGCATGTCTTCATATAATCCGGAAGTTGTTGGATGACATTGGTATCCCATCTGAAAATGTTGCATAAGATGTCTAGAAATGGCCAATAGATTGAAACCAGTGTTGATTTGTTAAAATATGAGATGATCCCAGAAAGGAAAAAAGAAGAAGAGTTAATTGGGCCCTCAGGGCCAAATATTAGGACAGGGGGTAACATTGTGAGCTTATTTTTGGATGCTCTTTTTTTAACTGTTTTATCTCCCTTTGACACTGATCCAACCTGAACCCAATTGGCCTAATTAGGACCTGGTCAAACTGGGATATGAAATTCCTTTACTCGTCATAAGTTCGAGTTGGGCTTGGGTTGTCCCTCGACCCGATCCAAATTGGCATAATCCGTCTGAACTTGATTCAACACAAACCACCTTGAGGGGTGAGAATTTGGTTGCTTGGGGTTGTTTTCTCTATCATATCAAATGAATATATGTGACCTATTTGAACAGATTGAAAATATAAATACATAAAAAGATACGAAAACGGACCTAACAACTGCATCTGTAAAGAGCTCGAGTTCTTCTACAGTACCGTAGACATCATAGATATCATCAATGGTTGTTACCATCTGATTGGCTTTGGTAATCACTTCCCGTCCATAAGCAAACTGAGGCTTGAATGTAAGTGAAAGAGAGAATAGATAACATCCCAACCAGCGGTCCCTACTAAAGGGAAGCTTTTCCGCCACACCCAATTGCCTCTACCACCTAAAATGAATGGCAGAAAATAAACACTATTAGCAGTCTATCAAGCTCAGTCTAGTTCATCTTAGGTTACCTTTGATAACCAAATACCCAGGAATTCCTAATCGATTTTCTAAAAAAGTTGTAAAAAACCCATGTTTGATAATTATAAATCCCCAATGATTTTTCGCAAGTGAAAATCCCCATTTTTTTAGGATTTGGAGATCCAACCCCTTCTTATAGGATTAGAAAATCTTTATTTTTGAAGATTTACACACCAATACCAAGTTTTCTCAACTATATACATTGATACACACTAATATCGTTGTAAAATCCTCAATGAGGAATCTCAAAATTTGATAACTCACTTATGAATTCCTCGTTACCAAGCATGGCCATAGCGATTTTGGCTATACAATGTGTTAATTTTGTCCTTAACACAATGGACATGGAGCGAAACAGCGGACCATGGATTTAAAAATTAAAAAAACAAAGGTTCTATGGACCTGCTCTTACCTATATCCATTTTGAACATCCCTCTGATATGAGGCCTGCAATATGTTGTAGTCCAGCTTAGCCAGTTCAAGTATGGGAGGATCTATGTCCTCTTTTTTCCCATACATCTCTATATACCATCTGGCTTCTAACCTTGACATCCTATAATGTGTGGGAAGCTCCATGGCACGGGCCACTTGTTCTTCAAGCCTAGGGTCTATCTTGCTCTTTAGATTTTTGAGATGTCCTCTTGTGAAGGCTTTAGCCTCATCCATTATAGTTTCTCCAGGAAATGCGAGGTATGAAGCTTCATACAAGCTCAATAGTCCTTTTGTGTCTTCACACAGGCTTCCATTAAAACTACCCATCTCATCAAGGAAGCCATTGAAAACATCTGGCAATCAAAATGGCACCATTCAGTTAAACTATAAGTAAATATGAGAGCAAAATAAAGATTAGAGGGTTGATGGATTAATTGAATCATGTTGGCAAATGTACCTGTGGATGCACTGTAACCGTTTTGTCGAAGGACCCGAAATTGGAGTGCTGTGGAATGTAGGTCTTTCTCAATCCTAATGTCACTGCCTGTCCAGATGGTATCCAACACTGTCCTAATCTCTTCCTCAAAAAGATGGCCCACCCCTAGATGTTGGAGATCGTTGATTAACTCTACTCGAGCCCTTGGGTTGGTTTGGAAAAGCAAACCCCGAACATAGTTCATTAACTCCTCAACTCGTTGGGTGAATGCCCCATCCTGAAATATTATAGACAGACATTGAGATTTGATAACCATATGTTAAGTGGTGGACCCAGGTGAAGAGTCAAGTAGTTAGGTTTTGAGGGTATACATAAGATTTTCCTGTGGATTTTGAGCGACGACCAAAAATTTTTATGTGGATTTTGTAAGTGGACCCAAAATCTCATATGGGCTTTTAAATTGGACTTAGGCCCAATGGGTGTGACTACCCAACCAAAAATTTTTATGTGAATTTTGTAAGTAGACCCAAAATCTCATATGGGCTTTTAAATTAGATTAGGCCCAATGGGTGCGACTACCCCCAAATAGACTATATGTAGATCTGCCCATGCGCAGTGTTGTTTTTTTTTTTTTTTTTGTTGAGGGAGGGGGGGGGGGGGGGGGGGCACTGGTGTGGTTTGGAAATTGGGTTTTGAAATTTTCATGTATGAGACACCTTTGATTCAGAACCTCATTGGGTGAATATATATATATATATAGAAGCAACACCAGCTAAAGGCTTTAAGTTTGGACCTAATAACTGAAAGCGAGCTATACTAAAAATAAGAAAAAAGGTTTGGACCTATTTAATTTTAGAGTCCTAGTATTGACTCTTCTGTTGGACCCAAAAAAATTTGAGTTTTAGAAGGTATATATCCACTGGTAACTCGTTAGTGAGGCATATCCCTTTCACATAAAATACGAGGCATCAATCTCTAGCGCTGATGGTGAGGGACGCGGCGTAAGTGTGGGCGGGTGTGTGAATAGTTCTTTTTCTAAACGAAAAGGAAGAAAATATTAGTTTTTGTCTTGGATGTGAGTTAGGCCAAAATTCTATGATGGCATCACCATCTTCTTCTTAACCTTCTCCTAACCATAATTACCTAGTTTGCAGTTTCATTAATTTGTGTTCGAAATAGTAATTCATAATGTGATACTTAGCTTGATCAGAAAATTTGACGGAGTTGGTTCATTTGTTTTGCTTCTCAATATGTTTGATCCGGACTTTGAGTTCTACAAGTTCAATGAATTGATTCATCTTTACCCATCCCATGAATTCATAACTAGGACCCTCATCAAAAATCCAAATTGTTCAACATAATTGTTGTTTACAATTAGTCTAGTGGATTCTTACTTCAAACAAAGTTGGTCCAACAATCATATTGATTACTTATGTAAAAAAGATATGATTACAATAAAAACGTAAGTAAAGTTTCATGTTTTATTGGTGATCCATCTTAAGGTGGGGCAGACTCTAAATTGAGTTAGTTATGGATTAATGTTAATATACAAGGATGTAGTGTTTTTGAACGGTTTGAGTTTCTAGATAGGCACCACGAGTGGAGTTACGAGACTCAGCTATTAGAACTATGGAAGATTAGCTCTTTAATAATTTGCGAATCAATTGTGAATTGTTAGAAATTAAATATTCAGAATTGGGAGGCCTTTTGAGCAAATTAGGTAGCTATCAATAATACTAGCTACACTTTTCATCTCCTAACTTGTCTCACAACTGTCTTATATGGTAGGTCCAACTTATTTATTTTGTTTTTAACGCTGTAAAGATAAGAAAGGGGAAAACTGCCATATAAGATAGTTGTGAGATGAGTTATGAGATAGAGTGTGTGGTTAGCATTATTGGGTAACTATAATCCCAACAATAATGATTATGTAATGCGAATTAAATTGCAATAATTACCTTGTAGGCACTCGTCAATGACTGTATGAAATTGAAATCCCAAACTGTTGGCCTGTAATTTGCTGATCGCCGAGCAACGTTCGTCTCCAAAGTTGAAGCTGTGAGAACACATTTTCTGGGCAGTGCCGTGTCTCTCTTGCATCGAACCTTTAGCCCTTGAGGTAGATGTTCAGTGTTGAAGTAAGAGAAAGGTGGTTTGATGCAACTTGACTTGGAATCATAGGGTATTAGGCCAGGCTTAATGTGCACACCATGGGACAAGCCATAAAGAGTGCAAGGGAAAGATGGCAAGACAAGGTTGAAAGACATATTAGTGATACTTGGTTAGCTTGGAATGTTTGTTAGTTCATCAACTACATTTAAATAGCCCAGTGTGACCTTTTTTTTCCATTTAATATATATCCCATCGCATGAAACATGTTATGGAGCTTCGTGGGAGTGCAGCGCGTGACAATGACATTGAAGATCGAGATCACGTTAATTTTCCAGGTCACGTGGTTAATTAATCTTAAGTACTGGCTTTGGCATATTGTTTCTATTGATGAACCTCCTTGCAACTGGATTGGTAAACACATGCCCTGCAACGTAACTGTTTCCGGTTATTGTTTTTTTATTTCATTGCTACATTGATCTTAGTGAGATTAGTAAAAGGTTCTTCAGATGCACATGGTTCCAAAGTTTTTTTCTTTTTTTCTTTTTTCTTTTTTCAGCAAACAGTGGTTTCGGGTCAATGAAAGATAAAAAAAAGTGATTTCTATTATAGTTTTACTTGGGATGCCTGGGATGAGACGATCCTACTGATATTTTGGCTTGGGACTCATTTTTATTTGGCGGTTTTCTGGATGTTAAATTAATATTATCTGTGGGATTACTTTTTATTAGCATTAAAGGCATGTTTGGCAAAGGGATCGGGTAAAGTAAAGTAAAATTAAAATTTAAAAATTCAAAAAAATTTTCTTTTTCTTAAAAATTTCAAAATTTTCTCATTTTTTTTCAAAAAATGTCTACTAAATTACAAAAAAAAAAATCTCTACTTTTTATACAAAAAATCAAAAGATTCCATATCAAACAATTAAAAATAAAAATTCATCATATCCCAATCATATATTATTCTTATTTGATTTTGGATTTACTCTAATTTACTTTATCCTACCTCTCTCCCAAACATACTCTAAAGGTACATCACATTATGGCAAAGTGATATTTTATAATTTAACGTATGCTTCGCTTTTGAAGTCCTTGCCTGAATGGATAACTGGACAAACAGTATGTATGCATTCAAATTTGATACGATGGGTCATATTTTGTTCCAAAGTAAACCAATGATTCTAAATCATACCGTCCTCAAATCAACCCAGACCTTATATTAATTGCCTTACGTAGATCATAATCGTGAATTTTAAACAACCTTATTGAATCGAGCATGGCATTTTGCTCAGGCTGCATCTGATCCTTCTGGTGCATTGAATTGGTTAGTAAGCCAATGCTATTATTTTCTTCTTTAAAATTCCCTTCAAAAGACAATTGCTTAACTAGGCATGTTTTAACAAAAGTGTAACTTGTCCTATATTGGTAGTTCTACAAGGGACCTCAAAGTCCTCCGGGGTGACCTAGGGTACCTAGATTTGAGCCTTGGTAGTCAGAATGGAGTGATACCTGTCATAGGACCTTATGTAGTTTAGGACGGGTCAATTAGGATGACCCAAAAGGATTTGTGGATAACTTGCCACATGTTGCTTGTTGACAGCCCCGTTGGCAACTCTAAATACATGTTTGTGATTGTGGATTACTCCTGTGAAAAGAATAAAAAAAAGAAAAAATTGAGTAAGGATTTTTGTATGTTAGCTAATTTATGAGTTGAATAAAACTTTGGATCCATTAAATTGTATTTTATATTTCATTTAGATGGACTGACAAATCTACTTTCCTATTCCAGGATTTCCTTCCCTGTTTGTATCAGAACTAGTAGTTTTTATTCTATAAAGAGTATTATTTCTATTTGTATTAAAACCAATAGTTATTATTCTACAAGGAGTATTCTTTTAAAGGAACTGACAGTTCTTGTTCTACAAGGAGTATTTTTTTAAGGCACAAATTGTGGATTATAAAAAGAAATTATCTTTCAAACCTAAGATACATATCTCAATATTCTAAATGAAGATAACACTTTGGAATCATCATTCTTCTCTAAAGCTTACATTGGAAAAACTTTGCTAAAGCTTTAAAATCTAAAATTTGCTGCTTCTACTTTCTTGTAGGAAATTGCTCATATTGTAGATTTCAAGGTGATTGGATCAAGTACACAAAGTACAGCAAGCAAGGCTGAATCGTGTGGTGGGCTTACATGAAGAACTACATCTTAGTCGAGGGACTGACTGGAAAAGGTTGTTAGTATATCTTATAACTATTCAAACTTAGTGTTTGGTTTTGCTAGTCCAAAAGGGCTTATGGTTTTTTCTATTGGGGTTGTCCACATTAAGAATCTGCATGTGATCTTATTCTTGTGTAGTTGATTGTTTTTGTTTGCTAGTTCGTTTGTTTTTCCGCTACATATACATAAATTGAACTGCAATCTAGAAATTTGAGACCCAAAAAACTTTCAAACTGAGCATCTATACCGTTGATTTAAGGCAAAGATTGTCAGTTGTTATATGGTTTCAATATTAACCATCAGTTTTAATGTCTTGATCCATGGTTAAAATATCCGATGATTGTTAGCTTTAACCATGATTTGCACAATTGTATGATTGACTAACACAGAGTTAGATTTGAACAATATAAGTGCTATGATCAAAATAAATCCATCATTTTGATCTTCACAACCCAATGATTTTTAGCTATAGCTTGAGAACTGTAACTCTCTTCTCCACTTCCCTTTATTTATAGGCAATTTCTATTATGGTTTCCTTCCCATCATGTAACACTACCCCTTTTTAGGTCTTGATAATCGCTATCATTAGCCAAATAGAATTCCTTAACAATTGAAGATCCAATCCCTCCCTTTCTCAAGCCAGAGTTTTAGAAAACCAAATCAAGAGGACTCCTTAATGCATTTAGCCATTGAAGAAGGGGTATCCGTCATAGGATGCATGTGGTCATGTGAGCCCCTCCCTCAAAACATCTAACAATGATGCCCTGGCCTTTTTGGAAGATGGTGTTAGAATTTTGGTTAAGAAGAAGAACAAGAAATCCGCATAAGACAAATATTTATGTACTTCGCCAAATTGCCTATGTCCACGGATATAAAGATTTTACTATCAAGAAATCTTTTTCTCACACCCCTTACAATACTTTCTTCTTTTCCCTTTGCCCTTTTTGCTCTCTTGTAAAGACTAAAACCCTAAGAAAGACTCTATAAAGAGAATATATATATATATAGGAATTCTAAAAAGCTTTCCATTTTAAAAGGGGAGTTTACACCCCTTTTGACTTATCCAATTAAATGATGCCACCTCACATAGTGTAGAAAAATGCCTACTAGGTTGGAGAGAAACTAGAAAAAAGGAGAGAAAATAGGAGATTGGAGAGAGAACTAGAAAATGGGGAAATCACGTTTTTTCCTTGTTTAAAGGGTGCATTCAAAAACAAAGGAAGAGTTGAAACCTGCAAGTGCTTAGACTTACATGTTGATTGCAATAATAATGGGTCCTAACATAATTTTTAGCATCATTTGGTCTACTAATTTTATGACATGAAAAGTATTTCAATGTGATTGACATTGGTTATTGTCGTCATTACAATATTGGTTGCCAACCAAGCAAGCAAGCAACCCCTTGTTAGAGTGCAGCTTGTTACAATGATACACTCAACGCTAAGGCAATGAGGGTTATTTTTTTCAAAAGAATACAAGGTTGTTGCTTTGTTTATTTCACTATTGGGGAGTGAGGATTTAGGAGTCTAGGTCCTTGTAATTTCTCTTACACGCTCCCCTATTTCATAATAGAATTGACAAGAAAAAACTCAACAGGAATAATTAAACCAATGCCTACCTAAATGGTAGTCCTCTACACTAGCTCATTGCAACAATTAAATCAAATAGCAATAGCCAATCAAGAGACTTTGTTATATGTCATTTGAAATGATTAAGCTTAAGCTCGCAATAATTACATATATAGAGAGAATAAATGCTTAACTACTTTTGTCCCTTTCTTACATGTCCTTAGATTTTCGAAAGATTCGTGACAACGAAAGAATCGTGATAAAAGCCACTTGCTTGCAGACATCAAAAAAGGCTAAGCATCAAATTTTGGTTTTCACATAAAAAAAGAGTAAAAAAAGCACCAGTAGAAATCCGGATGAAACAAGAAAATAATAATAAAATATTAAATCAATTAATAGAAAGCCGATCCTCAAGTTGTTAATATCTTCCTTCTCATGACTATGCTGCTGTCAAATCGTCTGAGGAGATTTTAGGTGGGGGGTCTAAGACTGATGGATTTGATTTGGATTATGTAAGTATTTTTAGGAAATAATAAATGTTATTGAGTTTTACCATTTCATGGAGTTAGCTACAATAGCAAATTGTGGAATTATTTATCTTGTTGCATTTCATATCTGCCAAGGGAACCAAAAGCATGATAATCATCTATCTTGAAGGATCCGGATGCCATCGAATATAGAGCGGCAAAGAGGGAGTGTGTTGTGTGCAGGCCATGCATGAGACGGAGGGGAAGATTGACAAGTTTTTATCAGAAAAGATTTGTAGTTTTCTCCGTTGGAGTCGGGTAGGGAATGATTTGAGTCCTTGCCTCAGAAAAGCCAGGGCACAATTTTTTTTTTTTTTTGCGGATTTTTCCTCTTGAAACTATTCAAAACCCACCTTGGGCAACGGCACTGGCGGCACAAAACATGGGTCTGCCCCCTGGACATAGGTGAGTGTATAGGCTACAATGGGGAGGCAATTAGCTCACTTGTCGATAATATGGCCTATGTAATAAAAGACTAGCAACAAAGCATGGGCCCTAAAAAAATACACAAACTCCGACCTACACTAATAGGAAATATTTTTAAAAAAATAAATAAATCTCACAATGTATGTGTAAAATCTACCTTAGAAATAGTTGTTTGAGATAAGCAATTAAGAGATAAGAATGAGGGAGGGTTGTAACATTGTTTATCTTTATTAATAACGACCATACGGAATAATTGATAATGTAAATGCAAAATAGAAAAAGAAAACATTAGAGAACCTATTGTAAACATTAGAGAACAATTGATAATGTCTATGAGATTTGCTCGGTGCTCTTTTGATCCAAAATGTTAGTGACCTTCAAATCTGAAGTTTAATAGGATTATTGTACACAAACATGAACATTTCTAAATAAAATTCAGGCTGATCCATAGAAAAATGAAAAACATCAATTGAAAGATAAAATTTGGTATTTGTGTAAGCACGGGTCATGTCTATAGATAAATTAAAAAACATCAACTAAAAGA
Source organism: Sextonia rubra (assembly GCA_037013555.1). Classification (NCBI taxonomy): domain Eukaryota; kingdom Viridiplantae; phylum Streptophyta; class Magnoliopsida; order Laurales; family Lauraceae; genus Sextonia; species Sextonia rubra. Next base: position 7,237,529 of record JASUAD010000003.1, on the reverse strand, counting down.
TGAAATTTAGTATTTGCCATCCTTCCTGGGTACCTAGACACCACTACTAACTACCACTACTAATTGCTGCTACTAGTACCAACAGGATAAAAAAAAATGTTCCATGCCCAAAATTTTCGAGTCAGGTTCTTAATGAAACCAGTTACTCGTACTGGGTCAAGTCCTTACTTGACATCCCTAGTTGGGGTTTTGGGACCCTGACAATTTTTGCAAAACATAACTCCATGGTTCCCATCTTTGGCTATAGGCCTCCATCAAAATTGATTTTAGAGGTGCCCTTTTTACAAAAATACAATAGTTCGATCCCTTTATTTTCATCAATATCAAAGGGTGCCAATGAAAAAATGTAACAAAAATAAAGTTGCATCAGGGAGAGGTCACTTGCACCATTTACATCATTCCATTTTTAAAGTATGAGTTCAAAAAAAAAAAAAAGAAAAAAAGAAAAAGAAAGAAAGTGCCATGCCAATGACTTTGATATAAAAAAAATTATATTTTCAGATTTTCATGATGAAAAATAAAAAATAGAAATTCCCTCATCTTATACCAAAAAACAAAAAAAAAATGTAATGTCTTAAAAAAGTAGTGCAACTCACAGTGACCGCAAGTAGGGGGGGGGGGGGGGGGGGGGGGGGGGGTGGGGTGGGTTTGTAGAACTCAAACTCCAACAATTTTCTGATAAAAATTAACCTTTGCAACTAAGTTCCCTCATCTTCTACCAAAAAAACAAAAAAAATGTAACGCAGAAAAAAAGCAGTGCAACTCACAGTGACCGCAATTAGGGAGAGAGTATCTAAAATTCCAACAATTTGAGGTGCCGCACAAAATTCATTGAACTCTAAAAAAATAAAAATAAAAATAAAAAACCCTAAATAGAGTGAAAACCTTTGCAACTAAATTCTCTCATCTTCTAAAAAAAATTTTTTTAATGTAGAAAAAAAGTAGTGCAACTCACAGTGACTGCAAGTAGGGAGAGAGGGGGGTTGTAGAACTCAAACTCAAATGCAGTGTAATACAAGAGAAATATATACTACAACAAGAAGGAGGAGATTGTTGTTTTACCTTTATTTTGTAGTGCTTGTGTGGGCTCTTTTTTATACTATTTCTAACATAATGATAAGCGTTTGGAAGATATGTAGGATATATAAGGAAGTGATAAAAAAGAGATCCAAAAAGGTGGAAAGTTGGTTTCAACGCCTCATAGGTTGTTGATTCATGTGGGCCAAAGATGTAAAGAGGCACAGTAAAGTTTCTTATTTTTGGACTGCGCCCAGCTAATATTAACAATCATAGACAAAGTATCCGCCAAAATAGAGAATATAAGTATGAAGAATCCAAGATCTACTACATTGTATCTAGTAGAGAATCATGGGACAAGATCTCTTTATCTCTTAAGATAAACCACAAAAAGTTGTACTTTTGGCTAAAAACATCTTTCTTGATAACGATAACCACCTCATGATAGGGCAACCATATAAACGTCTAAAAAAATCCGATCAAATCGTTCATGATAAATGCTAGTGATCATTTCCTATAACAAACAAATTTTCACATCACTTATCCGATCAGCCATTTTTAAAATTTGGATAGAGTGAGTTGAATAATTAATATTAATTGGGATGCTGACGTGATGCTCTAGAAAAAAAAATAAGAGGTGCTGATGTGACATCCTCTAGAGGCCTCCATTCTTAGAGCTTTAATATATATAATTAGGAGAGCTAAAATCAATCATAGACTGATGTTGATTCAAGGAAAATATGTTTTTAATGAAAGAAAGAGGAGAGACATATGAAGAGAAAGGGAGGGGGTTGGTGCGTAGAAGCATAAGACAAAAGGACCATCAGTGGAAGAAATTTAGAAACTATATCTTGATAAAATTGACTGTGATTATGGGAATACTAGACTGTCTTGGTGGATGAGGTGCCCACAGCCATAGCACCAACCTGAGATTTGGTTCGCACCCTTTAATTTCCAAATCTTGGCCACCGGGCCAACTAGCTAAAAGAAAAATTCTCTATGGTTGTTTTATTAAAAAATCCAATGACTATTTATAAGACTATAATTATGAGAAAGTTGAAAGCCTAATCACATTTGTAACATAAAAGCTAATCATTCAATAAATAAAAAACCTAATAAAATAATAACAATAGCCTAATATAGCCAAATCTAATCTAATTGTAATTTAAGAAGAACTCATTTTCTCCATATCTAACTTCGTTTGAAATAGTTTGTATTAGTGTAAAAGAAGGATAAATGGCCACAACCTACTTTCTGTTCTTTATCAACTTTTTGTGTAAATCCAATTCATGATTTAAAGTGTTTAACGTGTATAGGCATTGCTATTATTATTGTTTTTTTTCAAGAAAAGTTTTGTTCCTGCGCTGTTCCTCTCATCTACAATGGACCAAAGGAGATTCTCTCTCTCTCTCTCTCTCTCTCTCTCTCTCTCTCTCTCTCTCTCTCTCCTTATTTTTAATTTACTATTATTTGGATGCATGTATATATATATATATATCTGTCCGTTGTCCAGCAATTCATATAATTTGTCAAATTTTCATCTTCTATTTATCATATCATACTAACAAAATACGATCCAAGAATAATGACACTTAGCTGGAGTAACTTAGAGAAGAAATCTGATTATATTGAGTATTCTCCTCTCTTTTTTTTTTAATTTTGAAAAATCTACAATTATTTTCCTTGCTCCCGACCAATCAGGAAATATATAATGCGAAGCATAAATTAGGCAATTGCAGAAAAACTATAAATTTAGAATTTATATGCATGATTCGATGATACATGATTCGTTGTTTTAACAATTTGTTGTCTAGATTACTATTTCAAATGAAATTGTACTTTTCATTATCACTTTCATCTCATTAGCTCGACTTTGTGAACAGTATGCTATTTACTGGTGGTTGGGCGAACCATCTAAAGCATGTGTATAACTATATATATAAGTATATATATGTATATATTAACAAAAGATGTTGGAAGTCTCACATTATTAAAAGAAATAAAAGATAAATCTCTTTAGTAAAGTTATCATGTGCTTTTATAAAGTAGAAAATTGGATATAAAATTTCTAATGAATAAAGAAAAATACCAAATCTTTCCTGCTGTGAAGGAGAAAAATTATACAAGAAAATCCAATGAGTGTGAATTGATAAAAGAAAAGTTAGAAGACATGAAATTTTACAGTACATTGTGTTGTGTTAATAAGAGAGAGTTTGATCCTTGATCTCTTTTTAAACATGAAAATAGGTTGGGGAATTCTTTAAATTGGTGATTTTGATAATACTGTATAAACAATGAGAGGTTTTTTGGTGAATTATTTTAGATCAACTTGGTTCTTGCAACTTGATCAATGTTGTTGTCAAATTAATACTAATACATATCATTGCCCTATTTAAACATATGATTAATAATAATCTAAAATAAAAAAATATGGAAATGAAAGTATTCCAAAGAATGGGTACAAAGAAGCATGAATGAGCACGAAGCTAATTAGAAAATATTTTCATGTTAATTAACAAATGGCATAAAGCAATTTCAATAGGTTATGAATTAAAGTTAGGTGAAAGTTTGTAAGGGATTTCATATGTTGGCTAAATTCATGGATTGGATAAAACTCAAGTCCTAGTTGAAGTTATATTTCTATTTATTTTTAGACTAGAAGTTTGAAGAGGTTATAGAGTCCCAAAAGAGTTAAAACGAAGAAAATTCGAAAAAATAGAAGAAGAATTGTATGATCAATCGAGCAATTATCCGATCAATTGGATACAATGCAGTGGCCTAATTTGATCGATTGGACCACTGCCCGATTGATCGGACCTATACGGCAGTTGCTACCGACTTGAGATTTCTAAATCCGATTTGAAGTAGAACATTTTTGTTTTGTGCCAGTTGCTTTCTTACTTGAAGTAGTACTATAGGGCATGGATTTGGGGATATAAAATGGTGTTCTTTCTCAACCCTAAGCATGGGAAACAGATCTCCATATATGAATGAAGATTTTTTTTTATTGGAGACCACATTCTCTATAACATCCATTGGAGAGAGTTGTGCTGAAATTGAAGTTATAGAGTTCCTTATCTGCTACATCTCTTTGTAGAAGATAATCTTCTAAATGTAGAAAATCTAAGGAGTCCAACTAACAATTAGAAGCATCTAGTTAACTAGATTTGTAGTAGGCAACGGCAGGCGGCTATTGTAGAGTGATTCTTAACAGGAGATTGACACTATAGAATCATATGGATGTATGTAAGTGACTTGTAATTACGTGATAATCAATAGTGATTGATTATTGGTCAAGTAAGGACTCGTGGTTTTTTCCCAAGTTGAGTTTCCATGTAAAAAATAGTGTCTTCTTGTTGTGTATGCTTTTATCTTAATTTGCTTATTTTATTTCCACTGCGTAGTTAGTTAATTGCACACATATTGTTGATATTGATTGCGTTAATCCATTTTAGAGGCCTACCCAAAACCTTCAAGTGGTATCAGAAATGATTACCTTGGCGATGCTTAATTCTTCAAGTGGTATCGGAGCAAGTTACCTTGTTGATACTCAATTCTTCAAGTATGGAGAGGGCGAGGTGGTGGGAGCAACGGAGGGAGTCAAGGGAGGTGGAGATGGCGTTGCAGAGGTTGAGTGCTTTGAGGGAGTGGTCGAGGACTTCCTCACCATTGTCTTCTTTTCCTTTCTTCTTCCTTCTTTTTCATTTTCTTTTTTCTTTGCCTTTCTCTTTTTCTCTGCTACTTCTTCCTCGTTTTCTTTCCCTCCATGTTGTCTTTTTTTTCTCTTCATGTATCTTCTTCTTCTCTCCCCTTTTCCCATATCTGTTCATAACTGAAACTGTGCCCATGATCAGTTCCACTACCTAGTCGAACTTTTAGATCTCCAAACTCACAATATGGAAATTTGACTATCGATTCCACATGGCCAGCGTGGTGATCAATCAGATCAACGATCTGAAAGGGGACCCTTGGTGGACCCTTGCAGGTTTATTCTAGATGGGAGCCAACCTAATCAGTCACAGATTTGATGGTTGAAAAGTTCCTTTCCTGTAGAGATGAATCTGACGGCCTTGCAATGTATAGAATTAGTCTCGAAAATCACATTATGAGGATGGAAATTAACATGTTAGAATTTGGTGTTGTGCATGCTTCTAGATTTTGGGTTTCAATAGTAAAGTGGGTTGAAGAACATGGAGATTCAATCCGGAATGTTGGGAATGATTTTGGTCAGCAGAGATTGTGGAGTCGCATGATCAATCATCTGATCAAAGATCAGGCTCATCCATCTAGTAGGAGACCCTTGGACAGTCATCAAAGTTCTGGTCCCAAGTGATTTGGACCATTGGGTCCTTCCATCTGATGATACGAAAATTATTTTGGTGCACAAAGGGGCAACCACTATTTGGGTAAGGACGAGACAGAAGTGCCAAAAAAGAAGGGCTGCTGCTGGTTTCAGTCAGCATCACAGTCAAAGCCTAACTTTAATGATGTTCAATTGGTCTTTTAACACTTCCATTATCAATTTAATGGAATGCTGATGGAAGTGTCAAATAGTTACAGAATTCATTAAATTAAAGGAGTAAATTGGACAGATTAAAACCATTGAGAGTAATTGAGAATTCTAGAAAACTTCAGAGAGCAATCTGTCAAAAAACCTATATTTAATGAAGTTCGAATCCAAGTCAAGGCTCACTCTGGGTTCCAATACTACAATCCATAACCGAATCAAAATGGGTCTGATCCGGATTAAGTTCATAAATCATAATACAAAAATATGGATAATCAATATTGTTGTTATTGCTGGTGTTATTGTAAAACTTGGACTCGAACCCAAGGGTTTCCTTGGCATTGGTTTTGTGTTGTTTCTAATTTCGTACTTATATCATATTGTTCTAAGATCAGGTTATGCTGAGACTATACTCTGCAAAACTTGTTTGGCAACATTTATATTAAAACACTCTACTGAAAATATCTCATACGTTTGTTCAATAACATTATAAAAGTTTTGCTCTAATTAACTGAAGCAAGAGAATCATAGGATTTAAAATGTGGGATTTGCCTTGTAATGCTTATGACACTCTATTATTGTCATACGTGGGACTTATCTGTAAAAGTTACAGCACGGTACCCACATTTAAAAATTAGAACATGGGGACTATATTCATTGAGTCTACCTTTATTGGAATTATAATATGGGACAACTTTTTTGTGAATATAACCATGGGACCTATCTTTAAAAATTACGTCGCACACATCTTTAAAAATTAGAATATATGGCCCACATTTATTAGATTTATAATATGGATCAACCTTTTGTGATCATGACTATATGGCCCTCTTTTAGGAATTACAAAGTGAAGCCATATTTTTTGTGATTTTTTACATATGATCCACATTTAGAATTTACAATGGAGTGCCTACCTTTAAAAATTCGAATAGATTATAATGTACGGTTATCTTGTTTATTGATTGAAAACATGTGGCTCACCTTTAGAAATTACATAGTACCCACCTTTAGAGTTTAGAACATGTGGCTACATTCATAGGATTCATAATGTGGGACTATATTAAAAAAAATTACAATTTAGCTATACATTTTGTGATTGTGAACATATAACCCACTGGAAATTGGAACATGGAGCCCACATTCAGAAGATTTATGATGTGGTCCCTCCATTTTAAGAAATTTGGAATTATATTATAGGTTTACCTTTTGTGATTGCTACCATGACCTACTTTAGAATTACAAGGTGGAGCCACTCATTTGTGATAAGGCATAAGATAAGTAGGAAATAATTTCTTCAACAAATTTCATATTAAAAAAAATTAGGTTTTTTTTATTCCGACTTTCTTATGCTAGCATATTAAGATTTTGAAATTCCTTCTTGCGAGACCAGAATTCGAGATAGTAATTTCTAGATACTAAATATGTTTTCTGCAACCTTATTTCGTAGGAACATGGAAACATGTTAAACGCACCCCTACTTTGGAGGTTGAGGTTGAGCTAGGTTTTAGTTTCATCTTATTCATTTATGCCCTAACCATTCTTCCTCGGATCTTTGTTGATGGTTAGAAGCATGCAAAAGAAGTATGGGATTTAAGGATGTAGGATTTCTGACCCATTGGGCTACCACTTATCTTAAAACCTTAAGGTGATAGGAAGGGTAAAATCAATAGTTTTATAATATTCTTAATTGTGTTGAGAGGCATTCGAGCATCACTCCACAAAGATGTCCGAAGGTTGTACTAAAGACTTAACATTGCCCCTCACCCTACTGTTATCACCCGAAAGGAGACTCAAACCCCTAACCTCACCAAGCACTGATACTATTTGTAAGATCTCAAATCCCATCAAGCTACCACTTATCCCAAAACTTTAATTTTGGGACAAGTGGTAGCCCAATGGGTCTAAGATCCTACATAGGATAAGCTCCCTCTTTTGTTGAGTACTTAATGTCTGTGTTTTGTGTTGACCCTTCTATCTATTAGGGTTTAAGGATGTTTGGGTGATTTTTACTTGCCCAATTTAAGTTATAAACCTTGCAACTTATAAGAAGGAAGAAAAAAAAAAAGGAATACTACAGATAGAGTTCTTTTTTGCCTAGATTTGTACACATTGTAGAACCATTTTTATTTGGCTGATGGTTTTTCGTGTGCTTGATATGATTCTCTATTGCATGCGTTTATGTGTCCGCTCGCAGGTTTCCTTCCAAAATCTTCTTCATAATACACAATCCCCTCTCTCATTTCCTATGAAGCTATTCGCCTTTACCATTTTCAAATTGCGAAACCATTTTGAGATCACGATGTCTTAGGTATAATGATGATGTGTACATATTCTGGGAAAAAAACGTTGCCAGATGATATAGGGTATTGGGTGCCTCTTTTGGCAGGAACTAAAGAAAAATGGGACATGCGATGATAATTAGGAATAAAGATGACATAAATGCATAATAGATAGGCTAGAATCTAAAAAGGATGGTTAAACTTAGTGAAGTATGACCATATATGCAAGTTGTGGGTGAATGAATATCATGAGGTCCAATTGGCATTGTCAATGACTGAATTACAAGCTTGAAAATGACACATATTTTAAGCAAAAATCTGAGATTTAGCTGAATTAAAATTTAGAAGTGATCTATTGATGGAGATATTTTTTTTATTTTAGGACCATTTTTTAAGAACTTCTTCTTATAATAAAAAAAGGGAGAGATATTTATTCAGGATCCAATCAGCTCTGACGTAAAAGGCTTTCACCTTGACAACTGATACAGTATCCAAAGTGATTTTTTAAAACCACCGTAAATAAAAACTGTCCAGGAATACAAACCTCTTCTCATATATGGATGGATATTGGATAACTAGAAAGCCATCAGAAATTTGTAACTAGGGAATAAAGTTGAGGTTGCGAGTCGGAGTGGAGCATTGCATGTAGCCATTGATACACAATAAAGAGATATGCTTAACCATCATATTTTCCATATTAACAAAAAAAAATTCAAAGTCAACTTTAACTATTCGATTGTCCTAATTGAGCTGTTTTCCATTGAAAAACCGATTTGATGTTTGAGAAGTGACAACCACTTACTCTGGAAACTTAAATTAATAGGATATATATCAAAGGACACAATAATCTCATCCCAATTCAGATCAATGTTTAGAGTCCGGACCTTTGTTTGGGCTCATGCAAATTTAATGAAGTTCAGGTACTTTAGGTCTGATTAATGATCAGGTCAGATTTAAATGAAAGAATTTCTGGGCCAAAAATTAAGACTTGATCCCCTGTCATGTCTATCATGGGCTCACATTTCCAACCAACTCATCAATGTAACAGTTGTCTAGAACTCCACCATGGGGCTCATGTGAGATAATCCAGACTGTTCTTCTCAAATGCCGTCCTCTCCGGTGACATATTTTGAATTTTCACTTCAATAGAACTTTACTTACTGCTGTTAGGCTGATAATGTGATTAACACAATGAAGGTTTTTAGGGAGACCCTCTAGAATAGATTAATGTAATCAATCTCCATATTATTTATATAAACAATCAATTACGTTGTGAAAATAAATCAAACCACAAGCACATACCACAAGAAGATACATGTTTTGATGTGGAAATCTAAACCGAAAAAAAAAACTACGATAAAGAATCAAGCACTATGAATCATATCATAGTGCTAAAAGAATACTCACAACCCTTATCTTGCGTAACTTAAGGACTTTGTGATTCCCTTGCACAATTCCTTGCTGCAACGACCGCCTGCTCTTCCCTGCTACAGATCCAAGCACCTACACAGCTTCTAGATGCTATATTTGACTCTCCACAATAATCTTCTATATTCAGAGAAATATAAAACAAAGGTCTCTAGAGTGGAACTTCAGCTCCTCAACTCTTCAATGAAAGAATTTTAAAAAAGGTGATCTTCAATAATTAATCTCTACTTAGAACAATAAAATCTGTGTTCCATATTTTAGGGTTGAAAGAGAACCCTTTTTTATAGCTCCGAATTCGTGCCTCGTAAGTATAATTTAATCAGGAAAAGAGTTAGCATGAAACAGGCAAGTTTTTCTTCAAATCAGACTGAAAAATAGCATGTCAGCGAACTCTCTACACATGTCCGATCGATCAAATTAATAGTCCGATTGGTCAGATTAAGCTTCTGCTTAGGTGAAATTTTAACAAATTTTCAGCAAACTTTCGAAGGCCATAATTTTCTCGTTTTAACTCCGACTGAGGTAATCTTAGGCTCTACCCATATCTACTCGAAACGAGCTTTCCAATGGTAGGTCGTTTACCCATATCCGACGCTCGGTTTGTGAAACATGATCTTTTTAATCTATATTGTATGTAGAAAACCATTTCAATTTGTCACTCTTTTTTTATTTCTTCACTTCAATGCATCTGGTGACTCAAACTATTGTCCATACTCAAGGATATGTAAAATATAATACTAATGGACTCAAGTTTTGTCCAACTCATAAATTAGCCAATACAAAAATCCTTATACACAATCTTATATATTATTTACCAAATACTTTAATTATTCTTGTTGTCAATCATGTACAAAACCCAAGGGTAGAACCAATTCCTATTAAAGCGAAGTTTGAGGTAATAAATTTCACAGGAGCTGAGGCTGGGCTCGAACTCAAAATGAATGGTTTGGTTCATCATCATGTGGGCCTGTTGGAGTTCTAGGCATGTAGTACATGGAAAGCGTCTAATGGATGCGACATGGGATCCCGACTCATGGTGGGCGACTGAGTTGCTCGCTTGTCTGGTGTCCCATTCAAAGTAGCCTTCCTAGTGGTTCCCTCTAATTTGCTTTACGTCTACAAACAGAAACTATCCAGTGTACGATGGGGAGGTTTCAAGCATATATAGCATCATTCACTCAAAACTTCCTCTGTATAGCTCTCTCTCCCTCTCGCAATGGCTAAGGTTCCTATGAACAATGTCTTCTATCTCAAGTGGGTTTCTCACTTCTTCTCTCTTATATATATTGATCCAATCCTACTGCTGTGTGAAGTTTCAATTTCTAACCGTTAGCTTCATTCTTTTCTTTTCTTCTTGCAGTCGACGTTTTTTATCAGTGGCAGCTGCAGAGAATGTACATTTTGCATCTGCCTGGAAAACGAAGAAGGTCTCAGACTCTGGGGATAAGAAGTTAGAGTCCCCAGTGGAACCGAATACGCAGAGCTTTTGGATGAAAGACCCTGATACAGGATACTGGATTCCAGAGAACCACTTCGGCGATTTAGATGTCGCCGAGCTCAGGCACAAGCTTCTTTCAAAGAAATGAGAAGAAGGGAGAAACAGCAGAGTCAACTCATGAAGGATATTGTGTAATTGATGTGTTTTCTTATACTGTGTAATTGATGTGTTTTCTTTCTTTCTTTCTTTTTTTTTTTTCCCTTGATTGAGAGAGAATGAGGAAAGGAAATGCATGGAAATAAAATTTTTATGATACTACTGCGTTTTGGTATCTTTTTAGATAGACCCGTCTGAACCACTGGATTCTATCTTAAGCAAGACTTTTGGAACGGATTCTTAAAGCTGGGCCGACCAGCTTTTCCATGTGAGCCACCATTCTTTTAAAAAAATTGGTTGTTGTTGAACGGTGCTGATCATAAAATTCTATTCTAACACATGTTTTATTGTTATTCCCCTTGGGTTAAAGAATCAATTGCTGTCTGCGTATGCCTTATGATAATTACCTCATAATTAAGGTTCTTATTCAACACCCATTTTCTTAGTTTACCCAAAAAAACGTTAAGCGCTCGTATGTTTCTATGGAATATATAGGAATCCATGCCATACATATTTTTAATTATAAAGGCCTAAGGTGAATATATATAAATGGCCATCAAATGATTTTTCTTTAATGAAAATTTAATAAAGGAATATAAAAAATGAATATCCAGCCATCACTTTAGGAATTCTATGTAGGAAAATAAAGGTTTCATTTGCTCCTTTATGAGATGTATGCATGCTTTAAAGTCCTCCACTCAGCCCTCTCTCCATAATTCCATTGTTTAACAGCAAGAGAACCCTAATTAGAAATTTCAAGGCAATGGCCACATCATGGATTCTTTGGATCTTTTTTTCGTTCGTACATGATGGTCTATTGAAATTTAACTAGTTCGGATTGGTTTCATTGAAGTTTTCTTTGTATTAATGGTGGGTTCGTTAGATGCCTTTGATATCTTGATTCTGCTACTTTCAATGTTGCATTTATATGGAAGATATTTCTTTGTATGGGTGTGTTATTGTAATTAAGGTTAGCATTGTGCATCTCTCTTGCACTTTCTCTCTCCTTTGTTCCTTTGTTTTGGTTTGTTCCTTTATTCCTCTCTTGTAATGAATTCATGTTACTATTTCAAATATATATATGGAAGATATTTCCTTTTTTTAATTTAATTTTTTTTATTTTCTACAAAGAAGTGGATATATCTTTTTTAAAATAATAATAAGCCATATGGTTTATAATTTTTTAACTAATATAAGAATTTATATATATTTGAAAGTTTGTTTTAATTGACTGTGTTTTTTTTTTTTTTTGGAAATGGATAGACTTCGGGCAAAGTAACATGGCTGGTGAGAACAACCACCTTTTACCAAGTGAGGTAAGACTAAGAAGCCGTTCTTATTGACTGTGCTTCTTAAATCTTAACTAAGAGCTATAATATCAACCAATAAGCTTGCATCCTATTTTTTGGATTCATCTTTTTTCTGATGCTTGTATTTTTTAGGGTTTTATCCCTTTATTAATACAAATCCAGTGCAACTTTCCACAAAAAAGCAACAAATTTATCTTAACATATTTCCTCTCTCCTTTCTTCCAAAAAACTATGTGGAAAATCAAAATATGTAAATCTTTATGAATTCAATTTGTAATTAACATAAATTTGTTACACTTTTATTTGCTTTTGAACAATATTTCTAGATAGAATTTTAAGAGTAACAAATAATATATATATATGGATTTATTTCTCTCTAATAATATTTTGAAGAGAGTCCAAAATTTTACTATATTTTTACTTTTGGGCTTAGGCATATCATTTGCCTGCTCTGCTACTGCATGGGTGAACTAGCACCCGAAATGGACTTATAAAACTCAGGTTGACTAAAGTTGACATTGGTCAAACAGTTTAGCTCCATATGAATTTTTAAAAGTAACTATTTATATATATTTTTTTGTTAAATCCCTTGCTTAGCACGATCGGACTCAATGAAAAATAATAAAGATACCATTATTTAAAATCCATAAATCTTTAAGATAATTATGATTTGTATTGCTTTTCCTATAAGTTAGTTGTTGATATTTATGTTGACGAAGTCAACATAACCAGTGAGACTCCTTGTGTGGCTTCATCTATGGCCCTTAGATAGGCGCACATGTCAACACTCCTTTCATAAATCTACTATTACACTTGAGAAATGATAAGCTCAATCTGGCTGATCAATGATATTAGTCAAACAAATCCTCTGTTTCATGCTTCCAATCACTTGTAATGAGCCTATTAAAATGATTGGTTGGTTGGATCCTTTACTTTTCTTAATGCTCCCATTAACTCATTCCCCCCACGTAGCTGTGTTAAGATTGAGAAGCATCAGATAGGAAACGCTAGAACATAACTGGGACAAGTGGGTTAATGTTTTGGGATGTAAAGATGATTGACCCATGACAATGGGTCCCATAATCTCAGGTGAGAAGCAAAGGTTAATTTGTTCCTAATTACCAAATGCACTTGACAGCTCTCTGGGTTGGATGCCTCACAGTTATTTCTTCGTCTCTTTACTGTCTTTGTCTTTTAAATTTGTGCAGACCTGTTGCCGTTATATTGCATTTCTGTCCTCTCATGCTTTTTTTGGTTCTGCATTCATTCCATTCCCACTTCTGTTCACGGGCCTAAATCACTTGGAGTTCTTTTGTAGCCACCATAATTGCAAAAGTTTTAATTGTAGCCGCCATAATTTCAAAAGTTTTAATTTTGAGGTTTTCTTTTTACCCAAATGTATTTTTCCAGGGGTACGCTCATGGATGACGCAATGCTACTCACCTGTGGACATTCTTTTGGCATGTTGGACTGCAGCATGCCGTGAGAATGTTGGCTTGTTTCATTTGTCTTCCTATTTGTTTAGATGCTTATTGGGATTCTTTTTGATATATTATCCTTGTGTCTTTCGGTGAAATTGATATTGATGGAAAACTACAATTATGGCTGGGTTTATGTCTTGTATTCCGGGTTCACCAGATTAGTCCATAGGGTTAATCTTGGACCAAGTTTTGGGTTAGGGGCATTTTGGTTTTTGTACCGGACTTTCTTAGGGGCTAAGAAAGAGATAGTTATATATATGACATAACTTGTAACCTTAAACCTAAGTAGAAGAGTGCAGTAAACAAGTAGAGTTCTCTTTTGACCGTAAACGTAGGCATCTCGCCGAACCACGCAAATTTTTCGTGTGTGTACTCTTGTGTGTTTATCTCTTTTTGTGTGTGGCTTTGATTATTGATCGCAGGTTACATGCTTCTGCACGTGCACAACAATGAATTTTACAAAGAAACTGAGAATACATTTTTATGACAGCAATATAATGAAGAGAGTCAACAGAGAACACCTAGGCTAGTGTAGAATGTATCTATTGTTCGGGAATTTTCAAGCTATGGCAGCCCGTTCACCATTATCTTCTTACAGCTCTGTAAGTTGTCCATAATGAGAATCTTACTTGAAGAGCTAACCAGCTGAATTAGAAAAAAAGAAAACAAATAAAATTCACAAACTGTAGCACAGATGTTTTGGCAGTGGAATGAATTTCTGCTAATTAGTGGCTAGGATTTTACAATCAATCTGATTTTAGGGATTGCCTCATCTGCTGTTGCTGTGATTTGGACATTTAATCGACCGGACTCTTCATCTTAAATGAACTCTGTATAACAATAACAAAAAAAAAAAAAAAAAATCTGTTGGTTTGTTTAAATATGATTAACAGTTTTAAACCCACTTGGATGAGTAAAATCTGTTGGCAGATTTAACACAAACAGGGAAACTTTGTTTATTGAATGGTTATAAATTATTTTCAAATTCAACTAATTAATTGGGGGAATAATAACGCTTAGTTTTGAATTAGCTTGTGCATAGTTGCAATAGCTAGACTGGAGTAACCTGCAATAGCTGTTACCTATAAATATAGGATTTAAGGACTCTTTTAGTTTAAATTGTTATTATTAAATTTTAGTGTTTGGATTCATGGTAACCTGCATCTTTGTGTCATTGGGTCTTTAAGAAGAAATAATCTTGGGTTTCAAAACTTTCCTACCCTAACAACAAATCAGTGAAAGAAGACCCAATATTTGTGAAAGAGACCCCAATATGTAGACAACTCAACATGTGTAATGGAGGTGTGGGATGACTTGACTTGCTAGTGGCAGAGGCCAAGTTTAACTTGGCCAATAACTAGCCATGGTGCAAACCTATTCATCTCGTGGTTTTACCCGCACCTTCCTTAAAACAGTTTTTTTAAATTAATTAAAATACTGGTAAGAAAAACACAAAAACTTTGTTCAAATATGCCGATTATCTCATCTTTTCTATCATGAGGTGCTACTAGATATAGAATTCAATTCATGAAAGATTTAATGATTTGTGATTGATAGTAGTTCCCCAAAACAAAGGGACTATAATTTCCTAAACAATAGGTAATAGAAGTTATATAAAAGAGAGGCCTGTGGATGCTAAGGCACGACTCCATTCAGTCGTTCTCTCTTTTTGTTGTCCTGCGATCATAGCCCGGATCTGAAGAATGTAGTTCTTAAAAGATTGTCTAGTGGAGAGAAACTTGTTCTACTTCTCATGTTTGTATTTTTGGTCTTTGCATTGGGTTGGTGTTTAAAAATTTTATATTTATTTGTTTTCAGGCAAAAAATTTTATATTTATATTTATATTTATTTGCATTGTATCATGGTTGCAGGCAAAACTCAGTTAACTGAGTTATAATTGGAAGACAGACTCTGAGTCACATGACTTGTTCTCAATAGTTACATTGACTTTCACATGAAACTGAGACATCCACTAACCATAAGTAACTCAGTTCTCCTCAATAAGTCTGTCTTCCAATTACAACTCAGTTAACCTTAATTGAGGTCTATCAACATAATTGGTGGTCAATCGAGTTATAAAAAATAAGCTTCACATTAAATGGTAGTTTGGATCCCTGCAAGGTAGGCTATAGTGTAAATATTTTGATATTAATCTATTATTAGTTAGTGCCTTTCATGTTTTGGCTAATCCAAGGTAGGTTTCATTGCATAAATATTTTGATAATCCATTAGTAGTTTGTGGCTAATCCATTACTCAGTGCCTTTCATGTTGCATTTTACCCAAATCTGACAATCTGGCTTTGAATATGAAAATATGATAGATAAATAGAGGGATCTAACAATCCTTGATATGAAATATGGATGAGAAGCACGAGTAGACTTGTCAAGACAGCAGAGGTGGAAAGAATAAGAAAAGGTGTTTCTACAAATGGACCTAAGATTTTTGTTTGAGGGGTGTGGACCCAAATAAGCAATTGGGTTTTGGGAACAAATCTATAATTTTTATATGGATTTTTGGGGTAGACACAGGTTATTTATGTGAATTTACAAAATGTGGGCAAATTTTTCATTATCGCTTTAAAAGTGGACCCAAGTTCAACGGGTGCAACTGCCCCTCCCCCCCATTGTTGTAGCTAGGTTTGCCCATGTCTACAACAAGGCAGGCTAAATCCTCTACCTTGTTTCGAAAAAGTTAGTACCTCAGTTTGTCTTTGGTGATGGTGTGTAGATAGATTGTATTAGCGCGACGTGAAGTGAAAAGATCGGAAGGTCACGTTTGTCGAGATCTGAGCCAACAAAAAAGGTGAGCAAACTCAGTAGCCCTGATAGCATATGAGCCTACGACAAAATGAAGCATAATGTAGTAGAGAAGCAAAAAGAATGGATTTTGCATGAAATAGTGGATGCCCTAAATATGAGGAGCTCCCTCGCTATTGTAGATTCTATTATATAGTATATATTAAAGAGAAAGGTTTTGGAATCAATTTTGACTTTTTACTGAAAATTTGTAAAAAGCAAAAAATTTTACAACTATGGATTTGAACTTATGATACTCACTCACCCTTTAAATATGTGACATATAAAAGAGAAAGGTTTTTGATTCAATTTTGACCATACTCCTTTCAATTTTAACTTTTTATTGAAAATTTGTAAAAAGCAAAAAATGTTATGAAGTTAGGGATTTGAACTCTTGACCACTTAACCTTGAAATATGTGATAACCACAATAACACTCAAATATATTGCATATTTATGTACCATAAAATGTTGACACTAATTATATCAGCGTGGACTAGAAGCCACATGGGTTATACCCGTGCTTAGCACGGGTTATTTTGCAGTGTCAATTATACAAAGAAAGTGCGGTAATATTGTTACACCAATTTTAGGATTGATTACACTAATTTGGGATTCGATTGAAGATTCCTTGTCAAGTAAATATTTACATATAATTTTCAGATTCAACACTCCACATGTGTTCAGATGAGTATAGCCCTCAAGAGATTAAAATACTCCACATGTGTATTGAAGATAGTAGGCCTCTGAGTCCTTTAATAAACCATTTGAAATCACTCCACACATTCAATGAGCTTAGAATCTAAACTTTATAGAAGTTTAAGGTAAACATACATGAAAATACAACATAGGATCCTGATTTGGCTTGATTTTAACACCAAATTTGTTCACTATTATTGAAAATGCTATCACGGTGGCATTTTAAAATGTTGAGGTTGCAATGCCATGTGATAACACTTGTACATACATAAGGTAATAACACAATTAGAATAAAAATTTATTAATCAAAACTCAATTATGCAATTAAGTTACTATTAATTTGTATGGGTTCCACCACCAATGACGTAACCTGACTATCGATTTCAGAGTCCGATGCACCGAATCCATCACCCTTGAAGTATGTGCATTTTGCTCTTCATGCGAATCCTATAGCTGCATCTCAGAAAGGTCGAGGGAATCGATACCCATTAATATATTCTTTGTTCATCTTCTTCCACCATTCATCAATCAATCCTCTTATGAATTCGCGAGCGATTGCCTCAGAAACATTGGCTTCATGTATGTAGCATTGGATAGACTTTGGGACATCACCTCTCGCAAGCTCATCCTACATTAATGTCAAAATGGAAGAGCGCGCATCAACAAATGTTAAAAAAAAAGGAAAAAAAAGAAAATTGAAATCTTTCCCTAAAGGGCCTTAGTCAACTTGAATGAAAAGGAGCTTGACGAATGAATTTATTTTTTTAATGCATATACTAATGTAATTCAAACTCATTGCTATCTTAAAATAGCCAACCTTCGTAACATAGAATGCTAGCTTGATCACCGTGCTTAATGTATTGGCATGTATATGCATTAAAAGGAATATAAATTAGTCATAGTATTAATATGGGTATAATTAGAAAACAAGAAGTATTTAAAAGTTTAAGGTGAAACTATTACATATTTTACCTTAAATTCTATGCTTAGTAAGAAATTAATACAAATTCAAGGTGAAAGTAATCAAAATGAAAATGAAAAGAATATTTGTCATACATTTAAGAGTAGGTACAAAAACTAAAAAAGAATTTTTTATTTTTTGCAGCTCACATTAATAATAGATTTCCATATAGAAGCAAAACTACATGAAGATGTATGTAATAGAATTAAAAACAGAAGTCTATTGCATAAAACTCGACACGTTTATGTAAGAGGTCCACTGAAGATTCTCTAATAGAAATCTAATTTTATGGGCCCACCATTCAATGGATTTCATTCAAGCTATGATTAAATTACACAAAAAGGATAATAATAATAAATATTTAAGCATTAATATAGAGAAATAGAAAAAATATAATTAAATATTACCTTACAAAAATTATTGACCTTTAAAAAATCACCTTTTAAACAGAAAAAAAAATACTCTCCTTATAAACGAAAAAAAATTTATAAAAATGAAGTTATAGGTTTTGTTTAGTTTTTCTATTCCTGTTTTCAATCATTGGGGAACCTTATTTTTTGTAGGTTTACATATAAAAAAATATGCATTGATATGTTACATCTTTCTTTATAGTAGTCGTGACATGAAATTGGATCTGTCATCACCCCCAAACTCATCCCCACAGGGTCTACAAGTGAGAGATTGTGAGTTGAATGCATTAGAAGCCATTATATATATTTTAGCAATTTGTCAACAACAGTTCTAGTTTAGACTGACCTATACAAATTCTGATCCATTGTTTTCTTAATAGTGGGCTCCAATGTTAGTCAAATTCATATGGACTCCAATTAAAGTCAAAATTGAAATTGATGCCGTCAAAATCAAGAGCTTCAATATGTATAAATTCTCTACTAGACTTTTGATATAATTGATGCAGGTATGATTATAAAACCTCTCCACATCCACACCATAACCCAAAACAGCACCACGCGACTCGAATGTAATAACATATAAAGTTGAGCTTCTGCTGACGGGTAAGGAATGTGCAACAAACCGGCCACCTTCTAGCCTATACGTGGGCAGGCTTGATGTAGCTCATCTTATACTACTCCTTGGTCTAAAACAATTATTCAACTCCCTTCATTTGTTATTTATTTTTATTTTCAACTCCTTTCATTTGTTAGTGCAGTAGGGAGGGCACGTCCCTTTACAGGTGGGACCATGGGTTCAAACGTACATTACATCATTCTTGTGTACACCTTAGAAAGTCCTTGTTGCCACCGAGGAAGACATCAATTACAGAGACACATTTATTTTCTAGGTAAATTCTAAACTAGGGAGTTACTACTAAAACAATGTTGTAGTTCTCCCACCCACATACCCTATATCATTTGCATTAGCCTAATTTTGGTCTTAATGGGAGGATTATTCACCATTAGAATCATTCTAAGGTTTTGGAAACTTTAAGTCATACAGCTAACCCGATCCAACAAGAATATGTTAATTTTATATACAACGAGACCTCTCCATCCTACCCATCTCTCCTTAATGTAATTAGTAGTGGTCCTAAGGAGGCTTACGAAGAGGACAATACCTTGACATATTGATTTGACACATACTACATGTATCCTCATTAATTGTAAGGTCCTCAATCATTAATTCAACTCCACTATATTCTATGTTACACCATCAAAATTTTACTTAAAAAAATAATTTAACAGTTTGTCAAAATGTTATCACAGTTTAGAATCATCATCATTATATCAAAGTATTGTGGGAGGAAATTGCATGAATTTTGATTGTCCATTCTAATCTATCCTGAGCGAAAATGTAATTAATTTAATCAAAAGATATAAAGAATGTAGCAGTATAGACATAGGATGACACATTCAAAATAAAACGTTATACTAAATGGACAATCAAAATAGCTCTAAATAGAGATGAAAAGAAATTAATAAAGCTTATACGGCTTGTACCGTTGAAGTTCCCAAATTATTGCAAAGTCGAAGAATCATGGAAGGAATACGCATGAGATCTGCATAATTCTCAATCCCTTGTAAGACCTCCTTTGTTACTTCCAATCTCATAGAAAAATAAGCATGTGCTAGCACACAAGGCCCAGATATTGAGATCGATGCATTATTTAGATATTCTTCAAGTGTTGGCGTATAGCCATTGCGATACCACCGTGCCTCCACTAAGTATGCTTTACATAAATTTGCCCACTAAGTAAACAAAACAATTTCAAGACAATCAAAATTTTTGTGTTTGTAAGCCAATTAAATCAAAAGGAATCCTCTAATCTTCAAAAAAATTAAAAAAGAGGGCAGTAACCCTCGGATGGGGTGACACATGATGCCATGGATACCAAAATCCAGAAGCCATCAAGATTCTATGCATCAATGCAAACTCAAAAAGTTAGAATTGGGATTTATTAAAGAGAATGTAGATGTAATTGATGCTTACCATTTTTTTCAAGTATGGTATAATGTCGTGACCTTATTATTTTAAGCTGTCGTAACCCAGGCCATTAACAAAGTTGAGTAGAGCTAGAAAGCATGTCTTCATATAATCTGAAAGTTGTTGGATGGCATTGGTATCCCATCTAAAAATGTTGCATGAGACGTTTAGAAATGGGCATTGAATTGAAACCAGTGTTGATTTGTTAAAATATGAGATGATCCCAGAATTAAAAAATAGAAGAAGAGTTAATTGGGTCCTCAAGGCCAAATATTAGGACAGGGGGTAACATTGTGAGCTTATTTTTGGATGCTCTTTTTTAACTGTTTTATCTCCCTTTGACACTGATCCAACATGAACCCAGCTGGCCTAATTAGGACCTGGTCAAACTAGGATATGAAATTCCTTTAGTTGTCATAAGCTCGAGTTGGGCTTTGGTTGTCCCTCGACTCAATCCAAACTGGCATAATCCGTCTGAACTTGATTCAACACAAACCACCTTGAGGGGTGAGAATTTGGTTGCTTGGGGTTGTTTTCTCTATCATATCGCATGAATATATGTGACCTATTTGTACAGATTGAAAAAATAAATACATAAAAAGGATACAAAAATGAACCTAACAATTGCATCTGTAAAGAGCTCGAGTTCTTCTCCAGTACCGTAGACATCATAGATATCATCAATGGTTGTTACCATCTGATTGGCTTTGGTAATCACTTCCCATCCATAAGCAAACTGAGGCTTGAATGTAAGTGATAGAGAGAATAGATAACATTCCAACCAACGGTCCCTACTAAAGGGAAGCTTTTCCGCCACACCCAGTTGCCTCCACCACCTAAAACGCATGGCAGAAAATAAACACTATTAGCAGTCTATCAAGCTGAGTCTAGTTCATCTAACGTTACCTTTGATAAGCAAATCCCCAGGAATTCCTAATCGATTTTCTAAAAAGTTGTAAAAAACCCATGTTTGACAATTATAAATCCACAATGATTTCGGCAAGTGAAAATCCATATTTTTTGAGGATTTGGAGGTCCAACCACCTCTTATAGGATTAGAAAATCTTTATTTTTGAAGATTTACACACCAATACCAAGTTTTCTCAACTATATACATTGATACACACTAATATCGTTGTAAAATCCTCAATGAGGAATCTCGAAATTTGATAACTCACTTATGAATTCCTCGTTACCAAGCGTGGCCATAGCGATTTTGGCTATACAATGTGTTAATTTTGTCCTTAACACAATGGACATGGAGCGAAACAGCGGACCATGGATTTAAAAATAAAAAAAAACAAAGGTTCTATGGACCTGCTCTTACCTATATCCATTTTGAACATCCCTCTGATATGAGGCCTGCAATATGTTGTAGTCCAGCTTAGCCAGTTCAAGTATGAGAGGATCTATGTCCTCTTCTTTCTCATACATCTTTATATATCATCTGGCTTCTAACCTTGACATCCTATAATGTGTGGGAAACTCCATGGCACGGGCCACTTGTTCTTCAAACCTAGGGTCTATCTTGCTCTTTAGATTTTTGAGATGTCCTCTTGTGAAGGCTTTAGCCTCATCCATTATAGTTTCTCCAGGAAATGCAAGGTATGAAGCTTCATACAAGCTCAATAGTCCTTTTGTGTCTTCACACAAGCTTTCATTAAAACTACCCATCTCATCAAGGAAGCCATTGAAAACATCTGGCAATCAAAATGGTTCCATTCAGTTAAGCTATAAGTGAATATGAGAGCAAAATAAAGATTAGAGGGTTGATGGATTAATTGAATCATGTTGGCAAATGTACCTGTGGATGCACTGTAACCGTTTTGTCTAAGGACCCGAAATTGGAGTGCTGTGGAATGTAGGTCTTTCTCAATCCTAATGTCACTGCCTGTCCAGAGGGTATCCAACACTGTCCTAATCTCTTCCTCAAAAAGATGGCCCACCCCTACATGTTGGAGATCGTTGATTAACTCGACTCGAGCCCTTGGCTTGGTTTGGAAAAGCAAACCCCGGACGTAGTTCATTAACTCCTCAACTCGTCGAGTGAATGCCCCATCCTGAAATATTATAGACAAACATTGAGATTTGATAACCATATGTTAAGTGGTGGACGCAGGTGAAGAGTCAAGTAGTTAGGTTTTGAGGGCATACATAAGATTTTCTTGTGGATTTTGAGCCACAACCAAAAATTTTTATGTGGATTTTATAAGTGGACCCAAAATTTCAAATGGGTTTTTAAATTGGACTTAGGCCCAATGGGTGTGACTACCCCCAATAGACTATACGTAGATCTGACCATGCGTAGTGTTGTTTTTATTGGGTGGGGGGCTGGTTTGGAAATTGGGGTTTTGAAATTTTCATGTATGAGACACCTTTGATTAGCCTCATTGGGTAAAAAAAAAAAAAAAATAGAAGCAACACCAGCTAAAGGCTTTAAGCTTGGACCTAATAACTGAAAGCAGGCTATACTAAAAATAAGAAAAAAGGTTTGGACCTATTTAATTTTAGAGTCCTAGTATTGACTCTTCTGTTGGACCCAAAAATATTTGAGTTTTAGAAGGTATATATCCACTGGTAGCTCGTTATGAGGCATATCCCTTTCACACAAAATACGAGGCATCAATTTCTAGTGCTGATGGTGAGGGACGCGGCGTAAGTGTGGGCGGGCGTGTAATAGTTCTATTTCTAAACGAAAAGGAAGAAAATATTAGTTTTTGTCTTGGATGTGAGTTAGGCCAAAATTCTATGCTAGCATCACCATCTTCTTCTTAACCTTCTCCTAACCATAATTACATAGTTTGCAGTTCCATTAAATTGTGTTCGAAATAGTAATTCATAATGTGATACTTAGCTTGATCAGAAAATTTGATGGAGTTGGTTCATTTGTTTTGCTTCTCAATATGTTTGATGCGGACTTTGAGTTTGACAAGTTCAATGAATTGATTCATCTTTACCCATGCCATAAATTCATAACTATGACCCACATCAAATCCAAATTGTTCAACATTGTTGTTTACAATTAGTCTAGTGGATTCTTACTTCAAACAAAGTTGGTCCAACAATCATATTGACTACTTATGTAAAAAAAACATGATTACAATAAAAACGTAAGTAAAGTTTCATGTTTTTATTGGTGATCTATCTTAAGGTGGGGCAGACTCTAAATTGAGTTAGTGATGGATTAATGTTAATATACAAGGATGTAGTGTTTTTGAGCGGTTTTAGTTTGTAGATAGGCACCACAAGTGGCGCTACAAGACTCAGCTATTAAAACTATGGAAGATTAGCTCTTTAATAATTTGCGAATCAATTGTGAATTGTTAGAAATTAAATATTCACAATTGGGAGGCCTTTCGAGCAAGTTAGGTAGCTATCAATAATACTAGCTACACTCTCCATCTCCAAACTTGTCTCACAATTGTCTTATATGTTGGGTCCAACTCATTTGTTTTGTTTTTAACACTATAGAGATGAGAAAGGGAGAAATTGCCATATAGGATAGTTGTGAGATGAGTTATGAGATAGGGTGTGTGGTTAGCATTATTGGGTAACTATAATCCCAACAATAATGATTATGTAATGCGAATTAAATTGCAATAATTACCTTGTAGGCACTTGTCAATGACTGTATGAAATTGAAATCCCAAACTGTTGGCCCGTAATTTGCTAATTGCCGAGCAACGTCCATCTCCAAGGTTGAAGCTGTGAGAACACATTTTCTGGGCAGTTCTGTGTCTCTCTTGCATCGAACCTTTAGCCCATGAGGTAGATGTTCAATGTTGAAGTAAGATGAAGGTGGTTTGATGCAACTTAACTTGGAATGATAGGGTATTAGGCCAGGCTTAATGTGCACACCATGGGACAAGACATAAGGAGTGCAAGTGAAAGATGACAAGACAAGGTTGAGAGACATATTAGTGATACTTGGTTAGCTTGGAATGTTTGTTAGTTCATCAACTACATTTAAATAGCCCAGTGTGACATTTTTTTTCCATTTAATATATATCCCACCGCATGAAACATGTTGTGGAACTTCTTGGGAGTGCAACGAGCGACAATGACATTGAAGATCGAGATCACGTTAATTTTCCATGTCACGCGGTTAATTAATCTTAACTACTGGCTTTGGCATATTGTTTCTATTGATGAACCTCCTTGTAACTGGATTGGTAAACACATGCCCTGCAACGTAATTGTTTCCATTTGTTGTTTTCTTATTTCATTACTACATTGATCTTAATGAAATTAGTAAAAGGTTCTTCAGATACACATGGTTCGAAAGTTTTTTTTCTTTTTTTCTTTTTTCTTTTTTCAGCAAATAGTGGTTTCAGGTCAATGAAAGTTAAAAAAAAAGTGATTTTGGTTATAGTCTTACTTGGGATGCCTGGGATGAGACGATCCTACTGATATTTTGGCTTGGGACTCATTTTTATTTGGCGGTTTTCTGGATCTTAAATTAATACTATCTGAGGGGTTACTTTTTATTAGCGTTAAGGGTATGTTTGGCAAATAGGCAAGATAAAGTAGGGTAAAGTTAAATTTTGAAAATTCAAAAATTTTTCCTTCTTTTTTTCAAAAATTCAAAATTTTCTCATCTTTTTTTTTTAAATCTACTAAATTATAAAAAAAATCTCTACTTTGTATACAAAAAGTCAAAAAGATTCCATATCAAATAACTAAAAACAAAAGTCATCATATCCCAGTCATATATTATTCTTACTTGATTTTGGATTTACTCTAGTTTACTTTACCCTACCTCTCTCCCAAGCATGCCTTAAAGGCACATCACATTATGGCAAGGTAACATTTTACAATTTAACATATGCTCCGCTTTTGAAGTCCTTCCTTGAATGGGATAACTAGACAAATAGTAT
Source organism: Sextonia rubra (assembly GCA_037013555.1). Taxonomy (NCBI): domain Eukaryota; kingdom Viridiplantae; phylum Streptophyta; class Magnoliopsida; order Laurales; family Lauraceae; genus Sextonia; species Sextonia rubra. Next base: position 7,212,141 of record JASUAD010000003.1, on the reverse strand, counting down.
GTTCGCATTCAAATTTGATCTGATGGATCATATTTTGTTGCAAAGTAAGCCAATGATTCTTAATGATACCGTCCTCGAATCAACCTAGTCCTTTTATTAACTGCCTTACGTAGATCGTAATCATGAATTTTAAACAACCTTACTGAATCGGGCCTGGCATTTTGCTCATGCTGCATCTGATCCTTCTGTTGCATTGATTTGGATAGTAAACCAATGCTCTTATTATTTTCTTTAAAATTCCTTTCAAAAGACAATTGCTTAACTAGGCATGTTTTAACAAAAGTGTAACTTGTCCTGCATCGGTAGTTCTACAAGGGATCTCAAAGTCCTCAGGGGTGAGGTAGGGTACTTAGATTTGAGTCTCGGTAGTCAGAATGGAGTGATACCTGTCATAGGACCTTATGGTAATTTAGGATGGGTCAATTAGGATGACCCAAAAGGATTTACAGATAACTTGCCACATGTTGCTTGTTGATAGCCCCATTGGCAACTCTAAATACATGTTTGTGATTGCAGATTACCCCTGTGAAAAGAATAAAAAAAAGAAAAAATGTAGTAAGGATTTTTATATCTTGGCTAATTTACGGGTTGAATAAAACTTTAGGTCTATTAAATTGTATTTTATATTTCGTTTAGACAAATTGACGAATCTACTTTCCTATTTCAGGATATCCTAAAATATTTATATCAGAACCGATAGTTTTTATTCTATAAGGAGTATTCTTTCTTTTTGTATTAAAATCGATAGTTATTATTCTACAAGGAGTATTCTTTTAAAGGAACTGACAGTTCTTGTTCTACAAGGTTTATTTTTTTAAAGCACAAATTGTGGGTTATAAAAAGAAATTCTCTCTCAACCCTAGGATACAGATCTCATTATTCAAAATGAAGATTATATTTTGGAATCATCCTTTTTCTCTAGAGCTTGCATTGGAGAAACTTTGCTAAAGCTTTAACTTCTAGAATTAGCTGCTTCTGCTTCCTTGCAAGAAATTGCTCATATTGTAGAATCAAGGTGATTGGATCAAGTACGCTGAGTAGGGTAAGCAAGGCTGAGTCGTGTCGTGGATTCTTACATGAAAAACTACATTTTAGTCAAGGGATTAACTGGAAAGGGTTGTGAGTATATATTGTAACTGTTCAAAATTAGTGTTTTGTTTTGCTAGTCCGGAAGGGCTCGTGGTTTTTTCTATTGGGGTTGTTCACGTTAAGAATCTGCATATCTTATTCTTATGTGGTTGATTGCTTTTGTTTGCTAGTTCATTTGTTTTTTCACTGCATATACATAAATTAAACTGCAATCTAGAAATTTGGGACCCCAAAAACTTTCAAACTAGGCATCTATGTTGTGGATTAAAGGCAAAGATTGTCAGTTGTTTGATGGTTTCAATATTAACCATTAGTTGTAATGCTTAGATCCCATGGTTAAAATATTAGATGATTGTTAGCTTTAACCATGATTTACGCAATTATGTGATTGACTAACACATATTTAGATTTGAACCATACAAGTGCTATGATCAAAATAAATCCATCATTTTGATCTTGATCTTCTCTATTTCCACAACCCAATGATTGTTATCTATAACTTGAGAATTATAACTTTCTTCTCCACTTCCCTTTATTTATAGGTAATTTCTATTATGGTTTCCTTCCCATCATGTAACACTACCCCTTTTTAGGTCTTGAAAATCGCTATCATTAGCCAAATAGAATTCCTTAATGATTGAAGATCCAAACCCTCCCTTTCTCAAGTCCAAGTTTTAGAAACCAAATCAAGACGACTCCTTAATGCATTTAGCCATTGAAGAAGGGGTATCCGTCATAGGATGCATGTGGTCATTTGAGCCCCTCCCTTAAAACATCTAACAATGATGCCCTGGCCTTTTTGGAAGATAGTGTTTGAATTTTGGTTAAGAAGAAGAACAAGAAATCCGCATAAGACACATATTTATGTACTTCGGCAAATTAGCTATGTCCACGAGTATAAAGATTTTACTATCAAGAAATCTTTTTCTCACACCCCTTACAATGTTTTCTTCTTTTCTCTTTGCCTTTTTTGCTCTCTTGTAAAGACTATAACCCTAAGAGAGACTCTACAAAGAGAATATATATATAGGAATTCTTAAAAGCTCTTCATTTTAAAAAGGGAGTCTACACCCTTTTTGACTTATCCAACTAAATGACGCCACCCCACATAGTGTAGAAAAATGCCTTCTAGATTGGAGAGAAAATAGAAAAAAGGAGAGAAAATAGGAGATTGGAGAGAGAACTAAAAAATGGGAAACTCACATTTTTTCCTTGTTTAAAGGGTGCATTAAAAAACAAAGAGTTGAAACTTGCAAGTGCTTAGACTTATATGGCGATTACAATAATAATGGGTCCTAACATAATTTTTAGCATCATTTGGTCCATTAATTTTATGACATGAAAAATATTTTAATGTCATTAACATTGGTTATTGTCGTCATTACGATATTGGTTGCCAACCAAGCAAGCAACCCCTTGTCGGATTATAGCTTGTTAAAGTGATACACTCAACACTAAGGTAGTGGGGGTTATTTTTTTAAAAAGAGTACAAGGTTGTTGCCTTGTTTATTTCACTATTGGGAAGTGAGGGTTTAAGAGTCTAGGTCCTTGTGATTTCTCTTACACGCTTCCCTATTTCATAATAGAATTGACAAGAAAAAAAATAAACTGGAATAATTAAACCAATGCCTACCTAAATGGTTGTCCTCTACACTAGCTCATTGCAACAATTAAATCAAATAACAATAGCCAATCAAGAGACTTTATTGTATGTCATCTAAAATGCTTAAGCTCGCAATAATTACATATATAGATAGAATAAATGCTTTACTAATTCTGTCCCTTTCTTACAGGTCCTCAGATTTTGGAAGATTTGCGACAAAAGCCACTTGCTTGCAGACATGAAAAAAGGCTAAGCATCAAATTTTGGGTTTCAAAGATTAAAAAAGTATAAAAAGCATCAGCGTAAATAAGGATGAAAAAAGAAAATAATAATAAAAGATTAAATCAATTAATAGAAAGCCGATCCTCAAGTTGTTAATATCTTCCTTCTCATGACTATGCTGCTGTCAAAACATCTAAGGAGCTTTTAGGTGTGGGGCCTATGACTGATGGATTTGATTTGGATTACATAAGTATGTTTAGGAAATAATAGAAGCTATTGAGTTTTACCATTTCATGGAGTTTGCTAGAATAGCAAATTGTGGAATGATTTATCTTGTTGCTATTCATATCTACCAAGGGAACCAAAAGCATGATAATCATCTGTCTTGAAGGATCTGGATGCCACCGAATATAGAGAGGCAAAGAGGAAATGTGTTGTGTGCAGGCCATGCATAAGAGGGAGAGGAAGATTGACGAGTTTTTATTAGAAAAGATTTGTAGTTTTCTACATTGGAGTGGGGTAGGGAACGATTTGAGTCCTCGCCTTAGAAAAGGTGGGCCATGATTTTTTTTTTTTTTTTTGCGAATGTTCCCTCTTGAAGCTTTCTAAAATCCACTTTGGGCAACGGCACCCACAGCACAAAACATGGGTCCTATAAGGTTCTGACCCAACTTAATTGTATTTTATATTAATTAAATTTGATTTCCTTATTAATTAATGTATTTTAGTCTTAATGTATTTTGTTTTTAATTTTTATCAGGTCATGGATAGGTAGTTGGGTTAGCATTGACCAAACCTAGGTAGTCAAGAGCCTTTTCTTATTTTAGAATTTTATGATTTTGCATCATATTGACATCATGTTAATTGCATTAAGTGTGTCTCATCATATGGGTCATTATTCATGTTTGGCCCAATTCGATCCGGATTCATTTCGGCCCATTTTAAGCCCAACTGACTCAAACTAGAAATATATAAAACCGGTGGGCCTGTTTACAATTTCTAGAAACTCACCCTTTTAAAAATCAAGAGCCCACCTTCGTTCCCTTCATTTTTCCTCATTTCTGCTGGAGCTACAGAACTTCCTCTCTTCTCCCATGCTCTCTCCCCCATCTTGACTTCATTTGGGCATTAGAAGCTTTGTATGTAAAAGATTTGAGCATCTTCTTCTTCCTCTTTACCCCCTTGCTCATCATCTTCTTTGGAATCTCACAAATCGGTCTCATCCTCTTCTCTACAGCTCCCTAAGGTAAGAGCTTCATCACCATTCCATTTTCTTGAGTTTCATAGAGTCAAGGAGACTCAATCTTGTTGCATGCAACCCATCTCATCCCCATCTCATCCATTTTCGTATAGGGTTTTATTTATAGTTAGAGATTGTGTTTTTTCCACCATCAACAAAAGGAAGAGCCAGATTCGGGTAAAGCACTGAGCTAAGGCAAGTATAGTTGCATATAATCACTGCATGTATGTTAAATAGGTTGATTCTTGATGAACTATTTATGTATGCCATGTTACAGCTCATTCCCTCTTTGATTTAGATTATTAAGTTTTAATGATTAATGAGAATGTAATTTAAATTAATGATATGGGTTGGTGTTAAGGAGTAATTAGAAGGTTTATTTGATGAATGAGAGTGGAAGGAGCCAAGAAGAAAAGAGGAAAATCAGTTTGAAATTGATTCTAACCGTAGCAAAGTACTTCAAGGTCGACCGGTCGGTCCTGAACCCTGATCGGTCGGATTTTGGTTTTGAGAGGTGTCCGACAGGTTGGACACCCTACCCGATCGGTCGGGTAACTGAAATTCCGGGTTGAAATAACTTACCAAGAACCTTCCATAGTCCATTGTGGTGTACAAGGAGAGGCTACACCTTTGATCTTGGGCGGAGCCAAGATATTCTAAAATTTATTATTAGATTATCTAAATTTTCTACAACCATAATATATCTAAAATTATCAAAATATGGGGCCTTACCAAAGCTCCGGTAAGTACTAGTATGTATGGAAATATGGGTAATACTTTTGAATGCTTTATTGGGTATAAAAATGATAAACCGTAAACTTTGACTTTTTTTTAATGTTTTAGAGTCCAAACTTCTCTACGGAACTCACTGATGATGTTTCGTGAGGCAAGCTCCATATGAGTACAATTATTTTATAAAAATAAGAGCTATTTTATGAAAATATTTTGGGGTGAACATATACACACGTTAGGAATATTCTAGGACTATCTATGAGAGTTATTGTGGAGCAAATGTACCCCCAATTTTAGTAAAACTTTATTCTATTTCTTTAGAATGGAAATTAATTGGGAGTTGTTCCAACATTATTTTGAGACTTTAGAGATATAATATAAGCCACCCTTACCCTTAGGACATAAAATATAATTAAAGGCCATATAAGGCCTTAGAAATAATACCCTTACCTCCAACAAATTAGCCCAACGGTAATCAAATACTAAGAAAGAAAAGTGTTAAGCTGTCACTTATTCCTTCGTGATTTTTCGATCAGTTTCCAATTTCACGTCCTGGATGTTGGCACAAAAAGAGGTGTCTTTTGTATACACAGTGTAACACCGAGATTTTGGTAACATAACGACACTGGGCGTTTTATGAATACATCATATTGAATGACCTTGGAAACTCGGATTATCTAACATAGAGTTGGCTAGTAACTATCCTTGATAATTACTTAATGTAATTGCATTCATATTGTTACGTAACATTGCCTTCAGCATGATCTAATCATGTACCCATTCTTCCTAGCGAACCTTGAGGTGAAATCAGTGCTGGAGCTTCTATTGAGTATGGCCTGTAAGCCAAAATGAGTGTAGCTAAAGTTGAGAGGGTTTGAGTTCCATTAGCACATTTAAATATGCATTGTTGGTTATTAATTATTGTTAATTCTGAATTTTATGATTGAATATGTTCTCAAGACCGAAAATCCCTTATGTATGATATGTCGATAAGTATGAATGATTACGCACGATCAATGATAAATATGAACGATATGAATTCAAACAGTCTTGATAAGTTGAGTCGGCACCACTTCGCTTGTTCCCTTATTAGGTTCAACGAGACCAATTTGGGTATTTCCTATGTTTCTACTGCAATAGTTTATGGAGGAGTTGGTCGACGCTCCTCGGGAAGCTAGACTGATCCCCTAGCGTAATTCTCATATGTACGTTATATGCTCTCCTTAGATGACACGCTCTTTTTGGGGAAAATAAAGCCTTGTGGATGCTAACTAGTATGTTTAGATATCATATTTATGAATCTTTACTCATATTTACTCATGCCCAACATGCCTAGCTTACAAATCTTGCTTTATTTTAATTAATATGTCTTTAATTCATTTGATACAACATGGTAGTTCTATATGCACCTATATTTCTTAACCGTTGTGTTAACAGTGCTATACTTGGTGTTACAGGTACTGAACCTCGGGGACTAGTTGAATGTATGCAGACGTCTTCTGTTAGTCGTCCTACGAAGAGCGATCATGGGATCTTTGTTGTGTGTTTATGATTGATGAGCATATGTATACTTTTAACTTTTAATTATGTTTAAGTAAGTGCTATTATATAAATGGAATGGTTAAGTACAGGCTTATTTATGAAATGGATGATGTTTCTATTGTCATTGCTTATAATCATTACAGACGCATTACACAGGGTTCCACTTACTATTAAATGTAATTTAGTGTTTGAGAAACTTCTCTACACGTTCCTGTGGAATCTCCCTTGTAGTGATTTGTGTGTGTGTGTGTCATATACACAGATTACTACGGAATTATGTATGCACACCCCGTGGGGCCTCTTCTAAACCCAAATTCCCAAGATCGGGGCGTGATAGGTCCGCCCCCTGGATGTAGGTTGGTGCATAGGCTACAATAAGGAGGCAATTAGCTCACTTGTTGATAATATGGCTTATGTAATAAAAGACTAGCAACAAAGGCCAGTGCTAAGCCCGGGCTCTAAAAAAATACACAAATTTGGACCTACACTAATAGAAAATATTTTTAAAAAAAAAAATAAATCTCACAATGTAGGTGTAAACACTATGTACCTCAAAAGTAGTTGTTTGAGATAAGCAATTAAGAGATAAGTATGAGAGAGGGTTGTAACATAGTTCACCTTTATTAATAAAATCCATAGTGGAATAATAGATAATGTAAATGCAAAATAGAAAGGGAAAATATTAGAGAACATATTGCAAACATTAGAGAACAATTGATAATGTCTGTGAGATTTACTTGGTGCTCTTTTCATCCAAAATGTTAGTGACCTTCAAATATGAAGTTTAATAGAATTATTTTACACAACCATGAACATTTCTAAATAAAATTCAGGCCGATCTATAGAAAAATAAGAAAACATCAATTGAAAGATAAACTTTGGTATTTGTGTAAACACAGATCATGTCTATAGAAAAATAAAAATCATCAATTGAAAGATAAAATTTGGTATTTGCCATCCTTCCTGAGTACCCAGACACCACTACTAACTACTGCTACTGGTACCAACAGAATAAAAAAAAATGTTTGGTGCCTAGATTTTTCAAATCAGGTTCTTAATGAAACCAGTTACTCATACCGGGTTGGGTCCTTACATGACATCCCTAGTTGAGGTTTTGAAACCCCTGACAATTTTTTGCAAGGCATAACTCCATCGGTTGGCATCTTTGACCAAGGACCTCATCAAAATCTACTAAAATCTACCTTACCCTTCACAAAAAATAAAATATTATATTATATTAATTGATTTTAGAGGTGCCCATTTTACAAAGATACAATAGTTTAATCCCTTTATTTTCACCATCAAAGGGTGCCCATGAAAAAATGTAATAAAATTAAAGTTGCATCATGGAGAGGTCACTTGCACCATTTATATCATTCCATTTTTAAAGTTTGAGTTTAGAAAAAAAAGGTGCCTTGCCAATGACTTTGATATAAAAAATATATCTTCAGTTTCTCCTGTTGAAAATATATATATATAAATTCCCTCATCTTCTGTCAAAAAAAGAAAAAAAATGTAACATCTTAAAAAAGTAGTGCAACTCATCATGACTGCAGGTAGAGAGGGGGGGTTGTAGAACTCAAACTCCAACAATTTGAGAAGCCTCCAACAATTTTCTAATGAAAATTAACCTGTGCAACTAAATTCCCTCATCTTCTCCCAAAAAAAAAAAACAAAAAAAAAATGTAACATAGAAAAAAAGTAGTGCAACTCACAGTGACCGTAAGTAGGGAGAAAGTATGTCACAACCCGAGCTCAGGGAATCGGAGGTTAGCTTAAACCCAACTAGTGACACATGTACTTCTGTTCATATATACTTAGACCCAGTCTAATGCACACGCACAAGGGGATTTCACATGTGCCAATACATGTACGCGGAAGCTGTAGGTATCATTGCATAACAAGAGACATACACTAAAACAAAATAATGTCTATACAAAAGATTACATAAAGTTTAGAGTTATACAAAATGGGCTAAACTACAAAGTATAAAGATCATGAATAAACCCAAAAAATCCACTAAGAGCACAAAATGAGGAAGGCCTATATGCATGTATGACATTGTCGTGCTCCGAGGGAGTGATCACAGCCACTCCTCTAGTCTTGATAGGACATCTGGCATCTCCCCTGCAGTCTGGTTGACCGACGAGGGGTCGATTGAGGGATCTGAGCCTGCAACACCAAGGACAACTGATGAATACAATGATTCAGCAAAGTATAAGCAACAATAAGTTAATACATGTTGTATCTAACTAAATAGTTAGCAACTGATAAGTCATGGAGTTCCAAATTCGTATATTAAGCAATTGTGCAGTCAAATAAAACAAGTGATCAAAATTAATGTATACGTGACAGATACATAACTAGGTGGCTACTACATGTGTCATATGCTCCCAAAAAGGATCTTACATACATACGGAGAACACCACCGACCGAACCAGGGTACAAATGGGTCTCAGGTTCTTAAGGTCTGGAAGCCCCAAAACATAAACTCACTACAGCAGTGCCATACATACTACGCCAAAATCAACCCTGTCGAATATCCTAAGGCTGAGGCTGAGTAGTGCCTGACTATATGGAGTAAATCATATACAAGAACTTAAATAAACCAATGCGTATCATATCGGTCATATTTAGTACTTTCCAATCATACATTGATCATATCAAATAGTTCAACCAAATCAAACTCATCATATCAAAGAGCACAACAAGAACAAGACAAACCATACAAAAGAGTGGAGGTCAATGCTCGTCATACAAAATGCCATGCAAGTCAATATCTAATAGAATCAAAATCATTTACTAGCAAATCCTAATCTAGTCATCCAATGTTTCTAACTGTGTATGATAATGTAGTTTTAAGTTACCCGATACATCGTTTGTCTGGTATTGCATTATATCGTGAGGGTGTAACGGAATCCCTTAAACAAAGCCCATGGGGAGGTGCTTAACAACTAGATAACATACATGAATGAATCGCAACCCTCGAGATCATTCATGCAATTCTGTCATATTCCATTGGGCAGGTTAGGTCACCTACCTCCTAACTCAAAGGCCCTACAAGGTCTCATCAATACCTATCTTGCTTACTTTTCTAGGTTTTACGGCTTAGCCGTAGGTGACCTACGGCTTAGTCGTAGGCATCTTATGATTTAGCCATAACCTGCACTGTGGCTCAGCCGTGGTTCCCCTTACTGTTCATCTGCATTTTCGGCTTACTACAACAATATGCACTTTTGGCGACATTATTTACCGACGCTTTTATAATTTCATCGCTAAAGACTATTATTTACTTACGCACATAAGTTTTGTCGGTAAAAATTAGAAATTTACTGACGTTTCAAATAAAACGTCCGTAAAAGTTAACTTTTACCAACGCTTTTTATAAAGCGTCGGTAAAAATTAACTTTTGCCAATGCTTTTAATTTTCGTCGTTAATATTATCACACTTTTACCAATGTAAAATTGTGGACGTTGGTAAAGTTACAGAATGTTTTACTCAACATGGAAAATTTTTTGGCCGACGAATTTTTAAGTTGGTAAAGTTGAATTTTACCGACGCTTTTTGTAGTTGTCGGTAAAAATTAAATTTTACTGACGAAAATAGTTTACGTCGGTAAAAGTTTTGAAAATTTTTATGATTAACATTTGCCGACGAAATTGTAGATTTGGCGATGAAAATTAATCGTCGGTAAATTTTACCGACGAAAATGGTTCACGTCGGTAAAAGTTTTGAAAATTTTTATGATTAACATTTGCCAACGAAATTGTAGATTTAGCGACGAAAATTAATCGTCGGTAAATTTTACAGACGAAAATGGTTTACGTCGATAAAAGTTTTGAAAATTTTTATGATTAACATTTGCCGACGAAATTGTAGATTTGGCGCCGAAAATTAATCGTCGGTAAATTTTACCGACGAAAATGGTTTACGTCGGTAAAAGTTTTGAAAATTTTTATGATTAACATTTGCCGACTAAATGTTAGATTGGCGATGAAAATTAATCGTCGGTAAATTTTACCAACAAAAATGGTTTACGTCGGTAAAAGTTTTGAAAATTTTTATGATTAACATTTGCCGACGAAATCATAGATTTGGTGACAAAAATTAATCGTCGGTAAAAACTGCCACCTTTTTCATTCCCCCAGCCCCAAATTAATTTCGCTCTCGCACTCTCTGACCTCTCGCTCTCTCTCTCACCCCCAAATTCCTCTCTCTCTCTCTGCTCTCTTTTTCTCACTCTCTCTAATCTCTCGGTTTCTCTGATCTCTCTTTCGCTCTCTCCGATCTCGCTGTTCTCTCTCTCTCTCTCGCTCTCTGTCTCTGATTTCTCTCTCTGTCTCTCGCTCTCTGTCTCTGCTTTCTCTCGCTCTCTCTGCTCTCTCTCTCTCTCCGATCTCTCTCTCTCTGCTTACTCTCTACTCTCTCTCTCTCCGATTTCTCTCGCTACTTACTCTCTGCTCTCTCTCTCTCTCCGATCTGCAACCCGCTACCGCTGTCTCTGCAATCTGCTGCCGATGCCGCTGTAATCCGCTGCCAGTGCCACTGTAATCCGTTGTCTCTGCAATTTTTTCAGGCTTGTGTGTTTTCAGCAAAAACTTCACTCTGCTCATCTTTCTACATTTTTTTATTTTTTTGGATTTTCTCTATTATTCGGCATTCTAGATTTTCTATGTGAGTTCATGTGGGGGTTTAACACACTGAATCGGCCACATCCCAAACCCACTAACCAATCCCACTCCCAGACCTCCATCGAAACACAACCAATGCCTCTGCCATTGCCCGACGCCCTTTCACCCTCAACCGGACCTCAAGCCGTTTGATCTCTCTCGGCATCCCCCAAACCTAGAGCAAAAAAAAAAAAAAAAAGTCCCAAAAAGCACCACTACCCCTCGAAATCCAACCCAGGCTGGTCCCGTTCAGCAACCCTTGATTTCCATCGGCAAACCTAAACTCATCAACCCCATCGCCAACTAAAACCCACTCTCTACATCCATTCCACCCCATATATCTTGCCCAGTGTTAAATTAGAAGAAATTTGCTACTTTCAGCAGTTTGGATCATTTATTTATTTTTGATGAGGTGGGTATTTATTTTTCTGAGACAAACCCTAATAGCACCCTTTTATTCCTGTCTTTGCCTCTACCAAAACCTCTCCAGTTCTCCTCTCACTTGCACAATCTTCTGCAGGATTAAGCACATAGGCTATCTGGAAAGATGGATATCCCCAACAAAGATAGAAAGAATTGTATACAATTATGATGTGCTAAGTTTCTTGGAAAATCATAATATAGGCACTAGCTAAAGGCACTGAATGACTTATGTCTTGCCACCATTTAATTTTCTAGGCACATCCATGAAATAGAAAAATTTTATTGAATTCTATGTGTGGTTGTGTCTGTTTAAACAGAATGTAAAGTCTTTATTCATTTATTCATCAAAACTGCATACATGCATATGCCTCCTGATGCTCATTGAAACCACTGACTTAAAATTGAAAACTGGGTGTTTTTTTTTTCTTTTTTTTAATAGTAGGGTTTTGGCATAAAAGAAGTGGATGGAAAGAGAAGCAATGTAGTGGGATTCTGATGAGCTTGATCATCAATAACAAATGTTCCAAAAATTTCTAATGACTTGCATTATAGGCTAGGTGGGGTGTGGAATGTAGCATCTTAGATACTTGAGGAGTGGAAGATTCAAAATAGTGAGTTGCACAAAAATCATAACCATGTTCTTCTCTGTCACAAAATCCTCTCACTCAAAGGACATGTTTGTTTAGATGCCATTGAAGAGGAAATGGCATTAGCATGAGTCCTTCCTCTAGTACATTGAAACTACCAAATTCTAGCCATCTCAAAGTCATCGATTGTGTACATTCATCCTCTTGAGCAAAGCCCACATGTTTAGATGTTCTCTCCTGTGGATTGTAGTGTACATACACACACAGACGTCTATGTAAATGTTAGTGGCCTCCTTTGCATTTAAGATTTTTTTTCTAGAATATTATATCCTTTCCAATTCATCGAAGCATTCTACTTAAATCACACTGCTTAATGTGTATGTGAATTTCCCCAACATTGCCAGTGGTGTGAGCACTACAGAAGAATGATTGGCTGTGTGTTCTATTGCAAATTTGGAATTGTTTTATTTACAGGCTGATGGATGATTTAGTTTAATGAATTCCCTTTTACTAAAAAAAACAAAACAAAGAAATCCTCATGGTTGGGAAGCTGTAGGGGACTCCGAATCCTACCCACATTAATAGGAAGCACATGCTACACGAACTCCCCAACATGGAATAAGTTTGTTTTCTAAAAATGATTTGTTGGATGGTCAAATTTCATTGCTAGACTTTTTTGAAGAAATTGTTGCTAATAACTTTAAATTGTACAAACATGCCTTTAAAGAAATTGTTGCTAATAACTTTGAAGAAAATGCGTGATTGAAGAGTATGAAATCCAAAAATAAGTTTTCTTCGCCCTCAGCTATGTATATTTTGTGTGGATGAAGAAGCTTTCTTATATGGAAATGGGGAAAAATGAAGTATCAGATACCAAATGTTAGGAATATCTTGCCATTTTTGAGGAATCAGGTATATCATTGAACACGAATGTAGCAACAGAGAATCAACATATAAGTATAGTCTGCATTTGAACCCATGCTATCATGGGACTAGAGGAAACTATATTCTAGATTTTGGGTTCATTTTTACTCTCAAGATTCCCAAAAATGAATAAATTGCATTGCTTCCAAATTAGAAAAGAGCTAAAATATTTTATATATATATACATGTTTATGATCTTATATTTGTAATTTAATTCATTGGAAAGGTTCTAATGTTATTTTTTGTCATTACAGATTGATGGACGATTTGGGTTCGGTTGTAGACTTGAAGGAGTGTTTTGTTTTCATTTTAGTGTATTTGTATTTGTATGTTGGATATTTATTTGGGACTGTATCATTGTAATATTTGTTAAATGAGATAAATGACTTAATGAAAAATGGTGATGGTTGTTTGTTTATTTAGCAATTTTTGTATGGATGGACTTATTATGTTAAATACAGGTATATGAATAGGTTTATATTTGATATAAGTATAAACAGGTTTATTGAAAGACTATAACAAAAAAATATTTATTATATTTTAAAAAAATTAAACTATTGCCAATGAAAAATGACTTTTGCCGATGTTTTTTAACGTTGGCAATAGTAAATCAATTTTTTTTTAAAAATGTATATTGCCGACGTTTTTAAAACGTCAGTAAAAGTCATTTAAAATTTTAAAAGATAAATATATTGCCGACGTTAAAAATTCGTCGGTAAAAGTTAAATGGAAATTAAGATTAAATAAAATGACTTTTACCGACGTTTAAAAATATCGGTAAAATGAGATTTTTAAATTTAGTAAATACGAGAAATTATTTACCGACGTAAAATTTTCGTCGGTAAAAGTGAAATTTAAATTAAAATTAAATAAAATGATGTTTACCGACGTTTTGTAACGTCGATAAATGTATATTTTATCGTCGGTAAATATAATTTTTGCCTACGTTTTTTGATTTTGTTGATAAAGTGTTTTGCTGACGTTTCGTTACCGACGTTCTGACGACGAAAATATTTTCGTCGGTAAAATTTTTTACCGACGTTTTGTAGCATTTTTGCGACAAAATTTTTCGTAGCTAAATATGTGATTTCTTGTAGTGTTAGCCCTGAGTTGTTCTACGGCTCAGCCTTATTTTGCTCTACAGCTTAGCCTTGCTAGGGTTACGGCTTAGCCGTAACACATTACACGGCTTAGCCATGGTTAGACCGTAGAAGGTTTGCTCAATTTCAGCTCTCTGGAAATCAAGCCATAGTTTAACCTACAGTTGGGTCACGGCTAGCCTACGGCTTAGCCGTAGCCTTACTGTAGAAGAAATCTGGGTTTTACAGCTCTCTGGATTCCAAACCATAGACAGTTATGGCTTAGCCGTAAACTGCACGGGGTCAATTTTCTAAGCCTATTACAGAATCAACTGTATGTGCATAACATTAAAACAACAACATGTAAGGGATAGAATTGAACAAAATTAGGCTGTAAAACACATTCCATATGCAAGCTTAAGAAGTTCTTCACAATCACATATATACCAACATGGGTTCATCCAAATTATGCTTATACTTGCCTCAAATGAGTTCTAACACGTGAATCGTTGTCCTTGGGCTCAAATTCGACTTCCAAACACAATTCTAACTTACCATGCATGGAAGAAAAAGAGAAAGACAATGAGCACATACCATGGCTGACTAGAAGAAGAAGAAGAAGAAGACCAAAAACCCGAGCTTACCTTAAATTCACTACAAGAGAAAGAAGTGAAGACAGAGTGCACCAAATTCCCCCTTGCCTGGCTTGATCAAGAAGAAGAGAAGAAATGAAAGAAGAAACAAAGAGAAGAAGGAGAAACTGACATTGAAGAGAGGAAGAAAGTCGGTGCATGTAGCTTTATATAAGGATAAAGATTGAGACAATTATATAAAAGTCCAAACATTCGAGAGAATTACGAATTGAGTCGAATAACTGTCCCACGGAAACAAATGACGTCTTTTGCATACGGGTCAGTTACAAAAATTAACGAGCTCGATGAAAGACACATGTTGACGCCAAAACGATGCATGAATGATAACGTCTTATAAAATCAAAAATTATGAAAAATGGCTCATTTCTCCCTAAACCAGGTTAAACTCAACCCAATTACCTATCCATGACCCGAAACAAAACAAAAATAAAGCAAAACACAATTAACAACTAATTCGTCATTAATTAGTCGCTAACCCAGATTACATTGGGTTGGAGTGTTACAGAGTATTTGAAATTCCAACAATTTGAGATGCCGCACAAAATTCATTAATCTCTAAAAAAAATAAAAATAAAAATAACCCTAAAGAGAGTGAAAACCTTTGCAGCTAAATTCCCTCACCTTCTACAAAAAAAAAAAAAAAAAAACAAACAAACAAAAATTTAATGTAGAAAAAAAGTTGTGCAACTCACAGTGACCGCAAGTAGGGAGAGAGAGGGGGTTGTCGAACTTGACCTCAAATGCAATGTAATACAAGAGAGATATATACTACAACAAGAAGAAGGAGATTGTTGTTTTTACCTTTGTTTTGTAGTGCTTGTGCGGGCTTTTTTTTATACTACTTCTAACATAATGATAAGCGTTTGGAAGATACGTAGGATATATAAGGAAGTGATAAAAAAGAGATCCAAAAAGATGGAAAGTTGGTTTCAATGCCTCATAGGTTGTTGATTCATGTGGGCCAAAGAGGTAAGGAAGCATTGTAAAGTTTTTTATTTTTGGACTGCACCCAACTAATATTAACAACCATAGATAAAGTATCCGCCAAAATAAAGAATACAAGTTTGAAGAATCCAAGATTTGCTACATTGTATCTAGTAGAGAATCAAAGGACAAGATCTCTTTATCTCTTAAGATAAACTACAACAAATTGTACTCTTGGCTAAAAACATCTTCTTGATAATGATAACTACCTCATGACAGGGCAATCAGATAAACGTCTAAAAAAAATCTAATCAAACCGTTCATAATAAATGTCACTGATCATTTCCTGTAACAAACAAATTTTCACATCATTTATCCGGTCAGCCATTTTTGAAATTTGGATTGGATAATTAATATTAATTGGGATGCTGACGTGGTGCTCTAGAAAAAAAAAATTAAGGGTGCTAATGTGGCACTCTCTAGAGGTCTTCATTATTGGAGCTTTAATATATATATATATATATAATTAGGAGAGATGAAAGCAATCCTAAACTGACATTGATGCAAAGAAAATATTTTTTTTAATGAAAGAAAGTGGAGAGACATATGAAGAGAAAGGGAGGGGGTTGGTGCGTAGAAGCATAAGAGGAAAGGACCATCAGTGGAAGAACTTTAGAAACAATATCTTGATAAAATTGTCTGTGATTTTGGAAATACTAGATTGTCCTAGTGGATGAGGTGCCCACACACATAGCACCAGCTTCAAATCTAGTTTGCACCCTTTAATTTCCAAATCTTGGCCACTGGGCCAACTAGCTAAAAGAAAAATTCTCTATGGTTATTTTATTAAAAAATCCAATGACTATTTATAAGAATATAATTTTGAGAAAGTTGAAAACCTAATCACATTTGTAACATAAAAGTTAATCATTCAATAAATAAAAAACCTAATAAAATAAAAACAATAGCCTAATATAACCAAATCTAATCTTATTTTAATTTAAGATGAACTCATTTTCTCCATATCTAGCATCGTTTAAAATAGTTTGTATTAGTGTAAAAGAAGCATAAATGGCCTCAACCTACTTTCTATTTTTTATCAACTTTTTGTGTAAATCCAATTCATGATTTAAAGTGTTTAACATGTATGGGCATTGCAATTATTATTGTTTTGTTCCTGCGCTGTTCCTCTCATCTATAATGAGCCAAAGGAGATTCTCTCTCTCTCTCTCTCTCTCTCTCTCTCCTTATTTTTAATTTACAATTATTTGGAGTTATATGCTTACCTAACCTAATTAGATGATGCATGATTCAGTAATGTGTCTCAACACCTCCATTGTTTTAACAATTTGTTGTCTAGATAACTATTTCAAATGAAATTGTACTTTTCATATCACTTTCATCTCAT
Organism: Sextonia rubra; assembly: GCA_037013555.1. Taxonomy (NCBI): domain Eukaryota; kingdom Viridiplantae; phylum Streptophyta; class Magnoliopsida; order Laurales; family Lauraceae; genus Sextonia; species Sextonia rubra. The sequence continues at coordinate 7,195,044 of JASUAD010000003.1, read as the reverse complement.
TAGCTCGACTTTGTGAACAACGAACCATGTAAAGCATGTGTATAACTATATACATACTAGAGCTTCAGGGCCTGCGTCTTATTTAATAATTATATTATTTGTAAATAAGAATATTTATAAATATTTAAATGATTTTTAATTTAATATTAACATTAAATTCATTTTACAATCATAATCTTAAATATTTTAGTGCACTCTTAAAAAGTAAATATCATATTAGTAAAACTAAATAGAAATGAAAATAATGTGCTTGTGGAATTTCATTAGAATATTAATAAAAAAAATAATTTTTCCTTTAATCTGCAAAATCAAGTTAAGAGGAAAAAATATTATATGATAATATAAATTAGATGAAATAATCCACTATGCAAAGAATCATCAGTTCAACCAATCCTATTACTATGAAAATTTAGAATTAGGTGAAAAGAAGCCGTAATCAAGATTATCACAAAATTTAGGCTTCTTACTTGTTCATTTACACATAACTCAAAGAAAGAAAAAGAAATAAAAATAGACAGAGAAATTTTGACTAAATGTAATAAAACCTAAGATAATCTCCAATTGAGTGGTGGACATTAAAATATGGGATACAATTTCAATCTCTACATTAAAAGAAAAAAATTGCATTACTCATACACTAAGCATAAAATACTATTTGCATTACCATGTACATTCTAACATGAAAGACACACTTAGTAGATATGTATTAGCATATTAAAATTGATACCTATAAAAAATGTAATAATCATGGCCTCGAAAGATATAGAGAGAAAAAAATTAAATAATTAACAAAAAAAATTAGCCTAACTAGCTTCTTAACATTTAAAACAAATATAGATAAACCATCAGAACTTTTAGTATTTAAATAGAGCAGAACTACACTTATTCTCAGTGGTGAATTGTTTGATGGTGTCTGCATGCATATACCATACTTCATATTCTCATGTAAAACCTATAAGCCGATGAACTGGTCGTTCTCTATTTTTTTTTCTTTCTCCTCCCATTTTTACATGGAAAAATTGAATTTGAACACCCACCCATTTATGGCAAGTAGAGTCAAAATAAAAATAAATATAATTGTCCACTTTCTAAAGGTTCTATCAATCTAATCACAAGAGATGTTATATATAAAATTGAAAGATTTTAGGATACAAGATAAAGATTGATTAGTTTATGTAAAATTTAAAATTGAGTGAGAGTATTAATCCAAATTTAAAATTGTTATGCTAGGGCTAATCTAAATTTTTTATTGTTCCGGGTTTTAAGGGACATGATTTACAATGAGAGAGATTTTAGAAATCTTGCCTCCTAGTAGTGTCATTTTAAGTGATCAATTTAGGGAAGATTTAACAATTTTAGTGCTTGTACATTAAGTTACTCGAGCGAGGCCCATATATAAACTTTAATTGGGCTAAAATTTAGTAATAGAAAGCCCAAGCCCAATCAAATCTAAGTGAGAGACACTAAGAAATCTCTAACATAGAAATAAACATCCTAACGAACAAATATTTTCATTTTTTAAATATAATACAGTATGGCTCAAGTTTAAACTATTCTAGATGAGCTAAGCTTAGGGTAGGTACTTATAGTTTGAGTTAGGCTTTCTCCAGGCTCGGGCATGTTGTTCAAACTCTAGGCTAGGCCTGGACATTACTTAGCCCAGCCCGGCCCAGCTTGGCCCAGCCCCATGAACACCCGTAACCAATTTAGACTCTATTGTGATTTTAATAGGAAACCATGTGGACTCACATATTGCTACTTGATAGTAGGATTTACTGGCATGTGAAATGAGATAAAGATAATTTGCCTAATTAATATGATGAGTGGAAAAAAAATTCGTTTAAGATGTATAAGAACCCCTTCTTTTGACTATATGGCATTCTTTAAGATTGTATATGATATAGATCTCAATAGTAGATTATGATGAGATTGCATGCAAGGGATTGCATTGAAAATTTTAAGGTATTGTATTCTCAAATAAGAAAGATTTAGATTGATTTTAGAAAGAGAGAGATAATGATAGGGATAATGATTATGCAGATTTTTAGGAGATTAAATAGTAAAAAGAGATATTTCAGGGGAGGAAAATGGGAGAGAATCTTAGGACTTTAATTGAAGTGTGCCACATGTCGCGCTCCCATAAAGAAGAAGCACCATGTGTCGCCCTCCTATAAAAACAGGTTTGTTATAATACATATAATATATATATTAACAAAAGATGTTAGAAGTCTCAAATTATTAAAAGAAATAAAAAAATAAATCTCTTTGGTAAAGTTATCATGTGCTTTTATGAAGTAGAAAATTGGATATAAAATTTCTAATGAATAAAGAAAAATGCCAAATCTTTCCGGTGTGAAGGAGAAAAATTATACAAGAAAATCCAATGAGTGTGAACTGATAAAAGAGAAGTTAGAAGACATGAAATTTTACAGTACATTACGTTGTGTTAAGAAGAGAGAGAGTTTGATCCTTGATTTCTTTTTAAACATGAAAATAGATTGGGGTATTCTTTAAATTGGTGATTTTGATAATATTGTATAAACAATGAGAGGTTTTTTGATGAATTATTTTACATCAACTTGGTTCCTGCAACTTGATCAATGTTGTTGTCAAATTAATACTAATACATGTCATCGCCCTATTTAAACATATGATTAATAATAATCTAATATTAAATATATTGAAAAGAAAGTATACCAAAGAATGTGTACAAAGAAGTCTGAATGAGCACAAAGCTAATTAGAAAATGTTTTCATGTTAATTAACAAATGGCATAAAGCAATTTCAGAAGTATGAATGAGCACAAAGCTAATTAGAAAATGTTTTCATGTTAATTAACAAATGGCATAAAGCAATTTCAATAGGTTGTGAATTATAGTTAGATGAAAGTTTTGTAAGGAATTTTGTCTGTTGGCTAAATTCCTCGATTGGACAAAACTTAAGTCCTAGTTGAAGTTGCATTTCTATTTATTTTTAGACTAGGAGTTGGAAGAGGTTACAAAGTCCCAAAAGAGCTAAAACAAAAAAAATCTGAAAAAAATCAAAGAAGAACTGTTTGATCGATTGAGCAATGATCCAATCAACTGGATATAAGGTAGTAGCCTAATGTGATCGATCGAACCACTGCCCGATTGATCAGACCTACGAGGAAGTTGCCACCGACTTGCGATTTCTAAATCTGATTTGAAGTGGAACTTTTCTGTTTTGTGCCAACTGCTTTCCTACTTGAAGTACTACTATGGGGCATGGATTTGGGGATATAAAATGGTGTTCTTTCTCAACCCAAAGGCATGGGAAATAGAACTCCATATCTGAATTAAGATTTCTTATTGGAGACCACATTCTCTAGAACATCCATTGAAGAGAGTTGGGCTGAAGTTGAAGTTCTAAAATTCCTTGTCTTCTACATCTGTTTGTAGAAGATCATCTTTTAAATGTAAAAAATCTGAGGAGTCCAACTAACAATTAAAAGCGTCTTGTTGATTGGATTTGTAGAAGGCAACCACAGGCGGCTATTGTAGAGTTACGCTATAGAGTCATGCAGATGTTTGTAAGTAACTTGTAATTGCGTGATAATCCATAGTGCTTGATTATTGGTCCAGTACGAACTCATGGTTTTTTCCCAGGTTAAGTTTCCACGTAAACAATCGCGTCTTCTTATTGTATGTGCTTTTATCATGATTTGCTTATTTTATTTCTGCTGTGTAGTTGGTTAATTGCACATATATTGTTGAGATTGATTGCGTTAATCTATTCTAGAGGCATACTCAAAACCTTCAAGTGGTATCAAAAAATATTACCTTGGCGATACTTAATTCTTCAAGTGGCATAGAGAAAGTTACCTTGGTGATACTTAATTCTTCAAATTTCATCACTATATGAAATCATATCTTCGATAGAATATTATAAAATTACTAAAATGTCTATCCCCTCATTTTATGCATTTTCAATTTATTAGGATTAATCTATGTATCTATCTAGATATAGGGCTACTAGTAGTTCAAGGTCGTTCGACACCTTCCTTCTTACTACCATCATGGGAAGCTAACATTTTGTACATCCTTAATGGCTTTTGTGCAAAATCATCCACTCCTCCACTTCTTCTTAGGAGGCCACTAGCTATCACTACCCAACTATGCCAAATGCATTGAAATATGATAGAGGAAGAAAGTGAGTTTATTTATAATAATTATCTTATTCTTGAAATCTCACAGGTTTACGTACTCATTATTGTCATAATTATCAAATCAATAAAGAAAAGTAGATTAATGAAAGTAGGAAATATCGCAATGAAATCAAGACTGCTAAATAACTAGCAAAGGAAGTTTTCTAATAGGTAAGATAGCAAAATGATGTGATAAAAAGAACGTAACTACACTAACAGAAATAATAGTCTTAGTAAAAGAAAGTAACTTCATTAATAGGGAAATTAATGGAGAGAATTGTGGAGAAAAACTTGAGTTCGACTAAAGATGAGAGAGAGAGAGAGAGAGAGAGAGAGAGACGGCATATCTAATAGGAATACCCAAAATTTTAAAGGGAACAACTGAACATATATATTCATGAAGATTTTCCAAATCCTGGAGGGGCCATGGCCCCCATAGTCCCTCCCTACTTCTGATCAGATTACACTTGCACATACGATAAAAGAGAATGATACATGTGGAGAGTGAGAACTTGCACATAAGACGGATGAGGGGAGCCGAGGGTCTATCCTGCGTCATCTTAATGTTCAATGTTCTCGGTTGTAATTCTTAGCACCATATGATTGGCCTATGCTTCCTTGCATGAAGTGGGAAAGAATTTGATGGTATGACGTATTGGAATAGTGAAGGCATGAGTGGAGAGGCCCAGGCAAGTTGGAGGATGACTTAGTTCCCTAGATTGATAGTGTTCCTTAGATAGGGTTCTATTGCTACTTCTATCTAGTAAATGAGTTTGGATAGACTATGGTTTATCGTTGCACTGAGTGGGAGTGGGCCAATCACAGCCCACTACATCAGTGTGGGGAGCCTGTCATTTACTTGGGCAGTGGGAGTACCATCCAAAGAAGGTTTCCTAAGCTAATGTGGCGGGCTGTGATTGGCCTACTCACGTTCAACCGAGGAATGCCTCATATAATGCCGATACCTAGTAAATCTCTGAGAATATGATGGGCCCTTGTGAATATACTCATAGCATAGAACCACTTATATGCTTTTTTATTAGGGCATCAGCATGAGTTACATAGGCATCCTTTGGTAGTTTAGAATAAGAATAGGAAACCATGAAAGCCCCCATTTATGTCAACTTAAAATTTTAAAACATAAAAGAATTCTACACCTATCAATACTATTAGCTGCCTAGAAACTTAATCACTATCTAAACTGAATGGACTCCTAAGAAAGTTTGAATCTAGAGGATTTTGCCGAAAAAGTCCTTTTAGAGTCCATCTATATAAACAAGGAATCTAAAGACATGATTCCACCATAATGATCCCAGGGGCTCTTTTTAATTTATTTTTTTTGAATCTGAGTTGGGCAGGGTGTCCCTACTCACCAAGTACACAAGTGGGGATATCCCGACCTACTCATTTTTTCTTCTTCTTCTTAATCTTTTGTTTCTTTTTCCTTCTTTCTTTGGAACACAACAAACATATACTCCATCCTATCTTTAGAAAAAAGACAACTTTCCAAACTTCTTTTTAAAATCTCCATAAAAAAACTCATTTTTTGTAAGCAACGTTCCAAAGGAAAAAAATCCCATTTTTTTAGATGCTTCTTGAGACCCAAATCAAGGCAAGAAAACCATTTTTTTAACATATTTCCAACCAAATCAAGGCAAAGGAGATGCCAAAGAAGAAGGCACAGATGCCTTCATGTGGATGATGCGAAAGCCGACCATGACAAGTCCGACACAAGAATTGGTGGTGGTGGGGGTGGGGCGGTCGTTGTGGTTGTGGTTGTGGTTGTGGTGTGAAAAACTAATATGTGGTGGAGATTTTGTTGGATGGGCTACGCTGAGATGGGGTTTTCGCCTTGGAGGTGGTGGTTTAAAAAATAAGGAAAAAAAAAGAGGAAGGAGGAAAAAGGAGGAAGAAGAAAGAATGAAAGGAGTGGAGGAAAAAGGAAGAGGAAGAGGAAGAAGAAAATGAGTGGGATATCCCCGCTCAAGTAAATGGTGAGCAGGGACATCCCCGTTCAACTTAGATTTTAAAAACTTAAACAAAAAAGGACTCCTGAGACTACTATAGTGAAATTATGTCTTCGGAGTCCCTTTTGGTATAAAGGGTATAAGGATTTTTTAATGTTGGCAAATTCATGAGTTGAACAAGACTTTGAGTCCATTAAATTGTACTTTATATTTCTTTTAGTATGGACTTTGGTATGAGTCACCGAATGCACTGAACTGAAAAAATCGAAGAAAGAGCAACAAATTGAAGTATTTAAAAGCTTTTTTTTCTGAGGATAACATGGATTAAAAAATTCATATATCACAACTGAACATCTGATATGGGCAACTTATCTACCATTAGAAAACTTTTTTCAAGTAGATATCTATAGAGCCCAATATTGTGTCAATTAGAGTTAGAGCAATAAAGTTATGATATCGGAAAGTTTACAAAAATTTGTGCTACAAATTGAAAAAAGTATCCAAATAATGTAGGTAACCGATCAATCGAATTGGTACCCGATCAATCGGATTAGGTACCTGATTGATTAGACGATGGAAATTTCTCCACTAACTTTATTGGATTTTATCTCCTTTTGGAAGTGAGATTTTCTGTTTTGTGCCAAATCCTTTCCTAGTTGGATTACCATTATGAGCCATGAAATTAAGGTTATTTAAAGGGTATTTCTCTCAACCCTAAGGCATCCATCTCCAGATTTTGAGTTAAGATTTAATATTGAAAATTTCTTTCTTCTCTAGAGCATTCATTGAGAGGCTATACTGCAGTTATTGAGTTTTAGATAATATTGCATCTACTCTCTTGTAGAAAATTGTCTTTCTTTTTAAAAGACTTATTTATCTTGAGAGGCTTCAAGACATATTGGATCAAACATGAAGAAGGCGAACGGCGTGTATATCAGCAAAAAGAACTTCAAGTCCTTTAAGTTGTGTTCAACTGAATATAAGTAGTAAGTAGATCTTGTAACCTCTCTTGCATAGTGCTTTATTAGAGTTTTGACTGGTGTTAGGTCCCGTGGTTTTTTTCCGCTTAGGTTTTCCATGTAAAAATCTTATCTCTATCTCTTGTAGTTAATTGATTATTAACTTAGGTTAATTATTTTTTTAAATACATATAAGAAATCTTTGCTGGGACCTTAACTTATGTCAATGTTAAAATCCTTCAAAGGAACTATAAGAGGATTTTCCCAGTAAAATTCTCTTGATTATCTATCAATACTGATATGTAGAGTGATTTTCACCTATCAACTTCCTCAGGCGTGTCATGCACGAATTTTGATGGATGCTTTAATTTACTGATTATGATTTTTTGGATGGGTATCCCAAGTGTATTAGCATAGAAATTTTGACACCAATTGACTTCCCCATGGCCAAATTAGAAAAATATATTAAATGACCTGGGAAAATTCAAACTTGATGAAGGTAGAATTTTTTAGGAAACCAGAGAGAAGGTTATTAATTGCTTTAGTTCAACTAGAACTAGCTGATCCTTAGCATGATTATATTTAAGGTTTTTTGATAGATTACTCCATGAAGTTTTTTAGGATTTCCAATTTACCCCATAAGGTTTAATTTGTCTAATTTACCCCTTCAATTTAATAAATTTTGTTACAATTTGGCACTTCCATCTACACCCATTAAATCGATAAAGGAAGTGTTAAAAGACCCATTCAACGTCGTTAAAGTCAGGCTTCATCTGTGCACGGAACTCCTCAACTTTCTTTGCTTCCATGGGAAACTGCATTGACTCCTCCAACTCAATCAACATGCTTGTTCCTCCCTTCTCCTTCCTCCATTCCTCTACAATCCTCTCCTACAATCCGATCATCACCCCCGCCCACGGCAGTTGCCTCGGCGGGAATGGGAGGTGCATCATCAGCCCCAACGATCTTGGCAGGGGATGGCAGCGACGAGGACACACGTCATAAACACCTGGCCCAAGCTCATGGTGCATATGGGCAGTGCCCGGCCATTCATCTTTGCCCCACGTGGCAGCACTAGATTGCCAGCCATCGTCTAGAGCTGCTTGGCAGCGGACCATGTGGACGACAAGCTCGCTTGAAGATAGCCAGAGCTGGAGCCATTGGACTTAAACTTCCGTCCGAAGGACCAACTCCTCTCTACAATTGCAGTTGGGTCTCTGTCAGTGATACTGGTGAGGATGGTCTTCAATGCCTTGCTTGCGCAGCGGAGCTGGCGGGGGCGGATGGGGTGCTAGTGAAGTGCGGAGAGGGCGAGGTGGGAGAGGTGGTGGGAGCAGCGGAGGGAGTCGAAGGAGGTGGAGATGGCATTGCAGAGGTTAAGTGCTTTGAGGGAGTGGTCGAGGACTTCCTCGCCATGGTCTTCTTTTCCTTTCCCCTTCCTTTTTTCTAAGTTTCTTTTTTCGTTGCCTTTTTCTCGCTCTCTGTTACTTCTTCCTTCTTTTCTTTCCTCCATGTTCACTTTTTTTTCTCTCCCTACATCTTCTTCTTCTCTCCCCTTTTCCCATATCTGTTCATAATTGAAACCGAGCCCATGATCAGTTCCACTACCTAGTCGAACTTTTAGATCTCCAAGCTCACAACATGGAAATTTGACTGTGGGTCCCACATGGCCAGCGTGGTGATCAATCAGATCCTATGATCTGAAAAGGGACCCTTGGTGGACATTTGTAGGCTTATTCTAGATGGGAGCCAACCAAATGAGTCACAGATTTGATGGTTGAAAAGTTCCTTTCTTGTAGAGATGAATCTGACGACCTTGCTATGTATAGAATTAGTCTCGAAAATCACATTAGGAGGATCGAAATTGACATGTTAGAATTTGGTGTTGTGCATGCTTCTAGATCTTGGGCTTCGATAGTAAAGTGGGTTGAAGAACATGGAGATTCAGTCCGGATTTGGAATTCTCCAAATCCCAGGCCGTCGGGAATGATTGGACTCACATGAATCATCTGATCAAAGATCAGCCCATCCATCTAGTCGGGGACCCTTGGACAACAATCAAGGTTGTGGTCCCAAGTGATTTGGACCATTGGGTCCTTCCATTTGGCACACAAAGGGGAGACCACTGTTTGGGTCAGGACGACACAGAAGTGCCAAAAAATAAAAAAGGGCTGCTGTTGGTTTCAGTCAGCATTACAGTCAAAGCCTAACTTTAATGACGTTTAATTGGTCTTTTAACACTTCCGCTATCAATTTAACGGAATGCTGATGGAAGTGTCAAGTAGTTACAAAATTCATTAAATTAAAGGGGTAAATTGGACAAATTCAAACCTTAGGGGATAATTGAGAATCCTAGAAAACTTCATAGGACAATCCGTCAAAAAACCTATATTTAATGAAGTTTGAATCTAAGTCAAGGTTCACCTTGGTTTCCAATACTACAATCCATAAAGGAATTAGAATGGGTCCGATCCGAATCAAGTTCATAAATCATAATACAAAAATATGAATAATCAATATTGTTGTTGTTGCTAGTGTTATTGTAAAACTTGGACTAAAACCTAAGGGTTTCCTTAGCATTGTTCTTGTGTTATTTCCAATTTTATGCTTTTATCATATTATTCTAAGATCGGGTTATGCTGAGACTATCCTCTACAAAACTTGTTTGACAACATTTATATTAAAATACTCTACTGAAAATATGTCATACGCTTGTTCCATAACATTATAAAAGTTTTGCTCTAATTAACTGAAAAAATAGAATCATAGGACTTAAAATGTGGGACTTATCTTTTAATGCTTACAGCACTCTATTATTGTCGTCCGTGGGACCTACCTGTGGAAGTTACAACACGGTATCCACCTTTAAAAATTAGAACATGGGGCCCATATTCTTTGAGTCTACCTTTATTGGAATTATAATATGGGACAACTTTTTTGTGAATTTAACTATGGGACCTATCCTTAAAAATTATGTGGTACACATCTTTAAAAATTAGAATATAGGGCCCACATTTATTAGATTTATAATAATGGATCAACCTTTTGTGATCATGACTATATGGCCCTCTTGAATTAGGAATTACAAAGGGAAGCCACATTTTTGTGATTTTGTACACATGATCCACATTTAGAATTTACAATGGGGTGCCCACTTTTAAAAGTTAAAATAGATTATAATGTAGGGTCATCTTATTTATTGATTGTGAATATGTGACTCACCTTTAGAAATTACATGGTACACACCTTTAAAGGTTAGAACATGTGGCTACATTCATAGATTCACAATGTGGGACCACATTCAAAAGAATTATAATGTAGCTCCACATTTTGTGATTGTGACCACATAACCCACTAGGAATTGGAACATGGGGCCCACATTCAAAAGATTTATAATGTGGTCCCTCTATTTTAAGAAATTAGGAATTATATTATAGGATTACCTTTTGTAATTGCTACCATGTGACCTACTTTGGAATTACAAGGTGGAACCACTCATTTGTGATAAGGCATGAGATAAGTAGGAAATAATTTCGTCAACAAATTTTATATTAAAAAAATAAATTTTTTTATTCCGACTTTCTTATGCCAACGGATTAAGATTTTGAGATTCCATCCTACGATACCAAAATTCGAGATAGTGATTTCCAGATACTAAATATGTTTTCTGCAACCTTTTCTCCTAGGAACATGGAAACATTTAAATGACACAATGTCAAACGCACCCCTACTTTGGTGGTTGCAATCGAGCTAGGTTTTAGTTTCATCCTATCATGCCCCCAAAACTGGGTCGGATCCAAACCCGGTTCCAGGGGTGTGAGAATTGGGGCCAATTAAAATTTTTCTAACATAAACAGTACGAGCCCCAATTCCGGGTGGATCGAAGTCCTTCGTAAGGCTATGCTTGGTGATCAGGCAACTATAATCACACGCGGAACTAAAATTCATACTCATTTAGATGAATATCATATGACAACCATGTAACAAATCTCATTAATAACGAAATCAATGTCAAGTTCTTCGAAGCATAACAATTAAGATTATAATCTCAAAACAAATAAACTTAAAATTAATAACCTAATGGCCCAAAATGGCCTTATTACATAATCTAAGATTTTCGATCTCTGCACCACACTAGGACACCTCAGATGATGTCATCGGTGCTCCACTCAACAACTCCACCATCTGGCGGAATTTTCTGCGTCACCTGATCCTCCGGTTCGGCACTGGTAACGGAACCTAGACACCAAAAGTAGTGGGTCAGATTGACATCATGTAACAAGAGGGTAAACTGCAAGCGATAGATTAATCAACTGAATTAAATAATATATTCATTATGAACCAAAATAAATCAGATGCAAACCTCAATGGCATGAATGCATAGAAACGGGTATTCCCGCGGATAAATATACAGAAATGGGTAATCCCGCATACAGATAACAGAATCGGGTAATCCCGTAGATAATAACAGAATCGGGTAATCCCGCAGATAATAACAAAAACGGGTATTCCAGCAGATAATAACAGAAACGGGTATTCCCGCAGATAATAACAAAAAAGGGTAATCCTGCAGATAATAACAGAAACAGGTATTCTTACAGATAATAACAGAAATTAGTAATCTCGCAGATAATAACAGAAATGGGTAATCCCGCAGATAATATACATATCTACAAATACGTATGTATATTGATGCAGAATGAATTATGATATGACACCCTTAATCCCAATAAACAAACCGTTAACAATTTGAGTACTTATACTTTTATAATTGAAAATGTATTATGAATGAGTGTCAATTTAAGTTTTCTTAGGATAAGCACTAAACCACCTAACGGTCATGGTTGGTTAAATATACACATGAAAACTAACTCTCTATCATAATGGAAATATAAGTCCACAATGCCGATATACTACTTTTGGTGCCTATCATGTAGTGCACCCCGAACCTCACATTCTCATTCTGCATTTAGTATAATTCTCATGTGAATATTTAACTAACTTTTCTAAAAGAACATAATTCGTCAAAATCGATTAGGTATATTTAGTGTATTTTACAAATTGGATAAAAGATGCTAAAGTACAAATTCAAATTTAAATCAAGTTATGATAAAAAGGGAAAGGGAATAATTAATTCCCTATATCTCATTGTTGTTTATAAATACATCTTATTATTTTAAACCGAACAAAAGGTACAAATCTCCGATGTCAATTCGAAATCTAACTGAAATTAAAAATCCCAATTAAAATTATAAGTACATTCTATTTAAGATTTAATCACTATCAAATACATCTTAGTTGATTTCAAATCAATCTAGATACACATGATCTAGATACACATGAATCAAAATTACATAATCCTCAATTAAATTGATAAATAATTCTAACAAAATTTCTAATGACATTAACTTAACTTAATTTAATAGAATCAAACCTTTATTAATATACTAGACCATTAACCAAATTATAACCCTTAAACCTTATAATCACCATTCCACAATTCTAATTATTTTATTTATACAAATATATATATTTAGAAACTGGGTCAAAACTGCACGAACGCGGCCCAGCCGCAGCTGGGCCAGCAGCAACCCGGGCTGGGCGCTGCCGGCCCAGCTACAGCCAGGCCCGCCTGGCTGGCAGGCAGCAGCGCCAGCAGCAGTTGCGCTACTGTAGTTTTTTTTTTTTTCAAAACAAGTTTAAATTATTAAAAGAAAGGAAAAATCAATTGTTCTATTGATCCCAAATCCAGTTATTAAATCAAAACAATGGAATCATACAATAGTTCAAACCCAAACGAAGAAACTCTACAAAAGCATATTAACCAACATGCAACCAAAATATATTACAAGTAATCAAAAGTCATTGCTTACAACTATCCACTTGCCTGGATCTTGAAGCCAAAAACAAATCTGAATAACAAGTTTGGAAAATCCAACCTTGGTTTTCTCCCGGAGAGCTTCTAGGGTTTGGTTGAAGAAGAAATGAAGAGAATTGGAGAATGGGGAAAACCCTAAGAGTTTATATTGAGAAAGTGTTTTTCTAAATTACCAGGAAAGGCTCCCTGCTTTCTAGTAAGTTTTACGAAATTTCAAAAAGAGTCTATCGGCCTAAAAGGGTCAAATAACTTAAACCCAAGGCCCAAAAGTGATTACTTAGCCCACATACCCTTCTCAACCCAATTCAAACCCGACGGACTGCTATGATCCAAAAATAAAAATTCGGGGCATGACACATCCTACTCATTTATGACCTAACAATTCTTTCTCATATCTTTGTTGATGATTAGAAGCATACAAAAGAAGTATGGGATTCAAGGCTGTAGGATCTTAGACCCCATTAAGCTACCACTTATCTCAAAACCTTAAGGTAATAGAAATCGTAGAATCAATGGTTTTATAGTCTTTTCGGTTGTGTTGGGAGATATTTGAACATCACTCCACAAGGGTGCCCGAAGGTTGTACTAGAGATCTAACATTCCCCTCCCCCACCTGAGAGGAGACTGAAACCCCGAACCTCACCAGGCTCTAATACTACTTGTAGGATCTCAAAGACCCCATCGAGCTACCACTTATCCCAAAACCTTAATTTTAGGATAAGTGATAGCTTGATGGGGTCTGAGATCCTATATAAGATGAGCTCCCTCTTTTGTTGAGTACTTAATGTCTGAGTTTTGTGTTGACCCTTCTATCTATTAGGGTTTAACGGTGTTTGGGTAATTTTTACTTTCCCAATTTAAGTTATAAACCTTGCGACTTATAAGAAGGAGAAAAAAGGGAATACTACAGATGGAGTTTCTTTTTTGCCTAGATTTGGACACATTGTAGAACCATATGTATTTGGCTGATGGTTTTTCGTGTGCTTGATATGATTCTCTATTGCATGTGTTTATGTGTCCGCTCGCAGATTTCCTTCCAAAATCTTCTTCATAATACACAATGCCCTCTCTCATTTCGGATGAAGCTGTTCGCCTTTACCATTTTCAAATTGGGAAACCATTATGAGATCACCATGTCTTAGGTATAATGATGATGTGTACATATTCTGGGAAAAAAAAACGTTGTCAGACGATATGGGGTATTGGGTGCCTCTTTGGTAGGAACTAAAGAAAAATGTGACATGCGATGATAATCAGGAATAAAGATAACATAAATGCATGATAGATAGGCTAGAATCTAAAAAGGAAGGTTAAACTTAGTGAAGTATGACCATATATGCAAGTTGTGGGTGAATGAATATCATAAGGTCCAACCGGCAAAAGAGTCAATAACTGAATTACAAAGCTTGAAAATGACACATATTTTAAGCAAAAATCTGAGATTTAGTTGAATTAAAATTTAGAAGTGATCTATTGATGGAGACTACAGCTTCATAAGTCCTATGGGATGAATGATATATCAGACTTTAGGGAAATTAAAAAAAAACAAAACAAAACCTAATACATTATTTCATATGGATTTGGTCTAGAAACCGAAAAAGCATTGGAACTCCATCTTCACCCCCTTTATATTATATTATATATTATTTTTAGTTCTCTCTAAAACATTCTAAAAAGAAATTGAAAGAAAAGAAGCTTCACATTTTTTTTATTTTAGCACCATTTTTTAAGAACTTCTTTCTCATTTATTCAGGATCCAATCAGCTCTGACGTAGAGGGCTTTCACCTTGACAACTGGTACAGTGTCCAAAGTGATTTTTTAAAACCACCGTAAATAAAAACTGTCCAGGTATACAAATCTCTTCTCATATATAGATGGATATTGGATAATTAGAAACCTATCAAAATTGTATTTGTATGGAGCCTTAAGAAAACCATCAGAAATTTGTAACTAGGGAATAAAGTTGAGGTTGCGAGGTCCATCTAGTGTAGGAGTGGAGCATTTAATGTAGCCATTGATTCACAATAAAGAGATATGCTTAAGCATCACATTTTCCATATTAACCAAAAAAAAATATCCAAGTCAACTTTAACTATTCGATTGTCCTAATTGAGCTGTTATCCATTGAAAAACCGATTTGATGTTGATAAGTGACAGCCACGTACTCTGGAAACTTAAATTAATAGGATATATATCAAAGGACACAATAATCTCAGCCCAATTCAGATCAATGTCTACAGTCTGGACCCTCGTTTGGGCTCATTCAAATTTAATGAAGTTCAGGTCCTTTAGGTTTGATTAATGACCAGGTCATGTTTAAATGAAAGAATTTCTGGCCAAAAAAATAGACTTGATCCCCTGTCATGTCTATCATGGGCTCAAGTTTCCAACCAACTCATCACTGTAACAGATGTTTAGAATTCTACCATGGGGCCCATGTGAGGTAATCCAGACTGTTCTTCTCGAATGCCATCATCTCCAGTGACATATTTTCAATTTTTGCTTCAATATAACTTTACTTACCGCTGTTAGGCTGATAATGTGATTGACACAATCTGATATATTATTTACTGAATACCTTAATTAATCTTGTTATCACTCATGTGCACAACCTAAATGTAGGATAAATCCCTATTAAAGTGAAGTTTGAGGTTATATATTTCACTGGAGCTGAGGCTGGGCTGGGACTCAAAATGAATGGTTTGGTTCATCATCATGTGGGCCCGTTGGAGTTCTAGGCATGTAGTACATGGAAAGCCTCTAATGGATGCGACATGGTATCCCGACTCAAGAAGTAAATGGTGGGCGACTGAGTTGTTCGCTTGTCTGGTGGGCCTGGTGTGGTGTCCCATTCAAAGTAGCCTTCCTTGTGGTTCCCACAAATATGCTTTATGTCTACAAACAGAAACTATCCGGTGTAAGATGGGATGGTTTCAAGCTTATATAGCACCATTCACTCAAAAACTTCCTCTCTATAGCTCTCTCTCCCTCTCTCAATGGCTAAGGTTCCTATGAACAATGCCTTCTACCTCAAGTGGGTCTCTCACTTCTTCTCTCATATATATATATATATATATATATATTGATCCAATCCTACTGCTGTGTGAAGTTTCAATTTCTAACCGTTAGCTTCATTCTTTTCTTTTCTTCTTGCAGTCGACGTGTTTTGTCAGTGGCAGCTGCAGAGAATGTACATTCTGAATCTGCCCGGAAAAAGAAGGTGGTCTCAGATTCTGGGGACATGAAGTTAGAGTCCCCAGTGGAACCGAATACGCAGAGCTTTTGGATGAGAGACCCTGATACAGGATACTGGATTCCAGAGAACCACTTCGGCGATTTAGACGTCACCGAGCTGAGGCACAAGCTTCTTTCAAAGAAATGAGAAGAAAGGAGAAACAGCAGAGTCAACTCATGGAGGATATTGTGTAATTGATGTGTTTTCTTATACTGTGTAATTGATGTGTTTTCTTTCTTTCTTTCTTTCTTTCTTTTTCTTCCTTGATTGAGAGAGAATGAGGAAAGGAAATGCATGGAAATAAAATTTTTATGATACTACTGCGGTTTGGTATCTTTTTAGATAGACCCGTCTGACCCACTGGATTCTATCTTAAGCAAGACTTTTGGAACGGATTCTTAAAGCTGGGCCGACCAGCTTTTCCATGTGAGCCACCATTCTTTTAAAAAAATTGGTTGTTGTTGAACGGTGCTGATCATAAAATTCTATTCTGACACATGTTTTATTGTTATTCCCCTTGGGTTAAAGAATCAATTGCTGTCTGCGTATGCCTTATGATAATTACCTTATTAAGGTTCTTATTCAACACCCATTTTCTTAGTTTACCCAAAAAAACGTTAAGCGCTCGTATGTTTCTATGGAATATATAGGAATCCATGCCATACATATTTTTAATTATAAATGCCTAAGGTGAATATACATAAATGGCCATCAAATGATTTTTCTTTAATGAAAATTTAATAAAGGAATGTAAAAAATGAATATCCAGCCATCACTTTAGGAATTCTATGTAAGAAAATAAAGGTTTCATTTGCTCCTTTATGAGATGTATGCATGCTTTAAAGTCCTCCACTCAGGCCTCTCTCCATAATTCCATTGTTTAACAGCAAGAGAACCCTAATTAGAAATTTCAAGGCAATGGCACATCATGGATTCCTTGGATCTTTTTTTCTTTCGTACATGATGGTCTATTGAAATTTAAGTACTTCGGATTGGTTGCATTGAAGTTTTCTTTGTATTAATGGTGGGTTCGTTAGATGCCTTTGATATCTTGATTCTGCCACTTTCAATGTTGCATTTATATGGAAGATATTTCTTTGTATGGGTGTGTTATTGCAATTAAGGTTAGCATTGTGCATCTCTCTTGCACTTTCTCTCTCCTTTGTTCCTTTGTTTTGGTTTGTTCCTTTGTTTTGGTTTGTTCCTTTATTCCTCTCTTGTAATGAATTCATGTTACTATTTCAAATATATATATGGAAGATATTTCCTTTTTTTAATTTAATTTTTTTTATTTTCTATAAAGAAGTGGATATATCTTTTTTAAAATAATAATAAGCCATATGATTTATAATTTTTTAACTAATATAAGAATTTATATATATTTGAAAGTTTGTTTTAATTGACTGTGTTTTTTTTTTATTTTGGAAATAGATAGACTTCGGGCAAAGTAACATGACTGGTGAGAACAACCACCTCTTACCAAGTGAGGTAAGACTAAGAAGCCATTCTTATTGACTGTGCTTCTTAAATCTTAACTAAGAGCTATTATATCAACTAATAAGCTTACATCCTATTTTTTGGATTCATCTTTTTTCTGATGCTTGTATTTTTTAGGGTTTTATCCCTTTGTTAATACAAATCTAGTGCAACTTTCCACAAAAAAGCAACAAATTTATCTTAACATATTTCCTCTCTCCTTTCTTCCAAAAAAACTATGTGGAAAATCAAAATATGTAAATTTTTATGAATTCAATTTGTAATTAACATAAATTTGTTACACTTTTATTTGCTTTTGAACAATTTTTCTAGATAGAATTTTAAGAGTAACAAATAATATATATATGGATTTACTTCTCTCTAATAATATTTCGAAGAGAGTCCAAAATTTTACTATATTTTTACTTTTGGGCTTAGGCATATCATATGCCTGCTCTGCTACTGCGTGGGTGAACTAGCACCCGAAATGGACTTATAAAACTCAGGTTGACTAAAGTTGACATTGGTCAAACAGGGTAGCTCCACATGAATTTTTAAAAGTAACTATTTGTATATATTTTTGTTAAATCCCTTGCTTAGCACGATCGGACTCAATGAAAAAAAAATAAAGACCATTATTTAAAATCCATAAATCTTTAAGATAATTATGATTTGTATTGCTTTTCCTGTAAGTTAGTTGTTGATATTTATGTTGACGAAGTCAACATAACCAGTGAGACTCCTTGTGTGGCTTCATCTATGGCCCTCAGATAGGCGGACATGTCAACACTCTTTTCATAAATATACTATTACACTTGAGAAATGATGAGCTCAATCTGGCTGATCAATGATATTAGTCAAACAAATCCTCTGTTTCATGCTTCCAATCACTTGCAATGAGCCTATTAAAATGATTGGTTGGTTGGATCCTTTACTGTTCTTAATGCTCCCATGAACTCATTCCCCGACGTAGCTGTGTTAAGAATGAGAAGCATCAGATAGGAAACGCTAGAACATAACTGCGACAAGTGGGTTAATGTTTTGGCATGTAAAGTTGATTGACCCATGGCAATGGGTCCCATAATCTCAGGTGAGAAACAAGGGTTAATTTGTTCCTAATTACCAAATGCACTTGATAGCTCTCTGGGTTGGATGCCTCACAGTTATTTCTTCATCTCTTTACTGTCTTTGTCATTTAAATTTGTGCAGACCTGTTGCCGTTATATTGCATTTCTGTCCTCTCATGCTTTTTTTGGTTCTGCATTCATTCCATTCCCATTTCTGTTCACAGGCCTAAATCACTTGGAGTTCTTTTGTAGCCACCATAATTTCAAAATTTTTAATTTTGAGGTTTTCTTTTTACCCAAATGTGTTTTTCCAGGGGTACGCTCATGGATGACGCAATGATACTCACCTGTGGACATTCTTTTGGCATGTTGGACTGCAGCATGCCGTAAGAATGTTGGCTTGTTTCATTTGTCTTCCTACTTGTTTAGATGCTTCCTTATTGGGATTCTTTTTGATATATCACCCTTGTGTCTTTCGGTGAAATCAATACTGATGGAAAACTACAATGACGGCTGAGTTTATGTCTTGTATTCCGGGTTTACCGGATTAGTCCATAGGGTTAATCTTGGACCAAGCTTTAGGCCAGGGTTATTTTGGTTTTTATACTGGACTTTCTTAAGGGCTAAGAAAGAGATAGTTATATATATATATATGATATAACTTGTAACCTTAGACCTAAGTAGAAAGTGCAGTAAGCGAGTAGAGTTTTCTTTTGACCGTAAACGTAGGTATATCGCCGAACCACACAAATCTTTCTTGTGTGCGCTCTTGTGTGTTTATTTCTTTTTGTGTGTGACTTTGATTGTTGATCGCAGGTTATGTGCTTCCGCACGTGCACAACAATGAATTTTACAAAAAAACTGAGAATACATTTTTATGACAGCAATATAATGACGAGAGCTAACACAGAACATCTAGGCTAGTGTAGAATGTACCCATTGTTCGAGAATTTTCAAGCTATGGCAGCCCGTTCACCATTATCTTCTTACAGCTCTGTAAGTTGTCCATAATGAGAATCTTGCTTGAAGAGCTACCCAGCTGAATAAGAAAAAAGGAAAACAAATAAAATTCACAAACTGTAGCACAGCTGTTTGGCAGTGGAATGAATTTCTGCTAATCAGTGGCTAGGATTTTACAATCAATCTGATTTTAGGGATTGCCTCATCTGCTGTTGCTGTGATTTGGACATTTAATCCACCGGACTCTTAATCTTAAATGAACTCTGTATAAGATAACAAAAAAAAAAAAAAAATCTGTTGGTTTGTTTAAATAGGATTAAGAGTTTTAAACCCACTTGGATGAGTAAAATCTGTTGGCAGATTTGACTCAAACAGGGAAACTTTGTTTATTGAATGGTTATGAATTATTTTCAAATTCAACTAATTAATTGGGGGAATAATAAAGCTTAGTTTTGAATTAGCTTGTGTATAGTTGCAATAGCTGGACTGGAGTAACCTGCAATAGCTGTTACCTATAAGTATAGGATTTAAGGACTCTTTTAGTTTAAATTGTTATTATTAAATTTTAGTGTTTGGATTCATGGTAACCTGCATCTTTGTGTCATTGGGTCTTTACGAAGAAATAATCTTGGGTTTCAAAACTTTCCTGCCCTAACAACAAATCAGTGAAAGAAGATCCAATATTTGTGAAAGAGACCCCAATATGTAGACAACCCAACATGTGTAATGGAGGTGTGGGATGACTTGACTTGCTAGTGGCAGAGGCCAAGTTTAACTTGGCCAATAACTAATGCCATGGTGCAGACCTATTCATCTCGTGGTTTTACCCGCACCTTCCTTGAAATAGTTTTTTTTTAATTAATTAAAATACTGGTAAGAAAAACACAAAAACTTTGTTCAAATATGCCGATTATCTCATCTTTTCTATCATGAGGTGCTGCTCGATTTAAAATTCAATTCATGAAAGATTTAATGATTTGTGATTGATAGTTGTTTCCCAAAAAAAAGGGATTGTAATTTCCTAAACAAGAGGTACAACACTAAAATCCATAAAAAACGACGGTCCAAAGCCGTCGTTTTTTTAGGAACACTAACCGTCATAAATTTTACAGTCATTTTTTCAAAAAATAACGGGCCTCATATGAATTTTCCGATGGCCTTAGGCTGTTGTTTTTTGAATAAATGACGCCTAAAAAAAGGACTGCCCATAGCTGTCGTTTTTCTCAAATTTTTGAGGTAGTGAGGTAATAGAAGTTATATAAAAGAGAGGCCTGTGGATGCTAAGGCACGACTCCATTCAGTCATTCTCTCTTTTTGTTGTCCCCGGATCATAGCCCGGATCTGAAGAATGTAGTTCTTAAAAGATTGTCTAGTGGAGAGAAACTTGTTCTACTTTCTCTTCCTCTCTTGTTTTTTTCTTTATTCCCTCTTCTCTATTTGGTTTGCTGATCAAACATGTATTAATACATCCTCAACATCTATGGATTCTCTCATTTTTTATTCTTGGATTGTTGGGTTTAAACCGTGAAAATTCTATTGGATCTATTCGATTGCTGTGAAGCACGGGTACCGATACAAGTACCGGTGCGGATACGATATGAGTATGTCGATACGACTAAATCCTTAAAAAATAGGATACGAGTACAGCTGGAGTACGTATATTAAAAAATTATATTTTTTAAAATAATAATAATGCAATAGGCTAATAATTAAAATTTTAAAATAAGTGTAAACTTTTAGATGCAACAAGCCAACAATTACTTAATATCATTATAAAGTCAACTTACAAACCATCAAGTTTAATGTTTGTCATTAAAACAAAAGTCAAAAGCCACGTAAACACCAAGATTACAACAAAAACAACAAAATAAAGCACTGAAAACAAAGTCATCCATCAACTTGAACTGCATCGCCTTCATCAAATAATCCAGCTTGCATGTCAAGCTCATCAAGCGAAAGATGTGCAACTTCAAGTAAGCCAGCACCCTCAATGAATCAAATGCATCTCTACTAATGTCCCAGAGCTTAGTCTCTCCTTCCGTGTACTGTCGACTCCTCCTTAATAGGAGACAAATATTGTTGTGCACAGAGACCAAGTCTTCACAATGCTCTTGTGTCATTTTATTCTTTCTGATG
This sequence comes from Sextonia rubra, assembly GCA_037013555.1. Lineage (NCBI taxonomy): Eukaryota > Viridiplantae > Streptophyta > Magnoliopsida > Laurales > Lauraceae > Sextonia > Sextonia rubra. Next base: position 7,173,200 of record JASUAD010000003.1, on the reverse strand, counting down.
GAGTGAATGAAAGAGCAGGTGCTCCAATTCCTTTCACAACATGATGAGGAATATGGTTGGCTAAGTAATTTCAACGCTAAAGATTGGAGAATTGGTGCAGAAAACCCATGTGCACACCACCAAACAAATAGTTCCATTACTCCTCTATTAAATTTTGAATCAAATTCCCCAAAACTTTCCAAACAATCTAAAAACTTGGCATATTATGTTGTAACAATCTTTCTATCCTCCTACTATGGAAATTATTTCTTAAGGCACTTTGTTCTCATATTTGAGGTTTCTTCATAGTTGTGAGGAGGAACACATTAGGATTTTCATCAAGCCACGTTGCACTATAATACCTAAATTATAAAAAGATGAAAGTATTAATAAATTATGTATTTCATATTATATTCAAAGAAATAACCAAATACAAAAAGTATTGGGTTGTACCTAGGATTTAATGAATGTGCAAGGTAATAAAGTGGTGTGCTACTTTTGGTCCACCTTTCAACAAGTTGGTGCACTACAGAATAAAAATTAGACTCCTCATTTTCCAATTTCCTTTCATGCCTATAGATGGCTGCCTTCACCTTTCAATCATCTTGTCCCACATTTCATAAACCAAGTGCAAACATGGCCTATTAGTATCACAAACTCTAATCATCTCATAGATAGGTAATGTGAAAGATAATATATATCTTATCTTGTCCCAGAAGATCTCACTCAACACATTTTCCTTTACAAATGCTGCCTTACCAACATCATCTTCCTTATAATAATTCCATTTGTCAGTAATAACCATTGTCTAAAGGCCATGCTTAATAAGATTGAACCTTTTTAGCATTATAACAGCAAATGCAAAGCGCATCTCCGCCATAGTAAATAATTCATAGGCATCAAGTCATTAAAAATTGACAACCTTATAGAATGGTTTACAATAAAATTTTTTATGAACATCACATCGTCAATACCATGAGTAATCCAATGGCATTCATCATAAGCATAGGCAGCAACTCTAGTTTGCTTTACAAAATATATATTCTTAAGAACAAAATTAATGATGTGAACTACACATGGTATCCAAAAGATTGGGAGTATTTACCTTTAATGATTAATCCAGCTAAACTACAAATAGGAGCATTATTAGTAATTACTTTAACCACATTTTGAAGTTCAACATTATCAATTACTTGACATAATAATTGGGCAATGTAGTCCTTATCCTTGAACTTACCCTCACAATTAACTGCTTTCAAGAATATAGCTCCATCCTTCGAAGCTTCTATAAAATTGATAAGAGGCCTTCTTTATGCATCAGTCCATCCATCAGTAACAATACTTAATCCCTTCTCCTTTCATGATTATTTCAATAACTCCAACAACCTTTCAACATTTGCCTTTTCTTTTTTAAGTAGTGTAGTCCTTAACAAATTGTAACCAGGAGGTATATACCACTAATTTTGATTTTCATCAGCAAACTGAAAAGCTTCTACCAAATAAGGATCCCTAGCCAAATAAAAAGGCAATTCACCGGAGTAGAATATACGAGCAATCAAAGAATGCCAATGTTCCCTAGCACCTTAATTCAAAGCCTTCTCCAAGGCACTACTTCCAGTAGCCTTTCTTTTTTTGCTCATACCCTTCCAATCTAAGCCCTCCACTTTTACTTCCAACATCTATTGTATTTCTCATCCTACTACTAATATGATAAGAGGAGGCTGGTAAAGGAATATTTTTGGGTTTAGCCATATTCAACCGGTTTTCAACTTCTTCACTTTCCCTTTTCATTTGAAGGAGATTATCACCCTTCACATTAACACAGCATATGATTCCTTATTTTTTAATTTGCAATAAATGTGCTTTGACCCTATAATATGATCCTTGAAAATCATCATTACAATAATTGCATTGCCATTTTGCATTTGCACTTCCTCCTCCCCTTTTTTCTAATATGGTTACATACTTCCAAAGATGATCCACAAGTTCACCAGTGCCATTTGCACTTACACTTGCACCAGTAGAATCCAAATTACTTGATGAACTCATTTTTATCCTACAACAATTAATAAATAATCAAACAGCCAAACAACCAAATATTTAAAAAACAACCAATATACTTAAAAAATGGAAAGGACAACAGCAACAGCAAACGGCAAAGGCAGAAAAAAATAGCAACAGTAGCAACTATGGCAAACAGCAAAGCAGAAAAAAAAACAGCAAAGTAGAAAAAAAAAAGATAAGAAAATTAAGCGGCAAACATATAGAGCAGCAGAAAAAAAAAAAGAAAAGAAAATACAGCAGCAAAGCAACAGCAGAACAGAGTATATAAACAAAAACAACAAATGCAGAGCAGCAGAGCAGAGAAAAAAAGTAAAAAAAAGATGAAAATATAGCAGCAAAGCAACAACCAACAGCAGAGCAGAGCCAAAAAAATAAATAAAAAAGCAAATGCAGAACTGCAAGGCAGAGAAGGAAAAAAGAAAAGAAAAAGAAAATGCAGTAGCAAAGCAACAGCAGAGAAATAAAGGAAAAAAAAAGCACCAAACGCAGAGCAATAGTAGAACAGAGCAAGAAAAAAAATGAAAATACAGCATTAAATGTAGACTAATAGTAGAACAAAGCAGGAAAAAAAATCAGCAGCAAATGTATTTTTTCAGCAGAGCAGAGCAGGAAAAAAGTAATTATAGAGCAGAGCAGGAAAAAAAAAGGAAGGAAAAAGGACCTGTAGCTATAACCGACGTGCAGGGGCAGCAGGAGAGCAAATGCAATAGGTACGTCGGCTCCTCCTCCTCCTCCTCCTTCTCCTTCTTCTTTTTTTTTTTCCTTCCAGAGCCTCTCTTGCTTTTTTTTCTTTATTTCCATCTTTCAATGAGCCTCTTCTTCTTTTTCTTCACAGTGAGGAAGACGATTGCTTAAGAAAATCGTAGTGAGGAAGACGATCGCACTGAGGAAGCCGATCAAAGGGCTTCTTCTTCTTCTTCTCGTCGTTTCTTTTTTCTCTTTTTTTTCTTCAGCAACAAAAAGGGGAATGAGTGAAAGAGCTAGAGAAAAATTAGGGCTGGCCTCTTTTAAGTAAAAGACATTTTGCATTCAAGCCCTTCAGTTTTTTTTTTAAAGATAAAAGTTGGAAAAAGTATCGGATAGGTACTAGTGCATACTGGTGCGTACCCATAAAGTCAATGACATATTGGGTACGTTTTTACCATACCCAGTATGTATTTTGTTGTACCCATATATGTAACCGTACTGGTACATACCCAGTATGGGTACATGTGTATTTTTCAAGTACCTATGCATCATAGTTCAATTGAATTGCTGGGTTTTAGTGGAACCAATGCATATTCTCTCTACTTTATTTCCTGGAGACGATTCCCAGATCTTACGAGATCTGGATTGCTTTACTGAAGGATGGCCTTGAACAGCCACTATCTCTGATCAGTCTGTGGGGCCCACTCCTAGAGATCACCCTAATATGAATCCTACTCGGACTTCCACAGGCTAAGTGTATAGGTTGCAGTGGCTAGACTGGAGGAGAAGCTAGCCAGTGGGAGGGACCCATTTGGTTCTACCCTCTAAAACATAGAAAAAAGAATATGGTTTTAGAATATTTTGTAGGCAAATGTGGTGATAGAAACCGATTTTCTTGGGAGCCTTATTGGGTTTGATTGTGTGTAACCAGTTGACATTTCTTTTCCCTAAGATTGGGCTTATATTTATGTGACTATGCGTGAACTATCTAAGGGTGATTGTAGATTTTCTAAATGAAGGCACATAACGTGTTGGCTATCCACATTATCCACCCTGTGTAGCAGAATGTTTCAATTTTGTCAACTCCACTATATCCATATATCATTGATAGCATTCTGTTCATGTGGTGGATTAGAAAATAGAAGAAGGCTGCTGGTTTTAATTTGAGTACTGAGTATCTGTATCCTTATTTTCAGGGTCAATTTTATTGAGAAAAACGGCGCAACAGAAACTACCCGCGATCAACGGATCAATTGCGATGAATACACAGCAATCACACCATCAAGCAATCACACACATGAACACAACAATTTTACGTGGTTCGGCAATCTTGCCTACGTCCATGGGAGGAGAGAACTCATCTACTATGATTTCATCTCGATCCTCTTCAGGATCTAGGGTTATAGTACATCAATTTATAGTTGACGCTTTCTTGGCCAACAAGAAAACCCATACGTAATGACTAAAATACCCCTAACCCTGAGCCTCGGTTCTGGCTAAATCGGACGACCGATCCGGCTAAACCGAAATACAAGACAAAACCCAACAATCTCCACCTTGGCTTGGATTTCGCAAATCCTCAGAGCCACCTTGAAATACCCGGTAATGTCTTCGTTTTCCCATACCTTGCTGAAAGATACGACTTTGCACCCGCTAGGATCGAGCGCAATTCCAGCACCCCCTTTAACTAAGGGCGCACCCACATTTTTATCAATGTGGTGTGACGATCAAGTCCAAGCGTGGCTTGAACTTCTCTTTCGTCGACTTTCCAAACACCATTTTAGGCTTCCGAAGTGATCCAGTCATCTGTTGCCTTCCTTGCTAGCATCCTTGCAACACAATGACTTTTCACTTTCATCTGGTAAAGCAAAAGTAACCCTCCTTTCGACTGCACTTTTCTTAGGGCTCGCAGTATTGAGGATCTAATGCACTTTGCCTTTAACTTAGTGTTCCTGCAGTTTCGGTTCTCTGTTAATGGCCTTCTTGGAAATGTCTATTGCACCATCTTCTAATTTTCCACCTAACCCACCTTAACTGACTTTTGCTTTTCCTTCACAGCTGCTCCACCTGTAACTGTACCTCCTGCTAACCTGTAAAGACCGTTGACCAAGTCACCCTTCATGACGACCATTGCTCCATTAACTACCTTCATAACTCCACCTGCTACAATACACTTGCAGCCCTTGGAGTCTAAGGCCCCCAAAGAAATAAAATTTCTTCGTAAATCCGGAACATACAGCACATTCTTCAAGGTCTGTATCATTCCATCAAACATCTTGACTTTCACTGTTCCAACTCCAATGCACTTGGACTCCGCATTGTTTACCATGAAAACAGATTTACCCTCACAAAATGTATAGGTGTCAAACAGATCTCTACTATAGCACATATGACAGTTACAACCAGAATCTAAAATCCAAGAACCTTCAGTATGATCCATACCTTTGATGACCAAAGCAAATTCTAACAAACATACAGTCTCGCAGTCATCTGAACTTTCTGTTACACTCGTACTATCTGAATCAGATTCTGCTTCCTTCTCCAAGTCCTTTTTCCGTTTTGGACAATCTTTCTTGATATGGTCTTCTTTATCACAGTAATAGCAAGTGATGACCTTGCCTTTGCCCTTCGCCTTCGAGCGATTCTGATCTCTTAATTCTTTATTCCTTGATCTAGATCTCCCCCTTCTCCGGTTTGAACCTGATGCTACATTAAGACTTTCTCCGTTAGATCTTTCACTGTCACCTTTCATGATCTCACTTGAGAGAAGAGTTGCAGTAACATCATTCATGCTCAAAGTATCTTTCCCGTACATCAGCGTTGTCACCAAGTGCTCGTATGACTGGGGCAGTGAAGATAAAAACAATAGTGCTTTGTCTTCTTCCTCGAGCTTGACCTCAATGTTCAATAGTTGTACCAGAAGCTTATTGAATTCATTGAGATGCTTCGACAACCGTGATCCTTCTGCCATCTTCAGAGAATACAACTGTTTCTTCAAAAATAGTTTATTTGTCAAGGACTTAAACATGTACAGGCTCTCTAACTCTTTCCATAATTCTAGAGCAGTGTTGATCCCCATGACGTTATAGAGAACGTCATCGTGGAGGGTAAGACGAATTGCACTCATAGCCCTTTCATTTAAATCCTTTCAATCATCATCTGACATCTTTACAGGCTTCTTCGACTTACCATCTAAAGCCTTCTTCAGACCCTTCTGAATCAAGACATCCTTCATTCTCCGTTGCCAAAGACTGAAATTGTTCAACCCAGTGAACATCTCAATCTTATACTCATTGCTTGAAGTCATTGTATATCCCAATTTGTGTCAACTGAATTACTCCCTGTTTTCTGCCTATCAAATAGTCAACCTCCTCTGTCTGTCTCATAGAACTCGTCACCACGAGCACACTAAAAGAAACGGATCTAAAATCCGACTCCGGATGGCTTAGATATCGCAGAAATAATTTTCTGCACTCTAATTAGTCAACTGTCCCTATTGACTGTCAAACTACCAATCTTCTTCCACAGACGCGTAGATCTCCTTGAAATGAGCTCACAGAACAAAACAGGGCACGAATCTGAGTCCGGCTAACTCGAAAATTCGCAAAACAATTCTGGTCGTCGATCCGGTCAAACCTGTCCTTTGACCGTCCTTCTGCTGACGTTGGCTGACGTCAGCGATGCGCTGGCAGGCTGTCCTGCTCTATCGAACCTGGTCCGGATCTGACCTAACCCGGAACCAACCGACCTGGGATCTCTCTGGGCCTGTATGACAGGTTGGGTCAAACTGACCCGACCCAATAACAGAACCAACCTATTGCTGCTTTTGGCTTGTTCCACAACGGGTTCAAGTAGACTGACCTGACCCGAGACCCGTACCCTGGGTCGTCTTCAACAACCCAGGCACTGTTCTGCAACAGCGACTGCAAACCGGGTTGCAGTCGGGTCTGCTGCTCCGACTTTGACAACCTGGTCCGGCGACCAGCGGCAGCGCGGCGATGGCGATAGAGACGGTGGGCACCCGGCGACGGCAATGACGGAGAAGCAGTAAATGTCCGGCGAGTTTTTTTTTTCTTCTCGGTTTTTCACCTCAAATTCGGCAGCCCAAACTTCTCACAGAAAATCCGGCACCCCCCTCTCCGATGAAAATGTCTAGCCAACAGAACCCTAGAATGCCAACGCTCTGTCTTCTTCCCTAATTCTCCTTTCTCTGTTTCAGGAAACAGAGATCCCAAAGAGTGTGGCCCGGCAGAGATCAACGGTGATCTCTCCTCTTCCCGTGGATCTTCCGCGCATGAACAACCTCGCTTTGATACCAGTTATTGGGAAAAACGGCGCAACGGAAACTACCCGCGATCAACGGATCAATCGCGATGAATACACAGCAATCACACCATCAAGCAATCACACACATGAACACAGCAATTTTACGTGGTTCGGCAATCGTGCCTACGCCCATGGGAGGAGAGAACTCATCTACTATGATCCCATCTCGATCCTCTTCAGGATCTAGGGTTACAGTACATCAATTTATAGTTGCCGCTTTCTTGGCTAACAAGAAAACCCATACGTAATGACTTAAATATCCCTAACCCTGAGCTTCGGTTCTGGCTAAATCAGACGACCAATCCGGCTAAACCAAAATACAAGACAAAACCCAACAAATTTGTCATGCCACATCAAGAAGCACTGGCCACTGTCCAATCCATTATCTTCCCCAAAATTACCACTAAATTCTCCTGTCTCATCTGTGTTATCAGCATTTAAACCAATTCCACCACAGCAAAGACCAGAACCAGTATTATGAAGCACCCATGTGTAAAGCGGATTTCTGATGATTCTATATCATGTCACAATTTCATTATCTTTATCATGCCTTGATGATCAATGTATGCAAAAGATGCTTGTTGCAGGTGTATCTATTCAATGACTATTGGGAAGACATTGGGATAATTAGTTCTTTCTTTGGAGGCAAATCTCACCCTTACTGCACATGTAGGATATTAAAACTTATATCAGTGTGCTTGTGCCACACAGTATTGGGTTTTAAGAGTTCAAGGAAACAATCATTCTCGCTTATACAGGAATTATTGTAGTTGTTGGAAGTACAACTTCTATCTATTTTAAATCAATGGCCAAGCATCGTTTTATGCTCATGTGGAGTTTGTGGGCTCTTTAGTTGCTCTAAATATTTCATGGGATCTATGATTTGGTTGCAGAGTACAAGCATTGTGTACATGAAAATTTTGACCATCCTCACATAAGGACATGGAAAAAATATATCTTACCACCTTCAAATATTGACAACAAGAAGGTTAGATATTCTCCTCATTACTACCTTTATGAGAAATGCTTTTAAAGATGTTTGCTTATGAATATGAACTATTGGATCACATATATTCAATTTATTTGGTGTTGACATTTGCTTCTTTTTTCCAGACTGTTGATTCTATTGTATTGCACAGGGAGATGGGCATCCAAACATCCCCGCACAAGGAGCCAAGGTTTGTTAATAAATTGCTCTAGGCTCACAGAAGTCCCTAAAGACAAATGGCTCTAGATTGAGACTCAGTTTTGATAGACTTCTAGTTGGTGTGTAACCGTTTGCATCTTGTATGGCACTAGTGATGCTGTCTAAGCTGTAAAATCCATAGTCAGATTCAATTCCTGAAGAACAATGAGATATATAACATAAAGAAAATCTGGTGGGAACTATAATGAATTCAGGGAAAAAAATAGGAATAGAACCTGTGATAGAAACATTTTTATTCAATTGAATAAGAGGCTTTCTTTTATGTCAACCTACATCGTGTAGAATGTGGAGAAGATTTGCTTTCTTATTGAGACTGAGCAGGTTCCATTCTTGGTCCATTCATGTGACCAAAACTTCAAGCCATTGCCGCTTGGACTAGCGAGGGTTGGCTAGTTTGCATGCTATTGTTTTAATTGAGACATGATCAAGGCCAACCATTTGGACCAAAATAGCATTCCAACCCACTGGAAGGGCCAGGAAAGAGAGGTTGGATTCAGCCGCGAGCCAATAATATTCTCAACGTCAAGTTCAAGATCGATTTTCCGATGGACTGAACCTGGTTCTCATTGTAAAACCCATAGTGAAAAGTAGTCATTATTTAGGGACGCAAAGAGATGGGTCAATAATGGATTCAAACCAGGGCTAGATACACAACTGTACACTTAGTGGTTTATTCGGATCAATATAGGGCACATTCCCATTTTAGAGATTGGATCCCACTAGTTCTCATCTAAACAGGCCTGCTGCTTTCACTGCTAGTCATAGGTAAGAAGTTTCAAAGCACTCGGGATTGAGTCTTCTAGAAGCATGATCAAACACGCTGAGTTAATTATCTTAATCACTACAGAGTCACTTGAGCAATTCAAACTTCCTTTTTATAGTGGCCCCAATATGCTAGAGCAATTCAAACCCACAACCTCCGAAAGTAAATTGTGGTCCTAAGCCAACTGAGCAAGTCAATTTTAAAACTATGCATTGAGACAATAAAATGCTGAGAATACTTCTATTTTGTGAACCAAGGGATAATATCTTTTGTAAAGAAAAGTACTATTAGAAGATACTTAATGTTTTGAAATATCAAAACAAGAACATAGAGAAGTAGAGAGAATGAGAGGGATCTTTTTATTGAAAGATCTTATATGTACGTAATAGGGGGGGAGGAGGATCTTATTTATAGAATAAGATTGCTTCCTCCCCAAGCAACCTAATAGGGAAAGACTCTAACCTTAAATAATCCCCTTATCTTATGTGGGTCTCAATGTGGGCATCCACCTATAAAAATACATCTTATAACACTTAATGGTCTATTTGGATTTTTTGTAATCCATTTTTAGGTAAAACCAAGCCTAAAACCCAACTGCAAGTTGATCTTTGGTATATACGAATCCTGAACTACAAACTTCCACCCAAGAGCAAGTTGATTTCAATTGGGGTGGCAGGTTGGAACCCAAACTTGTATTAAATCAGCTTGAGCTAAAGTTTGGGCGCAGTTTGTCTTCCTCATATAATGTGTTAGAAATAGTTAATATATATGTGCTCTGTTTGTAATTTCTGTCTTGGGCTGTTTTGTAATTTCCTAATGTGTTCGAAATAGTTAATATATATGGGGTCTGTTTGTAATTTCTATCTTGGACTGTTTTGTAATTTCCTAATCTATCTGTAATATAATGTTCTCACCCTCATTCGAGGGTTTACCTTTTGCCAAAATCCCTCTACTTTCACATGGTATCAAAGCAAACGGTCATGGGCTGACTCATGGCTGATTTCACCATCTCTTTCCCACCATCATCTTCTTCTTCCTTTCTACTTCCCATCTTCCCATTTTGGTTTCGGATCCAGGTTAGACCAGTGCAAACTAGCCGGCTATCTACATAAGTTGTGAGAGAGCCAAAGGTGCAAGGAGTCATCATGATCGCTGTCTTGCAGTAAGCTGTCGTGTGAACACTGTGTAGTGGTTCCGTGAAGTTCTGTGGTATGTGTTGGTATGTGTTGTTCTTGTAGCAGCTTTGCAGAAATTTTGTGAGTACCTTGTTCTTTATGGGTCTTCTTAGTGGTATGTGGTTGTTTTATTCTATTGACAAACCCATAGTTAGTTATTAGTTGCTCATATTCTCTGGTTGATCTAATTTGGTTCATCCTATAATGGCTGAGTCCTCATCTTTTGCGGTCTCAATTGATCCATGCTACATTTGGCCAATGAAAACCCAAATCTCAAGATTACTGATGTTCCTCTTAATATGACTAAATACATTAATTGGTCTAGGGCTGTTTGAATGTATTTAGGAGGCAAACTATTGCTTGGATATATTGATGGAAGTGCCAAGGAGCCAGATGCTAATGATCCACGACACACCAAATAGATAGCCTATAATATGATGGTGATGTCTTGGTTGCTGAACTCAATGGAACCAGATGTTGTGAAGGGTTGTATGAATTAAATACAGCCAAAGAAGCTTGGGATACACTGTATGACTTGTATGCAGACAAAAATAACATAGCAAAAATCTATGAGATCATGCAACTTGTTGCTAATCATAGGCAAGGGGACAAGTTTGTCTCTTCATACTATACAAAATTAAGAAGTTGTTTACAGGAACTTGCATCCCTTGAGGAATACTGAATTTCATTGTAAAAAAGATGCAAAGGAGTATAAGAAGCGAGTTGAAATGGATCAAATATTTGACTTCTTAGCGGGGTTAAACTCAGATTTTGAGCCAGCTCCTGCTCAAATCTTGAATGATACTGTTTTACCTTCACTTGGTGGAGCCTATACCTTAATTCTCAAGAATGAGAAATGTAGAGTTGTAATGTCTACAAATCCTCTAAAACGTTCGGCGCTACTGGCAAGTCAAGGTATAGGTCAAGGAGGTGTTGGTCGTGGTCGAGCTCGAGGTGAGGGCTAAGTATGCACGCATTGTGGTCGCAAAAATCATACTGGTTACTATATGTTGTGATTTTCATGGTAGGCCGCCAACACACTCAGCTAATGTTGCTAACACAAAGTCAAATGCTGCTCAAGCAACAAATGTCTTTACTCCATCAAGTATAAGTTTAACATTTGATGAAGCTTCTCCCTCAAGAGAATCTGTGCAGTTATCTAAGGCTAATTTTGATGCTTTCATTCATCTAGTATCTCGTCTTGAACAATCAACAGCTGCTTTCAATGCTTTAGCTCAAGCAGGTATACCTTCTGCATTTCATATGTCTACTCCTTCTAACTCTTGGATCATTGACTCCAAAGCTACAGATCATGTGCCAGGTACTCCTCAGTCCTTTTAGTCTTTTGTTACCAATCCAAATCTTGAAAAAGTGAAATTAGCATAAGGGACTCTAACAACTATTGGTGGGAAGGGAACAATTAAAATCTCACATTCTTTAACCCTGTCTTCTATCTTGCATGTTCTAAATTTGACATCAAAGTTATTGTCAATTAGTAGCCTAACAAAAAGTTTAAATTATTGTGTACCATGTTCCCCAACTCATTGTGTCATCTAAGACCTACAGAGCAGGACACTGATTAGTGGAGCTAGTGAAGAAAGGGGGTTATACGTGTTCCACTTGAAGAAACTAGAAAAATTTATTGGAAATTGCATGTTAGCTAATGAGGAAGATCAATATCAGTGGCATTGTCGATTAGGACATCCTTTTGGTCCTATTTTGAAAACTTTTTTCCTTCTATGCTTACGAATGACATTTTGCATCTTAATTGTGAAGTTTGTGTTTTGTCAAAAGTTCATCATAGTGTTTATCCTCGTAGAAATAGAAATTTTGACTCTATGTTTTTCTATTGTTTACTCTAATTTATGGGGTCCTGCACCAATACTCCTGCTGGTTATCATTATTTTGTCACCTTTATAGATGATGGATCTCGGATAACTTGGGTCTATTTATTAAAAAGTAAAGATAAAGTATTCTCTGCCGATAAAATCTTTCATGAATGGGTGAAGACCTAGTTTCGGACAAAAATACGCATTTTTCATCATGATAATGGTAAAAAATACTTCTCTAAAGCTTTTCTTGAGTATGTACAAGGCGAAGGTACAAAGTCTCAGACTACATGTCTTTACACTCCAGAACAAAATGGAGTAGCTAAGAGGAAAAATAGGTATTTACTTGAAGTTGCAAGAGCATTTCTTATTGGTCTGTCCATTTCCAAATCATACTGGCCAAATGTTGTTTTTACAGCACATAACTTGATTAATAGACTTCCAAGTAAAGTGTTAAATGGTTTGTCTCCTATTCAATTTTATTCAAAGTTTCATTCTATATGAAATATTCCATTGAAAATATTTGGTTGTGTTTGCTATGTATATATAATCATGATCCAAATAAGAACAAGTTGTCTGATGGGGCCATTAAATGTATGTTTTTTGGGCTATTCCTTGTCTAAAAAAAGGATACAAGTGTTTTGATCCAATTACTAAAAAATATATATGTCAATGGATGTACTGCTTTTTTAAGATATTCTTTATTTCTCAGAAAAAAGGGAAAAGCTTTTTGTTTGGTGAACCAAATAGTATTGTTCTTCCTATTCTTGATTGATGTTCCTTCAAAAATTCATCTTGAAAAGGTTGCAGGATCGATAGTGCTACTGATGATAAACCTACCTCAGAACTTCAACAAATCGATAAGCCTTTATAGGTTTATTCAAGAAGATCACGTAACCTTGTCTCCACAACTCCACCAATTCAAGTGGATTCAGATAAAGGTAATGCTTCTTCTCCATCTCCTTTGCCCAATTCTCCAAATGTTACTAACCCTCCTTCAAGCCCTTCCTTACAACTTCCTATCGCTCTTCATAAAGAGACACGTTCTAGCACTTCTCGTGTATACCATCCAATTGAAAATTTCTTATCATTGTGTATCTCTTTTTCGTCGAGCCTTCATAGTTGCACTCTTGTTAGTGCCCGTGCCCACAAGTTTTGCAGATGCGTCCCGTGATCTCTCTTGGAGAAAAGCGATGGAAGAAGAGATGAAAGCCTTTGAAAAAAATTGAACTTGGGAATTGACAAATTTTCTAAAGGGGAAGAAACCTATTGGAAATAGATAGGTGTACTCAATTAAATATAACCCTAATGGTAGTGTTGCCAGACATAAGGCGAAGTTGGTGGCTAAAGGTTTCACATAGATCTATGGTGAAGATTATTATGAAACTTTTGCTCCAGTCTCAAAACTTAGTTCTGTACATGTGATTTTCTGTATTAATGCTAATATGGGGTGGCCTTTGTATCAATTAAATGTCATAAATACCTTTCTTCATGGAGTTCTGACTGAAAAAGTCATACATTACTTTACCTCCCGGGTTTGTCTATGAGGGGGATAAATACAAAGTGTGTCACCTAAAAAAGTCCTTGTATGGATTGAATCAATCTCCTAGAGCATGGTTCCAAAATTTAGTAGTTCGCTTTTGTATATTAGCTTTTGTCAATGTGATTCTAATAACTCTGTGTTTGTTAAAAAGAGAGGAATGGGAACTATCATTTTAAGTGTATGTGGATGATATTGCTATAATTGGAGATAATCACACTCGGATTCTGTAGTTAAAAAACTATTTGAGCAAAGTCTTTGAAATAAAGGAATTGGGTTATTTAAAGTATTTTCTTAGAATTGAAGTTTCAAAATCATGTAAGGAAATTTGCTTGTCTAAGCAGGAATTTGCTTGTCTAAGCAGAAGTATGCTTTTAGATCTTCTCAGTTTAATTGGTTATCAGGGAGCAAAGCTAGTTGATACACCTGTTGAGATGGGTCATAAGCTATCTTTGATGATAGAAACTTACTTGAGGATGCTCAAATGTATTGTCAGCTTGTAGGTAAACTCGTTTACCTTTCAATTACTTGACCAGATATATCACAAGTTGTTAGCATGGTGAGTCAATATATGCATGCCCGAGAATTACTCATTTAGAAGCAGTAAGGCATATATTGTGGTTTGTTAAAAGTTGTCCATGAAAAGGGATCTTTTATGGATCTCATGGGCATTTGAACATCGTTGGCTATTCATATGCGGCTTGGGATGGCTCGCCCGACAATAGACAATTTACAACGAGATATTGTACATTTATTGGCGGAAACTTAGTTACTTGGAAATCTAGAAAGCAATCTATAGTAGCAAGATCGAGTGCTAAAGCCGAGTATCAAGCAATGGCAAAGACAACTTGTGAACTTATATGGTTGAGAAGTCTTGTACGTGAATTGAGTTTTGTTGTGAAGACTCCTATGCCAATGCATTGTGGTAATAGAGCAGTTGTTTGTATAGCTTCAAATCCAGTGTTTCATGAGAGAACCAAACACATAGATGTGGATTGTCATTTTGTTTGAAAAAAGGTCACCGAAGGACTGATAAGTACACCTTTTGTGAGGTCTAAAAATTAGCTGGCAGACATGTTCACTAAGGCATTGTCAAAGAATAGACTCGCTACGATTTTAGTCAAGCTAGGCATGATTGACATCTATGCTCTAGCTTAAGGGGGAGTGTTATAAATTGTTAATATATTTGGGGTTATTTATAATTGATGTCTTGGGTTGTTTTGTAATTTCCTAATCTATCTCTAATAAAAGATTCACAACACTCATTCAAGGGTGAACCTTTTACCAAAATCCATCCATTTTCACATAATGTATTCTATTTATATCAACAAGTCAAGTTCACTATGGAGCTAGAGCAGAGTTGAGTTGAACTTGATTGTTGTTCAATTGATTCGCAAAAGGAGCTAACCTGACAGCAACTAAGCCAAGTTGAATTAGCTTTGCAATGTAACTCAGCATATTTACACCTCTCCCTCTATCAAAATATTCAGTTGAACTTCGGCATCTTCCAACTATCATCTTAGATCTTGATTTTCAGGCCATGACTACAAATAGGAAGGTTTTTCTTCTTTCCCTACACTCATCATGTCTTCTTCTTTTCTCTCTCTCTCTCTCTCTTGTATTTTGTATTTTGTTTTTTGTTTTTTTCATGTGGGTTTGGATGGCATGGGAAAAAGAAGATATGCCTTCATCTCTGTACTCTCAATCTTCACTAGGTTTTTCCATCTTACATTTTTCTTCGACTCACTAACTTTTTTTTTTTTTTGTCATTTTTCGTTTTCTTGGTTATTCCTCCTTACATGGATTGAATATCTTTCATCTAAAATAGCCTTCTATTTTTAGTTGTTAAATAAAGTGAAATAACTTCCAAATTTATAAATAAAAGCATAACAGGAAATGCGGATAACTTTTACTTAGCTATCCCGATTTTAAATTTGGCGAAGCCACCTTCCCTCATTCGAGTGTTATTCTACATTATTTAGGTCTCTTCTCTCAACAAAAATCATGCACCTCACCTCATCTCACCTCACCAGCGGTCTCTCCCCAGCACCTATGGACCAGCCACGTTAAGCTGGGATTAAAAAAACAAATCACATCATTTAATTTTTTTGTTGTTTTTTTAGTAGGCTACGTGGGCTCCATGAGGCTAAGGACAGGCGGAAGATTTGGCGGTGCTCGTCAAAATTATCGGCCGAAAGTAATATTCTCATACTCTCATCTTTCCAGGCACAAAAAACACCGACAAACGATCGCTCATATACCGTAATCTGACAGAGAGGGACCTCTTTTCTCCCAACCCGACGTGGCAGCAACCATCATGGCACGTGGGCGTGTGCCCATGGTTTGGTGGGTTTATGTTTTTTCCATATTAATATCTTATGTTAGACTCATGAAAGGTGGAAAAAAAAATGAAATATTTAACTCAATAGAAGGCCAACGTCCTCTTCACATCTATTTTATGTTATTTTCTTGTTATTTTATTTATTTATTTATTGAAATATCTATTTATTCCTTTATCAAGTTGGACTAATGATTTGAGATGATTTTTTCGACTGAAGGACCTAGGGATCAGTCTTCGACCAATGCTAGCATTATTAAGCAGTAAAATGTATTCATCCCAATTTATTGTTATTATTGGATATTATTTTTGACTAAATTGGAGAAAATGTTGGTACATTTTTTGAATTGGGATTTTTCAATATCAATGGAAAATAATTTATTTTTTATTAAAAATATGAAGATATTTTGAAAGGAATACTCCCTTAGATTTTTTTTATATTTTTTTTGTTGTCTTATTTTCTAATGGTTTTTTTAATTTTTGGTGATACTTTACTTATACCACAACATTATAATAAAAATATAATTTGGTGATAATATCATTTTAATCTCCGACAATATGGCGACGGTGGTGATGGTTTTAAAACATGGCATGGAAATTGTTTATATAAGCTATGTCTTATCATTAGTAATGCATGATGTTTTTTTCTTTTTATAAGAACAGTAGTAAAATTAGGGTGTTTTTGAATTTTTAAAAAATAGGCTTTACTGGGATTTTTCTTAATATGAAAACAACATTGTTTTCAAAATTGAAAATGGTCACAAAATCTGATCCGACCTGCTACCCATATTTGACTTGCATAACTTGACTCGTAATATCGGGCGAAGTTAAAGTTGACCCACATGACGCACATATTTTTGAAATTTTTATGGAAGAAATTAGTCCTAAAGTTTTAGGATTATTGTTGGTTTTTTTATAAGGTACCACTAAAGTTTTGAAGCCCATAAAGCTACCTACACTTAAGTTGCAGTAGCCCAGAAGAAGTCATAAAGCCACTTAGACACGAAACTCATTGGAGAAGGTCCATTCAACATACAAACCACCTTTTGAACCATATTGTAGATCTCCTATCTGATTTTGAAGCCCTCAAGTGACAATTCTAACAATTAGATTTCATAATACTGAAAGCCAAAAACAACTAAATGAACTCCAAATTCCACCAAAATTTTGCCCATCATTCCCTTATCTAGGCCTATTACAGAACTCCCTTTCAAAATTGGGTCATTTTGATGTCAATTCATGACCCTTGATCTGTTGGTCATTTAAAGTCTAAATCTTTCGCAAATGAACCACTTAGCCCATAAAAGCCCATGCTGACCTATTAGAGGGTGTGTCTCCTCAAATTTCAGTCACTTTAATAGAATTTAATGACCTTTGATCTTTTGGGTCACAGAAATTTAAATATGCTGCTTTGGGTATAAATCATATGTGAACGACCTACTTAGCACACAGATATCCTATTTTGACCTGTAAGAAGTACTCCTTTGATTTCGGGTTATAGGCCTTTTTGCCTCTGATACAGTCGGACCTGGTTCAAGTTTATTGGGCCAAGATACTGATTGGTATGGCCCACTTGGCACATGGTTGGCCCTATTTAGACTATATGAGGCTTTCCCTCAAGTCTCAAGTGGGACTAATTAATGGCACACACAGGACAATTAGCAATGGACTTTGTAGCGGGGACCATGAGAATGGAGACAATTAAGTGAATTTTTGTAGGGTGTTTTATGCAATATCTTCAATGAGTCATGAATAAAAATGTTATCATGGAATGTCATGTTAAATGTGTACCAAAATCAGAAAGGAGAAAATGTCCAGGAAAAATTTGAAGTTCCCTCTTTAGCATTCTCACTCCTGACATTATTCTATGATTTGAGTGTTGTCAACCAACAATAATCCTAGCAAATGAAGTTAGAGGGGGTCTAAGTTCCATGGATCTCCTTGACCAAGCTTTTATATCATGCTTTTGTGGTCCAATGTTTGTAGTGGAGCATCATTTAGATCCGGATCCTCCCATAGGTCCGCCCCAAATTCTCGTCTACCGCCTTAGTTCTTTCTCTCATGACCTATGATGCCAAGATACCGCATGAATACAGCTAGGACATGTCATAAATACGACAAGAACACATATTTTATGCATAAAAAATGAAATATCAAATACGATATGATGCGACATGATACGTTACCCATTTTAAAAAATCCATAAATCATAACACATGACTCTTAACAAGTGAAGAATACAATTACATTTTATACCATGTGTAAGCCTACACTCACCTGCTTGGTGGCTGTCTATTTAGTGCTATATATGGTTCCAAGGTAATCTTTACTTTTGAATGGGAAACCATTAAAAACGAATGTGCTAATGGATCTAGGTGTGGGCTGGGGATGTCCATGGCCCCCAAAATTTAAAAAGCCCCTTAAATTTTGATGAAATATTGTGACATTTTACATTCCCTCCCCCCTCCCAAGCATTTCATTTACATAATGGCCCATCTAAGGAAAATTTCCTTGTTTGACAATGATGCTAATGCTAATGCTAATGGAAGTTGCAGACCGCTTAAGAGGAAGAAATTTAAAAAATCGTATCTATGCAAGGTTTTATGATCAATTGATCTTCTGATTAATGTGCTAGTGTGTTCAACAATTCTCGTTCCTTACATTTCATTCTAACCGCTTGAACTACTGTAGGTAACTAGTTCTTTTCTTTCTTTTTTTTTTTTAACCTAGAGAAGCGACTAAACCCGCCGAATACAACCCAAAAGCCAATGTCAATCAATTAGCTTGAAATATGCTATTTTCAACTTCCTTGCATTTCTTCATGATAATTGCTTGGCATGTAGGTATTTAGTTCACTTCTTTAGACATCAATTACACCATGACTACCAACCTAAATGATTTCAATTTGATCAATCTAAAGTTGACACTTGACAGTCAAGGTCGTTTCCTTTGACGCTTGGGCTGATGTCATAATGCATGATAAGCATGTTATGGAAGTTATTCATGAAGGTAGTGCCCACACCTTCCCCTCAAGGTCCGGCTATTATCAGTTGGGTTTACATCGTATCTATCCTTGGTGTGGAAGTAATGCATGAATGTAATGTTCATAACTTCCCTCTTGGCCTACTTAGAGGCTGTGAAAGTTTCAAGTACAAATGTTCAATGCTTCTGGTACAACAAGAAGTTTAGTATTGATCCATTTGATTCTGGGTGGGGGTTGTTGGAATCCATTGATCTCCTTGATGGAGATCTCATTGATGAAGCCTCTTAACTGCATGAAATTTGTGGTGGAGTATCACCTAGGATGACACCTAATGCTTAAAGCAAAGAAACATTCGGTTTAGTCTTTGAACCTACATACTTCTGAAAAAAATGGATTTGTAACTTGCTGAGTCTAAGATCCATGGATCTGCTTGCTTAGGTCTCTTTAACTTTTTGAAGTTTATACATCATCTAGATTTGGACATATGCACTAAGAAAATTAGATTGGTAGGAATCAGACTATGACCTAGAGCCAAAGCAACAACTCAACCACTTAAGCTACATTAATTTTTCTACTTAATGTTAACTAAGCTTAAATTAAAATATTCAACTTATTGCTAAATATGTTATATAGTATATAGTATCTAAACATTTCACTCGGCTAATTTGGAACGGGTATGGACCCCAAAGGAGGTAGACTTGATTGGACCAGATCATCATTTGGGTCCTAGAAGTCCATAAATACCCTAAACTTTTTGGACCATTGACATCCTTAATTGCATTGCCAAGTAGTCCTTTTAACTTTTTTACTTTTAAAAATTGAGTTCCTAATAAATGTGGATGGGAATTATTATTGCATTAGAAGCCATAACTTTGATGGTTTATCTAAAAATGAAATACATAGTAGAATGGTTGCTGGAGCCAAGTTGAAAAGGATTGGCACACAACACAAATCAATGGTAATCTACAACAAGTTGAAAAAACGACATGACCCAATCAAAGGTTAAACCACTAGTTCATGACATGTTAGCTTTAAACCAATGAAATGCCTTAAATATCTATAATAAATTAAATCCAGGAAAATGTTCAATCTACATCTTCACCTTATGTACTTAAATCCCATCTTTTAATAATAATTCTTTACTGGAACTCATTTTACTATGATTTCCTAAAAACTTGATTTCATACTAAAAACAAGCAGTAAAAAGCTCAAAATCATGCAATTTTCCTTTTTTGTACTGTTGCTAGCCTAATCAGAGGTCCGCCCGCATTGAGTTGGATTTGGGCTATATTTTCTTCTGGGAGCCAAACCAGCCAGCCTTACTTTTGTGACCCAATTGTTAAACGACAATGACATATTTAACATAATGGGCCACGTGCTTTTGTGAATGGGCCACGACTTGGATTAAGCCCAATAACTACATATGAGGGGCTTGACAAGCCTCATCCTAGACCAACCCAGCCCATGGACACCCCTACCTTACCACCATCACAAATTGAGGAAAGAGACGAGGACCTGCAGCCAAATTTCACAAAAAAGAAAGGGTCCAGATGCAGTTAGTACAAAATCCAGGGGCCAATTGGAAAAACTCAAGACAATAATAACAGGCCATGCCGGAGAGAAAGACGATTCTCGTAGGAAACGATTCTCCCTTGTCTGCTGCTTTCTCCTGCTCTCTTCTTTCCCAACTCTCTCTTTTCATCTCTCTCGATTTCCTGTTGCTTTTGCAATTTCCGAATTTCATCGTCTTCTTCTTCTTGTTCTCGATCTCTTTCGATTGGATTTCATTCGTTTCCACATTTCTGTAAGGGGAGAAGGAAATCTCAATAGCAGCAACTCCATTGGAGTCTCAGATCTGCGGAATTTCAGGCGGTTCTGCAGATGAAGATCTCGTCCAGAAGCGTCTAGAAGCCTCGAGAAGAAGCCATGGAATCGATTCTCGCTCGGGCATTGGAGTACACGCTCAAGTATTGGTTGAAATCCTTCTCCAGGGACCAGTTCAAGTTGCAGGGGCGAGTCGTTCAGCTCTCCAATCTCGGTAACCCTAGAAAAAATTAAAATCGCAGCTTTGGGTTAACCATTTTGGAAGTAGGGAAGAAAACCCATGATTTGTTTTTTGGGAATTTTTTGATTTTTTATTTGTTTTGGATTTGTGTTAGAGATAAATGGAGATGCTTTGCATGCGAGCGCGGGATTGCCGCCGGCGTTGAATGTCACTAAAGCAAGAGTGGGGAAGTTAGAGATCAAGGTAGTTTTTAGAATTGTTGCTTTAATGTGATTTAATTGGAGATATTTGATAGGGAGAGGAGGAATTGTGATAAGTGTGGAGAGTTTTTAATGGAAATGTGGTGATGGGTTTCTGTTTTGGGTGTGGATTTCAGCTTCCTTACGTGTCCAATGTACAAACAGAACCGATTGTGGTTCAGATCGATAAACTTGATCTGGTTTTGGAAGAGAATTCAGATTCTCATATGAACAGGAGCTCAAGCAGGTAATGTTGTTTTGTCACTTCTCTATAATTCAGAAGCTTGGCATCTGTTTGATTGATAAGTGGAATGGAAATTGGTTTGCATAACTGTGAGTGGCAGAATTTCAGGGTAGGACTTTAAATTTTACTGCCTTGGAATTTTTCCACTTGTTAATTAAGGGAAAACTGCATCAGGTTCCTAACTGTGGTTTTATATTCCGAATTCACTCTTTTGTTCCACCATTTTACTGCTGCCAAATCCCATTCTGCCCCAAAACCAATCATCCTTAAATATCAAACAAAGGGCCATTGTGATGAACTCTAATATTTTATGAAACTCTAAAGGTATATATATATTTATTTATTTGAACCATTAACGAAACTCAGAAAACATTACAATCCTAGAATGAAGGTGTTCCTATTGTTGGAATTCTGTTGTTTGGTTAATAGTGGAGAGTTCCATAGAAGTGTTTTTAGATCCTTGACTTGATCTAAAATGCTAAGAATGAGCAACTTCCACCTTTTACAAGAAAGAAAGAGTCCAGTGCAAGGGTATATCTCTGTTATTCGACTATCTGTTTCTTAAATTTCCATCTTGTTCAAGTTCAAACATTTCGTCGGATTCTTCCCCTTGAGTTCTAGGGATACTTTCCATGATCATATTTTGGACTGCTAGTTGGATACTTTCATTGGATGTCACTAATTTGTACTTCTGTTATTTTCTGCTCAACAGTAATCAATCATCAACAAGCTCAAAGGGCAGTGGTTATGGATTTGCTGATAGGGTAAGGCATTGGTAAATATATGAATTCTAATTTGTACCTTTCATCCTTTACTATATTTTTTGAAAATGGGTAGTGCCTTGTTCTTTTACCATGCACATATAGCATTTGGCCTGCTGTTAAATTTGCTACAAGTTTTTAGTTCTGTCTGAATGAAAAAAAGTGTAAAGAAAAGTTATTAGCAGCATATTTGCATGTTTTCTTGGTATAAAACCCTGTATTGTTCTTTCAATTTTTAGTCCCATCATCAGCGATGGGATCCAGTTCCTTGGCCATCAATGAATCAGTAATTATCTTAGGGCCTGTTTCTTTGTAGGAATTTCTGGAATTTCTATCTGATGCTGTTGAATTCTAGCATTCCTAAATTCCCTGTTTCTTTCATACTAGAATTACTGCCTGAGAATTTGATGCAACCTGAATTCCACAAATTCCCAGTTTCATAACTACGTGAAGAATTTCTGAGTGGAATTTTACATGTTTATGCATTATTTGTATATATATTCAATGCTAAAATAGTCATGAATATAGTATTTTTTAAATATATGGGTCTCGCACATGCATTTAGTCCTAGATAAGTCCAAATTCTACATGAAATGATGTCTATGATCTTCAATTTTATGCACTAATCAATAAGTTCCCCTGGCCCCACCTCATCAATGATTATCATGTTAACAGACCCGATCCACTCCAATCTAAGGGATAAGACTGACTTAGTTGTCTGGCTATGTACAAGTTTAAATTCTTATCAGATATGTCTCTTCAATTCAAATGAGATCTCTCTCTCTCTCTCTCTCTCTCTCTCTCTCTCTCTCTCTCTCTCTCTCTCTGTACCAGTCTCTTTTAATCTATTTATGCATCATAATACAAAGGCTAAGTGATGCAATCTGGAAAGTAGTCACTCTTCAAGTTAGATTAGGATTATAATATCTTTATTAGTATATTTCTAATTATATTGTTATTATGGAAGTTTCTATTATTAAATTAGGTTTTCTTAGGCCTTAAGTTTGCTTTTTTATTTATATGGGATTTTAATATATTATTTTCAGACTTTGATTGATTAATAGATTTGTAGACTTTATCTTGGAGGTTTAACCTCGTGTGTGAAGTCTTCTCGATGATTCCAAGTGTCCTCGGAAACGTGTTTCGGTACCCCTACGCAGCCCTCACCCTAGGGCCGACATCAGTTTGATATCAGAGCGAAGATCTATATTGCTCCGATCACCCTCCGATCACCGATCGGAGGCTATCTCCTTTCCACAAAACCCTCACCCTTTCTGCCGATCCAAAAACCCATCGACATCATCCCCTTCCATCTATGACCACAATCATCCGCTATAACTATCATCGCCATCTCAAAAACCCATCCTGCCAAATCCTCTACTCCAATCTCGTCAACCAAGACCCCACCCGATCACCCTTCCCTTTCCAAAAGCCATTCCACTGTTCATCATCATTAGTTTCAAAACCCACCACTGATCCCCGTGCCCGAAGCCCAACACAGACCCCTGTCGCAATCCCGAATCCCATCCCCGCTCTTCTTGTTGCCTTTGATCCTCAACCGAGACCTTTTCCCAAGCCCAGGCTCCAATTGCCCCAAATCTACCTCTCGCCATCAAAACCCAAGCCTCACCACTCCCTACCCCATCCTTCTACCATCACCAAACCCATAAAAAAAAAAAAACCTTTGCTGTCAATCCCCTACCCTGGCAGCAGTAAGAGAGAGAGAGAGAGAGAGAGAGAGAGAGAGAGAGAGAGAGAGCATATGTGGTCGCCTCATCGAACGGCTGCCACTGTCACTACTACATCGACCCCGCCTGCCGTCGTCGCCATCTTCTTCTTCTTTGTCTTCCTTTAGCGATCACGTGAGAAAGCTTAACAGAAAGGGAAATTGAAAAGGAGTTCTACCCCTTTGGTTTTTGTCGCCGAAAATGAGAACGACAAGAAGAGTCCCTCACATGTGCCATTGCTAAAATGTGACGAGCCAGAGTTGTGCTTGTTGGACCTAAGTTCTAGTTCAGCTTGATTAGTTTGGCAGATCAAGGTTCAAGATTTATTTTTGTGATATCAGGGTCATTTGAGGTCCGATTTTAGTTCTGTCTTCACCAGCGTATCTGTGGAAAGCCGATCTACACATCAGGTTAGTCAGCTTTTAAATTTGCAAAAAAAAAAAAAAAAAAAACAAACAAACAAAAAATGCCTCATAAGAAGCAAGTTAAGGTGGAATCTTCATCTTCTTCATTTGAAGATTTGGTTGGTGCCATTAAAGATTTAACTACCACAGTTAATAACATGCAAGCCACTCTGCAACAACTGGACACTAAGGTGACAACTTTAGAAAATAATCAGCATGTGAATCACAATCGTAATGATAGTGAAAATATTCAAAATCAACGAGATCCACTAGTTCAAAAACTCGACTGAGATATCGGGATTAAACTCATGATTCCCGAAAAAAAAAAAGGGCGGCCCAGTGCAGGAAGCTTCTGCATAGCGGGGTCCCGGGAGGGCAAGATGTACGCAACCTTGCTTTTATTTTGAAGAGGCTGTTTCCGTGACTTGAACTCACGTCCTCCAGGACTCTACTAGTAAGCCTTTACCGTTGGTGCAAGCCTTTAAACTCGTGATTCCCAAATATGGTGGAAAATTGCAGCCCGCTGAATTCATGGATTGGTTAGTGTGTGTGGAGAATATTTTTGCATACAAACCAATGACTGAAAAACATAAAGTCACACCGATTGCCACTCAATTCCGTAATTATGCTGCAACTTGGTGGGCTGAATTGCAAAGAAAAAAGAGGAATCAAAACATGGATCCTATTGAAATATGGATTGAGATGAAGAATATTTTGAAGCAAAAATTTCTCCTTGTTAACTATGCAAGAGATCTATGCTCAAGCTTTCTAAACTTGAAACAACGATCCAAGATTGTTGTTGATTATTCTAAGGAATTTCTAACTCCGCAAGCTTGTTGTGGTTTGAATGAAAATGATGATATGGTTGTTGATAGGTTTTTCAATGAGTTGAGAATGGACATTCAACATATCCTCGCATTCCAAAATTTTGATAATGTCGATAAACTCATCCAACATGCTGTCAAAGCCGAAGGAATTTCAAATCATGAAGCACAAAAATTTAATGCATTCAAATGGGCTCCGCAAAAGACTTCATCTTTCCTAGATGCTAAATCCAGTGGTTCACCGGAAAAAAATTGTTCCCAAACCTAAAGATCGTAACAAGGTCATATGTTTTCATTGCAAACAGAAGGGACATTACTCCTTGGAATTTCCCAAACGAGTGAACCTAATGGAAGGCGTACATGATGAACCAATTGCACAGGATCATCCTTCGGACAATGAAGAAACAGAGGAAGCAGTAGAGTATGAAGGAGACAAAGATGATGAAGCTCTTGTGGTCATCAATGAGGCTCCACCCACTATTGAAAAAAAATAGTTGAGGAAAAATATATTCCGTACCACGGAGACAATTTTTTGACAGCATTGCATAGTTGTTGTTGATGGAGGAAGCTTCGAAAATCTCATCTATCAAGCTCTTGTTGATCGGCTCAAGTTGAAAGTTTACAAGCACAACCACTCTAATTTTGTGAAATCGTTGATGACTGGTGATCAAGCGCAAGTTCGACATACTTGCAAAGTTACTTTTGCCATTGGTAAGAATTACAGAGATGCAATTTGGTGTGATATGTTACCTTTGCATAGTGATGATATCTTATCGGGTCGCCCATGGATGTATGACAAAAATGGAACTCATGGAATGCGCGATGACCCATACACATTCTTGCATAGTAGAAAGCAAATCACACTCCATCCTAAACAGCCGGAGCTGTTGAAGAAAAGTTTTTGGGCAGTTGCAACAAAGGATGTCCTTCATATTCACCACATTTACGGAGGCAATCCAAAGAGGCCTTGAGTTCGAGGACGAACTCTTCTTTCAACCCGAGGAGGACGATGCAGTCTGGCAAGTGGTCCCTCTTCAAGTTAGATTTGGATTATAATATTTTTGTTAGTAGATTTCTAATTATTAGATTAGGTTTTCTTAGGCCTTAAGTTTGCTTTCTTATTTATATGGGATTTTAATAGATTATTTTTAGACTTTGATTGATTAATAGATTTGTAGATTTTATCTTGGAGGTGCGTCTTCATGTGTGAAGTCTTTTTGACGATTTGAATAATCCTCAGACACATGCTTTGGCACCCTATACAACCCTAACCCTAGGGCATGCATCCCTGAGCTAAGCTTGCAAATCAAGGATTCTTACATATCATCCATCAAGGTGTGCCCCATGGCCAGGATCAGACTTGCTTGGGTGTGAACGACACTTAGCATTTCATTGTCCTGTATATATTGGTGCCTTTTTTAAAGGTAGCATCTGTCGCACAGTGGGTGCATTTGATTCCTTTACTAGGTCTTATTAAGATGAATGTCAACAACTATTTAGAGGGAATCTAAATCTAGCTAGGGTGGGGATTGGCGTGGGGTTTGGTGGATCAGGGTGGGGTTTGGTGGCTGGTGGAGCGCAAGTTTGGATATGAATTAACATGCTTTAAGAGTTTTCTCTAGTTTGATTGTTGTCCAAAACTCGATGGTGTTTGATTGTTAGGTTCCTCTTGAGTGGCCTACTTTTGCTTTCTAGGGTGTGAGCAGTGTTGATAGAAGGAACTTGGGTTGTCGTAACTTGGCATTAGAGGATTTTGTGTGCCGTGGAGGGTGATCTCTCTCTCTCTCTCTCTCTCTCTCTCTGTGAGCAAATTAGAGATATTGTTTGGTAGATAGCGTGCTATGACATATGAGCAGAATGTTGGCCAATTAAGAAGACGTATATTCATAAAATGGATGTAGCGTAAATGAGAATGCTTAGGTGGATACGTGGTAAAACTAGGAAAGATAAAATTAGAAATGAGCGCTTTCGAGAGCATTTAGGGGTAGTACCAATAGGGGATAAGATTAGAGAAATCCGTTTAAGATGGTTTGGGCATGTTGAGCATAGGCCAGTAATGACACCGGTGAGAAAAAGTTTGGCTATACATGTGGATGGTCCATCAAAAGGTAGAGGTAGGCCGAAGAAAATATTGATAGAAGTTATTCATTCAGATTTGAAGAAGTTTAACTTATCGAAGGATTTGGCTCAAAATAGAACGGAATGGAGAAACAGAATTCATGTAGCCAACCCCAACATGGTTGGGACAAGGCTTTGATGATGATGATGATAATGTTTGGTAGATAGCGTGCTCCGTCTTACCTCGTGAGGTTAATGCCAAGGTTGGTATTCTTGCAAAACGAGGACCACAATGTCAACAATGAGATGTGCTTTGTTCTGCATTTTCATTTTATCCAAGCATTTCTCAATTTCACTTTGTCTTATTGAGGCTTAACTATAAATACAAAATAAAATTTCCTAGTTTTACCATCATTGATGAATTTGAAAAACTTAGTACTGCAAAATTAGCATTATTCAAAGTTCCTGAATTCTTAATCAAAACTTGAGGAATTAATTGCTAATTGATCTCACATTGCCAGATTGCAGATGGAATGACTTTGGAAGTAGGGATTGTCAATCTAATGCTTGAAACCCGTGGAGGGGCTCGGAGCCAAGGAGGCGCGACATGGTAGAAGTTGTTGCATCACCACACTATCAATTGGATGTTCTTAATTTTCATATATTTTCGATGTATGTTATAGTTGTATCATTTTAACAATATTGCATAATCAATAGCAAATGCTAATCTTTCTTGTCATGTATTATTTAATCTATTTTATTCTATAAGTTGTAACCAATCGATTTACCAAGTTTGATCTTTTTGACTGAAAGAGTATGTTAGCCATAACTAGACAATAAATGGGACATAGTACAGCTAAGTAGGACTCCCCGTGATTGGGGTAAAATATCTTAGGATCCTAGTAGATAAGTAGAGATAAGTCATTAACTTTTACATCATGGCACATTGCAAGAGTAATTTTATCCACTTATGGCAAGGCACGTTTCAGCATATTAGCAGATCTGCGCATGCAGTGCTGGATTCTATAGCTAAGCACAGGGTTGATTGATCGTGTAATCTAGGTGCTCCTATAATGTAGTTCGGCTGGGTTTGGTGGCTAACTGGCTGGTACATGTCTCTTGTACTGGATCACCTATAAGCTGTCTTGCATGCTTTTTATATTTCTTGTTTTCGTATTCGTTTTAATAAATTTTATTGTTACCGTTAAAAATATTATCCCTTATGGTATAGGCAGAAATTGATGTGAGTACTTAAATAGCACAAACATATTCTTATCTCATCACTTAACTCAAATTGATGTGGAGTTGTCCGTACTCCGTAGGATAATATTTGCTTGCTCACACACTGTGGGAGGTCCCATCTGGACCTTGTAAAAGGCGCAGCCCCCCCACCCACACACACAAAAATAAGAAAAATATATATATATAAAACAACCCACAACCATACCTGTGATGAGGGGCACTGACCCTTTTTCCCATTGCTTGCAGGAGAACATCTTCCCGAGTCTATAGTATCAATTTCCCAATCAGAAAGTGGGGATCTTTAGTCACGGCTTTAGTGAAGGGATCAACTAGCTGATATTGGGAAGAGATGCAGGGGAAACTAAGTCAGGAGACAATATGGTTCTATTTATAAATGGTCAATATATTAAAACAAAAGTGGTCACATCAAATTACGGGAAAACTTTTCCATAGAAATGTGTTTCGTCTTTCTTTGTTTCTTCTTCTTTTCTTTCTTTATTTGGGTTTGACAAAGGAAGAAAAGAGTTGGGAGGGGGTGGCTGTAAACCGCTAAGTATATACTATGGACCGATACTCGTATGTATCGGCTGATATTTGAAACCATGGATATTAGAGTACTGAAATCAGTTGATGAACCAAATTCTTACTTGGATTTAAACTTGGATATTCACTTTTTCTTCACACTGATTTGACCTGCCACCTTGTTGGACATACTAAATTTTGGTTTATTTAACATGAAGATGTTTTTTCCTATAAATGTCCTATCTATTTTTTCCCCACCTATTCTATTGCATTACCCCTTTGTTTTAATTGTGTTGTGCATTTGCTGTTAATGGTTTTGGTGCTGACATTTGTTAGAGCAAAGTCATCTCAAATTTTTGTATATTATCAGGGCATCACCTCTAGCATCTATAACAATCCATAACCTTTTGCTCTATACCACAAATGAGAACTGGCAGGTATTTATTCTGATCTGTATATCATAATTTGAGCATCTGTTCCATTTGATCGCATTTTAGTTGACTTCTTATTTTCTGGCAACAGGTTGTCAACCTTAAAGAAGCAAGAGACTTCTCCAATAATAAAAAGTGTATTTATGTCTTCAAAGTAATCATACCAACTATTCTTTTCAGTATGGAGTCTCCATTTTGTTTTTTGTCTTTTAGAGTAAACATTTTGAACTCTTTTTCTTTTTGGACAAGAGGGAGGGAAAGCAGGGGGGAGGGGAGAGTGTTGTGTTACATAAAAGCGGAATAGGTCATCTTTCTATTTGTGAATTTTAACATTTGAAAATATGTTTATTTCTTCAGAAACTGGAATGGGGCTCATTATCTGTTGACTTGTTACCTCATCCTGATATGTTCGCTGATGCTCGTTTGACTGGCCCCAACAGCCGAGAGAACAAGCTCGACGAAGATGGTGCAAAGCGACTGTTTTTTGGTGGTGAGAGGTTTCTTGAAGGGATATCAGGACAGGCTTATGTAATGCCAATCTACTTGTGGACTTTAAGATTTTTTATGAATCATAATATTCATCTTCCCGTTGTAATATTCCTCATAGTTTCTCCTACTCATTCATTCATGTTTAGATCACTGTGCAAAGGACTGAACAGAACAGTCCACTGGGGCTCGAGGTTCAGTTGCATGTTACAGAAGCGGTTTGTCCTGCTTTGAGTGAACCAGGTAATCGATCAATAAGAGAGATGCACACTTTTGCGTGTGTTAGGGCCTCTAGGTTTGCACTTCTTCAGTGATAATTTTTTAAATGAGAAATCATGTCAATTTCTGGGCAGGTCTGCGAGCGCTTCTCCGGTTTATGACTGGTTTGTATGTATGCTTGAATAGAGGAGATGTGGACCCAAAGTCACAACAGGTTTCTTGTTTTCATAGTACATATATATTTTTTTCCCTGTGCTTGTTATAGTTCAGAAGAAGAACATCAATGAACTAAATATTCTTTTCTATGGGATTCTGTGCAGCGGTGTACAGAGGCAGCTGGATGTTCTCTTGTGTCCATTATTGTTGACCACATATTTCTTTGTGTTAAAGATGCTGGTCAGTTTAATATTTTTTTACCAACAAAAAAAGTAGACTTCCTTTTTTTTTTTTTTTGGAGCTCTTGTATTCACTAATTGTGTAGATTTCAATATATATATGGAAAATAATCCAATGAGAACTAATTCTTACCATTTTTTTGTGAGAACTCTAGGTGGGGCCAATTTATCACCCAATCCAAACCTTGCAATACATAGGAACCCTCCTGATAGTTAGACACCCCAAGTTTCGGTTAAAACCGAATTTACTAAACCATTAGATCAACTGTGCACCAATCTGAATGGATTGGATTTGTGAGCCACGGATGAAGGGGTTAGAGACATGTGATCAGGGCCAAATTCGATATTTGAAGTGGTCCCATATAGATTTTTCCACCCCTGGTCCCATCTCTAAATGGGACCCATAAAAAGTTCTTACGGTAGGTGCCTAAGAACAGTTCTCACGGGATCAAACCTCTCTCTCTCTCTATATATATATATATTGTTTCTTGTAAAACAGTCTTCAAGATTTTAATTTTCAATTGAGTTTTTCTGATTGACTGAATGTTATAATTTATGCAGAGTTCCAGCTTGAGCTTTTGATGCAGTCTCTCTTCTTTTCTCGGGTAATGATCCATTTATCTTTAGTTTTCTTTGGCCCCGTTTGGCATCATTCTTGTATGGTTCCCGATTCTATGCTGAGATCGGATTGTGCTGAAACTAGTTGTGCGGATACAATGATATGCAGAACTTGTTTGGCATCGTTATTTTAAAATGTTCTGCTAAAAATATGTTGTGCGGAACATGTTTGGCAACACCATTATTTTTGTACATGGGATATACCTTTAGAATTTATAATGTGGTACCCACCTTTATAAATTAGAACATGGGCCCACCTTCATAGAATTTATAATGTGAGCCTACCTTTTGTGATTATGAACAAGTGACCCACCTTTATGAATTACAAAGTGGGGCCCATTTGTGAATGTGAAGATGAGACACCTTTAAAAATTGTAATTGGCATCCAATGGCCTTGTTTCTGAAATAGAATTTAATAGACAATGAATGAAGCCTTTCTATGCATAATCATTAGTTCAAAATCATCTATTATAAAGTCTTGATTTTATTATATTCTTTTTACTAAACTCACCAAGGAGAAAAATTGTGAAAAATAAAAGCCCTAAGAAAGAAATTTTTGCAATCCAATCACAAATTACGAGAGAGAGAGAGAGAGAAAGAGAGAGAGAGAGAGAGAGAGTTGGGTGGGTGAGGTTGGAAAAGAGAATTGCACGGTTGGTGGGCTTGTGGGAGAAAGAGAGAAAAGTTGGATGGATGATGGGAGTGAGGCTTGTGGAGACAGAGAGATGTTTGGAAGGCAGGCAGTGAGGACGGAATTAGAAAAGACATGTGATTAGGATGGGATTAGAAGAACCCGCCACCTGTGCCAGAGAGTTGTTTAAAAAAAAAAAAAACTAAGTTGTTTGGCTCCGCATTTCATATTCCAGCAGGTCGAAATTCCTGGGATTGTTCCAGCAAAATTAAAATTGGAAACAGTAATGAACACCTACCAAACATGTTTCTAGTTTTGTATCTCATAGGAACATCTCACTGGTGCAATGCCAAATAGGCCATTTGTCTCTCCAGTTTACACATGAATTAGAACTTAGCACTCACACCAATTTGGCACTAATCTGAAGAATAATCTCCATCAAATTAAATTCCAACATATTCTTAAGTTACGTTTTCTTCACGAAATATAATCTAACGGCTATTATTTAGATTAGTGCCAAATTTGTGTTAAGTGCTAATTCATGGGGGATTAGTGAGTGTGAAGCGGTTGGATTTGTCATGAGGTGTCCTAGGTAGTGGTAAAGAGGTTAACTCATGCAAATCTGTGGGAAGTACGTATTAGCATAACATAGCCCATTTTATGTTATGTTACTGAGAACTAAAACTGACCAACATATTCTATGGTAGGTCAACTTCTATTCTGGACTGAAAAATCATACTATGTTATACAGGGTCATTTTTGTACTCTACTTACCGCAAGAGTAGGCATTTTGTACTTCATGTGGTCTTTAATCTTCTCCTTTCTCAGGGACACATACATTTCGTTTATATAGTTACATAGGTCTATCTGAATATCATTCCATTGTTGGTCTGACTTGGCACTGATTCCTTTCTTTCTTTCGTTTTCCCTTTTTTTTTTAAATTCCATCACTTATCCTTTTGTCTTTTTCCTTAGCTTTAGATTATGGTATTTTCAGTTTTCGCCTTGTCATTCTTGGCTTAATTTTCTTTTAGGCGAGTGTATCAAATGGAGAGGACACTAAAAACTTGTCTTGCATTACAGTTGCTGGATTTTTTTTGAGGTAAGCTCCTTTGCTCTCATCATCTTGTGCCTTTCTTGAGTTAGAATATATTTGGTGTTGCATTTTAGTCAAAGAATCTGATTTATTTTTTCAAATTCCTAAATATGCTATTGCCATTTGGGAAATTATCGTGCAAGTCACAGCTAACATGCAGGTCACTCACAAGGATTGCTGCTGTCAATTCTCTACCTTTTCATGTATATCATTACTTTTAACTGGCTGTTAAGACTTACCATTTCTGCATTAAAAATATTTATTATTTTAATTAGCTAATATTAGAAAATGAAGGCGTTGAATAATAATGGATCTCCTCATCCTTTCAATTTCCAGACCAATGATCTTGTGGGGGATGGCTTCTTAGAATGTCACTGAGGTATTGTTTAAGTACAATAGAGATTGGATTGATGACTAGTGTTGACCGGTTCTTTTTATCTTTATGGTATTCCCTTCATGTTGGTCTAAGCTGAATTTTATGCTACTAAAGTTGGGAAAATGGACCAATCATGTGTTGGAGGTTGAACTTTTTTTCTTCTAGGGGATGGTAATGCCTAGTTTTTTGGGTTTGGTTGGCCATCATGGGCTTGCATAATGTTGTTGGATCGAATTTGTGCCTACTTATAGTGAAAGGAAACTCTTTGTGTGCACTTGGCTGCACAACAGGTACTGTTGGCCCAATGGATACTGGCCAGAACCATGGATGTAGGTAAAGGATTTTCTGTGTAATTTCCAAGCCTCGACCATTCCTGTCAACTCAGATAATGGTGTACTGAGATGGGTGTTATGTCCCCCTGGACATTCAAGAATGAAGTCCCTGGGCCCAATTAGTTGTTGTTGTTGTTGTTGTGTGTGTGTGTGTTTTTGTTAATTCTGTTTGTTACATAGGCCCAAAGCCCATCTGAAAAGAGCCCATCTGAAAGCCCATCTGAAAAGAGCCCATCTGAAAAGAGGAGCCTTCTTTACTTGGAATACTATTGCTGTAATTAGCTGTAATTAGTCTTCCTTCTTAACTTAGGATCCTAAGTGATATAAATTAGTGAGTTTTCCTTTCTTAGAGCCTAGATTAAAGGTAATTAGCTGTAATTAGTCTTTCTTCTTAACTTAGAATCCTAATTGATGTAAATTAGTGAGTTTTCCTTTCTTAGAGCCTAGATTAAAGGCATGTAAAGATATATATATATTGATGTATAATCTCAATAGAAGGACACACAAATTAATACATTCTCAAGAGAATTCAAAATCTCTTCTCTATGATCGTGAATTTGTCATGGTATCAGAGTCCTGATCTACAGTCCTCTTCTCTTCTAATATTCTTCTTCAACTGGTTTGTAGAATCTTGGTGATAACAGCCATTGGCATCTTGTCGTTGATTGTTCGTGCATGTTACATCAGCAGACCCTCCCATCCTGGTCGACCACTCATCCTGGAATCCTTGGACATTTTTTCAGATTTTTTCGATTATCAGAGGTAGGCCATCACATCTCTTTTAGTATTTCAGTTTTGTCCAACAGATTTCATCTTAGCCGTTCAAAATTGTGGATTTTGATCCGTTTTGAGTGAGACCTCTTCCAGCAGTATCGAAATTTGACTACCCTTCCATCCCCTGTCTTTGATCTGTCTCGAGATCACTTGGTGGGGTCCACGTGCTATCTTTTCCCCTGAAATCAAGGACGTACTACTTTCCTGTTGTTCTCTTTTGGCCAAAATTAATTTTAATCTAACATTGAGATGGACAAATCTGAGGTTACTTTGATCAAATTCACTGGACAAAATTACCCTGCATGGTCTTTTCAATTCCAAACCTACCTCGAAGCTAAGGAATTGTGGGGTTTTGTTTCTGGTGTTGACCCTAAACCCACTGAGGATGAAAAAAAGATCTCCTCTTGGCAGACAAAAGATGCCAAAATCAAATCCTGGATTCTGGGATCGGTTGAGCCTCATCTGATAATGAATCTCAAGCCTTACCCCACTTCTAAAGCCATGTGGGAGTATTTGAAGAAAGTATACCATCAAGATAACTCTGCGCGACAGTTTCATCTTGAATGTGCTATTGCTGAATATACCCAAGGGACTTTGTCAGTACAAGATTACTATTCAGGTTTCCGTACACTGTGGTCGGAATACGACAGTATTAAATATGCGGATGTGGCTGACAATGTGTTGGCGGTAATTCAAGACCTTCAGGTATCTAGTCAGCGAGATCAATTTTTGATGAAACTGCGGTATGAATTTGAAAGTGTCCGATCTGCTCTGATGAATCGGTCGCCCCTACCTTCCTTGGATGTATGCTTGAATGAGCTCTTACGCGAAGAATAGCGCCTTACGACCTCGGCTCATATTGCTCAACAAAAGACTGAAACCTATTCAGTCGCATTTTCGGCACATAAAACTTCTCAGCCTCGAGACTTGAGCAAAACCCAATGCTACAGTTGTCAGAAATTTGGGCACGTTGCCTCTCAATGCAAACAAAAAGTCTGCAGTTACTGTAAAAAGTCGGGACATATCATCTCTGAATGTCGTCGCCGTCCTCCACGTCAATTGACACAATATCAGACTCCACAGTCTCCAGCATCACAGTATCCTACTCCACCGTCTTAGACTCCGCATGCTTATGTGGCTTCCTCGGTTATGCCTGTTCCTACATCTGCAACCCCACAGCCTGGGTCCTCCTCATCTCTCACTCCTGAATTGGTTCAACAAATGATTATCAATGCCCTATCTGATTTTGGTCTATCAGGTAAGTCTTCTTCATCTTCCACTTGGTTTCTTGATTCCGGGGCGTCTAATCATATAACGTAGTCCCACACTCCTCTCTCCAATATGACAAGTTACACTGGCTCTCTTCAAATACAAACTGCTGATGGAGGACATGTTCCCATTACTGCCATTGGCGATATCCCTGGTTCCATCCCATTGAGAAATATTTATCTTTGTCCTAATTTAACTTCCAACCTATTGTCAGTCGGACAACTTGCTGAAAATAATTGTAACATCTCTTTTTCTTCTTCTGGTTGTATTGTGCAGGACCAGATGTCCGGGAAGAAGATCGCAATGGGGCCTAAGTGTGGACGCTTGTTTCCACTGGATCTTTCTCAAATTTCTAGGAATCAATTTGCCAATAATGTGTTTTGTTTTTCTCTTAAAGATAATTGCCGGTTGTGGCATAATAGACTCGGACATCCTAATTCCAAGGCTTTGTCCCTTATGTTCAATTCTGGTTTATTAAATAAATCTCTTCATTTATCTTCTTGTGTGCCTTTTGATTGTGCTACTTATAAAATGGGAAAGAGCAAAACACTTCCATTTCCTCAATCCACTTCTCACACTTCTCAGTGTTTTGATTTAGTTCATAGTGATGTATGGGGAATTGCTCCCCCTCTTTCCCACGCTCACTATAAATATTTTGTGACCTTTATTGATGATTTCAGTCAGTTCACATGGGTCTACTTTCTACATTCCAAATCTGATGTTTTTCATATTTTTCAAATTTTTTTGGCTTATGTTGAAAATCAATTTTCCACCTGCATTAAAATCTTGCGAACTGATTATGGCGGGGAATATATGTCCTCTGATTTTCAATAGTTTTTGCAAACCAAAGGCATTATTTCTCAAAGATCTTGTTTTTATACTCCCCAGCAGAATGGAGTCGCTGAACGGAAAAATAGACATCTTCTTGATGTCACTCGTTCCCTTCTTCTGGAATCCTCGGCTCCTACTCGTTTTTGGGTTGAGGCACTGGCTACAGCAGCTCATCTTATCAATCGTATGCCATCAACCTCCATTGAGAATCAAAGCCCATATTACCGTTTGTATAAGACTGCTCTATCCTATGATGATCTTCATGTTTTTGGCTCCATTTGTTTTGTGCACTTGCCTCCTTCTGAAAGGACAAAACTCACGGCACAATTAGCTCAGTGTGTGTTTTTAGGTTATGCACCCTTCCAGAAATGGTTCCTTTGCTATGATCCTCACATTCGTCGGTTCCGTATCTCTAGGAATGTCGTCTTCTTTGAACATCAGTGTTTTTTTCAAAAACACATTGATCCTCCTGACTCCTCTTTTGTGTCATTACTTGGTTTTTCTGAAGACTCGTCAGTTGTTCGTTTTAATCCTAATTTTGTGTATCACAGACGGAATAGCACCGCGCATCCTAGTGATCCCCCTCCTGATCTTTCTCCGGCATCCGGTTCCGGCCATACTTCACTGCGTCACTCCACTCGGATTTCGGTCCCGCCAGACCGTTATGGCTTCTCCCATACTTCCTTAATGGCCACTTTGTCTTCTTCTTCCATTCCACCATCATATTCTTAGGCTGTGCAGGTTCCGTGTTGGAAAAAGGCTATGCAAGATGAATTGGATGCGTTAGCACAAAATCATCCGTGGGATATTGTACCATCTCCTGTGGGTGTCAAACCTATTGGCTGTAAGTGGGTTTTTTCTCTCAAATTAAAATTTGATGGATCTTTAGATCGCTATAAGGCGCGTCTTGTTGCTCTTGGCAATCGGCAGGAATATGACATTGATTATGATGAGACCTTTGCTCCGGTTGCCAAGATGACCACCGTCCGCACTATTCTTGTTGTTGCTGCATCTCAATCTTGGCCTCTCTATCAAATGGATGTCAAAAATGCGTTTCTCCATGGTGATCTCAAAGAAGACGTTTATATGCGATTGCCTCAGGGATGCTCCTCCGGCCCAGGTATGGTTGCTAAACTTCGTCGCTCCTTTTATGGTCTGAAACAAGCTCCTCGCGCATGGTTTGAGAAATTTCAAGCTGTTCTTCTCCGCTTGGATTTTCATCCAAGCCCGTATGATCCTTCTATGTTTTTACATCATGCTCCATCCGGGATCACAATACTCCTTGTCTATGTTGATGACATCGTCATTACCGGTCCTAATACCGGAATGATTCAGAAGCTCCAAGCGTCTCTTCGTGAGTCATTTAAAATGAAGGATCTTGGCCCTCTCCACTATTTCCTCGGTCTTGAAGTTCATCAATCGCCTAAAGGTATCGTTTTCCATCAGCACAAATACACTATTGATCTCATCGCCTTGGCTGGTCTTACTGCTTCTGCTCCTGTTGATACGCCAGTAGAACTGAATGTCAAACTCAGTCGCGACGAAGGTGATCTTCTTTCCAATCCTACTGCCTATCGCCAGTTGGTTGGGAGCTTGATCTACCTCATGATCACTCGACCCGATATCTCTTATGCGGTCAACCTGATGAGTCAGTTCATGACTGCTCCTCGTCACCTTCATCTGGCTGCTGTTCGCCACATCATTTGGTACCTTACTCGCACACCGACTCGTGGGTTGTTTTTTCCATCCAACAATCCTCTGACTCTCAAAGCTTATTCAAATGCTAATTGGGCTGGTTGTCCGGATCTCGCAGATCGACAACTGGATAGTGTATTGCTGTAATTAGCTGTAATTAGTCTTCCTTCTTAACTTAGAATCCTAATTGATGTAAATTAGCGAGTTTTCCTTTTTTAGAGCCTAGATTAAAGGCATGTAAAGATATATATATATTGATGTATAATCTCAATAGAAGGACACACAAATTAATACATTCTCAAGAGAATTCAAAATCTCTTCTCTATGATCGTGAGTTTGTCACTGTTTTCTCCATTGGTATCAAAGAAGGCTAGTGCTGTCATGTTAAGGGGAGTCTTATATGGAAGTCCTGCGACAAAGAACGGGAAAGGGAAGAATAGCGAAGGACGATTCTCCAAGCCCAAGGCTTAAGATAGATTATTTAATTTCTTATTTAATATGCAATGATCAACCAAGTGGGAAATACAATTTCTTATAGAAACTCCATACCAATCTAATTTATAAAACAACTCAAGATAAACTCTACATTCATAAATCTCTCTTCCAGCACTTCGAGTTCTGGGAATTAGCGATTGGGTCGCCAGAGGGTAGAATCATGTGGAAATCCTCTTTCTTAGCTATCATTTGGGTTATTTGGAGAGAGCACAATGCAAGATGCTTTGAAAACTCTTTCTCTTCTGTTGATCATTTGAAAGAGAATGCAAAATTCCTTGTGACTTAGCAGATTTCAGTCTTTCCCTTCTTCAACAAATTCTCCATCTCCATGATTATGAGAAAGTGGGAAGAGGTTGCTTTCTCCTTCACTAGTAGATATATTTTATCTATTAGATGGTCTCCCCCTCCAACTGGAATGTTTAAGTTGTGTTTTAATGGCAACACATTGGAAATCGAGGAAGAGCAGGTATTGGCAGGGTCATTCATAACGGTGAGGCGGAGATCATCTTTTCTTATTCTGGTCCTATTGGTAATTGCTCAATGAATAAAGCTGAGCTCTTAGCTTTAAGGACAGGCCTTTGGGAAGCGCGGCATTTGCACATAGAAAATCTTCTGGTGGAAGGTGATTCCTCTTGTGTTATTGCGTTGGCTTTGAGGAACTGTAGCCCACCATGGTGGTTTTTAGACATTGTAGAGGAGATTTGGGATCTTGCAAATATCACCTCTGATTCTTTTCCTCATGTAAAGAGGCAAGCAAATGGTGTGGCAGATATGCCAGCTAAGGATGGTGTCAACGGGCAGCGTTTGCAATTTTCTCCATTTTCAAATTAGCAGTTTCAGTCTGTTTTTAGCTGCTTTGTCTTGCTGCTTTGCTTTTTCACTTTTCATTGTTTGCTTTTCATTGTTGAGCGGTTCTTGTTTTCTGGGGTCTTGGCCCTTACTTGTACTGTTAAGCTCTTTTTAATTTCAAGTTTCCATTCGGAAAAAAATTATATTGTTAAGCTCTTTTTAATTTCAAGTTAGCATTGGAAAAAATATATATCTCTAAATATTAGCTATTACTTAGAATTAGGAAATTGAGGAAATCTTATAGAAACTCGAGAAATAGTGCAGCTGGAGCACGTCATGAAAGATTTTGTCTTCACTTGGCCTTGTTGGACTTGGACCTTTTGGGTGGGTCCCATTCATTTGGCTTGCATCAAACTCTCCTTAGGTTGGAAAAGCTTGACTCTGACAAGTTAATAGCTTTATATTTCTCATATAAATTTGGATTGAGCCATTGAAAGTCTGTTCTGTTGATCCATGTTACATTGGAGCGAGGTCTTCCTTTTCAGCTTAACTAAAATCCTTTGATATCCACCATGTAAACATATTTGAGATAAGTTTACAGAAGAATAATGGAAGAAGAAGAAGGTTTGTATGAAATAGTAGTATCTCCATTGTGGGATTGACAGTCCTTTTATAATGTAATGAGGCCCCACTTAAGGGCTATGATTATAATCAATTACATTCTGATTTCAACCTAAGAATAATTTCTAAGAATCTAAAGATTACGAAATTGGTATGTACAGGAGATTTGCTATATACAAGATTTAACTAAGATTCTGGTATGTGATTATTTAGCTCCTAGGATTTCAGGCCTAATTTGGGCCAGTCGTGATGGGCCTTTGATGCAGTATAGGCCTCAATGGCCACATGTATAGGGCCCAAGTACATTTGGGAATTATATGTCATTAGATTTTAGGTTTTATTTTTTTTTATGAGTTGTATTTAGGATTTAGTTTCCATATTATTTAGTTTCCTAGTTTAATAGATTTCTTAGGCTCTAAGTTATTCTTCTTATTTATATGACAATGTTGAGAACGAGTTGATTAATTGAATTGTGGGTTTTCCCATTGAGGTGCGTCCTCGTTTCTTATCTCTTTGGTGATGTTTGAAGTGTCTTCGGACACCCGATTGTGCTTCGGCATTTCCTGCAAGCCCTAATCCTAGGGCTTGCATTAGTTTGGTATCAAAGCGAATGATTCTCGATTGTTTCGATGTAATTACCCCTATCCTATAATCAGAGCTGATCCTCCGATAAATTGGCATGATTACCCCCATCTTCATCCATCCTATTCCATTGTCCATCATCAATTCCAAAATCCATCACCTGAAGCCAAAATCTTAGAGTCCCTGCCCCTTGAACCCAATGCCATCTCGTCCATCCCTAACCTCCGAAACCACATTACCGAAACCCAACCCCAAAACCTAATTTTCCTGACACCCCATTACCAAAAACAGGCCCTAACCAGCTCGAGTCCCTTCATCTTCCAAACCCAAACCATAGTCATCATCGCCTCCACCCTCATCCCAACCTGCCCAAACCTTTCTTCCCGACACCACGTTCCCCCATCCGAGCGTAGGAAAAAAAAAAAACACCTCTGTCATCAGTCCACGACCCGCAGCAAAAAAAAAAAAAAAATGATGTGATGAAGAAGAGTCTCAGAAGAAAAAGAAGAAGTCGAGAGAGAGAAAGAGAGAGAGAGAGAGAGAGAGAGAGAGAGAGAGAGAGAGAGAGAGAGAGAGAAAGGGTACATGTCACCGTCGCCGCCCTTTGTCCTAGCAGCCTATGTTACATGGACTTGGCAATAGTATCAGGTACGGATGTGCCTTAAGAAAGTATGTCAAATACCTTAGAAATGAAGTATCGGCACAGGTATCGCCAACTTGCCCGCTCCCTCCATGCCGCTTGCCGTCATCGCCAACTTGCCCCGACGAGACCCTCACTGTCATCATGTTCATCCTCAACCAAGAAGAGCAAAGCCACTCCTAGCTTGTCGTAGCAAAAGTTGATGCCCAAACCCCACCCCCCCACCCCCAACTGTTTGGTTGAGTAGTGACCAAGAACGGCCTTAACCCTTTCCTTCGTTTCGGGTTCAGGATTCAAAGAGGGTGACTTTTTGACACGTGCCATCAGCCCTTGGTTTAGTTACTGGGCCAAGCACACAACAGGTCAATTCTAATCCCAAGAGCCTGAGTTGTGTGCAGATTTGGATTAAGTGCATCAAATCCAATTAGTCGTTGCAACCCAATCTATTTTGAAGTATCCAACCTGCTAACACCATCCCTGACATCAGCAACAAGCAATCAGTGGCCAGAATTTGTTTTCACGGTTTAGAAGTTGTCTGATGTCAGATTTCAAATCCATTTTCGTCGGCGTACTCATTGAGTACAAATTTGCATATGAGATTCGTCCATTCTTTAATCTACAATGAAATTCTGTGATCTACGACATACTTTAAATATACAAATATGAAGAAAAATAGGCTCATGTTATTTTGAAAATCAAGTCTATTTTCGGTCATTTCTTAATTTATAACAAGGAGACATGTTTGTTCTTAACTATGGTGACATGTTTTCATGGCTCCAAGACAAGTGTAGATTCGAAGATGATCATGACTTGATTAGTTTCGTCAGATATTTGAGACCAGAAATAGTGGCGAAAATGAATGATTGTAAAAACATTCATAAGGTATATTGGGAAACAATTCGTGGGGAGCGGATACTTTAAAGATCTCATCTAGTGGTAGCTACGCCTCGAGAAGAAAAGTCACCACAAATAACGGCAGACCATGTTAAGGAACCAGTGACTGAGAATATGCAGACCAAGAAGCCAGAGAAAGACACAAAAGTTGCTACCTCTACGCTTAACCTCAAAATTTCTCCTATGAGTAATAATGATCAAGAAGTGCAAGCACTGAGGCAAGAAGAACATGTTGTTGCTGTCCCCCACATAAATTCTCATATTGATTTTGTCTTTGAGGATCAACGATGGAAATTGGGAGATGAAAAACGAGTAGTTAAGGATTGTGATTTGATGGTGCAACTTTCACACATGATGTATCCAATGGTTCGACCACACATCCACACACATTTTATCTATCAAATTAAAGGATGATCATGATCAGAGCTTTCCAAATGTGTGCACAATCTCTAGCTCAGCCAACAGATCGAAAGTTCGTCCGATTGATATTTGGTCCTGGTGTACATTTACCGAACTCGAGGTCGAGTTCTTTCCAAGCAGGAGAGAATGATGCAATATAGGCCTCAATGGCCACGTGTATAGGGCCCAAGTAGATTTAAGAATTATATGTTAGTAGATTTTAGATTTTATTTTTTTTATGAGTCGTATTTAGGATTTAGTTTCCATATTATTATGTTTCCTAGTTTAATAGATTTCTTAGGCTCTAAGTTATTAATAGATTTCTTAGGCTCTACGTGATTCTTCTTATTTATATGACAATGTAGAGAACAATTAAGCCGAGAGTTGATTAATTGAATTGTGGTTTCCCATTGAGGTGCGTCCTCGTTTATTGTCTCTTTGGAGATGTTTGATGTGTCTTCCCACGCCCAGTTGTGCTTCGACACTCTCGGCGATTGTGCTTTGACACTTCTTGCAAGCCCTAATCCTAGGGCCTGCATTAGCCTTCTACACTTCCAGTCAAATTGATGCGGGTTGGAATACAGCAGCAGTTTGGAACATAAGTAGTTGTGACGATCACAAAGGAGTGCTTTTGTGAAAACATTTCTCAACTGCTCATGTGAGGATGCATATGCCGAGGAGATAACATTCGAGACAAGTTGTTGCTGTGTGAAATGACAACGATCTCTATGTGCTTACTCCGTTCATGAGGGACTGCATTCTTCGCAATACGGATGGCACTAGTGTTGTCGGCATAGAGAGTTATTGGAGGTAATTGGAATACACCAAATTCCCAAAGTAATCATCGAAGCTATACAATCTCACTACTTGTGGAAGACATGGAACGATATTCCGCCTGGTTGATGATTTGGAAATTGTGGGTTGTTTCTTGCGTTTCCATGAAATAAGAGAGTTCCTAAGTAATATGCACCATCTTGTAGCTGAGCAACGAGTATATGGACATCCAGCCCCGTCGGCATCAGCATAAGTTGGTAATCGTAATGAATTGGTACATGGATAGAAGAGGCCATGATTAAGAGTGCCTTTAATTTATCGTAAAATGCAATGAATCACATGAAGATGCGGTTATGGACTGACTAACCATTTGCACTCCACTAGATATGTCTGCTCGAGTCATGGCCAGGTAAAGAAGACTACCCACTAAATGCCAAAAAATTGTTGGATCATCAAGAGGATTGCCATTATCTTTGTGGATTTTAACATTGAGCTCAAGAGGTGTGTTAAATGATTTAGCATTATCGAGCTGATTTTATTAAGTCTACAGCATATTTTGTTTGACACACTCAAATGCCTTCCTTTATGTGAGAGATTTCCAACCTAAGAAAATAAGTTAAGGGCCCAAGATCCTTCATTTTAAAGTTCTTTAAAAGATAAGTCTTAAGGTTAGAGATTCCAATCGTATCATTGCCACTTATAATCATGTCATCCACATAAATCAGCAATATAGTACACCCAAGGGAGGTGCATTTGAAAAATAAAGAGCTATCATTCGGGCTTTGGTAAAAGTTGGCATGAAGAATGGCGGTCTAGAATTTCTCAAACCAAGCATGAAGTACCTGTTTAAAACCATGTAGTGATTTCTTCAGCTTACAGACATGTTTTGGAGGGCATGCATATCCTGGTGGTGGTTTCCATGATGCCTAGATACGGCATGTATATGGCAAGGACATGCTATAGACAAACAAGGACATGGATTTACATTTATAAAGTGAAGTATTAGATATGATACGACACTTTATGTTGTCCATTTTGAAGTATCCATTCATCATAGGGTGGTTTCATATAGACTGTCTCATGAAGATCCTCATGTAAGAAGGCATTCTTTCCATCCATTTGCCAAAGTGGCCGATTTCGAATGGCAGCAACACTGCAGGAATCGAACAATGGTCATCTTTGCAACTGGTGCAAAGGCTTCTTCATAGTCAACTCCATATTCCTACTTGAAGCCTTGGGCAACAAGCCTGCCTTTATACCATTCTAGACTTCCATAAGAACAGACCTTAATAGAGTAGACCCATTTGCTACCAATAATTGAAGCATCCAGAGGAATTCAAACCAAGTCCCAAGTCAAATTTTTATTCAAGAGCTAATAATTCTTCATTCATTGCATTGCACCAACAGGGTATTTTTGGAGCCTTTGAATAAGAATTGGGAACTTGAATAGGATCTAAAGAGGTAAGAAGAGTAGGAAAACCATATTTTTTAGGACGTACAGATGAACGACTAGAGCGTTGTAATGGAGGAGGAACAATAGTATTAGTACTTGAGGATGTAGGAGCCGACTATGGGCTTGGATCAGGTGCA
Source organism: Sextonia rubra (assembly GCA_037013555.1). Lineage (NCBI taxonomy): Eukaryota > Viridiplantae > Streptophyta > Magnoliopsida > Laurales > Lauraceae > Sextonia > Sextonia rubra. The sequence continues at coordinate 7,128,346 of JASUAD010000003.1, read as the reverse complement.
GGTTAGCAAGTCCTATAATTATTGGACGACAAGCATATACCTGTGTAATGGGTGGAGGAAAAGATGAGGAAGCTGGGAACTGAGGGAGATATGACCCCTAGATTGGATGAGTGTCGGTCCATAAAGAGTAAAAAGGGATATGTTGTAAAAGCACAACATTGCGTGATCTGCGCAGCCTTTTATCTTTAGAGTCATAACACAAAAATCATTTATGGTCATCACTATATCCTAAATACATGCATTTGGCAACTTGGGGGGAAAGTTTGTTTCTTTCAACGGATGGAAGATGGACAAAGCAAAGGCAACCAAAAACACATATATGATCATATGATGGAGGTTTACCAAATACGCACTCATATAGAGATATATTATTCATAACAGAAGAAGGCAAGCGGTTAATAATATGTACTGCAGTTTGGGCTGCTTCACACCAATACTGTGGAGGCACTAATGCTTCTACAAGTACAGTGCGAACAGTTTTAAGAATGTGTGGATTTTTCCTTTCAACAATCCCATTTTGTTGTGGTGTGTGTGGATAAGATTTGTGATGAATGATCCCCTTTTCAGATAAAAATGAGGAGAAAGAAGAGGAAGTATATTCACCACTAGAGTCTGAGCGAATTACTTTGATTTGTGCTTGGAATTGTGTATGCACCATATGATAAAATTTTGTAAAAATTGGAAACACATCAGATTTAGATTTTAAAAAATGAAATCCATGTGTATCTACAATGATCATCTATAAAGCTAACATAATATTTATGCCCATCCTTGCTTAAGTGAGGAGCAATTCCCTAAACATCTGTGTGAATAACATTGAAAGATTTAAGAGCACGGGAGTAATGAATTGGAAAGGGCAACACAAGACTCTTACCTTAGACATCAGGTATCTCATTTGGAATGAGCAAAAGTAACGATAACTTTATTATTAAATGTTTTGTCCAAACAACCAAGTTTAAATAAAGAAAGTAAGTGATCATTATTCAGATGACCAAGGCGTTTGTGCCAAATGGTCCACACTTTATTAGTAGTACTGATAGAAGAAGCAAAAGAAGAACGCTAGCCTGTGTCCAGAAGAAACAGCTGGCCATGCTTACTCCCTGTCCCAATCACTTTCCCTATTTGCCATTCCTAAATCACACAACTAGTAGGAGAGAAGTTAACAAGATAGCCATAGTTAACAAGTTGTCCCACAAAAATTAAGTTTGTAGAAAGATGTGGAACAAAATAAACATTTTTGAGGGCAAATGACTTCTCAGAAGAAGTTGGAAATTCCATGGAACCAATTCTAGAAATTTGCTGTGGTTATTGTGTCGTTACCGATATAAGTGTGAGTGTTGTGCAGATTTTACTCCACTGATGTCATATGGTTAGACGCACCTAAGTCTATGAACCAAATGGATGGATTTGTAGATGTAGAGAAAGCAAAATGAAAAGTAGTTAAAGCAATAGGAGATGAGGACATACCATTAATGCCCATGGATGCAAATGCTGAAGTGATTGATGAATTTGTCAGCTTCCGAATCTGAGCATTCGTCGAGGTCACCTTGTCATTATCAGTCGCTTGAGTGGCTTGCTAAATGATGTTTTGAGCCTGAAGAGCAGTGGATCCACACTTTGTGGGCTATTCTGGTTTCTTTTGGGGCTGTCTAGTGCATTCAGAGATAACATGACCATTTCTTTTGCAATAGTTACAAAATAATTTTTGGTGACAGTTGCGTGCTACATGGCCGTATGTCTTGCAGTCATGGCATTGTGGCTTCGGGCCTTTAGCTGTAAGAAGTGCAGTACCTTCAACTGGTGCAAGTTCTTGAGTAGTGAAGAAGGTTTTTGGTTCATTTGTAAGGGACTGAGTAGACCTAAGCTTGGTTTCCTCACAAAGGACCTCTTTGACACAGGTGTTCAAATTTGGAGAAATTTCTTGGTTCATTAAGGCAGCATGAACCAGTTCAAATTCCGGATGTAAATTCATAAGGAACTGGCTTACATGTAATTCTTCTTGAAGTTTAAGAGCCTAATGCAGGAATTCTATAGAGACTGATTGCAAAAGCATTTGGTCTCTTTCAGTCCATACGGCAAGAAACACACTATAATATTGATGAACTGTCTTGGTCATTTTGACAATGTTTGGCCAATTCAGTGTCCAAATGAAAGCGCCTGGCTTCGTTGGCTTGTTGATACAAATTCTTTAGATGGACGCACTTGTCAGAAGCCTTTGTATAGGCTTGAAGTGCCAAGGAAATTGAGGAGTCCACAAAATTGAGGATCCAAGTGACCACTTTAGCATTATTTTGGTTCTAGGTTGCTAGAGATTTCGCATCAATTGATGAATTGGAACCATCCTTTGCTGTTGTAGGTGCTGGATTAGTGCCATCCAAGTATCCTAGTAATCCTTTTCCTTCCACAAAGTTTTTGAGATGGAATGACCAACTCATTTAGTTTGTTTCATCCAATTTAATGGGGATATTATCAACTTTTTCCATGATTGAATACCAAGAGAGGGATTACGATATTTTTGGATAAGCAGCAATTAAAGTAGACTTCACAGATGAGGTTTTTTTTTGTCAACTGAGATATGTTGCAGAAAAAAAAATGAGGCTGAGCGTCCAAAATTTTTAGGGTACATTGAGCAGTGATTCATACAATTTTTGGGGTAGATTAGTGCCATCCAAGTATCCCAGTAATCCTTGTCCTTCCATAAAGTTTTTGAGATGGAATGACCAACTCATGTAGTTTGTTGACCATCCAATTTAATGGGGATAATATCAACTTTTTCCATAATTGAATACCAAAAGAGTGATAACAATATTTCTGGATCAGCAGCAATTAAAGTAGACTTCACAGCTGAGGTTTTTTTGTCAACTGAGATATGTTGCCCCCAAAAAAAAAAAAAGACAAGGTTGAGCGTCCAAAAGTTTTGGGGTAGATTGAGCAGGGATTCACACGGTTTGTTTTGTTGTTTGATCAGGCTTCTAGGTTAGATAAAGGATGTAATTTCTAACCTCTAGGAAGAAGAACCAGCCAAAGTTAACAGTCGGATTTGATTCTGATGCGATAGAGATCAAACTGTTCACTAAAAATGACAAACCAGAGATTGCAGTCATCTGCTGACCTTTTGTAGGTTAAAAATTCCACCAAAATGCCAATAAATCCAGGAAATGATGGCAACAGCAATGGAAAAGGTTGCAGGTTTGATTGCTTTCCAGACGTGGGGCCATCGTATGATCAGATTGTCAGTGCATGAAACGGTGCAGGAAACAATGTAGAAAGCCAAAAAAATGCAGCAACAGGAATTTGTAGAGCAAAAACAGAGAGATCTGTGGTCATCTTCACAGATTTTAAAAGAAACAGGTGCAAGTGACCTGAGTCATGTTGCTGTGTTGACGGACTTCCTGTGTTGAGTTGACGCTGACTTCTTCTTCTTAAGAAAGAGATTTCAGCAGGATCCAGTGAGGATTAACCTAGCTTTGATACCATGTAAACTTATTTGGCATGAGTTTAGAGAAGAATAATGGAAGAAGAAGGTTTGCATGATATAGTCGTATCTCCATTGTGGGATCGACAATCGTTTTTATAATGTAATGAGGCCCCAATTCAGTGCTGTAATTATAATCAATTACATCCTGATTTCAGCCTAAGAATAATTTCTAATAATATAAAGATCACAAAATTGCTATGTACATGAAATTTGCTATATACAAGATTTGACTAAGATTCTGGCATGTGAATATTTAGCTCCTGGGCTTCCGGGCCTGATTTGACACTAGCTAGTCATCAAAGATATCTTCAATTTCTTCACGGAAGGTGGAACCATGGGTGGTGTCTGGTACATATCTCTTATACTAGCACTGCATTGTTTCTTGTTTTTGTTGCCTTTTTTGTACCAGCTCTTCATTTTAATATATATCATCGTTACTTTCTTCAGAAAAAAAAAAGAAAAAAAAGTTGGAACCATGGGAAGCTTGATATCTTGTTCTTCAAATGATTCATCCTCATAATTCCCATGATAAATTATGAGATCTTCAACATTAAATGTGGAGTTGATATTCATCTTTGGTGGAAGATTGATGACAAAATCATCGGTGCTTATTTTCTTTAAAATCTTGAATGGACCTGCGCTCTTGTAAGTACCTGCTAGAAACCATTTGGGCTTCATTCGAACCATTACCATGTCTCCTTCATTGAATTTGACACAGCGTCTTCAAGCGTCCACATGCTATTTATAATTCTCATTACTTGTGGCTATTTGTTTGCAAACCTTATAATGAATGTCCTTTATATGCCATGCAAGGTCTTTAACTTCTTGACTAGATTTGGCTTCAATGGGTAAAGGACTCAAATCAATAGGAAGACATTGCTTAACTCCTGTGACATCTTCAAATGGTGATCTTTCTATTGTTTTGTTCACGGAGTTGTTGTAAGCAAACTCTACCATGGGAAAAATTAGATCCCAAGTAGAGATGTGTTCTCCTATGAGACATCGAAGAAGATTTCCCAAGTTTCGGTTGATGACCTCAATTTGGCAATCTCTTCGTTGATGGTAGGCACTTAAATAGTGAAGCTTAGTTTGCATCATGTGCCACAAAGTCTTCCAGAAGAAGCTCATAAATTTAGTATGGCTTTTAGATACTATAGTCTTGGGAAGGCATGCAAACGAACAATCTCTTTAAAGAAAAGCGTGACACTCTTCTTTGCATTTATTGTTGTAGAACACGGGATAAAGTGTGCCATCTTGGAAAATCTGTCCACCACAACAAAAATGGAATCTATGTTCCATAACAAAAATGGAATCTACATCTTGTGCTGGTTTTGGTAAGCCCCAGACAAAATCCATGCTAGGATCCTGCTAAGGCTCATGTGGAATAGGAAGTGGTTGATATATTCAGAGTTATTCTTTTGGCCTTTCGCAAGTTGGCAGACAATGCACGATTCAAAAATTCTTGCAACATCTGTCTTTAGGCATGGCCAAAGGAAGTGGTCTTCAATGATAGCCAATGTCTTGTCACATCCTAAAGTCTACTGTATCCGCCTCTAGATAGCTCTTGTAAGACATGTTTGCAGATAGATGTAGCTGGTAAGCATCATTGATTTTCGTGAAAGAGGTAGCATCATGTGTGCTGAACTTTGGATGTTTAGTTAACTCACTTTTGAGAAGATCTCTGTAGATGTGTCCAAAGTTATGATCATTGGGATACTCTTTTCGAATTTCTTCAAAACCTAGAATTGTGGTGGAAATTGTTGTGAGAAGGTGAGATCAACGACTTAAGGCATCTGTTACCTTATTTTTTCGCCTGACTTATGATGCAAAACAATTGTGAATTCCTATAGATATGCACTCCGTTTGATGCTATTGGAGCTTATCTTCTTTTATGAGTTCAAATGCTGCAAAGCTTCATGAGTACAATACAAATTCCTTACCGATTAGATAATGATGCGAATGACGAAGAACTTGTACCACTTCATAAAATTTCGTGTCATATGGCGAAAACATTTTGTGGGCATCATTAAATTTCTCGCTAAAATAGGTGACCTGGGTGTCCATCTTGACTTAAGACTCAGTTACTACTTATTCACAAAGCATCGTAGCTGACTTCAAAGAATTTTTCATAGTTCCAAAGCTTTAAAATAGGTGCCTCGGTCATTTTTTGCTTGATCTGTTCAAATGCTCAAGTGGTTGCATTGGTCCCGCTTGAACTCTCCTTTCTTAATGTATTTTGTTATTAGAGTCATAGTGGTATTGAAATTGCAAACAAATCTTCTATAAAAAAAAATAGCCAATCTATGAAAACTCCATACTTAATGGATAGTTTTGGCTTAGTTTTGGGAAGGGGCCTATCGGTGGTTGCTTCGACCTTGTCCATATTAGCTTCCATACCTTGGGCTGACACAAAAAAATTTCAAGATAGTAACTTTGGGACTTAAAAATGTACACTTTCCGACTTAAAATGTACAACTTTTTTAAATTAATGTAATTTTTTTCCTTGCGAAGTGCACGCATCACATACCTCAGATGATCAAGATATGCCTCCTTTGATTTACTAAATATCAAGCTGTCGTCAAAATACAAAACAATGAATTTCCTAAAGAATGATTGTAGAAGTTTTGTCATTACCCTCATGAAAGTGTTAGGAGCATTAGATAATCCGAATGGCATGATGAACCGTTCGTATAATCCATCTTTTGCCTTGGATGCTATCTTCCATTCATGCTTAGGGTGAACACAGATTTGGTGATATCTACTTTTAAGATCTATATTTGGAAAGATAGCAGATCCTGTCATCATATCGAGCATGTCACCCACCGTAGGTATTGGAAGTCGATACTTGATTCTAATCTTCTTCAAATTCCTGCATAGGGTTATGCAAGAATCTGACTTTAATAATGCTGTTTTTCCAGGACGGTAAATGGTTTGAGTGGTAAAAGAGTAACTTTCCACCCTTTGTACTAGAAAGTGCAAGTATTAGCCTCTCCATCACTTTGGACCTTATTATAAAAGAACCAATTTCTTTCCAATAAAATGTGAGTAACATTCATGGAAATGATATCACACAAAATTGAATCTTCATAACCACCAATTCTGAATGTTACCTTGTGTCACAGGAATTGCCGCTTCATTCTGAGACTTTATAAGGGTTTGGGTGTTATTCCAACTTGGGTGTTTTTCATTCAAAGTTTCAGCTTGCCAATTCCTTATTTGGATAAAAAAAGCACAGATACGGACACGAATACAAAACCTAGATACAACACGACACGGACACGCCGACATAGCATTTCTCAAAAAAGTAGGATGTGAACATGTTGGGGGACACATTTATAATATATATTTATTTATAGATATAATCATATACAAAAAAAATAATATCATTTTAACTTTTTAATCAATTTAGCAATCAAAAAATAAAAATTCAACTACCAACTAAGAAACATATTAAATTATCAAATATCAATACAACACTAAAACATAATTCATAATCATTAAACATGAAATATCCATAGGTCCATAAAATCTATACAAAGAAAAAGGAGGATTATCTCTTTGCCTTCCCTTAAAAAAAAAAACAAAAAGCAAAAAAAAAAGCCAATCTCGAGGCCTATTCTTTAGTAAAAGATTTATCTGTCTTTTGCTTGTGATATGATTAATATTAACGATCATACATTTTTCCATAGTATAAAATTGTTATATATCAAGTTTACAAATATTAGTAACCACATGTTAACAAGTGTTCAAGAAATATCAATCATATGTTTATTTTTTAGTCATAGACACGGGTTAGGAATTATGGAACACTTCGCAAAAAGAGTATCGGACAAGTGTCCAAAATTAAGATTTTTAGTTCTTAATTATGGACATGGCTAAAATAATATTGGACACGTGTTTAGGAGTGTCTGAGGAATGTCGGTGTCCGACACATGTCCAATACGGATACGTCACTTTCTTAGAAGTGTCTGTGCTTCTTAGCTTGGGATACCACATTCATTTTGCTCCCTCCATTAATAACAAGATTCCATAATCTGTCACAAAATTTTGCCTTGGAATGAAATTTAGTTGTTTGCCTCCAATCTTCAGCTTCCTTTTTAGTGGTGATGAAGAGTCAACAAATAAATTATGTTCTTCCTTCACTTTCAGCTTGATAAAATGAATGATCCTCTTACTTGGGTTGGGGTATCTGTTCTCCATAAGGAGTTTCAACTTTATATGCTTCATCATCATGCTCCGAATCATAGGCATCTTCATCATTATGGGCAAAGTGAAGGTTCTTTGCGCCTGTGCATTTAGATGCATAGTGCCGTTTACCTTTACAACAAGAGCATTCTGTGGTGGCCTTGTTTGATTCTGTGGTCATGAATTTTGTTGTCGTAATTTGGTGGTGGCCTTGATTGATCATGTGCTGGAGTTGTTTGTTGAGATTAGGTGCTAGAGCTTGTCAATTGGAATTTTGTGAAGGAGCAACCTAATGATAACTCGTATCTGAGTTTCGCCTTTGAGAAGGTTTTCCGAAACGCCTTGAACATGAATGATGCAACTGCTCTTTGATGCAAAGTGCCATGAGATGAACTTCTTCCACACTATGACAATTGAGTGTGGTCAATTCTCTATGAATGTCTTGACGTCGTCCTCACTTGTATCTGGAGATAGCTTGGCGATCGGTCTCTAAAGCCTTGCATCACATTAGAAGGTCATGGAATCTTTCTGTGCAATCATATAGAGTTAAGTTCCCTTGTCTGTAGTTGACCAGTTGATCGCAGAGTAAATCGGTATAGTCTACCAGCAGATACTTGCCTTCAAGTTTTTCTTTCGTCTCCTCCCATGTGTCAATAGGAGGTCTCCTGGGACTGGCATTCCTCTCATCAATATTCCACCACCATACGAGTGTTGCACCCTTCATCTTCATTTTTACAAAAGGAACACATTTGTCTTTATCCATATTGTACCATTGAAAGAATCCTTCAAGTGCGGTAATCCAGTCTGTGAAAACTTTCACGTCCATGCATCCGTAGAAATCAGGAACATGGACATGAACCCGCTTAGTGATGTGATCTCTTCAGCCATGATATTCATCATGATCAGTTTCTTCAAGTATGCGTTGCATAAACTGCGGACAAGTCTCTTGTGGTTCAGCATTGATTGAATGTTCCACATGCGGTATATGGTCTGTATGATGGTTGTTTTTCCATGTCCATTGTGGCCACTATTGTTGTTCGAAAATTCTGGGCTGTGTTTGTTTCATGTGCCTTGTGGAGTTGGATTCTGTTTGTCCTTGAGATGCCTATCAACCCTATCCATTTTGTTCATCAGTTCCATGATATAAGTATCACATTGGTAGTCTATGAATTTGCTTCTGAAGGTTACTCCAGTGCGGGTAGCCACACTGCTGAATGATGCGGGACAGACCCATGGTCGCCCATGGGTCGACTCGTCTTTGGGCCTAGCCCACCTATCCTAGTTTATTTAGGGTTTTATTTGCTTTAAGTTGTTTTAATAAGATGTTTTAATAATGTCTTAATCTCGGCCATCAATGTGATTGGATGGTCTAGATTAGTCTTAGAGTTAGTCTTTTATCTATTTAAGCATTGTAAAGCCTTTTTGGCTCGGTAGTTATGAATGATTAATGAAAAAAGTTTTGGGATCTTCTCCAAGTTTCTTCGAGTTCTCCTCGAAATTTCTAACGCCTCATGTGACTAGAGTTTGGTGAGAGCCCAATTTTCCTGGATCTCCATCTTCTACCTTACCCGCCCTGTGTCTCCATTCCATTCCGCATTATTTGGTATCAGAGCCGAAGAGCGATCCTTCCTAGATTCCGTTCTTGGCATTTGATTGTTGCTACAAAACCATCTTCTTTACCAATTTGCAGTCCCCCTTCCTTCCAACACCTAGAGCCCCTGAAACCCTTTTCGAAGTTTTCCCTAGATCCAAACATTGGCGCCAAAACCCATATCCCACTACCTCTTGAAATCCCCATCATGGAAAAACCCCGTGACAACCCTGGGGCCTAGATCTGCCAGATCTGAAGCCCCAAAGACCCATTGATCATCAAAACCCCAAATCTAGCACACATTCCATACCCACCCCGAATCTAAGATCCAAAACACCAATTCCTTTCTTGCTAATCATCCCTAACGCCATCACTGTAAATCCCACCACCCAACCAAGATCCATCCCTCCTTCACTACCTGCGCATGACCCATCCTTACTCTTCTCGCCAAAGCCCCACACTTAGCCGACACAAACCCCTCTTCCTAAAATCCCACCCCATCCTTCCTCTTCTCTCCCTGTTTTTGTCATCAGTCCCAACCCCAGCCAAACCAGAAAAAAAAAAAGGAGAGAGAGAGAGAGAGAGAGAGAGAGCAGAGAGCAGAAAAACAAATAGAAAAAAGGAAGAAGAAAAAGAAAAGGAAAAAAAGAGGGCGAAGAGAAGAAACATACCTAGTGCATTGCAAATCGCTAGAAGCCCATCTCGGAGTATCCCTGACCCTTGTGTGTTGCCGTCGACCATCACCGCCGCCAGTATCCATTGCTTTCGTCACCGCATCGTCCGCTTTTGCCATCACCATTCAACATCGCTGTCGCACGTCCTCAATAACAGTGACAACCACCAGTCTCATCGGGTCGTTGTTGCCTAGCCCGGTTTGCGTGCCATCCCTTTGCCCTCATCGTCATCTCCACAAGTAGCAGAAAAGGTTTTGTAAGCCTTCTTTTCTTTCAAGCTTTGAGTTCAAGAAAGAGAGAGATTAAATTAAAAAGGTGGGCCTGCTTTTCCAATTAAGTTGGTTCGACCCGATCCAGGAGAAGCCCAGCCTAGTTTGGTGTCCAGCCCAATTCAAGCCACGTCACGGGTTAGATTGACTAGTCCTGCAAAGTAGCCCAGAAGCCAACAGCAGATGCTGTCATCAGCAGTGACATCAGCAGTCCAATACAAACGGATTCGACAAAAAAAAATTAATAACAGAATTTTATTTTTGCGATATCGAGGCCATTCGGACTCCGATTTCAAATCCGTTTGATCCTACACACTCATGGTGAAAAGATACTACAACATGGTGTAGGTATTGAGGCAGCTCTTATCAATCAAGGACATGTCATAAATCCAATCTCAACCATCCATCTTCAAATCACAAGATCTCCTCCATTCGAACTCCGATTTTCAGATATGTTTGATCCTATGCGCTTGTTTTGAAGATATCTACACAACAGGTCAGATTGATTTATTTATTCTTTTACAAAAAAAAAGTGCATTATTTTAGAAAGTTTTCCATATAGAATCAGAAAAAGAGCTAATGTTGATAATTCACTGTGTTGTGCTTAGAGTGACATATTCACTTACATATGGACAATGGTATGCTAATAATAAAGCCTACTTTGATCAATTTCTAAATTAAGACAAGATAAGAAGCTATCAGTTCTTGAATACAGTGACGAATTTTCGAGACTACAAGCATTATGTGGACTACACGTGAGAGTGATGAACATTATGTTATAATTTTTGTTGAAGGTTTAAGACCAAGCGTACGAAAAAATATGCAAAAGGAGTGTAACAATATATATGAAGCATTTTGGGAAGCGATTCGTATTGAACGTTTGATAAAACACTATTGCCTCCGGAAAGTTAAGTTACAAGAGGAAAAAATCCAATGTTGTGGAACCACCTGTGGAGAATATTCAGGCTGATATTGAGAAACAAAACCTAGAAAGAAATGCTTCCATGATCAATTTAGACAGTGTTGATCAAGCAGTGCAGGAGGAACAAGAAGAAATACATAGTGAAGAAAATGACAAGGAGTCTAATCATCTCGTGGATTTGGTCATAAATCCACTTCTTGAAAAGCAAAATACATTATCAGCAAAACAAGTTGTTGTTTTGAAGGTTGAAAATGATGATCAACAGATGTCAACAATAAGTAAAGGTGAAGACTTGAATATGGTTAGCAATCAGTTTGAAGATCCAATGGATCTGAATGTAAAATCACATTTAGAAAAGCCTGTCTCTGCCGAAGAAAAAGCTAGTGTTGAAAAAGTTGTGCAATTCATTGATCTCCCTCACATTGATTTCATTTTTGGGGATAAACTGTTGACAATAGAAGACTATGATCTACTGCTTCAACACCAACAATTGCTACATCTAACGGTCAAATCACACATCAATGTTGAAGTCAAACATCAGCAAAAACCATACCTTCAGTTCTTTTCTATCTGGATGAAAAGATTAATTACAGTTTCCAAAGCATGCCAAGAAGTTGAAGATCAAGAAACACATCAAAGATTTGTATGTTTGATATTTGACCCTGGAGGACTTCTACCAAAACTCGAGGTCGAGTTTTCTCCAAGCAAAAGAGAATTGATGGAGGACAAACCCATGGTGCCCCGTGGGTCTACCCGTCTTTGGGCCTAGCCCATCTATCCTAGTTTATTTAGGGTTTTATTTGCTTTAAGTTGTTTTAATAAGATGTTTTAATGATGTTTTAATCTCGGCCATCAATGTGATTGGATGATCTAGATTAGTCTTAAGGTTAGTCTTTTATCTATTTAAGCATTGTAAAGCTTTTTTTGCTCGGTAGTTATGAATGATTAATGAAAAAAGTTTTGGGATCTTCTCCAAGTTTCTTTGAGTTCTACTCGAAATTTCTAACACCTCCTGTGACTGGAGTTTGGTGAGAGCCCAATTTTCCTGGATCTCCATCTTCTACCTTACCCGCCCTGCGTTTCCATTCCGTTCTACATTACTGAATAACTGCTGCCTCCTGTTTTTGGTGCTATTTTTCTAGGATTTGGGCCTAATCCGAACTCAGCCCCAAGTGATGGGCATGAGTTGTCATAGACACATGACTGGACTCTCGCATTGTGCTCAGTGCACTAAGAAAAGAAAAGGAAGAGGGGTTTTCAGATTTTTTTAACCCTCTTACTACCACTGCTTCGTCGAGAGTAGGAAGATGGTGACAATGGACTCTGGTTTCTGGTGGCTGACACTGCAGTTGATAAAAGAAGGTGGATAGTATTCAGCACCTTCACACATCAACTGCAGTTCAACTACCAGCACAGGTGCTTCTTCTTCTTTTATCTTTTCTTCTTCTTCCCTTGTTTTTGTTCTTCTTTCCTATAGGCTGCTGCATACTATCCATTTTGACTTGGTTCCTCAGCTCTCTTCCATCTCTCTCTCTCTCTCTCTCTCTCTCTCTCACACACAAACCCCTCTGATCAGAATCTTTTCTGATTTTAAGATCTCTTGAAGGTGTTCTTTGAATTCTCAGAGAAGATTCTGGAAATTTCAGAAATTCAAATACCGACAAATTGCAGCACAGTTTTGTTTAGATTTCTTTAGATTGCAAAAAATTTCAATGGTTAGTATTGCAATTTAATTGAATTTTTAGTAGTTCTATCTATATTTAACCTAAAACAAACTTATAAACAAGAACTAATGAACTTATATTTTTCTATAGCCTCACCATGCCTATGTATCCTACTAATAAACTTTGATGTTTGAACTGCACCTGAAATCCCACAAATAACTTTTATTGCATTTCCATTTTTCTTTGATTGGTTAAATGGTGATGTATTTCAGTGGCTAGTGCTTTGTAACTTCTGGTTCGTTGGTAGTCAGTTTGCAATGTTGGTTGCACATTCTTAATTTTGTGCTATCTGTATTTAAAGAACAAGGGCCATTGCTTTGGTGCAATGGTAAAAGTCTCGGGTGCCATGCGTGATAACGCAAGTTCAAGACCCATGAGCAACCACTTTGGGCAATATTGCCAAAGGTTAGGTCTATCTCCAGTCTGGACCCTTCTTTGGCGGGACCTACACTGGGTAATAGCCTTTTTCTAAAGAAAACATTTATTGAACTTTAGACAAGAGAAATTATTGTGTCAAATTATTCTATACCCTTAATATGCCTATGTATCTTCATAATAAAAAAATAATAATTCTATTTTATTCATGGACTCATTTTGTTCTTTTACTAGGCCACATATAACTGGTATTTTTTTGGTAAACCGTTTCTCCTGTGCAGAGACACCTTCTCCCATCCTCCATGCACCTTAGTGCAACCATCAATGCAGGCTGCTGCAAAAGAATTTCCACCTGTTCCAGAGTTTGGTAATCTTTTTTTTTTTTTTCCCCTCCAAACTTTAATAAGATTTTTATGAGTGTTGGTCTGAAGATTTCTGAAACTGATTTTGCTCATGCGCTTTTATGCGTAGGCAAGAACTTTTGTCCTGCAATCTATCCATTAGGAGACCAGATGTGGAAACAGAATGGGATTGCTCCTCTAATTTGCCTTCATTCTCTCCAGATGAAGCCTTCGCCTGCCCCACCATCTTTTGCTTCACAAACTGTTATTGACTGTCAGCCGCTTATGGTACATAAAGAAACACAAGAAATAGACATTGTCTGATAATCATTTTCACAGCTAAACCACTTGTTAATGTTGAGCTTGGGGCTCAATGTTTGGTGATCCAAAAGGTTCACAATGATGGGCCCTATTGTGGATGGGAATCCCAAATGTCCTACCCCATCAGATGAACTTGTCATCTGATCTTACCCCTTGTTTTATATGGACCACTGGCTGTGTCTCCACTTGGAAGCCATCAGTTGAATACCTAGGATCATCCAACAGTAAGATAGTAGGGATACCCATCCCATGATTGTTTAGATACTCAAAGATGGCCTCACATATACTATTTGAAGAAACTAAGTTTGCCATTAGAGCATCAAGTAATTTCTCCGAACAATCGTTGGGCTTTCAAATCTTTGCTTAATTTATTTATCATAACCTTTTCTCTATTTTTCACTTCTTCTGTCCAGATTAATCTTCAGGAGGAGTCTTGTCTTAGGATTGCTTCTTTCTTGGCCGATGGGGTTGTGGTCAATCCTGGTGCTGTTTTACCGGATTTTTCAATCAGCTCTCTCATATTCACTCTCAAAGAGTTTGATCTCACTGTTCCTTTGGATACAAGTAAATTAAATAATTTTGCTGAAAGTGGAGGAACTCCTTTTGAGAACTCCTTTTCTGGAGCAAGGCTTCATGTTGAGGATCTATTCATATCTCAGTCACCCAGATTAAAATTTAGGGTACTGAACCTGGACAAGGATCCTGCCTGCTTCTCTCTATGGAAACATCAGCCAGTTGATGCCAGCCAGAAGAAGTGGACTACTCAAGCTTCACTTTTAAGTCTCTCCCTTGAAACAAGCAGTAAAATGATGGAGACCAAGAGCCTTCCCAACTGGTTTGATGGCTTGTGGAGATGTGTTGAACTGCATGATGCCTGCTTTGAGGCAGCTATGGTGACAGCTGATGGAAGCCCCTTGATCACTTTGCCTCCACCAGGAGGTATTGTTAGAATAGGGGTCGCTTGCCAACAATATGTGTCCAACACTTCTGTCGATCAGCTGTTTTTTGTTTTAGATCTTTATGCCTACTTCGGTAGAGTTAGTGAAGAGATATCAAAAATTGGGAAGAGTAAAACAAAGAGTAATAGAGAATCGGTGGGTGGTAGTCTTATGGAAAAGGCTCCCAGCGATACGGCTGTGAGTTTAGCAGTTCACTACCTACAGCTTAAGTTTATGGAGTCGTCATCTTTCAATATTCAAGGAATGCCTTTAGTTCAGTTTCTTGGAGAAGATCTCTTTGTTCAAGTATCTCATAGAACCCTAGGTGGTGCTATTGCAGTTTCATCACGCTTATGTTGGCAGCGTGTTCAGGTAGACTGTGTAGATGCAGAGGGAACCTTTGTACATGAGAATGGTATGCAGAATGGGTATCCACAAATGAGAACTGTCTTTTGGATCGATAACAGAAGCAAGTGCCAGTCAAATGGAGTGGCTGTTACATTTCCATTTCTAGATATAAGCGCAGAGCACATGATACCGTACCGTGCACAAGATATGGAGTGCAATAGTTTGAATGTGTCTGCCAAGGTTGCAGGAGTACGTCTTGGAGGTGGAATGAATTACTCTGAAGCTCTGCTGCATCAGTTTGGTATACTTGGGCCAGATGGTGGTCCAGGGGAGGGATTAGAGAAAGGGTTCAAGTACCTATCTGCTGGCCCCCTCTCGAAGCTATTCAGAGCATCACCTCTTACAGAGGATGATGAGGAAGAAAGTATGACTTTTTTTATTTTTTTTCATTTGTTACCATGTTCATGCAGTTGTTGGTAAATAGTAATAGTTCTCGTGGGGCTTTTCAATTAATTATATGTGGCGCTCATCTAGAATGTGCTTTGCTTGGGTCCTTATTTTGTATAAGTGGGGCACATGGTCCAGTTACCTAAACCACTGAGATGTGAGTGACAATTTTTCAGTGATCTTTACCTCTTTTGATGGGGGAAATAATGAGCTTATTGTGGATGGTCCATGTACAAAATCCCCCCAGCTGAAGGTTCTGTTACTCCTGATTTTATTTTTCTGGATGATTTCTGTATTCTCTTCCTCACCTGTCTGTTTGCTGGTTTTGGTGCATGGGTCATTCATTTTTTGCACATCTGTCAATGGTTTAGATTTACTGAACTCTTGGTCCACTCATGTTGAATGATTAAAAACCCAAGTATAACTATAGTCAGATGTTTAAGTAATTACGAATGGTTTATGTTCAATATTTTATATTCTGAATATGTATGTAGAATTTCTAGGAACACTTGTAATGAATAGGATTTCTTGAAACAGCAAAAGTTATATTACTTGAGAATATAGAGTGCCTACATGTCACTAGTTTTGTGTGCTGTGCAATATTCAGAGGTATCCTCTGTACTGTGGCCTATGAAGCACGGGTACTTTCAAAATGTACGCGTACCCGTACTAGGTATTTACCCGTACACTTACCGGGTATGGGTACGGCAAAAAACATATCGGGTACGGTTAAACGTACCCAGTATGTTTTGATTTTGTGGGGACGGGATGGGTACACTTGTGGATACGGGATGGGTATGTTCCTGGTATTTTTGTAAGAGTTTTTTTTTTTTTTTCTAAAAACTTTTGTAAGAGTTTGAAAAAGTTAAAAATATAATTTTTAACTTTAGCCCTAAACCTTCTCGATGAACTTGAAAGGAAAAAGGCTTTATCCCTAACCGATCTCTAATTCCCTTGTTTCCAATGGCAAAAAAAAATGAAAATGGAAAGAAGGTAGAAGAAAAAGAAGGAAGGAATACTGGATTATGAAATATAAAAAATAATATTGCTATTGCTCTTTTTTTTCATTAGGTTGAATTTATAATGGCATTAAGTAATTGTTGGGTTGCTGTATCTAAGAATTTTAACCTATTTTAATTATTAGCATATTGCATTATTAAAATTAAAAAAATATAATTCTTTAACTGACGTACGCCAGCCATTCCCGTATCCTGTTTTTGTAGGATTTTACCTTATCACCATACCCATATCGGTACCCTTATTGGTACCGGTGCTTTATAGATTGTGGTTGATCTTTCTTACAAAGCTGCTAAGAGGTACATCAAAGGTGTCAACAGGCTTGGATCCAGGCAGCATCCAACTAGACTTACCCTGTTACATGGTTGACATTGACATCCATTTGAGTCCAGTAAGCTAGACCTGGATCCATAAACATGGGAGACTATGTAGGAATTTGGCCTGGGCTTGAGTTTGGGGACTCTACTAAGTCCGTCGAGTAAATCTACAATTTCACTTCTAGCCACCTCTCTCTCTCTCTCTCTCCGTGAAGATTCTGGTTGGAATAGCACTTGACTTAAAATCAAGGGTTAGAATGAGCTCACATCTAATCCAAATAGTGACATTCCTATCCGGCTCTCCCCCAAACAATGACTAAGGTGTCGTAGATAATTTCCTATCTAAGGAGAGAATTTCTGAAGGGTGATAATGATAACCCACCAAGGATTTTGATGTATACAATTTATTGAAAACTTGTTTCTCGAGTAAGTCATTTATTTTCCTTGAGTCTTTTGATATTTACTTCCAGTAAGTTTCATTTATGTGTTTGCTTTTCATTTGTATTTCTGATCTCAGATGGAATTTCTGATGATGGGGATGGTGATGAATTTTTGGAGTTTGGAAGGCCAGGTGATGTGGATTTATCTATAGAACTGAAAGATTGGCTGTTTGCACTCGAGGGTGCAGATGATGTGGCTGAAGGTTCGTCTTCCTACAGTACAGATGTCAGCAGAGAAGAAAGATGTTGGCATACTACATTCCAGAATTTGCAAGTGAAAGCGAAAACTTCTCCAAAGAGGATCGGTAATAGCCCAGGAAGCATATGCAGGACCCAAAAGTACCCCATTGAACTAGTCATAGTGAGTATGTCATTTCAATTCTAGTAGAATGCTAAATATTTTGTAGAAGTCATTTCCTATTGATCGGGTCCCAAGAAGTGAATGCTGTTAATCAGCTGAACTTAAATACCCAGTATTTGCAGCTTCTTGAGCAGTAATGGTTCTTGCATGCATATATGTGAAAATGTTTTCTTTCTGCAAACAAAATCTAGTTTTATTCATTGATTTATTTATTCGAGTCATAAGGATGTCGATGGTAACATGATGCACCTTTTCTGGCGGTAAGGCCCATTCATACAGTTGCTAGACCTCTGATCGGATGAGTTGCACCATGGGTAGAAATTGTGTAAAAGTGTTTCTAATTGAATTTTCATACCCATCTGGTCGACACGGTCAAACAAAAAGCACACAGCACAAGTCAAGACTCATGAAATGTATGAAGAATGGATGGCTATGATTTTGCAGTCTGGATATTATGGTCTAGATAAGAAACCCATGCACCCATGCTTGTATGTTGAGTGAATCATGAGAGAGGGATAGGAAATGATATGCCTTATATTATTATTGTGGAAGGACACACCGTTATTAATTGTACCACCAAAAGTTAGCATCACTAATAACATGTGTGCATTTCATAAAGCAATCACTATTATTCTGTGTGCATTTCATATATTTGCAATCCGAATGGTGGATTTTTCCATTTGAATGTCAACCATTGGTTTAATTCTCCTCCAGCTAATGGCTAGGATTTTCGCCTTTTGTTTAACTTTATTTTTTAGCTACTGCTACTACTACTACACATGGGCAATTGTTCTCATACATCCACCTTGCATGGAGCTTAGTGTGAGAGGTAGCATGTGCGGCACACTCGATCAACAATCCGAATGGGCAATCCAACCCCTATTCCCCCACCCAACACAACACACACCATCTCCCACACACTAGATCCCATGGGTTTGCACCATCCATTGTGACTTGATAGTTGGATTAAGGGTTATAATATATGAAGTTGTTAAAACCTATGGCCATGGGTCAGGGGATTACATGTATCAAAATGGCTTGAAATTTGATATACAGGGTGGTCTTGCATGAATCTTTTCATCCCCTCGGTCTCACAATTAGTGGAGCCCCAATAGAACCCACCTCATATGATACCATGCAAGGTAGATGCACAAAAATGTATCCCATATTCCCATATATTGGAAAATCTTCATGTGACCATGATGCTCATTGCCTCACAGTGACGGCAACATAGTGGGGCCCATTTTATGACCTACCCTCTGCACATAGGGGACGCCCCTTGAATTACACTGAATTCCAGGGGTTTGCATCCATTTGGATGGACTAGACTATTGGATCAATGGTCAAAATTTTTGCTTGATTTAATGTTATTGAACTTGTGGACCATGGGTCAAGGGGTTAGAGGCACTAGCCTAGACCTTGCCCATTTGGATAATTCTATTCCCCGTCCCATGATTTGTGGGGCTCTAGGTACGCCCCATTAGGTGGTCTGCATGGTAAGCCCATCAACAACTTGTTCGCAGGAATATGTTGGGTCCCCTCTGCTATGCTCAATCCACTAACATGTGGAAACACTTATGGACTGCACTTGGAACCCAACCCAAGGATGAGACTAGGGGGATTGAAAGATGTCCCCCCTTCACCCCACCTTGTGTATGGTGACAAAGTCTCAGATGATTATCCTAACCATTAGATTAATAGCCAACAAGTTTTCACTATCCAAAACAAGTGCATACTCAGTCCAATTGTCCATTACATTCAAATTGGTGCCAAACGCCGGGATCGGCAACTATTGGGGGCATCTTGTTTTATGGTCCACTTGGATGAATCATCATGTGGGCCCCACTAAGCTAAACTGCACGTGAGTTGATGAGACTGAGAGAGAGAGAGAGAGAGAGAGAGAGGGAGGTGCCCAAATGCTTATCCTTATTATGGTATACATTGTGGAGCCCACCTTTGGATGAGAAAGGGGGTGGAAGGGTCTAATGGGACCTACCTCTATAAATTTTGAGGCTCATTAGATCATCATAACTCCTTCATCTGTGGTCCACGAGTTCAATTGTTATATTTAAAAAATTGGACAGACGATCTAATGGTTCTATCCATTCAGGTTGGTGTACACTCAAGGGATCAATGACTATCAGGGGGCATCCTTGTGTTTGGGCTAGATTGATGATTAGGTGGACCCCACAAGGTGGTGTGCCGTGCGCATCATAAAATTTGTGCACAATTTGTACGCTAGATTATATATATATATGTTGAAATCTACGATAATCTCATGCTTCAGTATGGAAACGCCATCTAGTAGGGCCCCCTTGATCATCCGTTTAAGTGGACCATAAAATAAGGAACCCACCCTCGCTCATAGTCACTGTCCTTTGGCATTCATCCACCCAAGTGGACTAGATGATTGAATTGACTGTGCAATCGTTTTGGATGGTGTAAACCTGTCAGCCATTCATCAAGTGATCAAGTTTATCATTTGAGCCTCCGTGACAATATCCAAGTAGGTCCTCAAGCGTTGTCCCGGGTGGGCCCTCAGGTGTTATACAATTGAATGTAGCCGGTGCTTATGAGTGCACCTTATAGTGCTCTCACTTTCATAGGCCCCACCTGTTGAGGGGAATGTTTGGTGGTGGTGGCTTGAATGATCTTCCTCCGCCCTTCTTGTGTATGGTGATGAAGGCTTGGATCATCACGCTAACCACCTGATCAATGGCTCATGAGTTTTCATTGTCTAGAATGAGTGCACAGTTTGTCTAATGGTCCAATCCATTCTGATGGGTGTCAAACCCTAGGATCGGTGACTAATATTAGGGTTCCGTTTTTGTGGTCCACTTAGATGGATCATAATGTGGTCCCACTAGGAGTTGAATGCACTTATAGACCGCTTAGCTACAAATGTCTCTCATTGACCATCCATGTGGACTCCTTGTCAGACCAATAGGCTTCAACCTCAATGGTTTTAGAAGTCATCTTTTTATTTATTTATTTATGTATTGAATGATTAGAAGGGCGGCTTGGCCCAACGGTAAAGGCTTACCGGTAGCGTCCTGGAGGACGCGGGTTCAAGTCACGGAAACAGCCTCTTCAAAATGAAGGTAAGGCTGCGTACATCTTGCCCTCCCCAGACCCCGCTATGCGGGAGCCTCGTGCACTGGGCCGCCCTTTTTTTTTTATTTATTTATTGAATGATTGATTGATTTATTCCTAGGATTTCAATCTAGCGGTGATAATAGTTGTATGTGTCAGAGTTGGGCTTGTACCAATTCATAAGGGGTTTAGTTAGTGTGAGGGGGTTGGATTAGAGAAATCTTTAGGTGAGTATGTCTCGATGTGTGTATATCATTATTCACAACTTTGTCACTACTACGTCAGGTTAGGTACAAGAATTTTGTTTTGTCATTCTAGTCTATTCTAGGACATATCCTCTGATAGGTTACAATTCTTCAAATCGATCCTCACTATGGAAGAAAATATCTATGGAGCAGCCAAGAATGCCATGCTGGATGCTATTTAGTGCGATTCTCATCCATAGCAGCCTTTGCAATCTACTATAGTCCATTGTCGCACCACTACAAGCCGCTATGGGATCACTATGGAGAGAGATTGGTAGTTACTTTTTATATTTCTACAGAACTCTTGTACCCTTATATACTTAGAAGAATACCCCAAAAATAAAAATAAAAATAAAAATAACACACACACATACATGATCTACCGAAATTGAAGCTAACTAGGTATATCTTGGTAGACATGCCCTTTGATACTAGTAGAGGTATTCTTATCTCAACTCTCAATAAAAGTACATTATTTGTTATGATGAAAGTTTTTTTTTTTTTTTTGGTTTGAACTTTAAACTTTATTTAAGCATTACGTTATAATTTATATATCCAATGTATGTACAGTTGTGCTAAATTGCTTATTTGAATTATGAATTTTGGAATGCATAATAGTTTCTAACTTAGTACAACAAAGCAACATGAATTCATGTGAAAATTAAGTCAATATTGTATTTTATAATCATTTAGCATTATAGAACTTTTATGAACTAAAGGGACCGTTACACCCCCTTTATCTTCGTTATTATAGTTAAAAAAAAAAGCATCAAATTCTAACATGTTTCAATATTTTGGATTCTTAAGTATTTTTTTCAAAAATTTTTACCACCTTTTCTATTCACACCGCATACCACTACGTATTGCCTGCTACATAGCATATTGGTCGCAGGCTGCTACACCCATCGCAACCGCTATTTTGATTCTTGATCCCTACTATTGCAATCACTATTGAAGGCCCAAAATGGGTAGAACCAAAAATTCAGGGAATCAATAGAAATTTAGAAACTTGTAATTGAAAATAAATTCTACACTCACATGAAATATGAGGAATTTCACTCTATCCGATTAGGAACTCCTTTCCTCAACCAATAGTCTTCTTGATTGAAATCACCCCACATGTGCAAATATGAGATGAAATAAAAGTGAAACTTTATAGAAGATTCTAAAACTCTGAAGAACATGCTTGGAATCCCAATTGTGGAGGGGAGCTATCCATTTATAGCAGTTGGAATCTACATTCGTTTTCTAGTGCAACTATGACTACTACTATGACAATTATAGAATCCTCTTAGGGCCAGTTTGTTTGCATGAGAGGTGAAATAAAATAAAATTAAGGGTCAAATCAAAAGTAAGAGAAAGAAGAGGGAGTTAAGAGTAAAAGCTCTAACAGATAAAAAAAAAAATTACCCGTCCCCCCGTTGTCGTTTAGCGCCTACCCTTTAAGAACACGCTTTTTCTTTGTCATTCAGTGCTTTTTAAGTGTAGATTTTTTGTCATTTTGTCCCTATAATTTCAACCCCTCCCTCTTACTTTTTTTTTTCTTGAATTGACCACTTAATTTTATTTAATTTCACCCCTCATGCAAAAGAACAGGAAGGACAAGACTCCTAAACCGTGATTTATGTCCTTCCTTTTCCTTTTCATATCCTATCAAAGCTTGAGAATAGGAGAGATATGCTTTGAGCTCTGCATCAATTATTAACAAGCACAGACAAGCCAATAGGGTTAGACATGGACACAGCTGGATACATGTCCAACATGCAAAAAAATGTCTTTTTTTTTTAATTTCGGACACGGAAAGGGCACGCTGGGGACACAGCGAGGCATTAATTTGAATTTTAAAATATTTCGAGGGTCAAAATATAATAGAAAGTGTGTCAAAGTATAATTATCGATGGCCAATGTTTAGGACCAGCAACAAAATTATTATTATTATTGATGGCCACCTGTAAAATTGGGGTGGATATTTGGGATACACTATACAGCCTACTTGCCTTCATAATTATCAAAGGCCAATGTTAAGGATCAGTAACAAAATTTTTATGGTCTCCTCTTTCTTTTATCATGCCATGTTATTAGCCCAATGTTTTTCTTTTTGTTTCTTTTTTAGTATATGATTATACATATATATATATATATATTATTAACGTGTTCCCAACATTCCCGTCTCCTACTTTTTTGAGAAATGCCATGTCCGTGTGTCCGTGTCATGTCGTATCCGTGTCCTATGTCCATGCTTTTTAGCTTATTAATTTCTTAATTTTTTGTTTGCCTTGTTGTACAATTCATAATTTCCCATATTGCTAGTCCCTTATCAAACTTTTTACCAGCTTGCATGATTTCCTAAGCCTCTACACTCCACAATCTGGTTCTTTTTCTGAGCGTCTTTTTCCTTTTGGATCTCTACACCCCTTTTGCAGCCCTTCTATTAAAATATTCATTTGGTTCCACATGCCTATAGTTTCTCCTTTCAAATTTTGTTTTCCTCCCTTGATCACTTTAATTGCCATTTTCCTTTCAAGTTACCCTCACCTTTTCCATACTATCCCTCACTTTATGTTCCTCACACAAATATCTAAAACTATGATCCTATGTTGTGTGGTCAACCTCTCCTTAGAAATAACCTTGCAGTCTTTACTAGGCAGTGGGTTATGTTTTCTGAGTAGACAAAAGTCTACCCAAGTCTTATTAGTTCCACTTGTCGTGGTTGTTAAATACTCTCTCTTTTCAAAGTGGGTGTTTGCTTTTACAAGGTCAAAAGCCAACTCAAATTCCAGATAGTGTCTTCAAACTCATCCCTAAGCGTGTGTCCTACTATACAAAATAAAGAAGGTCTGAAGGGGCTTAAGTAGATTGATATCCTATCCACTGCTAAAGGAATATCTTTCCTCTCTTTTTTTTTTCTTTTTTTCAATTTTAATATTCTATTTACTCTCCCATCGATATCTCCTTGAGAGACCTGTAAATAAAAGAAACTGTAAAGGATCCTCTTTTTGTGTTATTAACAGCTAGATGCCTCCCTCTTATTGGATGTAATAGAGGCAAAAGGCTCCTTCTTCAAAGGGGCAGGTTATAGAATTTCTTTCTATATATCATGTATCTTAGAAGTGGTTTGTGACCCTGTGACCATGACAAGAACCATTAGGAAAAAAGTATAAGAGATCAGCCTTATTAAATTTTGCTCGCTTTCCTGTCAGTGGTATTAATGACCTCCAAATGTGAGGTGATGTGGACTTTGCTCCTTTTTTTTTTTTTTGGTAAAAGGAAAGTTGCATTTCAGTGGATGGGCCATGTGCTGCTTATACTAATTATGGTGCATATTGGTTGCTCTCTCTCTTTCTGTGCATGCACTAAGATCTTTTTCTTTTCTTTTGTACTGTGTTTGAAACTTGGATTCATGTTTTATGGTAAGTGTGCTATTATTAAGCCCAGGTCTATTTGTGTGTCCCTTTTTTTTTCCGGTTCTTAGTGAAGGTTGTTTCTTTGCTCTAAGTTCTTATTGAAGGTTGGTTCAGCGACTCAATTTTATGGAAAAGAATTATCTTGGGAAGTGATTTGAAGGATGTCAAAGGAAAGAGACTAAAGAATTACAGAGGCCATGTAGTGCCCAATTAGGTCATTTGCGTAGTGAGAAAAGTTAGGTTATTCAGTTGGTTAAGCATGCTGAGCTTGAATCTCCTTTTCTGGACCTAAAAAGAGAATTAGAAGTAGTGATTACATTTTCCATCAATGAGAAAGTAGGTGTGTTGAGTATATTGAAACCTGGTAGATGGAATCTCATTATGGACTGAAGTGTCATTGGATGCATGGTCTATCAGGTACTGGGGAAAAGAAATGAAAACAATGAAGGGGATACTATTCACTTTTCTCAAGACTAGTTGGAATAGGTGATTCCAATTGAACAGGGGATTGTTACCTATGATGTGCAGATATGGCATGCATAACTTAGAATAGACACCGATGTTACACTCAAAGAGTGATATCAGATATGATATGACAAGATATATTGCCTATTTTTTAGTATCCAGGGAGCATAGGTTATCAAATTTGAAGAAGGGGTCAAGTTAAAATCTCAGTTGGGCTCATTTTTAACTGATTAATTCTTTTGATGCATTAAGATGGGCTTTGGGAAGGGCTTGTTCACTGGAAATTAGCTGCAGTTGCTACTGAGACTAGAATAATGCCATCTTCTATGGATGCCTCATTTGAATATATTTAATGAGAAACTTGGGAAGGGGGATTGTTCTGAGACCAAAATAGTGATTGCTTACAGAATAATTACAGCCTATATTTGTTTGCTACTTTTGGCTGCAATTTGTTGTCTTTATAAACTGTGATTTTGCTAAATACCATCCTCAATGTTGCTTAAGTGAAAAAGTAATTTCTTTTATATTGTTTACTTGGGGCAAGCCTGATTATCTTTACTTTTATGTTGATGGAAATGCTTCTAGGTGGGTGTGGATGGCTTGAAGGTGTTGAAGCCACAGGCTAGAAACGGCATTCTTCAGTCTGGTGTTCCTTCCATTGGTATTATTAATCACGGAAGCAGTTATCCTAGTGCAACCAAAAGCACTGCGGAGAACTGTGGAGGGGTTAACATTGAATTACACATAGTGATCTTAGAGGATGATGAGAGCATGGAAATGGCTAAGTGGGTGGTAGAGAACTTGAAGTTCTCAGTTAAACAGCCGGTAACGAAATCTTAACTTGGTGTTGTATTCTTACCTTGATAAAGTGCCTGAAACCTGAGTATCAGTTTTAATTGAGTCTTGCAGATTCAGGCAGTTGCAACGAAAGGGGAACTAGAACACCTCGCATTCCTGTGCAGGTCTGAAGTCGACTCAATGGGTAGAATTACTGCTGGTATTCTTCGGGTACTTAAGCTTGATCAGTCTATTGGCCAGGCTGCAATTGATCAGCTCAGCAACCTTGGTATGGTGTACAATATTTTGGAAGTCACCAAGTTCTTCTTTATTTCTTTTTCCTTCTACTTTTCTAAATTCTGAAGTAACTGATGTTGCCTAGCTTAAAGTGCGGCAATTGTATGTCCAGATGGGGTTTGCATGCCATCTTCGAGCCTTAGATCCAATCATGTGCTCCATGGTTTTGTGATTCAGACCATTGGAGACCTTGATCTGGTGAGAGTTATGGTAGATAGACACCCATTCCAATTCAAATTTCTTTCTTTACACCCTTTAAATCAATATTCGCACCGTTAGATTCAGCATAAAAGGGACAATAGTAAATAGCTTTGAATTTTCAATCTGAATTGTTTTGGGGGGAATATCTGTGGTGGGAACTACTAGTTCCAGTTGTCAACCTCAGGTTTTATATGAACGGACTCTATGCTCTACGATGCTGGGAAGAATCTTGGATGACCTTCATTTG
The DNA here is from genome assembly GCA_037013555.1 of Sextonia rubra. Classification (NCBI taxonomy): domain Eukaryota; kingdom Viridiplantae; phylum Streptophyta; class Magnoliopsida; order Laurales; family Lauraceae; genus Sextonia; species Sextonia rubra. Next base: position 7,101,869 of record JASUAD010000003.1, on the reverse strand, counting down.
ATTCTCTTTGTCAAATGTAGAGACCTAGCATTCCACATTCCATGAGCTTCACCTTATTTTAAAGAGGAAGAACATGATGGACCACTTTAAAACGCTTACAATTTGCTCAAGTTTTCATTTTGTACAATGCTGCCGACATTCAATGATTTTTAAGTCCTGCAGTGATGGATCTTAGTGAGGATGTTCCATGCACCCATAGTTTCCCAGATTTTAGAACCCTAATCCTTAAATTGGTCACTAGAAAATAGTTTGTAACCATCAAAATTAAATGGCGAAGATACCAAATTTTGAATGGCTAGGATCTTGCATAATAGGATACTTTCTCTGTTATTCTGTGTATGAGCCATCCTCACTGGAGTCCACCATGTTGACGATTGGATTACTAATAGCTCTGTTTTACAAGATATCGTCATCATTGTCCTAGCCTTATATTCATCCATCTGGAATTAGCTTGAAGACTTCTACTATAAAACTATATAAAAACTATGCCAACTTATATTTTAATGCAGCCTGAAGTCAGCTTGTTCAATTTTAAGCTTCCAAACTCAAGTAGTATCTCATAATATGAGAGTCAACACACGAGGATCCTTTTGTTAATTCAATTTATGGGACATATATAGACCATTACATGGAATACTAGTTGATGACAACTAATGGGAAGATACAATGTTTCAATGGCATGCACACATTCTCCTTAATATGTTAATTATAGTTTCCCACAAGACAGTTTTGACTTCCTACTTCAATATTAAAATATTAATACCTTCTTTGTCTATGTCATCATCATCATCAAAGCCTTATCCCAACCATGTTGGGGTCGGCTACATGAATTCTGTTTCTCCATTCCGTTTTATTTTGAGCCAAATCCTTCAATAAGTTAAACTTCTTCAAATCTGATTCAATGACCTCCATCAATGTTTTCTTCGGCCTACCTCTACCTCTTGATGGGACATCCACCTTTATAGCCAAACTTCTTCTCACCGGTGCCATTACCAGCCTACGCTCAACATGCCCAAACCATCTTAAACGGGTTTTTCTAATCTTATCCCCTATTGGTGCTACCCCTAAATGCTCTCGGAAGCGCTCATTTCTTATTTTATCTTTCTTAGTTTTACCACAAATCCACCTAAGCATTCTCATTTCTGCTACATCCATCTTATGAATATGCGTCTTTTTAATTGGCCAATATTCTGCTCCATATGTCATAGCTAGTCTAACCACTGTCCTGTAAAATTTGTCCTTCAATTTCGTTGGCATTCGTCTATCACAAAACACTCTAGAAGCTAGTCTCCACTTCAGCCATCTAACTTTTATCATATGCTCCGCATTTTCATCAATCTCCTCATCCTTCTTTTATCTATATACAACTATCTAAATTGGAACTCATGCAACACCCATAACTTTTATGTACCAAAATATCTATATGATAATGTTGACATTTTCAGGCTGAAATATTTTCTTTCAAAATCCATCTACTGGAGGTGATGTCGATGATGTGATTTTCAATCAAATCATCATTAATCCAAACCACAATGCAATACTACCTGCAAGTGAAGCTACAAACAAATTCAGATGCGCAATGCTGAAAAGAAAATGTGGTAAATGAGGATCGATGGAAGTCGGTGTTCAAGAAATATGATCTAGTATGGGTATATCTATGGAAGTAACATATTTACAAGGGAGCTTGTAACAATCTTAAGCAAAAGAAATTGTTGGGCCATGTTGTGTGTTCAGAAGATCAATGTCAATGCTTATGAGATCTAGTTACCTAGTCGTGTCATTACTTCAGATACTTTCAATGTGGAGGACTTGAATATGATGATGCATGCACCGAAAAGTCGAGGTTGGGTTCTCTCTAACCTAGAGAGCATTTGATTGAAGAAAATTGCATTATAGCATAACCTGCCATGGATGGATCAATTATAAAGAAAATAAGTATCAACACAGAATATTTCATATCTATAGCTGATCCATCCACATGAGCCTGATAATGTCCAGCATACACATATTTTTGTGATCAATTAGGTATTATTTCAAGTCTAGTTTGTCATACTTTTTTTTTCTTTTTGAATATTTAATAAAAGCGTTTAGAAGAATTGATGTAGTGTTTAGCGTTTTGCATGCAGGAAGTAAATAGAATCTGCCCACCTTTGTTTGACTGATCAGTATTTATCTAAAATTGTCACATGACCTTTCCATAATAACTATGCTCCATATGTAGCAGTCAGCCCGGCCGATTGCCATTTGTCCCCACTGGTCATTAGGGTTTCCAAACTCAGTAGTTGGTATATTATAATTATTATGAAGGGAAAATTAGTTTCACTAGTATTATCATCTAGCAATGAAAATCCCAAATCTTTCTTGTTTGCTTTTGATGGCCCTCTGGACTTACTTGAAGACCATCTCTGTTGATGGGCAAACTGCAGGAAGTGAAGGGTTGGATAGAATTTTTACTCCAGAGAAGTTAAGCAGGCGCAGTAGTAATAACAGTTTTGCATTCAGCCCACTTACAAATGCAAGCCCAAATCAGAACTTGGAGTCCACAGTTGCTTCGCTTGAAGCTGCAGTTTCAGATTCGCAAGCAAAGTGCTCGGCCCTTATCACGGAATTGAGTAATCCCGAAAGCTGTGTACATCTCGAGGAAATTAAACAACTAAATCAGAAGCTTGAAAACATGCAGATTCTATTGTCGCAATTAAGAACTCAAATTTAGCTGGTGAGGCACAAATACATGGTCGGAATCAGGATTTCCTTGACCATTTAATACTTATTCTTTGTGTATATAATATAATATCAACACATGTTGAGAGAATATGTAACAATAGGCTATCCCTTGGAAATTTTGTGTCAAAGTATATATCTTTCAAAGGCAAATACTGAAATGTCTCAAAGTTGTTTCTTTTATTTACAGAGAACTGCTGTTCATAGTTTATGCTTCTGCATTTTTGGTTGTATAACTGATGTTACATTGACATTGTCTGTAGCATGAGGATTTAGGACAATGTTTCTCCTGCAGCAAAATGCATATTACTAAAATGCAGCCCAGTTTCGGGGGTCACTTATATACGTGTCCATCAATGAGGGGGCTGATGGAAATTCTTTCTTATGGATTAGGGGAAGCCAAAATATAAGATCTACCAGATGATCACAGCCCTTAATTTGAAAGCCTTAAAGTTTATTTGCATCTCAGCTGTAGATTTTCGTGTGATTTAATACAACGGGAAGTGAAGGTTCAATGAGTGTAATATTGGTCCAGCTCATGCAATAACAAGTGTATCAAAGGGGTTGCACTGATCAAAAGTTGGCCCATGTGAGGTCTCATACAGCTAAATTGGACATGTAGAACATTCTCATGAGAACTTTTTGATAATTATTGATGGTTATTGGTATGGACGAGTTAACTCATATTAACTCATTGTCAAGGTTTCACGAGGTACCTTGGTGTATTGATAATTATAAGTCTACTCTTGACAAAGGCCTACACCTACGTAACGCTCATAAGATGGATGGATGCAATGGCTCCACGTGCATTCTTCTCGTGTAGTTAATTGGACCATAGTCCGCAGATGTTTAGGGCTACCCCCTCACTTTTACGTTTTATTTTTCATTTGCATTAATTATAGATGAGTTAACTGTGCATATTCAAGAAAAAGTACCATGGTGTATGTTGTTTGTAGATGATATAGTATTGGTGGATGAATTAAGAGATGGTGTAAATACAAAACTTGAGAGATGGCGATGGGCATTAAAATCTAGAAACTTTAAAATAAGTCGTACAAAGACAGAATATATGGATTACAACTTCAGTGGACATATACAAAGTGTTGAAACACTGTCAAAATTGAAATCCATGAGATACCACGTAGAGATTCTTTTTGAGTACCTAAGCTCGATGATTAGTAGGGATGGGGAGATTGACGAAGATGTAGAGCATAGGATAAAAGCTGGATGGCTGAAGTGGAGACTAACTTATGGAGTGTTTTGTGACAGACGAATACCAACGAAATTGAAGGGCAAATTTTACAACATAGTGGTTGGACCAGCTATGACATAAGGAGCAGAATATTGACCAATTAAGAAGACGCATATTCATAAGATGGATGTAGCGGAAATAAGAATGCTAAAGTGGATGTATGGTAAAACTAAGAAAGATAAAATTAAAAATGAGCACTTTCGAGAGCATTTAGATGTAGCACCAATAAGGGATAAGATTAGAGAAATCCGTTTAAGATGGTTTGAACATGTTGAATGTAGACCGGTAATGGCACCGGTAAAAAAAATTTTGGCTATACAAGTGGATAGTTATACAAGTGGATAGCTCATCAAGAGGTAGGAGTAAGCCGAAGAAAACATTAATGGAAGTTCTTAATTCAGATTTGAAGAAGTTTAACTTATCAAAGGTTTTGGCTCATAATAGAACGGAATGGAGAAATAGAATTCATGTAGCCGATCCCAATATAGTTAGAATAAGGCTTTGATGATAATGATGATGATGACTCTTTTAATAGTCCACAGATGCGGTTAACTACTCTTGCATTTTTTTTTTTTTTAATTCTCATGCAGAAGGCAAAATCACACTCTTTTGGACTTTTTACAGAGGCAAAATAATACCAGATGCAATTTGTGGCCATCATTGTTGTAAGATATTTCGCATGTTTAGTTTTAAGCCCATAATATATTGAAACTGCATTCTTTTGGACCCCCCGATTGGCCTGTGTCTACATCTTGTTGAAATTTTTTTTTTTTTCCTTTTAGCTTAGATTAGGTCAGTGGTACAGTACTCATGTGAATGTGTTCGCGGGGCTTTTGGAATGGATCTATTAACTTATCTTTTGCATCATAGTGACATTTTTAAGTGATGATTAATATATACATTTAAAAACTAGGAAAAATCCAATGGGCGGGCAAGACCTGGTTCTATCCAAGCATGGCCTACAAAATTTGTGGGCCCACAAAACTCCATTGAAGCAAAATAAAAGTTCTCATTGTAAGGGCTTTTGGATGGTGGAGCCGAGCAGGTCCCCCGTTACCAAAGGGACTAGTTGACAGTTCTTAGGTTGTTGTATGAGAAAAGACAGTCTTGCCTCTGTTCTAACCCTGGTTATGCCTTTTCCAGCAGTGTGGGCAGACTTTCTTTCCATGTAGGCTTTTTTTTTGCCTGTGCGGGCTACTGTCCCTTTTGAATGTGCGGGGGCTTTCTCCGGGTCCAAGGCCCTTGGGGGTAAAGAAAAACATTGGGACAGCCTTTCCTCTGTTCTAAGTTAAAGATGTAGACGAGGCTCACTTGCCTATGAATTCAATTTAATAGGCTGACTGTTTGGCGATAATACAGTCAGTGATAATGTATTATCAAGGGGGAAAGCATTTCATGCCTCTCTGGTTCTTGCTTGAAAAGTCTAAACGATTCGAAGCACAAGGCCCTTTGTTTGTGTCCACTATGAGAAATCAATCTGACGGTAGTCACAGCTTCTACTTGGGTTAAACTTGGCAAGATGTCTTAAGAATTTCTCATGAATCTGATCCTAAGAAGATTCACCCCAAAAGTAGTAGGCTCCTCTTAAGATTGATTAGATTTGGTTAATAATCTGGCCACGGACCCAGCTCCTACTGGGTAGTGAAATATGGTCAGGACGTTTATATACTCTAGGGGGCATTGAGTTTGAGCGTCTTTGAATTTTAAAGTGTTGCCGGCACTGGGGAACTTTTGAATTTCTCACTAGTCTTGCATGTTTGCCATCACTTTGGAAATGTTTCATCCTGAAAATTAAATAAGAAAAACTTGTTCGGCAAGCATTTTGTAAGAGAGATGACATAGAGAGATGGGGAGAGTAAGAAATCTTATAGATGAGAACTGAGAGAGAAATTTTATAGGAGAGAGAGAGAGAGAGAGAGAGAGAATTCTTCCATTTCCCATTAAATAGAAATGTAGGAATGGTACTTAAGAAATTATACCAAACTAACCAAGTTTCAAAAGATCAGTTCTCCTACTCACAAGACCACGCTGCATTGTTTAAGGAGAGCAGATCACCCACCACCAAGACTGATCAAACTAGAAAGAAATATGAACAAGTTTTAAGAGATTTCAGCTTCCAACAGATACACTACGATAAAAAAAAAGGTTTTGAGTTTCGAACAACTACGAATAAGATCAGATGCATACACACAACACAGACAAGCAACAATGGAAGGTATTGTAAATAAACGGTTTACATGGAGCAGGGGACTTTATTTTATCTCATAACCTGGAGCTTCTCCAGGGCGTAGCCATGACAGCGTATGAAACAGAAAGGTGAACAACAAATGGAACAACGAATGGAACACTGCATCCTATACACATTATTACTACAGTTGCCAACCACAATAACTTATCCGACGACATTACGTACCTGGCTATTCCGATGTTGCATAGCCAGCAACCCATAATAACAAGAAGCTAAATCACACAATAACAAGCAGGACTTCACGTTCCCCCATCATTGCCCAGATGAGAAGGACCGCCAGAAGCAAAGAGCAGCAGAAGACCACAATAACTGAAATCAGAAAGGCCTTTAAAGCAACTCTTGTTATAAAGACAGGGAGGCTTTCTTCAGGGCCACTGTTCGTGTACCCGCCTGGAACTGTGAAAAGAGCAGCAAAAGTGACTGTTGCCAACACAGCCGCAACAACTGACAATGTGTTGGCCACTGATTTCAAGTCTGCGATGTCTGTAACAGCATGTTTCATCCTCTCCATCCATGCTATGCGACCTGTGGTTGCTCTATAAGATGTCAGTGTCCTGTGGATGAATAACTGCATGCCATGCAAAACTATAATTTATCAGTGAACATTGGATAAACCAAAATGAAATCCATCTGTCCCAGATGCAGCTTAGCTGGTCAGGTACATCAAATGCCCCCCCGTTGGGGGCGAGAGTGCACAAGTTTGAGGCCCCCAGTCAAAGGAAAAAACCAAAAGAAAAATACACATAATGAAATCAAAAGAAAGTCAACAGAACTTTCAAAAGAAATTAATTGTAGATGAAAATTACAAAACATCGTCCTCATTTTCATCATTAGAGCCTTATCCCGCCAATCTTGGCTTGCCTAAAGAGTTTTATAGCTAATAACATAGAACTATGTTATGAATTATTTTGTTAGCCTTAAAAATTCTGATGCAATAGTGGTAGTGATTAGGTCACGATGAACTAGAAGATGGAACCACTTGTCTACAAGAGATCAGCTCCATCTGTTTCACCCCACCCGATATGAGGGGTGGGATAGACACTCTGATCGCCAGATTACCAAAAAAGAACTGGAAGGTCTTGATCTAATAGTTCACCTTCCTCGCTCTCTCATGCTAACTAGAAGTTTTTGCATATAAAACGCACACATGGTTTTGCCTTACATTGGAAATCATTCCATCTACTAGTCGATTACTAGATCCTAATTTAATTATTTTCTATGCTTTTGAGTCCTTTTGAGTTTGTCGGTGCCCGTGGTTGGTAAGTTTAGATTATGCCATTTGATGCAGATATTGAGATCCTAAGCCATTGGATGAATGTGATGGCTGATAAAGGATGTTTACTTTTATTGGAAGAAGAGATAGTGACAATGATTATTGTGGAAGCATGAAGGACAAAATCATGGCCGACGTGATCGCAAGATCACCGCAGGCCATGGCTCTGGTATTATAAAGACTTTCAAAGAAATCAATACTTCTCATATAATCGTAGTGAGATTCATACAAGGAATGATCTCAATTTCTCAAATTGAATAATAATTTAAATTTAAACCAATCCTATCTCAAGGTTATAATTGAATGGTACTATGTTTTTTCTTTTTTTTTTTTTTATAGAAGGGGACTACCATACTCACTCTCCAATCATTAGGCATTTTTCTTGTGATCAAAATTTTATTCAATAATTTGATTAACTACTCTACACCAATTTCTCTCATCCTTTTAGACCTCCCCTTCCTTGAGAAACACATTTGTCTTTACCATTAATGTCTCAAGTTTTACATTCTCTGAATTTGCCAATTTGGATACCTTATAAAACCCCTTCTTTCCTGTAAGAATCGTGTGGCTTGCAGCCACATAGGCCCACATTGGATTACGCAATTGGCTGAGTGCCAAGATTGTCTCCAGTTAAATTCTTAACCTACAAAATCTTGATTGGGATCAAACTCTACAAGCATCAAAGTCTAGATGGGCATCAAACCTGCGTGGCACCATCAATGAATAGTTTGAACTTTTGAGTTTCACTTCCAATTTACTTTCATTTTATGATTCGTCTTTCTCCTAGACTCCTCAATTATCTATTGGGTGACATATTTAGAACCATGTTACATTGTTATCCAACACTTAATTAGTATTTGTTACTTAGCTCAAATTTCTCACAAATTGACGCAGCACGGGGGAAAAGAATAGCCAACAAACTACTCTCCAAGCAAAAAGACTTAAGATAAACTGTCTGCGTCTCACACCAAAGACAAATTCAACTCACTTTGGAATAAAAAACTAAAAACTGATTCAATATTAATATTAATGCCTGTCCCTTGAGAAGGGATTACATAAATTTATAACTAAGCTATCATCTAATTAAGTAAACAATTCTAATTCAATTAAAAGTCTAAATCAAATAAGATTAACATTCTAATTATTCTCAAACTTATTCTAAAATTAAGATACTATTAAAATATAAACTACTGCTGGATTTGATTAACTTCTCCTTATGGGCGGGTCCAATGAGTTAGCCAATCATAGATCTGGCCCGCATCACAGACTGTTTTTCAATGTTGTTAATATTCTCTCTTTCAGTTTTCACACTATATATTTGGGAAATCTTCCAATTTGTTTAATTTATTACACTGCGCTTAACAATAATATTTAAAAGAAACAACCTATGTTTTTAGAATTTATTCACAATCTTTGCAGATTAAGTGTGCTCTTTGCTTAGTGGCTAGTCTATTTGGACACTTAAAATGTCATGAGGGTGTAAGCAAGGTTCGTGAAAATCAAGATTTAAGATCATAAAAATCAAAGATGGCAGTGGGTCGAATTAGGAACAGATCAGACTCAACCGAAACCCATTCTGACTCACACCCACATTGTCAATCTGACGTCTAGCAACTGTTTATGATTTGTGACACAAATCTTCCCCATAGCAATCAGATTTTGATATCCATTAGTTTTAATTTTTAAATATACATAATAAAAAAATATTTAACTTTCTTTGTGTGCAACAGGACTCAGACCCTCCTTTTTTTTTTTTTAATTCTTTCAATTGCCCTTGCTGCGCACTATTCTATATTAACTATATGAATACAGGGAGAATTTTCTCCTAGGAGCAGCCCGGGTGTCTGACATATGCAGCTTAGCTTATTAAGCCCACTTAAAGATGAGCCAAACCAGTTTATCCTAGCCATTGATTGAACAGGCGTAAAATATATTAGTGTCTTAATCGCAGATTTTATTATTTAGTTCAATCCAACATCAGTGAAGGTTCAATTAGCATAAAACTGGGCATGATTTCAGGACGAAAGGAGTATCAAACCTGCTGCAGTCATCAAAGGCGGGCCCAAGTGCTCCCCATAGATCTGGACAGGTAATGCAGTCCACTTATAGGAGACCATCTTCCATGATAATGGGATGCAATCAAAATGTGTAAATTATGGGCAGCCAAAACCTTAACCTGCTTGGAACCTGACTTGGGTTAAGATCTGCCATTTTGAACCCAACAAAAGTACCACCAAACCCACCCCATCTATGTTCTTTAGTGCAGAATGAGTCAATACTGAACAATAATATTACCTGTCTCAAGGAAAATCTCTTTCGAGCCAACTCATTCACATCAAGAGCTGTGAGGCCATCTTTGTTGGTGACACCCGAGTCAGCTCCCAGGTGTAGCAAAATCTTCACAATGCCAAAGTCAATGTTCTTTACTGCAAGATGTAAGGGTGTGTTCCCATTATCATCGGGTTCGTTTATAAGCACATTGAGCTCCGGTTTTTTTAGCAAGCACTCGAGCATGTTGAGGTTTCCATTCAACACAGCAAGGTGAAGTGCTTTCGGCCCTGGCGGTCAACAGAGAGAGATCATCACTAAGCAGCCATTTTTTCCTGTGATTTTGACAATATGGCTGCCCCAAGACATAACATGTGCCCGTCAATGTTCAAAGTTTAAAAAATCTCTAGAGTCGTTTGTAAAACAGTGAGTGCTAAAATGCAATGAATGAAGGCGAAATTGTGGGATATCCATGGATGTAGGTTATTGCATAGTCTGATATCCCACAGCCCTAGGATATTGCGTGAATAGCTTTGTAGAAATTTTTTTATACTTCAAACGTTGACCGGCAAATGTTAGACTGTAGGGCAGCCTTATGCTTCCGGTCAAAATCCCTTGTTTATTAGGCTTGAAAGTTGAAACTTAACACTCCGCCGCTTAAAGCACTATTGACTTTAGTTTCATTGAGATCTAAAACAAAGGACCGGGAGGTATCTATTTGCCCATCATCTGAGGACAAGACCTACTGAAGACCATTTTCATAGGGGTGATGCAGTAGCGCCTTTCTTAAATTCATGGTTGGGACTCATTTTTAAAATTCAAACCCATTGCCAGCCCTACTTATCACTCGTTGTATTATATTAGATTGATCACTTGATTTTACACTTGAGGGCATCCCTCCCTTTCTATTTGAAACTAGAGGTAAAGTTAGTTCATCATCTTTTCAAGATATAGTGGGTATTAGTGTGTGTGTGTGTGTAAGTAGTTTGGATTTTCAAAATCAGGGTCCACTGTGTGTTTCAAAAGAGTATTGCACTACTGGATGATTTTCCCCTCAGCAGTGCATGCAATGCATTGCACACTGCATATTGATGTCGTTCGTTACGCATGACCTTTGGTGATGGCCTGGATTCGAATGTACAAGAGAAGAATTTCCCCCTGCTACAATGCAGTGACATTGCATTGTATTTTAACTTGAGAGTAGTAGACCATTATGAAGTTGCAAGCCAAGAAAAGGCATAGTGGAAAGACGGAAGAAGAATTGACACAACGCACCAATAGCTGTGTGGGTGCTACCTCACATGGTCGGCACTCATGAGTCCTGACAGAAGCCATGGATTTTCGTTAGGAGTGGCTCCAGGGTGACAAAAAAGAATATAAAGCTAAGTAGCGAAGGAATGGGATTGGCTGCCTATTTCCTAACAATCAGACAAATTTGAAGATTTGGGAGACAAGGAGTTTTTTTCCAAAATTACGCTCTTACTCTCAAGATTTCCAATGTCGTCCTTTTTTTTCTCTCTTTCTAAAGTGAAAATCTATGATGAGACCTTATTGAGAGTTTTAATTAGTGAAATATATGTCTTCTTTTTTCTGGGGATGTGGCTAAATTATACTCTATTATGGTCTTAACCTGCCGTGAGATTAAGCCTATAGGACACACCTGAAGAAAATATAAAAAAATTTATTTGTTTCAAATACATAAGGGATCACATTCTTGGACATATTAACGTTGTATAATCCATTTTAATCCAAAGCATTGAAAAAGTTGCGGATTCAAATCTTAAAAGACTACGAGGGACAGTAAAGTAAAAGTATAAGATGTTAAAAGAAATTACTTTTACGCTTTTCATTTGAAATAATATATATATATAGAGGGAGGGAGAGATAAAGAGAGAAATTTTTTGGGCCACCTAGATTTGTGCAGGTCATGAGAGATTGAAAGATCATGATGAGATTTCGTGTAAAAAAATCAGCCCTATCCAATGTAGTTTATTGTAGGTTTGGTTTTTCGGCTAATTTTTTGCAAATACATAATTTCCATTGTGATCTTTCAATTCCTTCTGCCTTATGGTTGACACAAATCTAGGTGGGCCTTAAAAAATTAAATCATATACCACACCATCTCCTGAGACTACTTCTCATTATATAAATAAAAAGTTTCACTTACGACAGGATGCCATTTGACACATGGGGCCAACCAAACCCCATATTGCACCTCAACTTTTAATTGGACTCTATTCAAATGCAAATTTGATTTTATGTAGATCACATAATTTAAATTAAAATGAGTCAAGATGTTCGATCATCTAATTTCTTAATTTTCTCAAGCTCAGTTTTCATTCAAAATCAAACTTGATTTTGTTCAAATCAGATAGCTAAAATTAAAATGGGTCAAAATACACGACATAAATATCAGTTTTTGATCCTTTGCATTTATGTTATGAATAATTACTCTTTTAATTTAAGCTAACGCATGTATAAAATGTTTACAGAATGACACAAGTAATGCTTATATTTTATACTAAAACCCCAACATCTATTAGCATCGAGCAGAGAGAATAACACATGGACGAAAGAAGGATTCGAGCAGTGTGATCAAAAATTAAAAAGCAATTGCATTTGAACATAATTATATTTGGATCTATGTAAATATTGATTTTGCGTATGAGGTTCGGTTGTATCAGTTATGCTGAAAGCTGAAACCTTTATAATTTGTATATTGAGTGATAGGACTCGGTTTCAAATGAGGACTCGGTTTCAAATGAGTTAATTTTAAGATGATTTTAGATGATGTAAGATGTATCATGATAAGGAAAGGGGAACAGAGAATGAGAGATACATATATATACCTAAGTGACCTTTGATGGCTGAAATATGCAAGGGAGTCTGACCAACTGGCCCTTCAACGCTATGATTTTTTCCTGCAATTATTCTCAGCACAGCATGAACCAATCCAGCTTCAGTAGCCAAATACAGAGGACTCTCCCCCCAGCTCTATATACAAGTCCAACAGATACGGCGCCACTTGTTCATGCCCCTTCTTCAGCTAGCGCCTCGTGAAGGGCAGTATTGCCTTCCAAGCTGCTATCCTTCCACACCTCGCAAGTTGTTCCTTCCTCCAAGTCCCTCTGAGCCCCCGCGGCATTCAAGAGAAGCTTTGTGAGTTCGAGATGACCGGCCTTGGGTGCAATGTGAAGCGGGGTGTCCCCATTGGAGTTGGTCTGAGATATGAGACAAGGGCACATGTTTGTTACTTCCCTCGCCAACTCTGGCCTGTTGAACCTCGTGGCGATGTGCAGGGCCGTGTTCTTTCGAGGAGTTGGAGTAAGACTCCAGTCTAGTGGTTTCTAGTCTTTCGACTGCTTGATCCATTCTAATGATTGTCTCACATATTCTTTCCTTGCATCTCGCTCGAGCCATTGCAATGTTCTTCTCATGTACTGCCCTCTCTTGGATGCTAGTAGCTGCACACGGAGGGGGATCCATTTCAATGCTTTTATCACATACAGCACCCCTTTCCATGCTAATATATCCACAAGGCGGTGAATCCATTCTAGACCTGCACTCTTGTGCGTTTTTTCGTCGTTTCTCGCAGCTCTGTGCATAAGGTCGTTCGTGAAATCCATCCTCTCTCTCTCTCTCTCTCTCTCTCTCTCTCTCTCTCTCTCTCTCTCTCTCTCTCTCTCTCTCTACACTGCGTAAGATGTGAATATATTACACCATAACTGCGAAAGAAGTGAATATACTACACTATATTCAGTGGCGGATGGTCGGAGGATGTGAAGTGCCACAGCCACACAGTTATAGGCACATGGCACTCTTGTAAGGAAGGACACAATTCCATTCAATCAGATACCACCCTTGTTTTTTAATTTTTTTTTGGCGTACTACAGAGAACTCTCCCGGCCCACTGAGTCATTCACAACACGCCCCAGCTCAGCTTTTCAAAAGGCCAACAGATACAGAGGCATATCCGCATATGGATTGTGGAAGGAGACGACCGCAAGTTTCCTCAACTCAGCTCAACTCCAACACGATTTGATCGGGTTGAAAGAGAATTGAGGGATAACGACAGCTCCAAGAATAGGATGATACGTGGAAAGGGCACGAGTGCTGTGCGATGGACTGCTTTGCTACGGTGATCCCACGGATCCCCTGATGGGTCTATCCCTCGCTTCGCCCAGTGAGTCGTGAGTATTGACTAGTGGGATGTGTGGCCCACCTAGAGGATCATTACTATTAAAACTGAATGTTATCTCCTCGATTAGCACAGGCTTTGGCCCCACCCTATCTTTCAAATCACAATTATGCTAACCACACTCCTTATTTCACAACTAATCTAATAATCATTATATGTGACGGTTTTCCTCTCCCTTATCTCTACAATGTTAAAAATAAATAAATGAGTTAGGCCTGCCCAATGGGACTCTTGTAAGATGAGTTGTGAGATAAGGAGTGTAGTTAACATTATTATTTAAATCGAGGATAATTACAGCTCCACCCAAGCAAAGGTAGAATTATATATGAGGCCTAATATAGAGCAGACTCACCCACGACATTCACATTACACCCCAATCGGAGCAAAACCATAGCCACACCCATCAAACCTTCCAAAATTTATATGAAAATTATTGGTCCACTTCAAGAAATTCAATAAAAATATGAGTATATCTTCCTAAAAGAAAATCCCCAGTTTACCCCCCCCCCCCCCCCCCCCCCAAAAACCCCAAAAAAAAAAATGATTTATTAGTTCCACAACCGTCAAATAAAAATCCTAAGCCGGCCGCTGACCCCAACTCTTCAAAAGTCCAACCCAAACAGAAGCCAAACCTCATAGGGGAAGAGACAGCCTAGTCCTCTAACTCGGCTAACTCGAACTCAACCAGGTTGAAGAGAAACAATTTCTTTGAGAAGGATAAAGACAACTCCAATGATAGGATTACACATCGCATGGAAATGTATGACACACGAAACATTGGCCGGTTGGTTACCAGAAGGTCACCGGCCGACCAGTGCTCCTAATGGTACCGGTGGCCAGTGGCCATCAACCGAACTGTAACAGTGCCGACAATTTTTTTTTTTTTGAAATTTATTTTTTTATATTAAAAAAAAGAGGCACAACAATAGTTTTTAGTATTTTAGGGGAAGAAATGTCCTACTGGACTTAAAGTTGTAAATTCTTTTGAAGTAGACTTAAAGCTAAATGACTTCTAAAGAATAGACTTTGCCCTAAAAGCCTCTAAAAGAATCTCGAGAAATAACTCAAATGGCTGCCCCCCCCCCCCCCCCCCCCCGGGTCTCTTTCCCCCTCCCCCTCCCCCTCCCTGTTATCTCTCTCCCCCACCCCCTCCCTTCACCACCCCTCCGCCGGCTCTCTCTCCCCCTCCCTGTTATCTTTCTCCCCTACACCCTCCCTCCTCTAGGCCCCTCCCCCTCCCTAACCCCTAGGCCCCTCTCTCCTCTCTCTCCCTATCACCATACTCTCTCTCTCCCCCCCACCCCCTCCCTCCTCTGCCCCTCTCTCCTCTCCCTCCCCCTCTCTCCACCCGGCAAATATGGAGAGAGGGGAAGGGAGGGGCGGAACAGCAAGGGAGGAGGCAGGGGTAAAAAGAAGATGGAGGCATTTAGGTAATTTCATGAATTTTTTTCAAATGATGAGTGTAAATAAAAAATTTTTGAGTGCCAATAGCAGCACTCTATAAAGAGCAGAACTATTAGACCTATAAAGCATCTTTGGTGAATACACAGTTGAAGCCGTAGAAGGAATTACGGTATATTTTCTAATTTTTAAAAAATATTACTATATCTTGCGTTTAATACCGTGCTATTTCTAAATTTTAGCCACACTTAGAAAATACCGTGACATCAGAAGTTAAATTCACAATAATTTAAGGATTTTCAAAGCATTAGCATGTCAGTGACATTGGTTGTTGCATTTTGTATTGAAGGTCTGCCCTTATGTAAGGGTTCCACCAAAGAAATTAAGCATAGTTGTCTGGACAGGTGAGACCACTGATGTTCAATCCAACTTCAGACACAGCAATAGCAATTGCAACAGCCAGGGCATCATCATCCCTTTTCCTATAAAATTTTCTACAAGTTGAATCATGAGGGAAAAACGAAAAGAAAACTTAGCTCAATCATACAGAATATGCCAATTTTTTTTCTCAAACATTAGCTAATTTAGTTCATGTTTAGGTCCTACCGACTCTGTGACTGCACCGCAATTGTGTCAACATAATCAGAGGCTGTTTCAACAAAATATCACGTTACTGTAGGCAAATCCAAGCCGTAAACCCAAGCGCATTTGCTTGAATTGTTAGAAATGTGTCATTTTTTTAAGGTAGAATAGACGCCTTGACCAGCCTTTCAGTATAATCTTACAGCAGTCTTAACCAGCCTTTAGACAAAATAATGTAATCGTGATGCTTTAGGTTCCATTCAGGAAATGACTGCATCCCACCGCCAAATAGTACCATCTTCACAGCAGCTGAGTATAGTACTGAACAGACAAGGCAACCAACCAATTAGCCATACATGTGTTGCATAGAACTGTAATTTGTGAATAAGCCAATTCACTACTTCTCAGCATGCATCAGCTTACATATTCACAGCACACTACTTTTAATATGGATTCTTTTATTTTATTTATTTATTTTTTTTGGGTAATGAAATATGGAAATCTTATTTTTTCTACACAACATTCTCGTTTAAATCTCTAATAGTAAAAATGAAAATAATGGAGTCTATTGTTTAGTAGAATAGGATGGGACTTGGCAGGTGGGAAGTGAAGAGGCTTTTAAATATGGAGTTTAGGAAGTGGACAGGTATTAAACATAGAGGTTGGAAATTGGTAGGGTTTTGTTTTTAACCCCCAAAAAAATTTAAGGCAACTTTAATAGTAGAAATTGAAAATAATGGTCTCCCCTAATAAATGGAAAATGTTGGGCAGTGAAAGGATTTTTAAAAATGGAGGTTGGAAAGTGGAAATAGATCTTAAATACAGAGATTGGGACCTGGAAAGAGATCTTAAATACAAAGATTATCTTAAATACAGACATTGGGAATTGGAACTGGATTTTACATATACAGAGATTGGGAAGCGGAAAGGATTCTTAATGTGGCCAGAGGACTATTTTAATGGTGTATCTATAAAAGGGGCCAAAAATACAGAAAGAAGCCCAAAAACAAAAAAATCAAGACTCAGCCGAGTCCTAGTCAGACTGACTCAACTCAGTACTGACCAAATCCGAGTCGACTCAGCTGAGTCGGCCGATTTTTCAAACCATGAAAGAAACCCAAATGTCTACCCCATGGTTGATCCAAACTGGAAACTTGGGCACACCTTAAATATGAACTATTTATTAAATTATCATTTCCAGTGGATAGTGAAGATCATCTGCAGGGCATAGCTTAAATGTAGTCCATTCCACAAAGAGGCCCCCAACTTCCTGAGTTACCGAAATTGGCAGGAAAAATTGGTGCACTGAGTTTGATTTGAACAAGAATCCTAAAATACCTCCCCTCATTTACTTGTGGAAATAATACTTTGAATAGTAGCTGATGAATATGAAAACAGAGGGCCAAACCAGTAGCTCATACCTTCCATCAAAGGACATAGCTGTCTGTCTGATTGTTGATTTACATTGCATATGAGAGAGCCTGAAATGAAACACGCATACCAGAAGAGAATTATTGAATACATAGATACAGAAAAGACAATTAGATAAGAGAAAATTAATAAACAATGCAGTATAAAATGCAAAGAGATGGACCTTGCTATGAGTACAGGCGGACTGGATTGGAGTTCCCAGACAAAAATCTTGCCTTCCCTGTTCCCTGTTAAAGACAATGATATTTAACAATGACCCTGTAAAATATGGTCAACTTCATGAAGCCCTTGTTTTTAGGTGAAGGTACATGGCTTCTCTCCCTGTTTTTGTTAGATAAATTCAACTGAATTCTCAGAGAACAAAACAACTCATAGCTTTAGTTTCCTCCATCAATGGAGGCAACTTAAAATACATTACATCAGTCTGCTATACAATCTTTTATTCGACGATTTAAACTTTGAGTCAAAGTAAAAGCAATACTGCTTCTCAATCAACAGTAAGATATTTTTATATTCCGGACTTCTGGATTTTGAACTCAATTAAATGTTCAATATGTTTGACAGTCCAATAGAAGAACTACGCTCAAATGGCTTCTTGTAAATAATGACTGCTGCTGAAACCTAGGCTTAAAATCCAACTTTGTGTTCAGAGTTCCACAGTCAATTTATAAATTACCACCTCTGAGTTCAATTTGTGTTTCCATCGCTGTCCAAAAGACCAGTCATATCCACTGAAAAGCTCAACTAAGCATTCATATTAATTTAATTATTGAAAAAATCATAGATCATGAAGAATACAAAGTAACAAAGCAGCATTACCTATTGCAGCTGCATTATAATGAAAATCACATGAAAACTTGATAAACCATATGTCACATTCTGGCACAGGGTATTTCTGAAGAATATCAACCACGCCCTAAATAGAAAAGGAGATGGACAGCGTGAGATATTCCTAAAAAATCTTTTGGGCCCCAAAAAATGTAATATAAATCTGTGTAAGAAAAACTAAAGCAGACAAGCACTTGCACTACTAAAGAGAAGAAAAGGAAACAGAAGTTTTCACCTCTCCAGGACTCTGTTCCTTGGTCTTTGGCTCCCAGAGAACAATTTCATTGTCAACACTCTGCAAGTTGCAACAAAACCACTGAAATTAATGAAAGCTACACCGAGCAATTTCCCACTGAAAACAATTTCAATTGATTGAAATTGATTCCCCACTGCAACAATACAACAGAGCAAGGTCAACTTATTTCCAGTTTTTTTTCCCAAATAGTAACATGAGTCGAACTCCAACCTTTTGGTTGCATTGCAACACTGAGCACCATCCAACAGTTCTACAGGCTTTCATCCAATTGGTTTCCTACTTGTGCAAGACCCCTGAAAGGGGTAGCACTCCGGCCTTCTCGTGCTGTAGATGGGCCTAGGAATCACACCCAGGGTTTTCCTCAAAGTTGCACTGAGGGCCACATGGAGTCGCACAACATCAAAATGGCGAAGGTCTTCACATTCTAGCAAATCAAATTTGCAAAAGTAGACTCCATATAGATTTACAGAACATTTTAAGTTTTTAACAGTCGAAGTTTGGAAATCCAATCACAATAATGTTAGGAAACCTTGGTCAACTAGAGGATGACTTTCACTCCATATACTAAAATGGACTTCTGAGTTCTCATTCCTGAATAGAACTCCAACAACAACAAAGGCTTAAAACTATAAAGGAATTCTAACTTAAGACAAAAGAAATAAGGTAATAACATCTCACACCATCCATGCCACTGGGATATTTTCAAAAGGTTTTCCAATCAAAGATGACTTTGTGGTCATGACACCCAGTCCTCGCATATGCACCCAGTGACTCAATCTCACGTCACAGCTTCAATGGAACTTGATTCAGATACATCTCACCAGTCACTACTGCTCTTTCAAAGAGGCTTTGCAGGTGGACAAATTTCTGATATCCATAATGGCATAGCTGCAGTTCAGCAGCAGGTAACTTCCTACAGATGTGAAAATGGACTCCAAGCTCCTGGTTAAAGAGATCACATCTCCCAACTAAAAGCAAACCGATGACAAAATCAGACTCGGCAGAAAAGTGTAGTACCATCATTGAGGGAGAGCCCTAATTTACTTTAATGTTCACAAAGTACAGTTACATGAATACCCTTTTAGAAGGAATTCAAGATGGGATGTATACATGAGGAATCTTGGAACAACAAATTTACAAGTAGTTATCCGGAGGAACACAGATTTGTCGTGACTTCATGCTCTGTCATTGTAGTGGAAGCAGTGCTCTCTTCACACTCCCCCTCAAATTGATGCGGATAGTCAAGAAGCATCAATTTGGACACCAATAAATTATGACAATCTAAAGACATGGATATTTTAAACAGATCAGTAATTTGCAATGGAAATGATGAGATATATGGATCATGATGGTGTCATCTTGATAGAGTTCACAAATGAAATGATAGTCGACAACGATACATTTCGGTCATTAGTAAAGCTTCCCACAAGTATTATGGCACTTTGATCTCAGCATAAAGAGTAGTCAGAGCCGAGAAAGAAACATTAAACTCTCTGAGTAAATGTCGAAGCCAGAGGATTTCGGAGCACGGAGAAGACATGGATCAATGTTCAGCTTCTGTAACTGACTTCAGGGCGTTGTACCCTTTTTAACATTTCCAGGTCCGATCAATATATCCTTGAATAAGAGGGGTGAGAGGGAGCTCAGGAGACCTGGAGCCAGCAGCCGAGATGTCAACAGCAAACACCACGACTTGATCAACCAGGAAGGAATCCCAAACCCTAGATCTTACTGCTCTAATACCACGACAATATTTAAATTGGCATCAAACTATTGTACCCTCATAAAGGGAAAGCCATGTATTTAAATTAATTTTCACAAAGTTTAATTAAATGAATACCCTTTTACAAGAAATCGAAGAGAAGATATATACAAGGGTAATCTGGGAAAAAAAGAGTTACAAGAAGCAATCAAGAGGAACTCAGATTTCTTTTCGAGATCTCATGCTCTTACAATATACTGGAATCGGTACTCTCTTTACAATAGCCAACTCCACCACTTCTTTTACCAAAAAAAACCCACCAGCTCTCAACTTTTGGGGCAGTTCCAAGACAAAGTTGTTCCAACTAAACTCTTTGGTGCACACCTGCTATAATGCTGCAGAAGCGGCAGGGAACCCAAGAACTCCAGGAGCTTCATAACTGGTTCATCATCTTCACTTTCCCTGATTCACAAGATCTGGACAAGGTGAGTGCTGGGTCGCCAATGACATTCACCAGACAAGTGCTATCCATAACAAATTGGGTCCCTAAATTTGTTCCATCCACTGCCTACATCGTGTCTTCTCCTACTTGGTTCAACCCCCAGATCTCCCCACTGAATACTGGTTTCATTTTGGACTTTTAATGACTTTTATATGTATTGTTGATAGTTTTGAACTACTATTAGTTTTGCAATTCACATGTTGATCTCAGACATAAATGTGTTTGATTTAGATAATTTTTAAATGTCAGTAGATTTTATTAATGGATCAAGAAGGAACATGCTAGATCATGCTCTGTTAGCATGTGATAAAATAAATAAATAAATTCTGCTATGATGATTTGACTTATTCACAGATTTGATGAGCACACTGCAAAACTTGCGGAATTCGGGTTTCGAAGAGTGACATATGCAAGGGTGGCTATCCCACCAAACCCCCAGACACTTTTGACAGTATACATACATTCTAAATGGATAAGGATGCATCATTGCCAAGGACTTTATCTTAAGCAACATCCAATAGAAAGCAACAGTCAAAAGGAAAAAAGACTAACGGTTTTACAAAGTCTAAGGTCATGAAACTAAATCCTGGTTTCAGTGGCTGACTTGCTCATGCGCCAAAACTCGTAACGACTTACCATGTTACTTGCAACTCATACAGAATCAGTAAGCACGATTATTAAAGTTGAATAAAATGAGGGGTCTCACTAGTCGCTACAACTGATGTTTGAGTTTGACTCACCGAAGGTGCTTCCTTGGTAACACCACCTACAAGATTCATTGAACTGACGGAAGAGGTTCCCAAATGCTTTTCACCCATATGCATCTCTCCTTTAAACAATCATCCTCATCAAACCTCTATTTTTGGTTTATAAAGTGCTCTACCTTCCCTTAATTAGATTCAGTCTCAAAGATCGGTAACACATCAAATGACTCATTAGAATGTGCCACAAAAATGTGTATCAAACCAAATGGATAACAACCTAGCTTGGAAACTTGGGCCATAGCATTTTCATCCGCTAATCTAAAATCATTCATAGGTAACTCAATGTTACATACCCCTAGTTCTCGATCCCATGTTCTGTTGTTGTTTTGTTTGTTTAGGAAAATTGTGTTCTGTTTGTGTCATGGAGTTATGGTGTCAGTTGTCTTGTCAATGTTTGTGTTTGTGCAGTTATTAGAGGGCGACCTGTTTGGCCTGTTACCAAAATATTAGCTACCACAGTTACTAGTGGTGTGAAGAGACATAGGTTGTCACCAACTTGTAGGAAGTGATGGATGGTGTATTTAATGTCTGTTTACTAATAGAAAATGGAATCTGTTTTTCCTTGTGTTATTCAAACTGATCAAGGAGGTTGGTTGCCCTTAAAGTAGCCGCTGTTTGCCAAAATTACAAAGAAGAAGCTATGATGTAACATACGAAGGGCTAATTTTAAAAGCAAACCATCAGGTAGCACTCTATCTACCCAAGTAGTACTATGCCACGTATCTGCGAGGTCAATGCAAATTTCATCAAAGAGGGCCTGGCTGATAAGCCATGTGCCATCAGACAATACACAATGTACTAACCACTTTGTTGAACCATTCCTCGGACAGGTTGGTAAAGTCTTTTACATGACCCAACCCAAGCTGATTTATGAATATAATGACAATGGAATGGACTGTGTTTCAAGCTAAAAGGTAAACAAACAGTGTCTTGATCTAAATATTAAACAGATAAGTAATCAAGTGTCACACCTAAGTGTTTCCAAAAAAAAACAGAACTGCATATGGAAATAAATTTACCTTAGACAGAATGAAATCCCCAAGCCATCTATTGCAGTCGACATAGTTAGAATGAACAGAAGCAATGAAAACCTGAAAACAGTAATAATTATTGTGGCAAAGATCAAAAAATAGGAACACAATAACTGTCTATAGAGTGTTTTTTTAACCAAAAAAAAAAAAGAAATGTTTTACAAAATAAATAAAAACGTATGATTGATACTTACAGGAAACTGTACATATTTTGTAGGGAATTTGGATGGAAGGTCAGTCCATGTAAATGACTTCTCAACATAGGTCCAGAACTCTGTACATGTTTTCAGATGTCAAAAACCCATACCAAAGAGCAATCATCACAAGATTCACAACATAATCCACCAGGCAACAACCAATGAATTTCTATAAAATGTGAAAGAAACTATTAACATGAGTTTCCTTTCCCCTTTAAGAATAACAAAAGCTATCAGCAGGTGTTGCATACCTTTCATTGACCAGATCTTTACAGTGTTATCCATACCACAACTGGCAATCCGGTAGATGTCTGAGGGATGGAAGTCCTATGGCAACACAAGCTCCCTTTTTAAAGTTATCATATTCTAATTTAGAATAGAAAACATTTATAGAGTGAATAAATGGTGCATGTCTCCCAAAACCTACCACACTCAAAACTTCATTGCGATGGCCACCAGCTCCAGCAAATATCAAAATGCAGATGCCAGTATGTACATTCCATAGCCTAACTGATTCATCCTGTTAGAATACCCGCCCAAACATCAGAACTAACGAACCCAAGGGCATGCATCTCATGATCATTAAAAGTCGATCAAAATACCTTGCTAGCAGAAACTACAAGAGAAGGTCTCAAAGCCTGAGTCCTTATTTCATTTATCGATTCCCCATGTCCAACAAAACTCTGCACAAATAAAAGCATTTTAAATAAATCCATGTTTCAACTATATATATAGCATATTTCAAGGTTTGTATCAAGATGAATATCCATCTAGAATTTATAACATGAAAAAATAAAAAAAAAAAGAAATGGATCCATGTTCTCAAAGAGTTCTTTCCGTAATAGTACAAATGGATTTTTAAGTGCTTTTACATCTGACACAGATGATGGGTATCACCAATTCAATACGGATAAATTTTTTGTCACATTTAGTTGCAAGTGAGGAATCTTGAGTGCCCCCTCCTTCACTGGGGACTTGGATGAGCAAGGATTCCTCACATTCCATGTTTCTCTGGTACTGTAGAATCAGTAAGGAGTTCTTCAATCCATGTTTAGCAACAAACACCAAAATGCCACAGAAAATAAACAGCCCTAATAACATTAAACCTGGCATTATTAGCCTTTCTCCAACCTTGTGAGGGTAAGACATGAGGCCGGCTTCATGATATTGATCAATCTAAGCTCTATCAACACACTTAGTTTGAGAAAATATAAAAAGAAGACCAACAAGACTCAAGATAAATTAGTAATGAAAGACATGTTTAACTTCGGAGTTACAAAGAGAAGCATGAGTGGAGAAGGCAAATTCACAAAGGCGATCCTAAACAGATAAGACTACAATGATAGTGAAGATTGTGACTAGATGATCTCTTGATGGAGAAATTCTATTTTGAGGGTTTTTTTTTTTAATGGAAAGATGAATCGAACCCTCAACCTCGTGTTTGTGCTAATAGTGCACTACAGGCTCTTGCCTAGTTTGAGGGTATCATCAGCAGTGCTACATATAGACTAGTCAGAAGGTAGGATGATTAGAACTTAATAAAGATTAGATAGAGACATACATTAGCTAGAGCTAGTGTATTGGGATATGATTTCAGAAGTACTGTTATAGATTTTTTTTTTCCCCGCTAAGGAGCGTTTTCTTACGTCTCCCTAAGGTACTTAAATAACTTTTCTCACAGCAACCAGTAAGTCTCTTACACACTGATTCACATAAAAATGGGCACATAACACAGGCGTAGCTAGGCTCAGAGATTTTGACCGAGAGCAAACTCACTTTTTTGCACCTTGGAAGATTTTTGATATAAGTAGAGATGGCTTTGTCTTGACTTAAATAGAAGAACAATGTAAACTGATTTAGAAGTGATGGATAAGGTGGTGGTACTGATGATGAGAGTTAAGGGAGGGGAGACCTCACTTCATTTTAAATGAGAGGAAAGTCACTTTGTTTGCACCTTTAAAATTTAGGATATAAGAGGACATAGCTTTTTCTCCAGTTATAAAGAACTCTTTAAATCCAATTCCAAATTGATGGGATACGGCTAAGATTATGACAATGATGGTGATGGTGATGGTAATGGCGGTACTGATGATGAGGGAGAGAGAAGGAAAGGTAGATGGTTTATTTCGTTTCTATTTTAACTCATTACTTCCTCACACCATCTTTTCCAAGTCATTGTTTTGCCCTATGGACAGCACCGTCCATATTCATCCTCGGATTCCTAATCCCACAAAGGGAACAAAATGAGGAACAGGTAAAGCAAAGCACATATGACCATATGGATAATAGGACAAATGGGAGATCAAGATTGAATTGACACCCACACAAGGGACCCCTACCATCTCTCATTTATGATGCCCTGATAGGGCATGGATAAAGTAAGACACACCATGGACAGCAGGGACATGGATTTTGCACATAAAACATGAATTATCAGTTACGGGATCACACATTGCTTATTTTGAAGTATCCAGGTAACACAGTCCCATAGAAATACAAGATAACCATACTTATCTTCCTGATTGGAAGCACAAACGATAAATTGGAAGGGAAAGTTATAACAGTTTTCATTTAAAGGTGGGATAGCTATAATCTCTCAGCCTATAAATCAGGAAACCCATGGCATAGGGTATGGATTGAACCCACTTTGATTAGAAAAAAGCATTAACACTGATTTCTCCTTACCCTGCCCTATCCATCATCACACCTTATATAAAGTGTGCCTCGTGTAAGAAACAAAAAGAGAAGTGCATCATAGGCATTTCCCACTGTAAACACATACAATGTAATACCTTATGTATCTTTTCACTGCCAGCATCAATGACACGGATAATACCATTGAATCCACCCGCAACTAAAAATGGAGTCCCGTCGAGATTGCATGCCCAACTCAAAGTATAGAAAGACTCATCCTTCTGAACTATAAAAGAACATGCAAAAGATTACTAATCATTAGAAAGAACGATAAAGAGATACTAAATGAAGCTAAGTTCACTAGTTCATCTTACATCTTCATCGATATATGCTTGTAGAACAGCAACAACCCCTCCTTCAAGGCATTGGTAAATAGTTACCTAAGAAAACATCAAGCCATTTCAATAAAGTTGACAAAATTAATCAATGGACTATGGAATCACAACCCAGCTATACTTGGTATGAAGTGAGTAGGCCTAACTCTGTCAAATGTTCTAGTGATCCAGTTTGACTTGTGAATCAACTTGAATACTCAACTAGTTTATTGGTTATTATGCATTACAGTCACCAGTATAATTCTCCCCTAAGAGCTTGGTTGGATGGAAAGAAAGGTAGACTAAGTGGAGGTCGAGTAAACTGTATTGTGTACAAATTTTAACTGCAGACATTTTTACCCCTTTTATTCCTCATCCAAACAAAGCTTTGGATGTAGGGAAAAGCTGTTGCCTCTGGCCAGTTTATATCTTCATAAACCAAGTGCATGTAACTCAGTTTTCATGTAAGAGAAGGCCCATGCATCTGGATAACCTAAGTGACATGAAAGTGTGGGTTGCTTTATTCTTATTATAACCAATTGCAGGTAATTAGACTTACATGTAAAGTGAGCGCAGAAAACCAAATTCTAAGGGTTCAAATTGGTGCAAGCGAATTCTCTTCACACAGTTTGGTTGCATTTTTGTGGGGAAAAAGTGAACCATTTAGTGTAGTTTTCTTGACGCAATCCTAGGGTTAGGATTTGCAATCGAGAGTGCCTTGGCACGTGGGGGTTTCCACAGAAACAATCACATGAAGAATAAGGGAAGTCTCCAACGATAAAACCCACAGAAAATTCTATTAACTCTAAAACAAACTCTGCACACTTGTTCCTTACAATGTCATATAAATAGGAAATATAACCTAGTGCCTAAACAATCCTAATCTAATAATAGAAACTCTCTAATAACAATGAAATTGGAAATCTACTAATAATATAAATAATATAATCCTAATCTACTTGAAAGGGGACAACTTGTGGGCCCTTGCTGCACCGCTTCTCCACTTGATGGGGAAAGCAAAATCCCACACGAAGGAGTACAGAGTGCATAATTCCCCTGCTTTAGCTACTGGATAATCTCTCCATCACTAGTTTTCTCAAGTGAACACCTAACTCAACTAAAGCGGAAAGTCGGGTCTCCACCTCCAAATTTCTCCTTGACTTCTCCACCAAGCTGCATAAACCACCTAAGTCCCTGTGGATGTGGAGAAAGCAATCTCCCTAGAGAATTCTCTTTGCCCTAATTTGCAGTTATTGTTTAGAGGCACAAGTTGCTGTAGTTTTCTCCCATTGCAGAAAGCAAAAATCCCACCAAGGAATAGAAAAAAGAATGAATCTTCCTACTTAAATCATTGTATACTCTCTCCACCTCCATTTTGCTATGATAAAACCACCAAATACAAGGGTAAAGTGATGTGAAGCTGGTTCATATAAACTGATTAGATGCATAAAAAGAGCTTAATGTACAAAAAGAAAAAGAATCATCCCACCAAACCAAAAACAACAAGATCAAATAACCCAAAACTACAATAAATAAAAAATTAGAAAAAAACCCAACTTTCTCTCACATCTGCAAATTTCATATCCAAAACACCAAAAAAAAAATTTTTTTTTCTTATTCAACTTCCACCCAAGATTTAACCTTTTGTGCCAAGTTTGGGTTCTTGTAAATTGGAGATGAATTGGAATGTAGAGGAAGTTGGAACCCCATAAATTACCAGAAGTCCAACCCAAATGAACCAAATAGCAATCAAATGGAGAAAAAAGAAGACATGGGTAGTGATTGTTGAAGAGTAAAACACTGACCCGATTGCCTCCAACAGTTGCAAAGACGTTGTAGTAGCGAGCATCGACGAAATTGAAGGCAATGGCGTAGAGAGGTCGCTTGCCTTCTTGGACCCTGTTGGAGACCTTGTAGTCCCTCTTCTTCGATGGGGTCAAAGACCCAACTACCGGTTCGCACCCCAGAGCCGTCTTCACCATCCTCTTCCTCTTCCTCTTCCTCTTCCTCTTCCTTCCTTCTCTGCAACTGCAATGCTAATGGCCTCAGAGAGATGGAGAAAAGTGCAATGGCAGAAAGTAACGTGAGTCTTTTGGTTTCCGATGGAAACGGGTCGGGTTGGGGACTTGGGGTCGGCTCTGTACTTAAATCTGCACCCACGACCCGACTTTTAAACCTGGCTGAATTTTATTTACAGGGATATTATCCCACAATTATTGGTGGACGTTTAGGGCCTGTCTGTTTGTAAGAATTTCTAACAAGGATTCAAACTGTCTTGAAATTTCCAAGTTTGAGTCAGAAATTCCATATTTATTTTATTGAAATTCTCAGCAGTTGATACAAGTAGCATTTTGGAATTCCAAAATGTTGGCTTCCACTCCAACATTTACGAATATTGGTACGTGGAAGTCTTTTATGTCTCGGGCATTAGACATTGTTGCAACTCCAATTCTCTCAACGGTTGAATCTCATCTTTTCCTCTATGCAACTACACTAAAATTAGGTCCGATCATCTTCTTCTTATGCACTTCTTTCATAGATCTATTTTTTTTTTTTTTTCCACTATTCTAATGCATGTATTTTTTTCTACAGGGTTTTGATGGAAAGCGAAGAAAATGGGTTTTTGAGGGTTTTCGATTGAATGGAAAGGTACTACCATTCTGCTCTCTCCCTCCGTCGTACACAAACTAGATGCACCATATGTTACAAATTTTTGGATTCAAAAGAGAGGGGATTGAAATTCTCAGGCAGAACTTCTAACATGAAAGAAACATGAAATTAAAAAATGACTGCATTCAAAGCATTTCAGAATTCTAGCTTACATAAAATCCATGAATTCTTCTAAGGAAACGGGCCCTTAGATTTTCCCAAAAGACTACAAGAGGTTTAGGGTCATGCCAGCACACAATGGACCATGCGATATCTTAGGCCATACATTCATACAAGTGTGATAGTTTTTAAGGTCGCATGATACGAACGACTATATCAAGAGATAGCTCAGGTAACATAAGACCATGGTTCGTTGCTAGATATTGTGCGTTCAACCTACACTACCACATTGAACCTACAAAAGACTTACCTAGGTACCCGTGAGCCTGAAGAATGTAGTCTCACCCAAAAGGTTACCCTTAGTAATCAATAGTTATCAAAAAAATAAAATAAAATAAAATAAAATAAAAACCTCTTCAGAGACTATTTAAGCTTCACTTGTAATGGAACAAATGTCATATCTAAGAGCAGTTGTAAGGACAATATCCCTTGTTTATATTCAGAGCCTAAACGCAGGGGATAGCTTCGTTGGGTCCGGTCAGGCTGGGTTGGGCTGCATCGGGTATTGGCTCAGGTTGAGCTTGAATTGAATTGTGTGTTCATAAAGCCTAACCGACTGGACCTGAGTGAAACTTGAAGTTAACAGACTTGAAATCGACAAGATTTGTAAAATCCCCACCCGAGTGCAATGTGGGTTTGGCCAGGTTGACACCGTTGGTCATGTACCCAATCGATTAAGCGGGCCATGATTACACAAACAGGTGATTTGGATATGCTTGGGCCATGCTCACACAAACAAGTTCAAGGTCTGAAACTCTGGAATGGCCAGATAGTTGATTCCCCCAACTTGTACAGAGTGTACTTCAAAAATGACATAGCATTCCGGGCTCGCCAGCCATAATTTATCACCAAGCAAGTTCTGCGGCAGACATAGGGACCTCACAGCCCCACACCACTTTCAAACTATAATGACGAATTCAAAGCTGATATTTACTATTATTCAACATTATATTTAAGGGAGAATTTTAATTACATTAAGCTATTCATCTTTGAGGTGGTTCGACTTACAATGGGGGCCATATATGCACCTTATGTACATCCAAATCTATGCATTCTTCTACTTTAAGAATGCCGCTACTCTCCTTGACTGCTAAACAATCAAGTGGTTAGAAAGAGTGGCAAAAACGGATGGCCTTTTCTAACTCATATTAATACACGTCTCTTTTCAGAGGAAAGGTGGCGAAAATTGAGAATTCAGATGGGTTCACATCAGATGTAAACCGGCGACGTTTTTATGATCTAGATGGCTATGATCAAAGTGATCTTTCCTAAAACTTTTTTTTATAATTAAATATAGGGCTTACTCCCTATTTTTAGAGAAATTTAAATATAGTGTCGTTTTCTTGTGCAAGAACCACCTTGTTCTCATTGCCGACTCTTTTCTTTACTCAGTATAGTGCTCTCTAACTCCTCTCTTTTTTAATAGATTTTAATCTTTGAAAAAATAAATACATGGATTATATATACGGGGTGGGGTGGGTTGATTCAGCAGAACCAAGGCCTGCCCCCACTTCAAGAAAACTAGTCCCAAACCCATCCCTAATAGGAGCGGGTAGGGGCAGGTCCCCATTTAAACCCAACGCATTTGCAACCCTACTTGTAAGTAACTTGCAGCTCATGTAACTGTTCAACTCCTTTTCACCTCATCTTTACGGGCAAAAGAAGAAAGAAAGATAAAACTTCAATGGCATGGATGGAGAATTCCACCTCTCCAAATCTGCAAATAAACTTACAAAAGCCCAAATGGAAATGAACAAACAAATATATCCCTACTTCAAATCCCATTCTCAGCAAGCACTAACAAGCGTAGAAGCAGAAACTTTCTGTAAAAAATATATATATCTATGGGATTTGGAGCAACATGATTGCCAATATATGCAGTCAGATTGGAGTTCCCTTTGATTCAGATTATTAATTTCAATACATATTTCACAGCTCATCACACTGCTGTTGATGGTTCTTCAAGCAGACCACAATCACTGTCCATTGAATTAAATGAACTTCAACCCAACCTCGCTTCCCTTCGAAGTACCTGAACACATCAACAGCAATCAGACAATTTGGGTCATTTTTTTCTCATAACGCTATTGAAGCTTCAGATGATTCAAAACAAAAGAACAGGGGATAAAAAGGAGAACCACAGCGCCCTGCCACCAATCATAAAGCATGTATAGATCATTGGTTCAAACCAAATATAAGAATATGAGAAATGTAATCTGAGGACATTTCTGCTTGCAATGGTGGAAGACATAGCTCCTACTGGTTAAAAGAGTGGAACCTAGCATACTGTTATAAAAGCAACCAATGTGGGGCCAAGCCGCCAGGGTTGCTCAAGGCTACCCATTTGGCAGGAGTGAAATGAGATATACCCATTTTTTAATTTTATTTTTACAAATGGGTATTGCAAATCGTTTGTACCATTAATTGAATCAAATCATAAATCATATCACGAGTCTTAAGATTTTTTTAGTTTTCTAATAAAAATGAAAATTATTTAAAAATTAAAAGGAAAAAAAGAAAAAAGAAAAAGGGTAGTTATTCATAATCCATTCATTTATCCAATCACAATAGTATAAATACAATGACAGATAAGTCTATCATGCAATCATATCAAGGACATCATCAAATATATTAATAATAAATAAATGGTGTAAATAGTTAAATAAGTTTAATGTATCAATATATATTTATATTTTGTTATCTCAAATCAAAATATAAAAGTAAAATAACTACCTATAATTTAGTACACTTTGGTGCTATAGGTAACGACTCCCCTGCCTTTGCCCCAAGGCAGAGGAGCCACCACAGGGCCTAGTGGAATGGAGTGTAGACGATGCACTTTAGATCATTGTACCAACGCCGGAGATCACGATCACATCCTTTTGGGTTTCCTTTACTCTTTTTACTTTTGCATGACCATATTTTGTAGGCCTTTTCTTTTGGGTTGTACACAATATACTTTCGTATTAACAACTTTGATATGAATGAAAATGCCATCTTTTGGAATTTGCACTTACGAGAGTATGATCTGAGATTTCATGTGATTCTTATCTTTATGCAAACATTCAATGCTCATGCATCATGTGGATGATGATCAGTCGCACAAGTCGCGTGTGATTAACCCGCATCCATGCCATCACAGCCCTAAACCCAGGCTTATGGATTTGGGGTCGTGACATAACTTATTGGTTGTAGATAACTATCACTCAACTTGAATCATAAAATTCAATGAGACAAGTATTGAATTGAAGGATTCACACATGAATCTTAAGATACATCAATAAATGGGATTCGTTGCATAGATACGAATTTTTTTCCTAAGTATTTAGGATATGAATCCTAGGATTCTAATAATACTGCCAACGGGATCTATATTGCTTGCCCGATAACTATCAAAAGCCTGAAATTGCGACCAGTTGAAATTGAATATACTAACAATAAGAAATCTTTTCTTAGATCACGCCCCCCGCCCGCCCCCCTAGCCCACAATCCTCAGTTAGCCAACCAGCAGGAGACATTGCTTGGCAACAATGTTATCTCTGTAATGCAGTTAGAGAGGGCAGATTATGATTCATTCATGGCAACAATTGCATTGGACTTGAAAATGGAACCACTTCCTGTTCTCTGAGCTGTCTTGTGGGTGTTGGGACTTCGAAGAAAGTTTGGTCTTGACCATTGAGGAAAGGGCCACAAAAATGTTGCAGGAGAATGGGTACAAGCTTCCCAATTCTGCAAACCCCAAAACATAAGACTTGCCCAATCAGCATAGTAAACTAGGACTCACTGATTATAAATAAAACTCTTGGGAATTATGCATCTGAATAATTCTACAGCTCACATGTGGGACCTCGTATATGTTGGTTGAGCAGGGTCTTTGGGCCTTCTTGTGTAGACTTCAAGCCTAGATAAGTTTCAGTGGTCAGGTACAGCCCACATTACCAATTGGTTTCATAATGTGGACCAAAGCCAGACTCAATACTCAAACACGTCTAAAATCAGGCCAGACCCAACAATTGAATGTCTAAAATCAGGGTCCATTACCATCTATAGAATGTATCTAAAACATTGGCCCAAGCCCAATTTCATAAACACACATTCACCCGATTGCGTATTTAGGTAAATGGGGGTGGAGATGACTGAAACCAGACCCAACCTACTTACCTGGTGGGTCAACTACTTTCGACCCAAATCTGGACCAATTAGTCAAGAGGTACAAAATCAGAGTCCAAAACCAATAATTCTAATCAGGTCCTTAATAACACTTGGGAAAAAAAAAAAAAGTGGCGAAGTGCCGTCCATAATCAATTGGAAGAGTTAAATGCAGCGCCGCTGGTTTTCTTAGAAGATCTTTAAAACCTATCAAGACTTTTTTAAATAAAACAACTAAAAAGTATGCATTTAGTGAAATAAGCTATTTCCATTGATCCAATATATTCTGAAACCAGATATGTAGAAATTAGCAAATAGACTCCTTGATCCACATAACTGTAATACTGCTGCATGCACACAAACAAAAGGGCCTACTACGTGGACCACTTGGGGCTCAATGGAAGGGCATATTAATAAATAAATAAAATGGATATATCCACATCACTTGCCCATTGAGTCTATTGTTTAAAAATTATTATTCCCTATTTAAGTCGGGAATTTGTTTTACTGGAATTCCTAATTATTCTAGGACGGGTGGCTTTTTAACATTGCTGTGAGGTGGTCTTGAGGCTGGTATGAGTCTTGGTTCGCCTTCTTTGGCATGTAACTTCAGTTCCTAACAGGCCAATATGCATGTGCTATTGCAACAAGATAACCTCCAATGTTTATTTATTTCTCGGTGCCTGTGAGATCTAACGCAGCAAAGGTTAGAGCCGCCTTCATAACACTCTTTGGTTGTTAATTTACTTTTGCTTAAAAGGCAATGGCATAATGCAGTTGTTGGTTGGGCAACCCAACTCAAAATCGAATCCAACTGGGCACAAGATTTTTTTTTTTTTTTTTTTTTTTTTTTTTTTTTTTTTTTGTGGCCCAGTAGCCAAGATGTGGGAAAGTCGGGCTCCCACCAGCACTAGAAACCTGGTGGGAACTATGGAAGCGGGCACTTTATCCACAAGGCCAGCCCTCTATTCCCAACTGTGCACCGGATTTGTTTCATATGATTACATAGTCTCTGAGACAAGTGCTGGATTTCCCAAGTCCCCAGACTTTAGTGGGCCGCACTAGGCACCCTATAGGATAAGTTTTGACTTGAATAATTGATTCACTTGGCTTGAACTTGTTTGTCTTGGTTTACATCAGTTAAACATCATTCAGAGCAACATATAGAATATAATCCCAATGAAGCAGCTTTTCTTGTTGCCTCAACAAATAATAATGATAATAACATAATTTCACATAAAAGCTTTCACATATTATGCACATATAGTATATATATGCAGGAATACCAACTTGGACACAAAACAAGTGACAATTTTGGAGCTAGACACAAGGAACATAGAATGATTCAGAACAGCTAGGGAAAGATAATTGATCACTAGAGCTAAAACAACTTATGAACAACAAAACTGAGAGAAGGAATGCTAATTAAAGCAGAAACAAATTCCAAGAGATGTGAAAATGCTAAAAGTAATAATAATGTACTTACCTCTTCAGCAAACTTTATCAAGATGGTGGTCCGTGGACGTTGCTGGCCCTCCATAGGTACAAAATGTGCAGTCACTACAGCCGGGAAACCTGCACCATCCAACACACCCTGCACAACAATGAGCCCTTTTAGCAACCTTAAACCACTGGATTTCAAGAAGAATAAAAGCCAATTAGATAAACAGATCAACAGAATTGTATGCTCACCCTGACAATCCCAGCAACAAATGCCCCACAGTTGAATGTCCCCATATCTTTTGGTATAGAAATAAACCTTCAGAAATTAAAGAAAAGGGAACCAACAGAAACAAACTGTCAGCCTCATCAGACAACAGCTGTAAGTCAAGTAGTCGAAATTCATAGCAACAAACTGGAAACAGGCATACCGGTTTACTAGGAGTTCCTTCTCACTGATCATGTATTCATCTTCATGCTCAGTGCCTTTCTCAAGCGAGTCAGCCACCTGGTGGCATAACCAATAACAAGCAAATTAGATGGTTGTCATCCATGCAGAGGGTTTCCTAGAATAAATGATAGGAAAAAAGGTTTTATATATTAATAATCACACTTTATTGGACGGTTGACACAGACAGAGGCATTGTGGCAAAAGTTACAAATCAAGGCAAAATTGAAATATGAAGACTGCAATTAGTGATGCAGCCCCGGAACGTTGATCGCAAAATTAGACCAATCTCACAATGGATTGATCGAATCTAGAGATGGATTCCAAAACTAGGGCACAGTCAAAACCATAACACACCATAATTGAAGAAAACTGATATAACTCTTTGATTAATTCGACTAAGCATAAGCAACTAAAATGGGAACTCAACTATAGATAGAGTAGCAAGTCTATAATAAAATAGAAAACTAACTAATCCTAATCAAACATTAAATAGAACTAGGGATACTTTTAGATTCCCAAAGTAGCTCTCGATCACAATTAGGAGGGCTGAACCCAACGGCCAAGGTAGACCTCTAGGTCAATGGGTGGGCCTAGTTGCCTTGTTGGGCCTCGGCTTGGTCCGTACTGCATCAACTCTTCTCAGCTTGGAAGAACTCAACTCTGGTTAGTTAATAGCTTGATAATATTCATAGAGATCCAGATTTAGTCTAAGAAGCACGGATACAGATATGGGATATGGATACAACACAACACGGACACGGCGATACGGCAAATTCTTAAAAAATAGGATACAAATACGGTTAGAACACAGCAAGTAATAAATGTATATTTTTTTATATATAATCATAAAATTAAAGAATAGTTATATTTTTAGCCAAATTAAGAAGTATAATGTCACAATTAATAGAAAAGAAAAACATAACTAATACTGAAAAAGTCAAAAACGATGAAACTAGCAAAAAAAAAAAAGAGTTAGAACAAAAGATAGCCAAAAAATAAAATAGAGATTGTTTGGGAAATTTCATATTTGGTCTAAAATTGTTCCTGAATTATTTTCGAACTTTTGAAACCTCATTCAATAGTCTTTTTTTTTTCTTAAAACAGGTTTTCTCAACTCAACGATCAAAAGAGAAAAAAAAAAGTGGGATTTAAAAATTTAAAATAACCCCACCATGTCCTACCGTATCCCTGTTGTGTCCATCCATATCACTGCTAGGTCCCCACCATGACCTATCGTGTTAAAATTTAAACAATAAAAAATAATAATAACAGACACGTTTCATAGCTTGTTGGACACGTGTCCGACACGGACACAGAGACTCTAGGCGCATGTCCGTCCTTCTTAGGATTCAGTCTTTGAAAGTAAGAAGCAGTAATCTATGTAGCATTGAAGATCAAGCAATTTGCCAATGGACAAGGAACTTCTAGAATCCTCCTTGAAGAGTAGAAACAATAGGACCATCTAGAACATCAATAATTTTATCCACGGGTGGAAGAGCAGCTGGTATGGCAATGACTTGTTCTTCAAATTCATCATCTTTGTCAAGCCCACGGTAAAGTGTGAGGTTTGCAACATTTCAAGTTGGCCTAATGCCAAGATCTTATAGTAACTCCAACATAGGCATTGGAGCTAATCTTCTTCAACACTTCGAACGGACCCACATTATGTGGATGTAATTTCTTATTAGCTCCTAATGGTAATTGTTCCAGATATATATGTACCATAACCATATCTCCTTTAGAAAACTCAAGGAAACAACAAAGCTTATCCGCATGAGCCTTGTAACCGTCATCATTGGCAGCCATATGGCGTTAAACTTCATTGTGTATCTATTGCATATGTTTGATGAAATTACCGATTCAGCACTAGGTCGTGCTTTAATAGGTAATGGAACTAGATCAATAGGCAAATGCAAACGAACACCTGTTACTACCTAAGCATGGTGAGATGCTAGTGGAGCGATTGAAAGAATTCTTGAAAGCAGATTTAGACATGGGTAAGACTTGATCCCATGTTGTGATATGGTCACAACCAAGGCACCGAAATAGCTTTCCAAGGCTTCAGTTAACTACCTCTGTTTGGCCATCAATTTGAGGATGGTAAGCAACAAAAAGGTGAATTTTGTCTTTGCAGTCATCCACAAAGTCTTCCAAAAGTAACGGATGAACTTAAGTGTCATGATTTGATACATTGTCTTTGGATTTTGGAAGTCCATGAAGACAGACAACTTCATTGAAAAACAATTGAGCTACTTTTTAAGCATTCGCTATGTTGGTACTATTATCTGCAAATAAACAGACCCTAAAGGAATTTCATGGTATGAGTATTGTCTGTTTTTTTGCAATGCTAAGAGGAGGAAAGTTATGGGTTTAGCTCTTAAAAGCCTTCTTGCCAATGCTTTCGTTTTTTAACCTTTTAGACTTCTCTATTAATGGATATTGCTTCATTTAATGAAACCCGTTACATCTAGAGGGGAAGAAAGGGATGAACTTCTCTCCTGCAAATCCTAGAAAATGCAGAAAACTAACACCAGAAAAATGCACATTTTCTGACTGTAAAGTTAAGCAATTAGTTTTTGAGAAATGGTTGACCTTTCCAAATAACACCTTCCATACAGTGCTATGCACAAAGGATAAAATCCCCAATAACCGTGTCTCCCTTCGGTTTCCCTGTTGCAGCAGATTGGAAAATGTTATAATGGAAAAAAAGGTTCATATCAACAATCATAGTAAATAGAAATCATGATGGGGCTGGAAACATATTTAACGATAAATGTAAATCAACAGATACAGGAATCATGATTATTTTATTAACAGCATTTTACTTTGCAAATATAATCCCCAATAGCTACATCTCCCAACTTTTCCCTGTTCAGCAGATTGGAAAATATTATAATAGCAATAAGGCTGGTAACACCAATCAATGTAAACAGAAATTACAACAGGGCTGGGGATATGAAAAACATAATTTTAAAGCATCTGATAGAAGTGTCCTGATTAACTTCTTGAGGATGTTTTAATTTTCAAATATAATCAGTTTATATTGTCTTTCAGGATTAGCTATTCAGTGGAAAAAATTTGTCAAAGACAAATGCTATGAATCCCTGGCATTTTCTGTGAAAATTGCAAGATGCTGGTGTAGACACCACATTTTGGCACCCCCATGCACAATTCTAATATCCATATTATTGATGGCCAATTTTGCCCCATTCAGACCTTTTAGATTAACTTGAAATCCGAAGGTCATTGCATCATCATGCACATGTTTGGCTAATTACATCATTCTATTTTCTAGGTCTTATTTTCAGGATAGATCTCCCTAGATCTTTTTTCAGCTGAATCTTATCACATGATGATCTACTCATCAAGGGCTTTCTAATAGTGCATACATCTCAACAATCCAATGGTCAAATCTCATGACATGATCAAGAATTTGTGGGTCTGCTTGAAAAATTCAACTCTCTTACTTTTCATCAAACGGTCTAGATCCAAATGTCATCATGATCTACTCATCAACAGCTTTCCCATGGTGTCTAGATCTTGAGGATCCGATGGTTGGATCTCATGTTATGATTTTTCGAATTTTACTATGCAGGGGAAGGTCAGGCCCATCGATTGCTTGTAGAGTTAGCAAAAGGATTTGGGTTGATTGGTATCAATACTTATTGATCAAACATTTCCAAGTCACCCCTTAAAATCCCATCAAGATGAAAGGGTTTTCATCAAAAGGCCCAGCAATCAATGTGGCCCACATAACTCTATAAGAACTCCTCACTTATCTATATGCATCACTCGTCCCCACCTCCTTAAAACCTTTTCCTCCTTTTCTTCTTCACAGCATAACTGAACCATAGTCAACTCATCCTCATAACTCTCAGTCTTTCCCTCCTTTTATCACCATGGCCCATTTTTCTTCCCCCACCTACTGATCTAGCCCATCTTTCATCCTCTATTTCCAATTTTCCATCTTATTATCCTCCACACTCCACAGTAATGCCAAGTGACAACACCCATGTCTCTCCTTATTTTCTCCCTTCTCCTCCTCCCTTCTCCCTCCCAAATCAACCCATTTCTCAAATTCTTCTTCCCCACCTTAAATCCTCATCATCATCATCATCATCATCATCATCATCATCTCTCTCTCTACTATAAAAACACCTATCTCTCCCCTTCACAAAGAAAGGGTGCCCTATCCATCTAACCCACTTGCCCAAACACCTCCCAACACAATCACCCCCCTAACCAAACGCAAGACAGAGAACATATCCCTCACATTCTCTCTTTGCTCCAACTATCACAGACAAACAACTTCCCATCTCAGTCACCCCATCCATCTTAGCCTGTCTCTGCAATTGCCCACTTTAACACCCCTCTTCCAATTCAATCCACCCGCCCAAACCCATCATCTCCTTATTGACAACAACATTTGTTGTGAAGGACAAAGATCATTAAGTAATAGAGAATATTTGTAGATCAAGTTCCTACCTTAGAGAGTCTTGTTATTAACTATGGTGACACGGCCGGACAAGTGTCCGACAAGCCAAAAACGTGTCCTATTTTGATTTTTTTTTTTTATTGTGGACATGGCTCAGACATGAGGTGGACACGAAGGGGCTAAAAGTATAATAATAATGGGCTAAAACTAATGTCCTTCAGTTAAAATTAGAAAAAAAAAAAAAGAAAAAAACCCGACAAAGGGGCTATTTGTTAACCTAAAACAAATGCTCTAACCCTTTCAGCGCCATAGCCCTTCCACCATCTTGAGGAAAAAAAAGCCTTCTTTCTGCTGCATCTGGAAGAAGAAGAGGCGTCATGCGTAAGCTGCATCTAGAAGAAAAAGAAGAGGCACCATGCACGAGTTGCATCTGGAAGAAGAAGAAGAAGAAAAGGTACTTGCTATTGTTTGTTTGTTTCTTTCTTCTTTTTTTTTTTCAGAACTATTGTTCTTCCATGTTGCTGTTGCTGTTTTTTTTCTTTTTTTCAATATTGTTGCTTCTTTTTTTTTTTCAAAATTGCTGCTGCTACTTTTTTTTTTCAAAGCTGCTGCTACTTTTTTTTTTTAAGGACTGCCGCTGTTTTTTTTTTTTTCCAGAACTTCTATTCTTCCATGTCGCTACTACTCTTTTGATTATGATGTAATTGCGACGTATAGTGTTGATGATGTACTATGGCCTATTACATTAAATTATGCATTATGGAATTTATCTTTTACTCTTCCAGTATTAGTTTTGTTTTTTCTTTATTAATTGTGATATTATACTTATTAATTTGGCTAAAAATTTATCTATTCTTTAATTTTATGATTATATATAAAAAAATTATTATTTACCCTATCACCGTGTCGGTGTCGTGTCGTATCTATATCCTGTGTCAATGTCCACACTTCTTAGACTCCAATTCTCCTGTGTACATTATCTTCCTACAAGCAATAGTGAATCTACTAGATAGATATTAAATGGGGTGAGTTCTTCCAAATAAATAAGAATATAGATTCCTATTTATTTATTTATTTATTTAAATTATATTACATAGCATATCTTATCATTTAGACTTTCAATTTGTCCTGCATGATATATTTAGATTAGAGACTTTCATCATCATCTCTCTCAGCCGCACAGATCGCCATATAGCCTTCGCTAGTATGATGGTATCTACTAGCCCTACTCCCAGAAGCACATGCAGCTTCACTCAATCATATTAACCTCAACCGAAGACCACAACATCACTACACCAAGGTTTAAAAAACCAGTCTTAGGACCCAGCTCGACCACAGTTGAGTACAAGTCGACTCACCTGACTAACGCAAGTCACATGGGACCTGGCTGAGTTGGGATCCATCCACCACAGCATCCAGAAATTTGTAAAAAAAAGAAACAAAAAAAAAAAAGAGTAATCCCACTCTTAAGCCCCAGCCCTAGCCAACTAGAAAAGGAGCGGAAGAGAAATGGAAAAAAAGAAAAAAAAAAAAAAGAGAGAAGAAGACCAATAGACCAAGCTTCAAAAGCCCCAGACCCAGCCAACTAGAAAAAGAGAGGAAGAGAAATGGAAAAAAGAAGAAGAAGAAGAAGAAGAAGACCAATAGACCAAGCTCCCAGCACCGGCAACAAAAGCAAAGCAGCAGCACCACAATAGCAACAGTCCAACAACAGCAACCCAGAGAACCTCTCTCTCTCTGTAGAGAAATCTCTCTTCCTTACTGAAATCGGAAACCGCTTCCCATCCCTTTTTTCCTCGCTCTCTCCCCCTCTCCCTCTATTTAAAGTGATTTTACAAAAACAACGCTCTATTTAAACTGATTTTACAAAAACAACCCTCTTACTTGACTCAGCTCGATAAGTGCCGGGTCGACGCAATCGCA
The DNA here is from genome assembly GCA_037013555.1 of Sextonia rubra. NCBI lineage: Eukaryota > Viridiplantae > Streptophyta > Magnoliopsida > Laurales > Lauraceae > Sextonia > Sextonia rubra. The sequence goes on along the minus strand of JASUAD010000003.1, from coordinate 7,060,980 downwards.
ATTTGATGCAATCAGACTGTCTAGGGCCCAAATAACCAAAACCAAAAATATCCCAACAACTACACCAAGGTGCAATAGCAAAAATAGAAATCCAGCGATTAATGGTGATGGAACACTACTGAAAAATCACCATCTCACCTTAAGCCTTCTCAATCTTCTGGTATCCTTATGACATGAAAAAAAGAGGAAGAAAAAAACCATAACATACTGGTATTAATGTATTCAGAAAACTAATAATGTAGTGTGGTTCCATAAATAATCCTGAAAGGTCATACAAAAATCCTAGAATTCCTACTATAATTAAGTCCTAATATAATTAGAAATCTCTGACTACTGTTTCCTAATCAAATCAACCATTAGATACTAAGAAATTTGAGAATTCCCAAACTCCAGGTTGCCACTGCCTCTTGTTGCAAATCTGGCTGCGGGGCCCATGTGGGCCAAGATATCACAAAACAGAACCCACCATCTGGTAGGAGACTTCCAGGTGACCCTTTAGGTAAAGTTCTTTCTTGGGTTGGGCTTGGTTCGACCCACCAACCTGCTGCTCAAATCTACAACATGCCTAGACTCTGGCCCTACTTTTGTATTCAGCATTTCTGGAAATTGCCTTACAGCCCCTGTACTTCTTTATATTCCCAAAACAATCCCAGATATTCAAACTTAAATAGAAACTGGACTGTTTGGGTCCAAGTTTTCCATCAAAACTTGTCGGGACCCTTGCAAGCCATCTTGGGATGCTTGAATTGCTCCATGAAGGATTCAACCAATTCAAACTTATGATTAAAAAATAACTATGTACCATTCTCCCCCAGTTAGAAAGAACTCGTTCTCGAGTTTGCATCTTTGTACTGCCATTGATGCTTTTGTTTCCTACAACGCTTTTGTTGAGGATGCCAATCACACGTTAGATCCACTTGTATATGTGCAAATATATCAAGGCTCACCTTAGATGAAGGATTGTTGCACTTTGTGTGTCTGCAACTCAATCTTCAATAGATCTCATCGTTGGATCCCTTCTGAAAAAGGATCAATGTAATATGTCGTTGGCTTATCTAATATTTGCAAATCCAATGTATAACTGATCACTTCACTGCCCTTTAAGATATGATCTGTTCACATCAACACCCTCCAATACATCATCCGTTGAATCTGCATCGTCCAATACGTCAACCTGCTTATCATTGACAATTGGAGCATCTTCCTCGTAATCATAGTACTCATCAAAGATGATTTTCTCACCAAGCCCACTATGATGAGAGGTATTGATGACCTTAACAAGGGTAACATCATCTTGATATACATTCCAAATTAGTGCATCAAGATCCTTATCATGATCTTTATCTGACTCATCACTGTAAATCAGATCTTTAAAATCACAATCATCATCCTATCTATCATTGTAAACTAATAAATCATAACCCCTACCAACATTCAATTTGCCATCATAAATCGAATCTTCTTCATCACCATAACATATGGCTTCATCTGATTCATCTTCAAGATATTCCATATGTTGTCTTCTCAACGGAGACCGACTATAGAATGGGTTGATAAACTTCTGGGCATCCGCGTCATTATTATAAATCTCACAATGACTCAGATGATCCAAACACTCCAGGCGTTGGGTCAGCAATTCAACTTGCATTCTTATTTTCTGAATCTCAATTTTTCTTAAATCTAGTTTATGACCGATATCTCCCTTAACCTCTGGCCTACAACCATCAACTCTTTAGGAGGCATGATCAGGGAGATGGATGAACAACACAAATCTTAGGATCGATTTGTGCTCTGATATTCACCTACAAGGCATTACAGAGGAAGCTACTAGTGGTGGTGTTGATAAGAGCTGGGACCTTAAGAATGCTAGAGCACAAATTTTTCTTTTACCAAGTTGTCTTTGACCAGCAAGGATCATTATCATCATCATCAAAGCCTTATCCCAACCATGTTAGGGTCAGCTACATGAATTCTGTTTCTCCATTCCATTCTATTTTGAACCAAATCTTTCGATAAGTTAAACTTCTTCAAATCTTAATTAATGACCTTCATTTATGTTTTCTTTGGCCTACCCCTACCTCTTGATGGGTCATCCACCTGTATATCCAAACTTTTTCTCACTGCTGTCATTACTGGCCTACGCTCAACATGTCCAAACCATCTTAAACGGGTTTCTCTAATCTTATCCCTTATTAGTGCTACCCTTAAATGCTCTCAAAAGCAATCATTTCTAATTTTATCTTTCTTAGTTTTACCATACATCCACCTAAGCATTTTCATTTCCGCTCCATTCATCTTATGAATATACGTCTTCTTAATTGACCAACATTCTGCTCCATATGTCATAGTTGGTCTAACCACTGTTCTGTAAAATTTGCCCTTCAATTTCGTTGGCATTCGTCTGTCATAAAGCATTCCCGAAGCTAGTCTCCACTTTAGCCATCCAGCTTTTATCTTATGCTCCACATCTACGTCAATCTCCCCATCTCTACGAATCATCGAGCCTAGGTACCGAAAAAAATCTCTACGTGGTATCTCATGGGTTTCAATTTTAACAGTAGTTTCAACACTTTGCATATGTCCACTGAAGTTGCAATCCATATATTCTGTCTTTGTACGACTTATTTTAAAGCCTCTAGATTCTAATGCCCCCCGTCATCTTTCAAGCTTTGCATTTACACCATCTCTTGATTTATCCACCAATACTATATCATCTGCAAACAACATACACCATAGTACTTTTTCTTGAATATGCACAGTTAACTCATCCATAATTAATGCAAAAGGATAAGGACTTAAGGTTGATCCTTGATGTAAACCTATAATCACGGAGAATCCACCTGTTTCTCCATATGTGGTTCTCACATTTGTTACTGTTCCTTCGTACATATCCTTAAAATTTTCAATGTAACCTCTAGGGACATTCCTTTTCTGTAAAACCCACCAAATTAAATTCCTCGGTACCCTATCATAGGCTTTTTCCAAATCGATAAAGACCATATGTAGATTCTTCCTCTTTGCTCGGTATTTTTCCATTAATTGCCTAAATGAAAAGATAGCTTCCATAGTTGATCTCCCTAGCATAAAACCAAATTGATTTTCAGAGATCTTAGTCTTCTTTCTCAATCTTTGCTCCATCAATCTCTCCCATAACTTCATAATTTGACCAGCAAGGATAAGTTTCAAAATTTTTAAGTCATGAGCTGACAAGTTTGTGCCTATTGCACTCACGCATCCTCAAGGCTATGAAGATTCCTTGGGACTCACTTCATCCAATTGAAAGCAAGTGAAGATCAAATTGAGACATGATTTTTAAATTTTAGAAGGTGTATGAAGAGAAGGATTAATTCCTAAATTTAGCAAACTTAAAGCTAAAGAAAGGAGGACTTACCAAAGCCAATTAGAGGAAGCTTACTAGAAGGATCAAGATGCTACAAACAAGGGACCAAACATTATAAAAAAGAAACAAAGGAGAGGGTTGCACGTCCCAGATCCCAACTCATGTACAGCCATACCAACTCCCATAATCCCACATCTCCATTCCACATCCCTCACCACCATCACTTCCATACACCCACTTCACTTTCTTCCATCTCTCTCTCATCCATCAATTTTCCAGCCATAAGGAGTTTGGCCAACCCCTTTGGTGATCTTCCATCCTCATTAATCATCTTCCACCATGTTCCTCACATTTGGAGCATAATTTGAAGAGAAGACAAGTTAAAGAGCTGGGCGAGTAACAAATCTTTCTTGAAGTTCATGATCTTTGGGTAGGATTGATGTAATCGTTTCAATTTAATAAAATTGAATTTATTGCTTACTTGAATTGAGTTTTTCATTGTAAAACAAAGTTAATTATGTCATGGTTCTCGCCATAGAGTCAACATTGTATGTTTATGCATAGTGACAACACATATTTGGTAGTTGGTCCAATGTTCCGAGTTTTCTTTGATTCCATCAAATAAGGTTTTAAATTCAGATTTAAAGAATTGAAATCCATTGTTTCTCTTTTATTTTATTGCATTCTATTTCTATTTTCAGATTTATTTTATTCACTTTTACTTTCATTCAATTGATGGTTTGATTATTATATTGTTTTGCAATTTTTAGTTTCTAGGATTGTTTTAGATTAGGATTTTTGGATTAGGTTTTTTGATTTGGAATTGTAATTTTTAATTTGAATTTTTAATTAAATTTAAATTTCAGTTTGATAGGATTTATTTGTATAGATTTTTAATAGGTTAGCACTAGTTTTTTCACGTTGCAACCTACTTGCAACCAACTTGCATTTTAATTATCCATATTTGTCATTACACTTTGCATCTTAGATACTTTGGTGGTTAACCGATCAGCCACATTACATCTAGTCACATTAATATTGCATCAGATTCATCTAAGATCAACTCATTCATCTTAAAATAGATCTAGTGAATTTATTTTCATCCAATCTATATGTTTGCCCATTCATCTTAGGTTATACCGTATTCATGTAGTTTCATTGGATCAATATAGTTGCAAGTAATTCACCTGCTACATATTATGCCTTAGAGTTGGCCTTGCTCATTTAACATGCTCACATTCATATCATCTTCCACATACTAATCTAGTCCATTTCATCCAATCTATATGTTTGCCCACTCATCATTAACATCTTTTCAATTTTATTTAACTCTTTTTAGAATAAGAGAGCATCAATAAATGGGCAGACCCATTCATGGGGTCAGTCCATCTCATCATCATCATTATCAATGCCTTGTCCCAACTATGCTGAGGTCAGTCCATCTTTTACACTAAAATGCCCAAAAGATAAAGCAATAGGATTTTTCATGCATCTACCCAATTAGGCCCTTCCAGCCCTTTATTTCAAAAATCTACAAAAAAACCCTAATATTTCAAAAATGCCGAGAAACATTTGTCACTTTATTTTCTACATATTGCATGGCCTTATAAGCAAGGATCAAAATAGTGGTAACGGCGAGTGTAACGGCCGATAGCCAAAACATTACGTAGCAGGCGATATGTAGTGTTACAGTGTGAATCAAAAAGGTGGTAAAAAATCCAGAATATTGAAAAATATTAGAATATGGTGCTATTTTTATATAATAAACAAGATAGAGGGATGTAGAGGTCCCTTTCATGCATAGAGGTTTCTATTGCTGAATGATTATAAAACAACAATATTTATCTATTTTTTCACAAGTTTTCATTTTAGTTAATCTAAGTTAAAAACTATTTTACATTTCTAAATGCATAATTCATAAGAATTTTAGCATAATTGTACATAACACAAGATAAATAAATCATAAAGTAATGCTTAAATAAAGCTTAAAGTTAAAACCAATTGACGAATTAATTCCATTAAATACAAACAATGTACTTTTGTAGAGAGTTGAGAGATGAATATCTCTACTAATACCAAAGGTTTACCATGATGAACCTAGAGAAAAGCCTTCGAGAGAAACTCTATGTATCAGCTTCAATTTGGCAAAATTTTGTATTTTATAGAGTTCTTTTAAGCATGAAAGGGTAGAAAAGTTGCATGGAAATGTTACTTAGAAAGAACAAAAAAGAAAGAAGCTCTACCATGTGTCTTAAAAAATTATGTAAAGTAGATGTCAATCAAACACCCTAGCGGGTCCATAGAGATCCATAGTGGCATTTAGCGGACTATGATGGCCATAGCAATCTGTAGCCGCGCTAAATTGTTTGTAGCATAGCAATCTTGGCCATACGCCCAATATTGCAATCACTAATTTGATTCATTGTTATAAGACTTGAGGTAGTCTTATTTTTATAAAAAAACATGCCTCTTGATGATTCAAAACAATTCAAAGTGCGTAATTTTTTTTTTTTCAAAATACATACATTTATCAAATCCAATTATCAATCTTATTTTGGGACCCCCCAACATTTTGTTTTTAAGACGTGCTTCCATGACTCCACCCCTCTCTAAAGCGGGTTTCTACCTCAACAAGCAAGAGCTTTGTGGCCCCATTTTTAGACAACCAAGGCAACCATCCCCCCTGTCTCAAATCCAAATTGACTTTCAAACCCATCAAATTTCATATTTTGTGCATTCATTTAAGCAAAAAAGTTTGAATATATTTTGAATATCATTATGAGCATTTTTCATGAAAATGAGCCTACCCCTTTCTGTTGCCAAGGGATTCAAGGTGGGTATCTAGCGAATTGGATTCAATACCCCACAACAAAATATGAAATGCCCCCTTTTTATTAATTTATTTTTTCTTTCTGTATTACCATTGCCTTAATTTTATTTCTTTCATTCAATTCTTAAATGCTTGTAATTTTCTCATCATTTATCTTTGTCATTATTATTCATTATTATTAGATGAGTTGACACTAAAATGATCCAAATTGATCCAAATGAGATCATCACATGCTGTCAGCGATGTAGTGATGAGTGGACCCCAAAATTTCCTAAATCAGAGGCAATCAATCGTTGTTATGGCCGCAATCCATAACCGGTGGTCACGATTTTTACCATTCCTTGGAATACCAGGAATCCTTGGAATTGGTCAATATTAAACATATTGCTGATTATAAACAGTGAATTTCCCCGACAGAATCAGAAATCATGTCCGACAGTTGGTAGGAAGAATTTGTTCCATTTTTTTAGTTATCTGGTACACAAATTTTGTCAAAACAAAAGTTTTTTTTACACTTCAAATTGTTATTGTTGAACAAAAATAAGCGATACCATCCCATTTGCCAAATGCTGCTACCAAACCACTCAAATACAAGGGCCATGCAAAAGAATGTATTATGCCTTGCCACAAAAGAATGTATTATACCTTATCTCTATGGCAAAGAAGCTCTAGAACTCTCGCACCAACAGCATAGCCTGCATCCTCTAGCCTGCTCCATCTCTAAGAAAGTCATATCATCTCTACTACAAAAGATACACTATCTACAGTCCCCTAGAAATATTGGAAATGAGCAAGACCAACAAGAAACAAAGTTCTAGCACAGCAGTGAATACCTTGATGTGTGGAAAGAGTAATATAAAACATTGAAACATCACAAACACAAAATTAAATTAGCATATTTTGGTACAGCAAGGGCTTTAGTATAATACCCTGAACCAATTTAGGGGTTTGAATGCTTTGGTTTCTTGTTATTGTGCTTGTCCCTTGAATTTTGGAATAACAAGATCTCTTTTTAATGTACACCACGTTTAAAAATTATTTTACTTGTAAATAGAATCATATTTAGGTATTTAAATAATTTATAAATTAACATTAACATAAAATTCATTACGAAATCATAATTTAAATAGAAGGATTAAATACAACCCAAAAGGATAAATAAATAAAACGGTGGAATAAAATTATGTAGAATGTCATACTTGAGCATTGGAAACTTATGAAAGCATTGACAATTTGTAATATTTATGGTACTTACAGTGAAAAAAAAAAAGAAGAAAAAGATTGTTTATGTTTGGAAGGCTCCATCATTCAGTTCCTGCACATGTTTTAACATATGTTTTAACATTTGAACTTGTTTCAACAGCTTCACTTGTTTCAACAGCTTTACCCATTTCAGCAGCTGCACTTGTTTGAACTCTGCTTGCACTGATTTCATCTCATTTGTCAACACTACGCTTGCTTTCCTAAATAAGGGTAATATATATTAATTTTTTGTCTTTATAAAAAGCACAATTTGTATTTTAAAAATTATGGGAGAATTTCTGTTACTTTTTTTAATATGGTCTTTTGATTCAATATCATGGTGTAATTTAATGTAAGTGATAGATTGTGAGTAAAAAAAAAGATTTGTATTGAGAGATCTTAAGGAAGATACAAACTTTAAAAAGGATTAAAATAGAGTTGTTGGAGATTATTAGAGATTTCTTGAGAGGCTAAGATAATGCAAGATACCCAACAATCTAACCTGAAGTTTCCTTGATACCCAACAATCTAACCTGAAGTTTCCTTAACTTGGTCAATAGAAGATCCTAAAAGGATCAAGCCGAAGCCTGGTTTATTTTAGAGGCCAACTTGCCATGTGTAATTCATAATGCATTTAGCTATTGCCAACTTGGATCCACATATAGGAACTAAAGTTTATGGGTTTAGATGTAGGCAAAGAAAGAGTAAAGAATTAAAAATAAAGTATAGCCTTGGATTAGTTAGATGTGATTTTTATACCTAGGTTTTGAGCAATCTAGAGAGAGATGGGTTACTGTATACTGCTTCTCACAAATAGATTTTACTCTTATCATCTAACCACTCACTCGAAAGTAAAATAATTTTGTTACGGATTAACTGAGAGTGGGTCTAGATAATAAAAAAATCTAATGTGGCTGACAACAAGATTTTATCAAAAAACTCTTCCAATTATTTCATCAAGTCTGATGGTGAGATTTCATTTCTCTCCAATTAAAGTAGGGCCCACATCTTGTGCAATTCCTAATAAAGATGGAGCAAACATCGGAATGGGCCCCTTAGATTGTTCCTTCCAATTATTTCATGAAGTTTGATAATGGGCCCCCTTAGATTTACCCTTGAAGCGCAGTTCCGATGTTGGTGAAAAAAATACTTAGGTAGGAATGGTTCAAAAGAGACATGTGAGCTTAATTTAGAGAGAGAGAGAGAGATACATGTGTGGAGTTGGAAGTTCGAATTGAATTTCTAAATTTAAAATTTTTCAATAGGCCCATGACATCACATACGTAATCATATAGAAGACTCAATACTGCATGTTACAAAGCATCTGGCAAAAGTAAGCCAAAAAATTGAAAGAAAAAAATAAATGAAAAAAAAAACACTTTGTTCGACAATAACCATTATTGGTTTTAGGAATCCAAAGCATAAATTATTTTTTTATTATAATATCCAGGATAAGATACTGTAGGCCATTCCTCTTACTCACTTTGTGTGTCCTCCTCTCTTGTAATGCATTACATGTATTACGATAGAATGTGATGGGATCGTGGACTGTGCAACACTTTATATAAAAAGAGGCATGACAATTGACAACAAAAGAGGCATGACAATTGACAACATTTATCAAGAGTCATATTTTGCTTGAAAGTCTCTTCCAATTTTAATTCCCTAGCAATGCCCGCTTCCTAGTGTAGTACGGTGTCTTTTGGCAACATCCTTCGTTAATTAGATCCGATCAGAAGCTAAGTGAGATTTTTATTTTTATAAAAGTAAATTTTATTAATCAAAAGCTAAGAGAGATTTTAGGTGTTTTATATTATATAGGAAAGAGATTTTAGGTGTTTAGATTATATAAGAAAGATGATGGAGAGAAATATGGAACATATTTTATAGGAGGAGATATTTTAGATTTTAGGGATGTCGCGTGTCCCACTCTTGTGCTCTCTCGTGGACGGGGGCAATTCTTTTAATATATATAGTTGTGTGAATATTAATTCTATTAGGAGTTTCATTCCTAATTATTAATGGAATAATATTAGCAGGCCCTATGTTTTAGATTAAACAGAGTTATAAAGTCCTTAGTAGGATCCATGGTGTGTGTCTTGTGCTGTGCAAACAAAACTCCTTGTCCCATGAGGACTTGTGCACGTAAACCAAGAGGGATTCTCCCTTTGCATGAATTCCTAGGTAGCCATAGTGCCCTGTATGACCATATAAACCCCATTCCTCTCTTTCTTTTCTCTTTCCTTTGCAACTCTACCCTTTAGAAAACCCAAGACCTAGAGGGAACTAGAAGAGAATTGAAGATAACTAGAAAAGGAAAGAACCAGCATTTTAGAGTGGTGATTGATAACATATAGCATTCCTGAAGTTGTTAAAGCAACAAGACAATACACAAGGTGAGTAGATTCCCTAATCTACTTGTTTATCTTCAGATTAGCATCTTGGCTAGTTGGAATCTATGGTTTTGATGATTGCACGATGGGGGCTGTTAATCAAAAAATTGGTATAGAATGTGGAGGATATCAAAACCCATGAACGAATTTGACTTAAAGTCCGAAACCCATGGCCGAATAGGACTTAGGGTTCAAAACCCATGGCCAAATGCTTCCTTTGGGGTTTTGATAATGGCTGAACCCCATACATGGGGTTAGGGTTTGGCCGAACCATCATTAGAGTTTGTGGCTTTGGGTAAACTACATGAAATCATTAATTGTCGTTCATAGGATGTTATTTAATGTTAAGGTATTTCATTGATGTATTATGCAATTTTCAAATGAATGGTGGATGTTGTATGATCACAAATTATGAGTTTTGATAAATGATTGATGTTCTTAAGTTGAAGTAGGGCTTTCAAGTAAATCCAAACAGTAAGATAGCAGTTTTATGTTGGCCGAACACCAACATGTAATATCAGGTTGGTCGACACTTGGATTTGGGTTCTGTATGTTTGGCCGAACCCACTTAGGGCCTTAGGGCCTAGGGTTCAATCAAACCATGGAAATTGGGTGTTGGAGCCATACCTGAAATTTATTTGAGGTTTGTGACTTCTTTGAAGGCCTATGTCGCCGATTCTTTGGTGTCATGTATTAGGTTTTCATTATGACTATGCTTGACCTAGGTTTAATGGTGATTCTAGGTTCATCAGAAATCTATATGGACAGTTTTACTATATAGTGAGAATGTGGTTATTGTGTTGATGCTAAACTATGAGGCACGAATACTTCAAAATGGGAAATGTACCGTGTCGTATTGTATCCAATACTTCACTTTTAACATGCAAAATCCGTGTCCTTGCCATGTCCACAGAGTGTCCTTATCGTATCCATGCCGTATCTGGGCATCATAGATCCTAAATTGTAGATTCCTTTATGCTACTAGTGTGAATGTGATCCGTAACATTATAAACTATGTTTGATTTCATAATCACATTTCATCTATTGAATGTGATGGATATGTTGTGACCTTTTATGATTGTGGAAGTATCTCAAAGACTCAAACCTATAAAGGGCTAGTTATGCAATTGCCTTTACATGATCAGATACCAGCAATGGAATTCTCCAGGGCATAATAAATCCTGAATTCATGTAATAGGCTGATTCCAAGCTACATTGTTATAAGTGTTGAGAACAAGGAATCTATTCGAATCTGAATTATGTCATGCAATCTCTAAGAAGGAGATACCCTTTGTAAAATTGGATTAGTTTGGATCGACCTGTTGGACACCCCTAGACCACTAGCACGTACCAAGGCCAAGATATATGTGCTTCCCTGACACTCAGTTCAGTTGTGTTATTTTCCCCGACTCTTAGGTCACTATCTTCCCGACTTTGAGGTCAGCTGTTTCAAAAACAATAGGTCAGCCACTTTATGTGATATGAGGCATCCATGAGGTATCAGTTAATTGCTTTGTGCTATCAGTTGGTTAGGCGGTTGTCATGGGGCATGTGTTAGTGACCTTAAATGGACCTCAACTGTAAGTCCATTATGTTAATTATATGTTGAAGTACTACATCGTCTGACATGTTGTCACCCGTACGTAGATCATGATCTACATTCACTCAGTTTCTCTGACATGTTGTCACCCGTACGTAGATCATGATCTACATTCACTCAGTTTCTACTGATTTGTAGATTTCACCAACCCAGGTAACCAGAATCTAGACACAGAAGAGGAGCATGATGATCAAGCAATAGAATTTGAAATTTGTGGCTAAGCGACATCAAGAGTCACTAGCTTTGAAGGAATAGCCTTAGTTGCTTTTAGTTTGTTTTATTTTGAACAATAAAGACTGTTAGTGGACATGTATTGTTTCATCTAGTATTGCTGAACTGTTTAATTATTGTTGGATTTAGACTTTTAATTTAAAGTTTTTTATGTATTTAGGTAAATGCTTGAATTATTTGTGCTTATTTATTTGACTTATGAAGTGAATGTGATGCTTATTGATCAAAACGCAGAATTCAAGGGCCTCAGATTTCAGGCGGTGACACTAAGACTATCATAAGAAAAGCATGTGGGATATGCGAAGGGACAAAAGGGAAAAAAGGCTTCCTAAAAAAGGTAGCCTCTTAACATAAGCGGAACAAAACAATAATAGATAAATAATTCAATAGACAGTTCCCATATGTTTTCCTTGTGATACTCCAATCCCTTCCTCGCCAAACATAGGTTTAAGCTAATAATTAACTACAACTCATACAACAGCAATTAGACTTCCCAATTCTATGAAAATAGGCACGAACTCTAGCAATAAAACTTTAGAGCCCATTTGTTTGGGTGAAAGGAAATCTTCTCATGGGAAGCAACCTCTCTTTCACAGTGACCACATCAAATTGTGCCTGTCCTCATTTCTCAAGTGTGAAGCAACCCCAAGCACATACTGACAAGACAGATGCTAGACTACCTACAGACCATTGTTAAGGACAAGTTATTCCTATGAGAATATTTCCTTTTTGAAACAGCATAAAAGTTTTCCTTTTTGTGTGCAAATAGACCCTTGGCTGCAAGCATCCAATACAACGGAAAAAATTTGATGCAGTATGGACAGGGCCCAAGAAATAGAAATAGGATAAAAAAAAAAAAAAAAGGAGGAATGCCACAATTGCTCTCAATCAATTGGGCCTGTGGAGTGTGGGTTGTCCCCAATGGACCGGGTTGACATCTAGGTTAATGTATTGGCCTAGTTGATTTCTTGGGCCTATCCTACCACATCAACTCTCCACAACTTGGAAGAACTCTATTACATCAACTCTCAGGATTTAGGCACTGGAAGTCGGTATCAATGATCCATGTAGCATTGGAGATTGGATGGTTCCGCCAACGGGCAAGGAACTTTTGGAATCCTCCTTGATAGGGAAAAACAAGGTGACCATCAAGAACATCAATGATTTTATCTACAGTGGATGAGTAGCTAGTAAGGCAATGGTTTCTTCTTCCTATTCATCAGTACCATGCCCATGGTAGAGTGTAAGATCTACAAAAATGAAGGTTGGATTGATTCCGAGATCGGATGATAACTCTAGATTATAGGCATTAGAGTTAATCCTCTTCAAAACTTTGATTGAACCCACCTTACATGGATGTAAGTTCTTAACAATTCCTGACGGTAACATTCTAGATGGATTCGACCATAACGATATCTCCTTCAAAAAACTTAATAAAATGACAACACTTGCCCATATGAATGTTGTAACCGTCATTGCTACCAACCATATGGTGTCGAACTTCTTCATGTACCTGTTGCATGTGTTCGATGAAATTTTCTGCTTTAGCATTAGGTCGCACTTCGATAGGTAATGGAACTAGATCAATAAACAAGCCCAGATGAACACCTGTTACTGCTTTAAATGGGGAAATGCTGGTGGAGCTATTGACTATATTGTTGTAAGCAAATTCAAACATAGGTAACACTTGATCCTATGTAGTGATATGGTCACAAGCAAGGCACTATAACAGTTGTCGAAGCCTTCAATTAACCACCTCTGTTTGGCCATCAATTTGAGGGTGGTAAGTAGTAGAAGAGTTTTGTCCTTGTTATCATCCACAAACTCTTCCAAAAGTAACTCATGAACTTAGTGTCATGATCTGAAACGATTGTCTTTGGAATGAAGACGAACAATTTCCTTGAAGAACAATTAAGCGACCATGAAAATGAACAACTTCCATGTATTTGCACATGGAATAAAATGTGCCAATTTGGAGGAACGATCAACAACAAAGAAGATGGAATCAACTTTCTAGCAATCTTTGGCATGCATAATACAATGTCCATGCTAACACTATTATACACGAATACTTCAAAATGGATGGATAGCATATCATGTCGTATCATATCCGATACTTTACTTTTATTGTAAAATCCATGTCCACGGCATGTCCTTGTCATGTTTGTGGCATATCTGGGCATCATAGTGCTAATACTTCCCATGGTGCATTAGGAATTGACAATGGCCTGATGAGTTCTTCTAATTTCAAAATCCTGTAAAGAATCTGTCATCTGAAGTAAAAACTTTTTAAAGCACAGTTAAGTGACCTCTCTCTCTCTCTCTCTCTCTCTCTCTCTCTCTCTCTTGTAACGTGTTTTCCTTTTAGAGATAAGGAAAGAAGAGATTCGGAAGGGGGGGGGCAAGGGGGGTTGTTGGAATATCATATGAATCATAAGAATTTTTTTTCTTTTTTTTTCCTCTTTGTTCCCCTAAAACTAACATAGGAATTGGTTTGACAAGCAACATACAAGATCAACTTATCTGTAAAATAGCCATATTTAGATTTTACTAGACAGAGATCACATAGAATGAGAAATTTAAACTACCTGAAGACACACACACAGAGATATATAAATATATATAATACATGCAACATCTGTTAGAAGCTTAGTTAAATGACCATGTCCCCATAACCTAAGATTTTGGATCAAGCAAATGTAACACTTGGATGAAAATTGAGTTCATTGTGTGGCGTAGGTTCATATCACATTAGAAGAACGAAGTTTGAGCCTTTTTATCATGATAACCAAAGATCAATTGCAAATGTTCAAAAGAAGCAGCAGTTGGTAATATTATTGTATTTCATCACCTCCGCTCTAACTCCGCAATATTGTCAACCTGAGTCTGATTATACTGAACAAGCTCCGAGAACAAGAAAGCAAATGCACTCAAACTAACCTGCAACAGAATGAATCAGATATAACCTCTTACAAACTTATAAAAGGCACAAACACTATTTTGAGTGTGTGTGTGTGTGTGTGAGAGAGAGATAGAGAGAGAGAGAGAGAGAGAGAGAGTTATAAATTTCAATGCAGTTTCATATATTGATTTCTTCCAAATATATACCTTTCAGATCTGAAAAGACATTAGCTGCCCACTCATCTTTCAAAGCAATTAAAAAAAAAAAAAACTTCATATTATTACATGGGCATAGAAAAAAAAATCTTACAAAATACATTGTCTTTTATGTTCTTTTTTCTTTTTTCTTTCAAATGGTAAATGATTCCATTATATAACTGCCCAAAAAAGATTAAAATGACTACCAAGAACAAAGCAACAAGCAACATTTTTAAAAAATTAATAAAAAAAGAAAAAAAAAACTCAAGAGCCAGAAAGGTATGGCATCACGTTCCAATAATAGCCGCAGCAGAAATTCCAACAAATCTATGTTTAATAGTTCATGAAATTATCAAAGTGCAGGCCCTAATTACAACACCGTAGGTGGAGTCAGGTTTCCATAATTCTGTCTGTTTATTTCCATCCAGATCTGCCCCAAACAGAGACAAGAATGCAGCTCCATAAGATAGTCCCTCCTTGAAAAGAATACCCATAGCACCAACTTTCTGAAAGCTTTAACCAATGCATCACAAATGCACTACACAATATTTAAAAAGTTTCAGACTACTGCTTAAAACAAATTAGGATGAGCACGTAGCCATGGGCATGAGCTGGATCGGGTTGGGCCAAGCCAAAGTTATCCAAGCTGGACCCATTTAGTCATCAGGCCCCATATTCAGGCTTAACCCAGCCCAGGCCAAGCCCATTATATATATATATATATATATGCACGGCACCCTTTGTGTTAAATATGTTAGGTCAGCTGTTTAAGGATATACAGGCCCAGGCCACTCATTTAATAACTGTTGAACAGCCAACAGACCTAAAAACAGAGCCTAAACCCAGCCCAATGTGGGCCAGGCTCGGGTTGGTCCCATCCATGAGCACCCTTACCTGTAGCAGAGTTGCTCATCATCACCAACCATGAAGGTTGTGAGCGAAAATTGTAACTCATTTCTAAATATAAATATAAATAAAAGAGTAAAAAATTGAGGAACATCCTTTGCCTCTTTTACAGTACAGTTATTTGAGCAATGAATTACAATCACCATTTTCAAAAAAAAAAAAAAAATTCCTTTGCCTCTAACAAACATAAAATGCAAGCATTTTGCAATATACAATTTTTTGTTGTGCCTTTAAAGATAATTTATGTGAGATCCGGTAGGCCTAAGCCAAGGTGGCAGATCCAATTCAAATCTGGTGTGCTCATCACCCGTGACCACCAAAGAACAACCGGCATATAAACAAATCCACTAGTCCCAAATCAGATATACCCAAGTCCCAACCCTGGGCTTATTAGTCAAATCCCGTGTTAATTCAACATGGTGCGTTTTAAAGTTATGCGGCCCCAAATCCCATAAGAAATCCTAAGTTAAGCATATGCTTGGGTGGGAGCAGTACTATGATGGGAACAGCCAGGGAAGTCCCCACACAAGCGCGTGGGCCAAAGCAAAACAATATCGTATTGAGTTGGATGGGGCTATGACAATTGATATTCGAGTCGAGGATGGCTCTGTTTCCGATGGGGGAGAGAGTGAGGTCCAACGGGCTTAGGCAAAGGTGGTAGATCCGGTTAAAATCCGATGTGCCCATCACCCGCCAAAAAAACACCCAAGATATAAGGGACTCCACCAGACCCACCTCGAAAATATCCAAGTCTTAACCGCCTCGGCTTAAAAGTCAAACCCTCTATGATGCCTAAATACGACATGGATACAGTAAGGACACAACATAGACACGGCAGGGACACAGATTTTACATATAAAAAGTGAAGTATCGAATATATACGACACAATGCATTGCCCATTTTGAAGTATCCATACATTATAGCAAACCCCATGTTAACTTAACATGACACATTTTAAAGTCGTGCAGCCCCAGATCCCATAAGAACTTCAAAGTTAAGCTTGCTCGAGCAAGAGCAGTACTAGGATGGGTGACCATCTAAGTAGTCCTCCCACGCGCACATGGGCCAAAGTAGACAATATCATACTAAGTTGGGTGGGGCTGTGACAATTTATTATGAAAATCTCATTCAATACTACTATCCAACAGAAAGCTAAAGACCTTTGAAGGTGACCTGAGCTTCCACAAGAAAACAAAACAATGGGAACCTGATCCCTTGCTAGTCAATTGACCGTAAGAAAAGAAGAAGGAGATGTAGGGGACTGATGGTTTCATCTAGGTACAACTGCTTCATCATACTTGTTGGAAGAAGAAGAAGAAGAAGAAGATGGTTTTGAGGCCTAAGGGCTACCTCATCATGCCCATCGAATCAGCTCAATGCCTACTAAGCCATTTTCTCTTTCGAGTTATGACCCTTCTACCCTCTCAAATGCTGAGACTAAACTTTTCAATAATTCCTTTCATGGATGGGTCAGCTTTTGGGTCTTTGGTTTCTTTAAGTTTCTGCATTTAAAACTCTTGAAATGGGTTTTTCTGATTGGAAAGGGTTTGGATTTGCAGTCTTATAAATATAGGAAGGGAAGGAACTGCAATTTCTACTTTTAATGAAGAAGTAGAAAGAGAAAAGAGAAGCAGAGTTTATGTCATTGCCGATTTGCACTCAGTGCCATCCCAAGTCCCAATCCCCATAGGACTGGGCCAAGTCCCTTAAGACACGACTTGTCCATGATTGAGTGAGTCCAAGTAAACTTAGACTCAGCTGAGTTTTAAAATACTGAATGGGTGACCTCTCTTAGACTAAATAAAGAATGTTTAAAAGAAAGCTCCAGCCACTGATGTAGCCACTCTCCACAAACCAGAAGATGCGACGGCACCTTCAGCCTTCCACCTACTATAGTCAGGGTTATATTTTTTTTTTATAGGAACAGGCTTCCGAAAACTTCCATTTGACCAATTGCCATAACTAAAATGTTGTAGCCATTTTCCCAAAATAACAGAATTTAACTTTAAAATAGATCAAATTTCCAAGAAACTTTCATCCCATTAGATAGTATCTAAAATCATCTCCAAAGTCATTCAACAGAAAATGAGTAGATTTTCTTAATCCTTTAACAATGCAAATTGGACATCAACAATAGATAACTATATATATATAGGAAGGTTACCGAGAGACAACTTGGTCAATGTAATCCTACCTCTCAAGGATCCATAACAACTGTTCCATGTCGATTGACTTCTTCCCAAAATGTTCTACCATGGCTTTCATAAACTTTTTGGAGGTTTAACCATACAAAGAGGAAGACCATTATAAGTGAAACAAACATTTCCAATGCAACATCCAAAAGTAAATGCAGGCAACTTTTTTTAATTGGCAATGCAAACACATGAACATAAAATATTTTTGTCATACTGAGAAGGTGGCAAGTAAAGAGGAAAACAAAGGATGCCCAGAGTACAAACCACAAAAAAATATATATAGAATCTCATTAGTTAGTTATTGAGAGTCAGTGGCTAATTATTCAGATGCAGAGAAACCCAATTATCCATTTGCAAGATCCCAACATTGATAAAGACAGCTTCAGAGAGGAAGAAATTAACTGGCAGCAGAGATCTAGGAGTAAGTGGTTGAAAAATGGGCGTCAAAAAACACGAGATTCTCTCATGGTGTGGTGTTTCAAAATTGGGTGATTTCAAATTTCAACACCCAAATGAGAATACGGAGAATATTCTTGTGACCCATCAATGGAAATGCCAAAAGAAGACGACCCATCACTTCGATTACAAAACCAACCCATTAAATCGGCTCTAGGCAACGGAAATTAATCTAGATTGCAGCATGATCAGAACCAAAACTGATGATCATTGAGAAGGGAAAGGCCAATGAGAGAAATTTAAAGGGCATATTCTTAAAAATCCAATCTTGCAATGAGGTTTGTCGAGGAATTAATAGAAGAAGAACCAGACCTCTTGCTTTCCTTTGCTGAGGGGTTTGTCGAGGACGGTCGCGTAATGCTTCGCCTTCCCCGCTCCTATCATCGTGTTGTTCTTGTTCCTCTCTTTCTCTTTCTCTGTCTCCTCGCTTAGCAGTAGGAGAGAGCGGCTGTGCCTGTGGACACAGGATTTTCGGTTGGGTGGGGCGGATGATGGTTAATTGAAGCCGTCAATCATTGTTTTGATTCAACTTCTTCACATTAACAATGCCAAATTAGGGAGGAGGGATCGATAGAGAGAGTGAGGAATACCTCCTGCAACGCCTATGTCGGAGGGAATGGAAGAGGCCAGAGAGATCGAAGGAGCGAGAGAGGAGTTCGCCGATGTGGGGAAATCTAGAAAAGTGTGTTTTTTCACTTGGGTTGGGTGACTTGGGTCCGGCTCGGCCGGAAAAAAAATTTTGTGCCAAAGGCTAGGCCCAAATTTGAAATTTTCCCAGCCGTCTAGATTGGGCTAGGGCTTGACTTAGCCGGCTGAAAGAGACTCGACTTAGCCCTTTATTTATTAATATATAAAATAAATAATATGTATAACATATATAAAGATTTTTACAATATATATTATGATTTTTATAATTAACAATTAATAATAGAGAGTTTGTATTTTGTCAAACAATACTAGCTTGAAACTTATGGTTCTGTATTTTCTTCTCAACGAAATCTTTGGTTATACATTTACCATTCATTAAATTGATTTGACATCAATGTAAACCATCAAGGGTTGAGAGTTTAGATGGATGATCATCGATATCATCATTATGTGGGATTAGTTTCAGCCATCGGCTAGTGTCTATTATTAATTGATGCCAATTTCTTTTTATCTCCTTACTTCCATGATTGTTGTTATTTCATTTAAATAGACCTCGCAACTAGAGTTAAAGTTTATGACTAGTTAAAATAAAAACATATGACTAGTTAAAAAAAAACACCTTCATCATTTATCTTCGGTAGTCAAAAAGTTTAATTACTTTATTATAAAATTCGATAGTGATATTTCAAAAAAAATTACAAATTAGGGTTAATGCTAATTCATATAATAGTCTACTGTTTATTGAAGCCATTTATAGTAAATAATTTATTTTGAACATATCTGATGCGTATTTGAAATAAAACTAATCAAATCGGATTAGACTATTCAAACATATTATGATGGTCTATATTATTGATTTATCACAAAATATAGTATATAAACTAGTAAAAAAAAAAAGGGTTATAACTAGCCGAACTTCATCGACAGCAATCTTACTAATAGCACCACTCGACAAACAAAATTATGCACATTACCTAAATTATGCAACTACTGCTAATGTGTTAAGATATTTAATACTTTCTTCTATATCCTAATTTCATATCACAATGCTATCAAATTAATTTACTTTAATTAATTGTAAATAATGCTTTATAAAAGGATAAAGTAACTTATTTTGTTCATTTTTTTAGAGGTGATATAAAAAGATTAACTTTTGCATTATACTTTTAAAACATAAGGGTTAACATTGTAGTATAAAAAATTATTATATATAATAATAACATTAATTTTTTTGTCAACTTTGGTTAGGTCTTAGCTCGAACGTGACTCTTGGGGCGGGATAAGAGCTTTAATATTGCTGACCCACCAAGGGTTTTGAGGGCTTTAGCTCAATTTAGTCCCATCCTGCATTTAAGAAGGCAGGACAAGGACTTACCCCAATTTGGCTCAAGCCTAGCCATTGACAACATTATTTGGAAAAGCTGGAACTCTAACATTCTTAATTCAGCTTTACTCCATCATTCCAAACAGGCAGATGGAGGAAAGTCAAAATTTTAATTTTATCCCAATTTTCTACTGATTTGAGACTTTACCATACTCTACATCAACCCATAAACAAACTGGCCAAGGTCATAGTTTTCGGGAGGATGTTCTTCTAAGAGCACAATATGCAATCCAGCTGGTAGGGCCATTTAAATTGGATGGTAAGTTGAAAGGTCTGTTGGAGATATATAGTGATAAAAAACATAAAATCAGCCTTTGATTTTGCAGGCTTAAAGTTTAATGTCAAATTAATCATAAAATTTTTGTTTTTAACTCAATCCAACGGCAAGTGAAGGTCCAATTAGTGTAAAATTAGTTCGACATCAGATCAAATCACGAGATGAAAAGAAGCCTGGATTGAAAAGTAGAAAGCCCGGGCAGGTCTACAGAAGCACCAGCGTACGAATAACCCGTGCGGACTCTCTCGCTCTCTCTGCGGCGGCCAACGATGGCTATGTGCAGGAAACGGAGCGGTCTTCTGCTTCTGCTCTCGAATCTGTACAAACCCATCGATCAACCTCCCTTCAATGTCCCATCGAACGCCAGAAATCTCTCCCTCATCAGTAATCACACCGCCAAATGGATGCAGGTGCTTTCTCTCTCTCTCTCTGTCTCTCTTTTTCCATCTTGTATCACTTCCGTTTCCTTTCTGAAATCATGGTCTGAACGAGAGAGACTTTTTTCCAATCACAATCGTCACTGAATTGTTGGGGCTTTGAAATAATGACATTTGAAATGCATTGTAGGAATCCAACCGTCTGGTGAGAGATGTCTGGGTTCCAACGATACCAATTTAGACACCCAAGAACTTCCAAAGACTCCTTTTTATCCATCTTGAAACTAATGGACATTGTGGATCTATGGACTTGTGCCAAAAAAAAAAAAAAAAATCTGTGCTCCCAATTGAGACTACTGTTGGGGAGATGCAGAACTCTTCCCCTCTGTGTGAATCATTTAAGAAATTTAACAAACACTAACAATCCTCTATCTAATGCAAGCAACCATAACAAGTAGTGACCCAGTGGCGGATCCAGGATTTTCGTTTGAGGGGTGCGGATCTAATAGGCAGTTTGGTCTTTGGGGCAAACCGGGATTTCCAGATGAATTTGACTGTGGACCCATGATTTTTACTGGATTTTTGAAAGTGGGTTAGACTTTTCATATAGAGTTTGTAACCGCACCATGCTTTGATGGTTGGACTGCACCCGCATACCCATGCTTGACGCTTAGGTCCGCCGCTGACAAGTACAATGGGAGTAAAATTAAATTGAGGAACAGCAGAGAAAGTACACACCAATTTACATGGAACACCTTTTAAAATCAGAGATAAAACCATGGAGCTGTCCATCAAATCCACTGTGCAAGTAGGAGTTTACAAGGTTCTTCTTCCCAATATATTATATCGAGGATCACCTTCTCATGTGTACAAGAAGCTTCCTTTCGCTCTCTTGAATCTTGATCGAAGTGAAAAGAAAACAAAATCTCTCACTTTCTCATTCACTAAAAGAGGAACTCACCTTGGTCTTTTAGGCTTTGCTTCCACTCTCACTAGAACTCTCTTGTTGCTCATCATGTGAAAAAGAGGAGAATAAGGTGTTTTTTTTTTGTTTTAATGTTTTGTTTTGTTTTTTTTTTTTTACAACTTTCTCTACACTCATAAATGTGAGCATGGATCAAAATAGTTGCTACTAGGTAGCGTAGTGGTTTTTATATCAGGCATAGTGGTCTTGATGCAATCTTGCACCACGCTCAACTGTAATAGCTGCTACAGTCCGCTATGGGTGCTACGGACCTCTACGGAATGAGACTTGACAATTACTTTCCATCATTCTTTTTAAACACATGGTAGGGATTTTTTTCTCTTTTTCTCTCCAAACAACATTTTTAGGCAACCCTTCTGCGGTTCTACCCTTCTATGCTTACCCTTTGGTATTAGTAGAAGTATTCTTTTCCCAACTTTCAACAAAAATGCATTATTTGTTTTGATGGAAGTCAATATGTCATTTTGTTTGAACTTTAAACTTTATTTAAATACTACTTTATAATTTATATATCTTGTGTTTTATATAGTTATGTGAGATTTCTTATTTGAATTGTGAATTTATAAGTGCATAATAGTTTCTAATGTAGTATAGTTAATCTACATGAATATATGTAAAAAAAAAGTATCAATACTATTATTTTATAATCATTCAGTGATACAACACCTCCATGCACTGAAGGGACCACTGCACCCACTATCTTGGCTACTATATGAAATGAAAGTACAATGACTAGATCTCACCAAGTCCTAGAGTTGGGGGGTGTTAGGGGGGGGGGGGGGGGGTGAACAAAACTATTTAAAATTCTTTCCAATTATAAGGCTACTTTAGAGTGCTATCCAAAGATTCAATCAATATTATAGAGCCACAAGATTGGTCAAGAAGGATGCTCAGACTGTGTGTGCTTACAATAGGTGATATTCTACTAGAACAAGGATGACTTAGCACAAAAGTGATGATCAACTCATGAGAATAAGACTATAAAGCACCCATCACAAAAATAAGGCAATCCACTAGACAAAGTATTTATAGTGGTTCAGTCCCAGACCTACATCCACTCTCAAGAGCAAACACTCTTGGTTCCACTAAAGATGAGGTAACTATACAAGTACACCTCCTGCAACAAATTTTTTTCCTTTGGTTTGTCTTCCACCAATAAGATTTTTTGATCAGGTGGTTGATCCCAGATCTTTTCCACCAACCACAATATTTTTTGATGCAGTGGTTCGTCTTCCACCTTATACAATCGAGAAATAAAATCAGAAAGAACACCCAAACAAATAACTAAATACTTTAGCTTTGAATGATGTTCTTGAAGCTTGAAAGAGGACCTCCAAGCTTTGACTTCTTAAGCTTGCTCCTTGGTGATAATGATCTTCGAATGAGTGCTCAGCCAAGGGAAGAGGTTTTTGGGTTTAGGAAAGGTAAGATTTTCCTAGATTGAATTTAAGGCTTTCTTCGTTGCTTACCTACTCTTCTCAGAACGTTAATGTCACTTTAATTTGGAAGAGAATATGGTAATTGGAGCTTGGTACAGATTTTTCTAAGGGTGCAAAGGCTCAGATGCTGTAAATATTTTTCTTTCAAGAAGTTCTTTAATCGACAGGAAAAGAGTGCTTCTCTTAAATACAATGAAATTCCAATGGTCGGATCTACGGCTTAGAAAAAGTTGGTCTACGGCTTAGCCGTGTGCGCAAATATAATACAATGGCTAGTTTGACCCAAATTCACTGTTTTCTTTCTTACGGTTAAGCTTGCAGCTTAACCGTAAATCCTTATACAGCTTAGCGGTAAGCTAGCCATAAGTTAAAATTTGCCAAAAATTGCTATATGAAAAGTGGCCCGTGGAGTCTACGGTTTAGATGTAAATTATTCTACTGCTTAGCCGTGTGCTTCTTACAGCTTAGCCGTTAGATTAACCGTAGGCAAAAAGGCCAAAAATTCTCTCTCTGGAAGATGGCCCATAAACTCTACGGCTTAGCCGTAGATCAAAAAGTCAAAAAATGTTCTCTGGAGTGTAAGCTGTGAGTTTTTCGGCTTAGCCGTGATCTAAGCCGTAGTTATGTACAAAAATATTTTGAGAAACATTTTCCATTCTTTTTGTAGGGTCTTACTAATATGATACTAAGGGTGAATATTACCTTAGCACTCATTGAGGATCTTCAGGATGAGGAGCTTGATTGAACTTGATCTTCCTTCATCGTGCAAGATCTTCTTTGAAGACTTGACTTTTGGACACGGAATTGACAACACACTCTTACTATATGGCCCTAACATGAAAAAGCATCAAATTCTAATATTTTTCAATATTCTAAATGTTTAGAAAAAAATTTCGGAAATTTTTGGCAACTTTTTGATCCACACCGCTAAGGCGGTACCGCTATGTTCACTTGCTATGCAACGTTTTGGCCGCTAGCCACTATGCCCACCACAACATAAATTTTGATCCTAACACGTAAGTTAAATATGCAAGCTTATGTCTTAACCAATATGGGCCTTCACATGAGGGTGGGTCCAGAAAGAACCAACAATTTTCCCCTCTAAAATAAGTCTTACAAAGGCTAAATACATATCTATATAAATTATAACTTCATTAAAAAAAAAAACTTTAGCAGGGATGTGCATAGAGATGAAATGATTATGAGGACTGAAGCTCAAGAACATCACAAAGAGATGCATTCCAGATACCTTGGTTCGATAACTTGTAAGGATGAAGAGATTGAGAAAGTTGTCAAATTTAAAAATTGAATATTAGGAGTTGTGGAACCCACATTTGATGTTAAGTAGTTAGTTTGCCACATCTTGAACACTGAGGCATTTTGGGTGTATTAGTTAGCAACTTTAGATGGTATTAGAGTCAACACATCCAAGGTTCCAATTTGCACAAGGCAAAAAAGGTCTTTTACCACATCTTGTGTGCTAGCACATGTGCGTAGGGCAAAAAGGCCCCTTGCTGTGTCTTGTGTAGGCTTATGCTTTGAGTCTAGGTGGTGTTCTGCCTGCCCGGGGGGGGGTGTGCAGTAGCATATAGAAAATATCGTTGTGGGCCATGTGTCGGTCCCAACTCCCAAGGAAGTATAGAGAATTTCTTATTTTTGTTAGTCTCTAATTTTAGTTCAAGAATTGTAATTGGGATTAGGTTTCCCATAGTAATTAGTTTCTTAGATTAATTAGGTTGCTTAGTCTCTAAGTTGTTTATCGTTGGAGACTTGTCTTCTTCATGTGATTGTTTCTGCGGAAACCCTGATTGTGCCATGGCACTCAATTGCAAATCCTGACCCTAGGATTGCATTAGTCGGGGGGGGTGCGCGGTGTTGGTGTTAAGTATTTAATTTGTCATTCCTTTAATGCCAAGGCATTTTGGGTGTATTGGTAACTTGAGATTTGAATCTGTGGGGTCAACTACTTGGCTAAAATGGATAGTTAGGGTTGGGTGAGTTTGGACCTAGGTGTAGTAGGTTTTGGTCATCGAGGTTTTGGTAGATTGAATATAGGTGGACTGTTTAATTTGTCATTCCTTTAACGCCAAGGCATTTTGGGTGTATTGTTAACTTGAGATTTGAATCTGTGGGGTCAACTACTTGGCTGAAATGGATAGTTAGGCTTGGGTAAGTTTGGACCTGGGTGCAGTAGGTTTTGGCCATCAAGGTTTTGGTAGATTGAATATAGGTGGACTGTTTGGCACCATTGTATAATTTTGGAATTAAAAGATGGTGAATCAGGCCCAATTAAAAATTGATTTAGATCTTCTAAATATGATAAAATCTGATGTAACATGCGGTCTTCTAAAATTTGGCCATTTGCTCCTGTGACAGTTGTGCACCTATATTAGACACAACACCTTGTCGGATTCTTTAGGATTCTAAAAATTCTAATTTAAATGTTGTTTTGCTATTGAAAAATATTATTACACCTACTTAAAAAATATTATTATGTCTTATTTTGGAACCTAAGTAAGATATTGAATTGATTACTACTTGATTGTCAGAGCAAGATTTGTATATTTTTTATTAGTTTTATTTTTTAATTGTTATTTGTGTTGTTTCATTCATAGTTAAAATATAAGCATTTATTCGAATTTATTACTCAAATACTATGTTGAATCCATCAATCTTATGTTTGTGAGATTTATCGAATGAAGCATTTGTACCCTGTACTCATACAACTTAAAGTTTTGATATGGTTGAACTTCCTTATCCACACAATCAGTCGAAGGCAACAACAATGCAGCAAAAGAGACATACTTTGTATGTGGGCGTGTGTTTTCTCCTTTCCCTTCTTTCCTTTTCCTGTTCTCACCTAACTATACCATTCAGTTTGGTGGAGCTGTTGGATCTATGATGATATATGAGGGTCTCACATCTTATAATGGAAGTATACACACTTTCAAATCTCCTTGCTGGGACTTTACCCAATAATGAGACAACAAGTAAACTATTTTTGGAAGAAGCATTTATTATGGGTGGTGTTTGAACTCTTGAGCATGGAATTTTGTCCTGCAACAAACGCTCCATGATCAATCCACCCACACACTCACTAAACCCCCATTTGGGGCTCACCCTAATTTAACACAAATCTGAACTATGCTTGCAATTGGATTGAATTTCATGAAAAATGTAACTCAAGAAACTGTGGGAATTCAATCTGATGGTGAATGGTACCTCATCAGCAAAGCCTCGTCCCAAGTATGTTGCTGTCAGCCACGTAACATCCTAGCATTGTCGTGGAACAGTATTTATAATAATTCATGTTGCGGTTGTCACAAAAATTTTATGCAGGCTTTTCAACCCTCCTTTCATCTTTCATTTCAAAACACAATAAACTAGAAGAGTCAAATTAAAATGCTACATTTCAAAAAAATTCTTCTACCTTTTTACACCAAAAAGTCAAAAAGCTACTTTTTCATCCCACTAACTGATAAAAATTATCTACTTGTAATATAAAAAGTCAAAAAGTTACATTCTCTCTTTATTAAAAGAGAAATCTCATCATTGGATTGATTTAACTCCTCTCATTTTTTTATTTTTTGAAATGACTATTCACCTCACTTCACTCACCTTGGTAAATTAACAAACAGCACGTTATGGTTTTGCTTCTTAGTTTTTCCTTTATGCTTGTCCTGTTTCTTGTTCTGAGTTTTTTGCTTGTTAGTGTATCTGTCTTGTACTGCAAAGCTTTTTGTTAATAATAGTTATCATTAACAAAATAATAATAAAGATATGTTCTGCTATCTGAAGTTGCAAACTTCAGGGTTAATTTTCACCGTACTTGGTTTCATGTTCGAAATGATCTGGCAGCTTCTCACCCTTTTTTCAAGCTTTTTTACCAGTCAAAAGAAGAGTTCATGTGAAAATTTGAATATCTTGGTAATAAAGCTCATCTGTAAGTCTGAATGTCTGGAATTAACTCCATTTCTATTCAAGTTTATATTGTGTGTTCATTTTGTAGATCTACTCAAGAAGATTTTTTTTTCTGTTTCTAACAATCATTTGCTTCATGGTACAGGACACAAGTAAGAAATCTCCAATGGAGTTGATTAATGAAGTTCCGCCCATCAAAGTTGAGGGTAGAATTGTTGCTTGTGAAGGAGGTAGGTTTCTCTGAACTGTTAATACTTTTTTTTAAATGATGACTTCGTATTGCTCAAAAGGGGATAACCCCAACTGTACAGTATAAGAGAACTATACCGACCTCAAAAAAACCCCACAACAATGGGGCAGAAGAAACCAAAAAGAGAGGAGGAGAGACCTCAAAAAAAGGTGGGTACAACCCCAAAAAAGAGCAGAGGGCAACAACTCCCAAAAAAATAAGAATTATGAAACCGACATTATATAGGCACATGTTAAGGCATTTTTAAGAACTGCCTCTTTAGCTAGCTTGTCTGATTCTTGATTGGATTTGGCGGAGCAACTAATATGGTGGAAAGAGATATTTAGCTGGCCATGAGCACTGGATCACCTCTTCAATGATATCTGCGAGGTACCAAGGGGGATTTACAGACTGAGTTATCAATCTAGCACATACAAGATCTATAGAGTGCTCAAAGTATGCAAACACATACATTAGATTGCATTGGATGATCCACAATGGAATGATCCTTGTATATTTAAATATCTTGGTTGCTTAGATAAGGCTCCATCTCAGCTCATTACAATTGATTAAAATCATGCAAATAAAGAAAGAATATTATTACATTTGACCAAATCTAATCTACCTATAATGAATGGGCTATGGGCCTATGTCACAGTACAATAAATGGGCCTAGCTTATAGTACATTAGACCTGTTAACATGAGTCGCCCATTGAATGAAGCAATAAGAGTCTCCTTCAACAATTAAACTCTGAGGCTTTAGATTAGACGCTTAATGGATGCCGATTCTAAAAGCCAGTAATTCTGCTTTATTGCCTAAGCAGAAACCAGCCGGGCTGGAGTAGGAGAGGAGAATAGTTCCTTCCAAATTGTGAATAGTTCCTTCTGAAGTGTTTCTACTAATGACCCATTTAGAAAATTGCTTCATTCAGAGGAATTGTAAGATCCTTGTTACATGTGAGGCTGGAGCCCATCTGTAAATGATGCTGAGGGGTCTTAAAGGAGTCTACAGCTAGATGGACCTAGCATCCAACCTTGACATTGTTAGAATTTTTTTCTTTCTCAACCATCTAGTTGTGGGCCCAGTAATCATAAGATGAGGATCTCCGTAGAATCTATAGAATATTTTTGGGACTCCCACATTCCTGGTGGAAAACATTAGATCAACAGTCTGAATTGGAGAGTCTGAAACCAAAAGGAAAAAAAAAAGAAAAAGGAAGAGTCTGGATAACAAAGTTACTGGCACAGCCAAAATGGAACAGTGTACCAGTATAAGAAATAAATCCTGATGCATCTGGGCCTATAATCCCTCATTTTAGTCGATCTCTTCATCACCGTTACTTCTGCTTTGACATATCTTTGGTACTGTTGACTGCAGACAATAATCCTGCTCTGGGACATCCAATCGAGTTCATATGTCTTGACCTAAAAGAACCAGCTGTATGCAAATACTGTGGCCTTCGCTATGTTCAGCACAATCATCACTAAGGGGACTGTCTTTCTATGCAAAATGTAAAGCCTGAGAGCCGAGATTCTGAACTTTCTCAGATAAAAGCTTTACAAAACATGCATTTCTCTGTTAGATGTATTGATGAAATCTTTCCTGCCAATAAAAATGTAGCTGCTACATCATTTGTGTAACTATTTTTCCATCTTATGATTCATGTTTTGGGATCTTAAAATGAATTGATTTCTGCTTTCTGTTCAACATAACTGTTTTGGGCGTGCTCATGCTCTGGCAAATATTGTTTCCGTGACTGCATACAGTAAACAACCAATAGAACATGCTGACTGTGAATTCATGAGCTATGGCTTTCTGTGGAAAGTGGAAGATGCCGAAGATCAGTTTTGTTTGTGCCTACTGCCCTAAACACAGCACTGGTAACAATGGAGGTTGTTCAACGAAAACTATTTTCAAATCCTGATTCGGGTTTACATTCATATATAACTGTACATGTCCTCAAGCTGTATTACTATTTTGGACGCTAACTGCTTGCTTCAGCCTCTAATTTTCAAATACGCTGTTTCAAAAAAATGCATGCAGCTTTCTCCACTTAACTATGTTGCGGAACATGATGTTAATTAACTTGGATAACCATTCTGAGATAGTTTGGTTGAAGAAGCTGGTCGGTTTTAACAGTGTAAACTATTAAGGCATTACGAAGTAAGGATATTGATGGGATGAGGCTGAGGTGATGATGATGATGAAACTACACAAAGTGCCTGTGTAGGCATATGCACACACAAGCAGAGTTACTGTAGTGCTACATTGAAGAAGCCCATATTGTGGCGTTTATCAACTCGGTTGCAGCTGGGTTATGACTAGCTACTGCGCGGGCATAAGCAAATCATATATTTCTATACAGTTGATCCAATCAAACAAGTTCAAAATCCAGGCCTTTAGCAACCTGGCCACGCCCATTGACAGCCCTTCAGTGCCCTATGCTACATGTATTGTTGATGAATCACTGTAACATAGGCTTGTAAATGTATTGATATCAGATCCTCTGCAGCTATCAGTTGTATTCTTGTATTGGTTGTGGAGATGTGATTTTAATTTAACTGAAGAAAATTAAAAATTAGTACAGTTGGCTGTATTGTCCATGTTGGCAATCTCTATACTGCATTTCCGTGAAATAGATGTGAATATGGTATCATACTGATTCTCTGTATTGATTTCGAAACCAACTAACGCTGTCCAAAGAGTAAGAAGGAAAAAGAGGTGGTCTTTTATTTGGGACTTGCTCCCTGAAATCATTCTACACGGCTTTCATCAGGAGGAGAAAGGGTGGAAGGAAGACTTCCCAGAAAATCAGTTGTACCAATTGCCACTCCGAAAGGCTTAATATGTGACTGAAGCCTTAAATCCATTTGTTTTTTTTTTTTTTTTTTTGTTTGGGCTTCTTTAGATGTCCTAACCATAAATCTACCACTGACTTAAAGTCATAATCATTCATTTTGAAATCCAAAGCAAAACAATTTAAAACAAAAAGCAAGAAATAAAATTAAGCAAGAAATAAAATTAAGAAATTATCATTCAAAGTGGCCTTAGCTATGATGGGTTAAGCATCAATCGTACCAAGATGGAAGGAACTTGTCCTCGAGTTTTTGGAAATAAAAAACTATGGCCATGGGAAACTATCCTTTATTGAACGTTGTAGAAAGCAGTGGGGTCCCACATTGTCACGTGGGCCACACTCACTTAGTCCAACACTCTATTCATTTATAATTTGAAATTTTCTAATAGACACAAGAAACATATGGTGGAAGTGGGACTCTTTTTATTTTTAGTTTTTTTTTTTTTTTGGTAAAACCTGGCATGCCTATATGCTCCCTTCCTTACTCCAACTGCCTCAATGCTTGGATTCATAGATTGCTTCTTGGGGCAGGGTGCCTCTCCATTGAGCTATCAGTAAATTGGCATTATGTATCTAATTTGAAGTCATAAAATATTATAAAGCATTTTCATGCGTCAAAGCCCCTACAAATGAAAGGGTTTTTACTAGGTTTTGCCTGCCTGAGGTTGAGGTTGTGAGAGGAGAAATGTGGGCATCACTTGTCCAGGTTTACCTTTGTTGGAGGTAATGATACTATGGGAATGTAGTGCTTTAGACACACGTAATACTCAAAAAAGGCATGCTACAATAGTAATTGACCCATAAGACATGGTAATCATTAGCAAACGATGATGATATTATAAGATATTAAGAGATACAAAGGGTTGTATTTTTTCAGAAATAATGAAAAATTCCTTCGATGGAAGGACCATGCGACTGCAGGAGATTGGAAAAGATTGTGATTTTGATGAGATGTAGTGTCTCTTGGAATTGGAAAAGATTGTGATTTTGATGAGATGTAGTGTCTCTTGGAATACTTCAATCTTCGAGGTGGCGAAATTATTTTTCCCCAAATTATTAGTAAAAGCATTATTTTCACCAACAAAAACATGGAGAATTTTCTTGCACGAGAACATTGCATGCAGACTTCCCTATCTAATTGGTGCGTGTTTTCATCATTTCTTTAAAAAAATTATAAAGAGGACTTGTTTCGATTGAAAGAATTGTGGTAAACGTTTACACTTGTTTGAGATATTTAAATTTTCATATTTTTCAAATGAAGCAACAGATTTACACATTTTTAAAATTGAGAAATTTTCAAATAAGGCCTTAAGTATTTATCTTATTTCAAAAAAGTATGCAATTTTAATACTTTTCAAATTAATCCTAAGGGCATGGTTGGTAACAAGATTATCGAAGAAAGGAAACGTAATTTTCAAAGTATCTATCAATATCCACATTTTGTGCTAGCAAATCTCTGATAATTTTGGTAGAATTAAATTCTCGTAGAATTAAATTCTCACTTCTTGTGATTTTCATATTCTACCTTCTATTAGATTTTCAAATCATCTTATTTAAAAGCAGGGATATAGGAGGCTAACCTCACCCAAAAGATAGGGAGCTAATAGGTTGGGCAAGCCCAAGCCCGAGTCTAGCTCAGCCCACCTTGGGCCAAGCTTGGATAGCTCAGTAGGGCCCATTTAATAATTGGACTAGGCATGGATTAAGTGATAAAAAGCCTAAAGCCTAATTTGGCCTGTGTAAGGATTGCATATAATTTAATGTAATTAGTACAACAATTACTAAAATGGTCTCAACATTGATAATAAAAAGGAAAACCTAATTTGGGAGAGTCTGGTTGAATCAGTGGGCGGGCTCGAGCCTAACATTTATGACCCATGTCGGGCTTGGGGCGGGCCTCCTCTAGTGTTTCTAAAGTTGATGTAAGCTTAGGTAGGTAAGTGGGGCCCATTTTAATATTGGGCCGGCTTGGATTAAGTGATAAAAGGCTCAAAGCTTGGCTTGTCCTATGTAAGGAATGTATGTAATTTAATGTAATTAGTACAAAAAACTACTAAAATGGCCACAAAATTGAAAAAAAATCCTATTCGACTTAGCCCGATTAATTAAATAGGCAAGTTAGAGCATTACTTTTATAGCTAGTGTCAAGTTTAAGCCTGGCCTACAGCAGTGTTTCTAAAGTCGAGTTGAGATTGGATATGTTTTAGTCTTGTGTGGCCCATGAACACGTTTACTGATAGAGTACCCACGGCTTGTGAAAATCCTCAAGCATTTTACAATTCTAACTAAATGTAAACATGAGAAATTCTCATCTATAAAATCCTTAGTGACGATTTTTATTTTCTAGGGGTAATGAAGAACTTATGAAACTATAAATCCTCCCTAGCACCAAACGTGCACTAAGTATTCCATGAAGTTTCAATCAAGGATGTCCTTTCCTTTAAAGCTATTTTCAGCAATCGTTCCCCAAAAAAATTTTAAATGCCCAAATTACCCTTTATTGAAATAATACCCTCTTTTATTTCATCTATATTATTTTCATTTCCTTTATTTGCATTCTTACGGTGATCAAGGACAAAATCAATTTTCCCACATTGATTTTACCAGCGACTTGCAATAGTTGGCAAAACTATGTGGTGACCCTAAAAAAATAAAGAGTAATTTTTTAGAAAACAACTTTATATGGCCGGCTATGTGTCCTTGAAAACTTACCCAAAAACTCAAGAATTAATTTGAAAACTTTTGAACATTGTGTTCTTCTGCGAAATAAGATAAAGACTTGGAGACCTTTTTTGATAGTTGCAAGGGAGGGCGTTCGTTCTGCTCTTCCCAAATCAGCAACACTCTCTCAAGGTCCAAACGGCTCAAAATTCTCGTGGGAGCCCTAAAAAGCAACCGGATTGAAGAAGAAGAAGAAGAAGAAGAAGAAGAAGAACCAAATTGGAGAAGAAGAAGAAGAAGAAGAAGAAGAAGAAATGTACCTGGAGCTCTGCTTACAGCAACATTTTAATATTGGGTTCGTCTGAAACTCCCTCAAAAAACCTTGTTTTTCTCTTTATAAGTTCCACCCATCAATCTGGGTTCCTCCAAAACTGGTTTTTAGATCCTGTTCGTATGAAACATCGGCCCGAAATCACGGATTTCAACTGAAATTCACGGAAATTCAATTGGGTCGGTCTGGGTTTGTTGCATGAACCGAAATTATTCGGTGATTTGGGCCAAAACATATTTGGTTTCTTTCTCATTTCCCTAGTATCCATGATTCAAAGTTTATAGCTGCTTTCGGTGCATGTATGGTTGCTAGATTTCCTGTACCATATGTTACAATGTCATATTTTGGGCTTTGGTAACTGTAAATCAGAGTGCAGACTATGTTTTATCCTTTGAGTATGTTTTAGTCCTATCCTACGTTAGAATTTTTGCCTCAAAGGTTGTGCTTGCGCAATAGTTCACGCGGTTTTTTCAGCACCATCTGTTGCCCCATCTACATGGTTCATGTCCTGGCCACTCCTGGGTATATGTACTATATGGCTAAAGAGTGTGAACCTATATCATATGATGCGTATATTTCTTCTACTTATGAATTGTTGAATTTAACTTGTCTATCTAGTGAACTCAATGGCAAGCCTATGGCATTGCGGAAAGTACTCACTATTGCAACTTTGAGGTTTCTGGCCATGTCATTGATAAAAAAAAATAGTGAACTTATATGTTACTTTTGAAACAGTTGAACAACTGTAAGAGGTCCAATGGAACGATAATTTGGACTCATTTCAGCTGTTGATGCAGGTTCACCTGGCGAATGATGATATTTTATTGATTGGTCGCTGCTGTTTATGATATTTTATCTCAATGTCTGAGCTTCGTCATACTCATAGCAATTATATCTATAGTCATGATGAGAAAAGGGGATCTTCTCAAGCAATTGATTCTCACCATATTATTGTTCAAAAAAGAAATGCAAGCAATTTTTTATTATGTCTCATCGCCCTTCTCGTTTTTGCAAATATCTGCTATTTCTTACTGGTTAAGGTAATTATTCATTTCTATTTGATCTCTCTTAGGCTTTCTATATTTGAAGGTTTTTGTTGTCGCCATTGGTTGGACTAATATAAAATGGATTGGGAAGTGCTACTTTTTTGATGGGTAAGAACTTTGAATGAGGTCAAGGAGAGTTACTAGATGGTCTTAGAGCTGACTATATGCTTTGTACCCTTGGTTCTTTAAGTTATATATTTTGGTGGGCTGGCATAGGGATTATGGATCTGATGGATTCCCATTGTGGATAAAAACTGCTCTCACTGAATTACCTAGGTTAACAGATTCTAATATCCAATATTTGGTCCATTTTCCATTCAATGCAAACCAATGCTTTATTTCTTTCTTGACGATATATCAAAGGTGGTTGACTGAAAAGTTACGATTTAAGATTGCCCCATTATGGGGAGTTTTTGGGACATTTTATTCACAATAGAACTCGTTATATCAGCTTCTAGATTGCCAGATGATGGACTCTACCTGGAATTTGTCTTAGCTTTTATTTAATTCATTGCTGTTAATCATGGAATTATCAAGTCATTGCTATAAAATGTCATGCCTGACACAATCACTCTGCATTTGACAGGAGAAACCTGGAACTACTTTCCTTTGGAGTATTCTTTTTTCTGTCTTCATCATCAAGTCCATGCGTGGGAAGTCCATTAAGAAAGGTACTGTGCTAAGTTTGAGGTTGCTGATCATTTGAAAATTGTGGAATGTAGTGGTGTGATTGCAGACTTGCTATCAGGTCTGTTCATCATTGGAGCTTGGCTGAAGCTTGTCTAAATTCTGCTTGTTTATTGCCATGCCTAATGTTGAGGTTTTGTTAGAGGCCATTGGCCTTAACCTGTCCCATATGCAGACTGTTTTGGCCATATTTCTGTCACTTGTCTAGCCAAGTCATCTAGTCTGGCTTTATTAAGCATACATGAGCCTGGACTTGGCCTATTTAGATATTGGACAAAAACAGAACTGGGCTGAGTATGTGGATCTAAAACACATTTAATTTTTACTAGTGATAACTTTTAGAGTTTTGTGGATCTAAAACACATTTAATTTTTACTAGAGATAGCTTTTAGGGTTTAGTACTATTTCCATTTCTCCTCTTGGTTGTAATGTTGTTTTAGTTACTTGGTGCTTGAATCAAACAGAATCTGTTGTGATTTTGCCGGCATTAGGAGTGCAACTTGAGACACACTATTGGAGGTATGTTATTTTAGCTTTGCTACATTACCAATTGGGTGAGTGGCTGGAGATTTTTTTACTGAATGATTATGGGCATTTGGTCCAGTGCTAAATTTCTGCTTGTTACGAAGGGCATGTCTGGATTTCTCTTGACCCTGGATGTCTACCTTGTAGTTATAAAATTCCTGGATTCCACCTGAAGAATATTTTTGGTTGGATATTTTTTCTGGGATCAAATATGTTGTGGAAGAAAAAAAGAAAAAAAATCCTCAGAAAGGTGGTGTGCTCCACGTTGGCCACCTCAAGACTGCAGAAAGAAAGAAAGAAGATCAAAAAAGACTGCCTGGTGTATCCATTAGGCACATTCTGGTCATGCTTTGGTCTGGTATACTTGCATGTGCAGGAGTCAGAGCTGCTTATTTTGGGGACCTGAGAAATCCCTGGTATGAGGATTGAATGATTGATGAGGTTGGGGAGTTGTAAAATCTAAGTTGAATCTCAAACAAATGACACACTTTTGAGTTTAATTTATGATCCATGGATTTCTCTACAAGCACAATTTACAATAAAAATACTTCTTCTCTGAGAAATTCGTGCTTGAAAAGGGACCTCTTTGTTTCATGGCATATTGTATGTTTCACAACGTCCATTTTTGCTAGGGTAGAAATCATCTTGTCCATTTTTCTTCCATTTGGAAGCTGCAGGATACATAGGAACCACCCTAGAGTGGGACTTGAAGTTTTACTGTGTATTTTTTTCCAACATGCAGCTTCTCTCTCCCTCTCTCTCACTCACTCACTCACACACACTCACAAAAGGTTTGGAAAAGGTGGTGTTTGATGGAGATGACCAATGAAGGAGAGTCATTATGGGATAAAGATGAAAGTGAAGGCGTTAAAGAGGAAGAGTTCAGTTGTTAGATGGAGAAGAGGAGGTGGGCCTAGGGAATGGTCTTCGTGTCAAAGAGCTTGTAAAAGAGTTTCGTGGCTGGTGAGGATGATATGGGAGAGGATTTGAGTCAGATGACAGAGTGGTGGTGTCAAGACCCTAGGTTAATCGGGTTTGGAATTTTACAGGAAAAAAGGTTTTCTTAAAGTTCATGTTGTGTTTGTGGATAGATGGTGGAATTTGGGCTTTTACCAAGCTAATGATTTAAGTAAATCTAACTCTATAATTAAGTAAATCTAACTCTATAATTAAAAACACAAAAATTGAAATCTAACTCTATAATTAAAAACACAAAAATTGAAACTTCTCAAATAAAAATGATGATTTGATGTTTTCACTGTTTCCAGAATTTCTTCATGCCAATTGGATAATTAAATAAATCATGGTATTCATCTTTGCTTTGGCTGCATTTGGCTCTTGCCATTCCGAGTAAAGGAAATTGCCCTATGATTTTAAGAATTCCTCCTGCAGGACAAACCATGGAAACAAGCATAGAAATTTTCACACTTCAAACATGGGGAGGAACTGAATGCAGCCTTTGTGTTTGAAAATTTTGAACGGTTTTGTGAGTAACTCAAGGGGATACTGTAATCATATATTTGTTCTTTTGGTTAAGGAATATTTACTGGATAGTTCCGTAACTGCAGTTGTAGCTATCATTTTCTTTGCTCTTTTCTTTGTAGGCTGGTAATACGATATTTCTTTTTCTATCCTTCAGTGGGACGGTCGTTCGCCGCTTTGTCCCCATTGGAAAGATTCTGAAACCTGTGATAAATGAGTGTGTGACTCCTGTCACTTGTTACTGGAGCCTGGCTTTGGTTGCACGTGATGAAGCAGAACTGATTTTAGTTTTCAAGGTAAGCTGTCTCGCCCAGTTACAGGTTAGAAGCATTGTGTTGGTAAAAGATGCCATTTGGTTGGGCTTGAGTGAGTCTGGGGTACTAAGCCCAACCTATTTCGTAAACAGAAGAACTTAGGCTTGAGGGAGTCATGGGTACTTGACTCAAAATGAAGCCATTTGGTTGGGCTTGAGAGAGTCAAGGGTAGCTGAGACCAACTTATTTAGTAAATGGAACTGGAAGAAATCAGGCCTATGGCTGTCCACATCCCTTCAATAATTAATTGGCCCAATTCAAGAACATTTGTTGTGCCTGAGTGTTGACCTTACTCAATCTGGCACATGACAATATCACAAAACCCGTAATCTCTCGCCAAAGGTAGTCCTGGTCCAACCTGACCAAATTCCAATTCAAAATTGCTTTTTTACTGTAAGGTATACGGGCATGTAGTCGGGTCAGGGATAGCCCAGGCTTGACCAATTTGCTTAAAATGCTCATTTAAGACCCAAAGCCATCCCTTGACCTGTTTAGCAAACCTCAGTCAACAAATACAATTTCCTGTGCTGTCTTTGCATTCATTAAAATTGGTTTGCCTTCGGAGCAATAAGTTGGAGTAGTCACCTGCTGTCCAGATTCTGAACAGGTCTCATTCTCTTTGTGCCATTGGAAACTATTGGAGATCCAAAGCATTGACATAAGGAACCAAGGTGCATGTAGAATGCGTTTAAAATCTCCCAATTTAGGATCCTGATTTTGCAATTGATGGTGCAAAAATGGGTATGTGGGACCTGCATGCATGCAACATCCACACACACACACACACATACAAAGTGGACTAGGACCGTGCCGCTGGGGAGACTTTAGCTGACACTTCTACTTATGGTTTGTCCATCAAATCATCCAATCGAGCCCATTGATACTAAGTGTGTCGTTGGGTTTAGCATCATGCAGTTGTTCTAGGTAATGCTAACAGTAATCAAATGGGTGAGCAGTGACCGCATTGGAAAGTGTAATGTGTTGGTTTTAACTTGGATGTCTGTGTAGCTTGTAGCTTATGGATATGAAATTTCAACATGCAGGAACTACGACCACCGGTGAGCATGTTGGTTCCTGTGTGGAAAGCATTGTGTGCTGCTGTCAATGATGTTAAAACCACAGATGCGGAGGAGGAAGATCATTGATAGTGGATGTTAAAAAGATGTAATTCTTTTTTATTTGCTCAGGAAATCAATTTGCTAAAGAAGATCTGAAAAATCGGCTCTTTTGTCAGTTTGATTGAAGTGATGGTGTGATGACCCAATCTCAAAGCCAAATGCTGCAAATCCAATCTACAGATCAATCCATTGGAAGTATATTTGGATCCATTACAGATGAAACGAAATCTTTAACCTTCATCATCATCATCGAATTAGTAATACGTCTTATGTACCACCAGAAAGAGAACAAAAATGAAGTCTTGTGTTGTATGTTATGTTTAGATGATAAATGGATCTTCTTGCACTGAGCAGACTGCGTGTTAATTCATATATGACTTGCCTGTGTTTGGGTGTTCTAAAATTTTGCCTAAAGAGTCAATTTCTTTTAATTTTTTCCCCCTTGAATCAAATTAATTTTTGAAGCATTTATTGAGGCATAGGTGTTTCTTTGAGCTTCAATTGGGCTTCATGGGGGTGGGGCTTTCCTTTTCATGTGCATTGTGCTGCAAACCTCATCCAAAGGCAAGTGCACTAGCATCCTGGCTTGTCCTTGATTTGCAACATTAAATTTTTAGAATTTTGTCACTTAAGGCTTCTATAACACCTTTACTTCTGGACCTTTTGATCTGAAATAAATTTCCTTTAAGGGCTTGGGCTTGTGGGGTCACCCTTCTCCATAACCACCACAAGCCCTCTGAAAAAAGGGGAAGTTTAAAAGAGTAAACTCTGCAAAAGGGAGTTTTCTCAGATCTTTTCTTTGAGGGTTTCTTATTCTCTACAAAGAAAACCAGATGTGAGAAAACTCCCTTTTGCAGAGTTTTTTATTTTTCTTCTAAACTTCCCCGTTTTGAACTGCTTGGGGCGGTTATGGGAAAAGTGACCCACAAGCCCAAGCCCATTAATAGTATTTATTTCAGATTACCTTTGGAAGACTGTAGACACAATCTTTCTGCTTTTGGAGTGCGAGGGGCCTAAGTCTTAAGTGAGCTTATATCCTTGTGGGACACTTGCGACTTATAATCCGAGGTAGACTTTGACCACCAAATCTTTAATTGTGTTTTGTTGATGGTCTACAAATGCTGATATCGATGGTTAGAATCACCTCAAATTTACACCATCTATTCTAGGGGATGCCTTCCCAATTCCCATCCCCAACTCCGATTAGCAGCGGTCTCAGGTGGGTTTCAAAGACTTTCTCTCTCGTCCAAGAAGTGTGTTTGAAAGAGGCTGCATGGAAGGCAAAGGAGCAGGCCTTGACTTTTCCTACATGTGGCCATTCACTCATCTTTTGATCACCTATTATTTTATTAACGGAGATAAATAATGGGGAAATGACAGGCTTCCTAAACTTGTGCCTCTTTGTGCACATGGCATGTGTACTACAAACTCAATTCTCCTGTGGGATTTCAGTGTTGTTTGATGGACCATAGTTCAAATCTCACCAATTCGGGACAACCAACATAAGGTACTAATACAAAAAAAAAGAGTCCAATCTAGTAGACTAGTACGTAAAGCCCATCCCAAACCTACATCAAAGCCCAAAATTCCTCAACTTTCAGGACACCGTAAATTTTCTTCGCTTATAAGAAGTTATGGAGGTCATTAGCTACTTTGTGTTTAGGGGTGTAAAAAAATCTATCGACCCATAAAATCAATCTGATTTGTGGTATTTTAATCGATTCGGTGGTTAATGCTTTAATGATGGATTAAAAAGATTTCAATCCATTCGGAATAATTTGGTGACAAATTTAATCCATAATTTGAGGATATAAATCGATCAATCCGTTATGAACGGTTTGGTGACAGATTTTATATATTGGAAAAGTAGAGGTTGGAAATATGGACGCTGGAGCCGGACATATCATCCCAAGTCCCTTTTTGAAAACCAATGAAAACTTGATGTTCATTTGAAAGCCTCTCCTTCTCTTAAATTAGCCCAAAAGAGAGGGACTGCTTTGAAAACTCCCCTTCTTTTAAGGCGTCCTCATCTCCCACTAGGGTTACGGTTTCCAACACGGGGTTTCATAAAAAGACCATCTGAATCTGAATCTGATCATCCTCCAACACCGAGATCTCGATTGCGCCCGCTTGCAGCAATCAAACATTCTTCCGCTCCGGATCTCTTCTCCTCTGTTTGGTTTGATTTGCTCATCTGAATCTCTCTCTCTCTCTCTCTCGCGCTCGCGCGCACTATCATCCCCTGCTCGATCCGCTCCTATTCGTCTCTGATTCGATCGATGTTGGAACGGAAGCTGTACAAGACCAAGCTCTGCATTCTCTACCAGCGAGGCCACTGCCCTCGCCAGAGCTGCTCCTTCGCCCATGGCGACGCCGAGCTTCGTCGATTTTCCTCCTCTTTCACTGGTAAGAAGAAGAAGAAAAAAAAATGACCTAGCCTTTCAATCTTGTTTCTCTTAATTGAGTTCTGATTGTTGTTTGATTTGATCATCGAATCGTATGCATTGAATCTCGGTTGAAGTTTATCTTCTTTGAAAACTAAATCATCGGTTAGATTGGAATTGGAATAACATTGTTCTTTTCTGTACTGAGCGATCTGTACCACGGCGTCGCCGACTCCTGCGGTCTTCGCAATACATTGTTGCTGGAGAATAGAACAGAGACAACACGCAAGAAGAAGAGAAAGGCGCAGGCCTTGTCACAAGTTTCAATCTAAATTAAGCTTACTATCCTCATCAGTTATGCTACATGATGATAGAATATAATATTTTTGGTGGTTTCTTAGTGTTTCGTAGTTACTCTTTCCTGCCCTTATTTGGAACTGATTATCTCTGCAGATTAAAATTTTAGACTCGTATTCTCTTCGGCATATAGCAGATTCAAAATCGTGCTCAGTTGAAATTTATGGCAGAATATATGTGGAGTACATGATGACGTTTTATGAATTACTTTTGGAAAGATTGAGTGTTTTCATTTAAGCCGTTTGTGTATGAAGTCTATTAGGTGAAGGAGTTATGATTCGAAACTCATCGAAAGACTGTGCTGGTTGGTCTGTCTCAAATGGCTAGGCTAGCCATCATATGGATTTTTCTCCATGGCATGCTCTGCTTTTATTTGTTCCAGTAATGCTACCTTTATGTGAGGATGGCGTGCACTAGATCATATTGGAAATTGTTCTAATTAGGCTTGCTACCTTGACGCTTTCCAAATATGTTACGCATTTCATTTTCTTAAGATCAAAAGAAGGTTCAATTGATATCCAAATTTATTTTGTAGTAAGTTGTGCAGTTGGTATAATGGTGGAGCAAGTGGTAGTCACTTCACCTATGATGTTGTTCTCAAATGATGGTATGGCTAAGGGATTTATGGATGGAGAAATGATGCAGCTTATTCTGGAATATCTGATCAGCATTGCAAACCAAATTTATTGATGGGAGTCTTTTTAATTACTGCATATAAGTATGGCACCCAAGACCCAGGGCAAATCTTTGCAGTGCAGGTTTCATTGCTTCCCCATTTTTCTCTGGAGGCAGTCACATCAGCAATCCTCTATAATTGCTTCTTTGATACTCTAAAGCATTTCTCAGTAATATAAGCTCAAATGTGGGTATAGCTATATCTATTCAATTTTCCGCTGGCGCTAATTTGCATGGCCCTTTTCAAACTGGCAAGGAGGCAATATTTATAGTCATTGTTATGTTTCTCGTATATCTCGGGGTCTGGGTAAGCTAGACTTTTATATGATTTATGGGTTAAACACTTGGCTTTTAATGGTTATTACTGAGAAAAGGAAAATAAAACATCTCTTGCTACTGGAACTATTTCCTTTTCGACCACTGCAGGTAGACGGGACTCTCGAGGCAGTGACTTGAGGGAAAGGCTCGACAGAAGGCATTCTCCTCCACGTAGGTATTCCCCTGGGAGAGATACAAGAGGTCGACATGCATTTCATGGTCAGAAACTGTCTTCTTATGAGAAGGGTAAGTGTTTCTTAAGTGTCATTTTTGTTGGTTTTACTGCTGATTAGGTGACATATTACCATTATTTGTTTTCCTCAAGTGTCTGAATGACAGTCTTTTGTTGAGATTTTTCATTACTTCATATCTAGCAAATGACAAAACACCCCCCCCCCCCCCCCCCCCCCCCCAAAAAAAAAGAGTAATAATTTTGATAATCATATAAAATGGTTATGATGATAAATATGAAAATGATAAAAATAAGATAAAAAATTATAAAAAAGATAACTGAAATATGCAATGCCAAGCAAAACTAGAAAATTATTCTCATAGTACTAACTAATGTTTTTAGAGTCTGGCCATTGGCTAAACCAGAGGAGGGATAGCCACTATTGCTTCTAAAATTGGTCCGTCCACACTTCTTATCAGGTTTGACCATTTGTTCTAATATTGACCAGATAAAAACGTAGACATGATAACTTAAATGATAGGACTAGCATGTCAAATAAAAATAATTAACTAAGTAATTTAGCAAAAAAAATTATCTAGGTAGAAAAGTTCATTTGCAACCTTAAACAGATAAAATACAATATTTCTTGGGCTATTTAGCAAAAAACCTCATACTGCACTTGCCTTGCAAATAAGAAAAGTTGGTGCATTTTTTTCATTTTCCATAAATGTGCATACAATAAAAATAGTTGAAATAAATTTAATATCTAGCAAGAGATGGTTGTTGTTGAAAAATTAGAAAGAAAACAAAAAACATAAAAGAGAGAAATGTGAATTTGGATACAAATTAAATGTCGGAGAAGAAAACAATATTGAATTTGCTATGTAGAATCCCTAGACTCTAGAGCTCATGCAAAAAGGAAGAAAGAGTAAATTGTGTTGGTAACATAAGTATGGATAATAGTTGCTAACAACAACAATAACAATAATGTTAATTAAAAAAAAATAACAAAATTTGCAACATTGATTAATTAAATAAATATAATTGGATAAAGTAAAATGATGAGGAAAACAACCATTTTAGGATCTAGAGAAATAGGAAAGAATGAGTAATGAAAGATTTAATTTGAACTTAATTTTGTAAAAAGGAGAAAATGCTAAAAATCCTCAAGATATTTTACAAATATAAGATATAAGATAAGCATCAGATATAAAAATGAAATGATAAAATAATATAAAAAGCCACAACAAAGGTAAAAACATGCAAATTTCATCTGTAAGACTTCATGGATTTCTAAAATAGGAATAAAATCATGTAAGTTAAATTTAAAATTTTCGGAAATGGATAACTTATTTATAATGATAAAGAGAAAATTGTTAAATTTGGAGAAAAAACTCTATGGTTCTTAGCAAATGATTTCAGTTTCGCAATCGATGATTAAACTAAAAAAGATAAATAAATAATGAAAAACTAGGAACCCACATTTGATTTTAAAAAGAGCAAATGCTTCATGTGGGATACAGAATAATATGATCAATGCAGACATTCTCATACTTTTCCATGTGAATTGACACTCATAATTAATTTCCCTGATCCGAGGAGCATTATATATTGTTGGATTAACCATGATTATATATGCTTTTGTGAAGCAAATTTTCTTGGTTTTTTTTCTTAAAGCAAACCTCTTAAAATCTTAGAAAGATAGCTATGGGAATTATGAAAGCTATGTTTTTTTTTCCTTTGATCTCCTCTTTGGAATTGGCATGCTCTTATGATTTGTTTTTATTTATTTATTTATTTATTTATTTATATATAATTATTTGAGAACATGCCTAGAAATCCATCAGTATGGCCGACTTTTGAAATGCAAACCAATCCTGATTTACATCACACCCTATTTTGATTGGGCCAAATTTCATTCCAAGATGATTTTGGTCTGCCATCAGATTGATCTAGTGATCTTAACACCCTTTCACATTTTTATCACATCTGTTTATGTGATCAATCTGACGCTTGACCTTTTATATATATAAAAAAGGGGCCTTTTCCTGTGCATACATCTTTCATGGACTTTTTGTGCACATGCTTTGGTGGGGCCCACTGTGGATCCCACCAAGGGATGAGATTGGGGGGGGGGGGTTGGACAGATCTATGTGAAAGCACCCTACATATCGAATTTGGTCCCAATCACATATCCCTAACCCCTTCATCCGTGGCCCACAAATTCATTCCGTTCGGATTGGTGTATAGTCAATTCAACGGTCCAATAAATTTAGATCCTATCAAAAGCTGGGGTGAGTTGCTATCATGGGGTCTCATGTGTGTTGTAAGGTTTGGATTGAGTGATAGATGGGCTCCACCTAGAGTTCTCAAGAAAAAATTGGTGAGG
This sequence comes from Sextonia rubra, assembly GCA_037013555.1. Taxonomy (NCBI): domain Eukaryota; kingdom Viridiplantae; phylum Streptophyta; class Magnoliopsida; order Laurales; family Lauraceae; genus Sextonia; species Sextonia rubra. The sequence goes on along the minus strand of JASUAD010000003.1, from coordinate 7,016,109 downwards.
GACGGATGCGGAGGAAGATTCTCCTATAAAAAAAATCTGATATTTGCCCAACTTAGGTTTGAGGGAAATTTGTCCCTATGCTGAACCATGGGGGGAAATTCTGAACAGTTAAGATCTCCTATGCAGACCTCATTGATGTGTATATGGCCTTATATATTAGTTCATATGGATCTAGACTTCCTTTTAGAATTTGCAGCAATGAATTTGAAGAGAAATGGAGCTTTGATCAATAGTGTTTAAATGGTTAACAAGGGTATTTTTTTCTGTAACAAATCCCAAAATCCCATTATCAAATGTCATTAACGTCCTGATATTGTATTTGTATGCGTAATAGATAGTATCAGGGTTTGACAGGCCTATAAATCCACTAGTAAAGCCAAATGGATCAAGTGATTTTGCTCTCTTCATTTTGTGTATTTTTATCTTATGTTTCATTTGATCAACTGACATTGAACCAACATAAATTGGAGCAAAAATTGTCTACATGGGGGAGAAATTATGGGCTGTTTAGATTTCAAATGTGGACTCTAGTGTACCTATGAACATGGGCTTTAGATAATTGACTCATATCAGAATCCGATTTAAAAAATCCAGAAAAAAAATGCATTGAAGAGAAGAATGAAGATCTGATCAGTAGGAATTTAAATGGTTGGAAGAGTATTTTGTCCATGTGTTAAACTCCCAAAATGAACCATGTTGTTTTGGTCTTGGCATAATAGACACGATAGATCTGCTATTGTTTTTTGCACTAATGATGTAGTGAATAGTTGTTCTGTTTCTGTGCATTTTTTTTTGTAGGATATAGACGCTCAAGGTCCCCTGGGAAAAGGAGGTAAACCTGAATTCCTGTTAAACCATGCTAACTTCAACATTTTAAACCTATTTTCTTTTAATGATCACCTTTTTTTCTTCTTAAAAAGATGGGCAATATGTGTTTTGCAAACTCCTAGATGTTCTTATTTTAATTTGTAAATTGTGTACCAGATAATTTTCCATCATATCTTTACCTCTAGTATTGTGCTCTTGTTATAACTGAATTGAATTATGCATCAACAACATAAGCCCAGCATTGTTGTTCTACTCATGATTTTGTACCTTTTGGGTGGGTAGTTTGTTTTTAACAGATGAGACATGTGAATCATTTCTTTTTTTTTTTTAATGGTGCATGTAAATCAAATTTACATATGTAAGTTACATGCATATTTAAAGTTTACGTATATTGACTTCTAAACACCATTTTTTATAGAAATTAAGGATCGAATGCATGGTTGCAGGAACAGGAAGTTTGAGTCCCTCAGTTTCTATACAATTCATGGCCTTTATGATACCAAAGCTTTTTCTAAGAGGAAACAGTGTGTGCCAAACACATTTATAGAAATATTGACCTACACACCTTTTTTGGGGTGTTACGATCCTCAGCCCATAGTGAGGTCCACTTGATCACCCATCATATTAGACCATTCACGTGGGAGTCCCCTGAATTAAATCAATCCCATTTTTTACACCAATTTGAATGGACTGCACTGTTGGATTGATATTGATCAACCCCATGTTTAAAAATGTTCTGTCATGAGCAACTATATATGTAGTCCGTAGCATTGCTTATCTATAATACATGTATATATATATAGAAACTTTCACCTACACTGGTGTTACGGTGCACAGCCCGTAGTGAGGTCCATGTGATCATCACCCATCTTATTGGACTACACATGTGGGAGTCTTCTGAATTATATTGGCCCCCCTTTTAACCTTTTTACACCAATCTGAATGCTATGGACCATTGGATCGATATTGATCAACCCCATGTTTAAAAGCATTCTCCTATGAGCAACTATATATGTAGTCCAGCTCTGTGGAGTCCACTTGGGCCCACCTTTGATCAGTGCAACCTTTTTCATATTGACATCCCCTTATGATCTAGCATTAGCCCTAATATCACTCATCAAACTTTTATCCACCGTTGGATTGAATTTCAAGAAATCTTTGGTTAGAAGATCACCAAACTTTATGATTATTAAATCAAGGGCGAGGATAAATGATTATTTCGTGGGGATGGTTTTTTTATTGATCATGCGTGCACACAGGTAGATATTTTAGGGGGTCATACAAGTTGGACTGCAAATAACAAGTGTTCATTCTACTTGTAGGATAACATTTACCACAAATCCTAAACGTTGTTAGTGCTTATGCACCATAGGTAGAACCAAGTGAGACGAGCGGTTGGCATGGTTGGAAGGTGCTCATTTTTGCAACCACGAGCTTGTGGGTTTGAGTGATGTTACATATCTTGGGAAAAGACAGAAAAAGAATGAAGAACTAAGTGAGCAATATGTAAAAGAAATTGAGATATAAAGGATGCTTAAAACAAGGTATTCCTATTGGGGATGGTATAATTATTGGAGGAGACTTCAATGCCCATTTAGAAAAGGTGGTAGATGTTTTCAACAAAGTTTATGGAGGATTTGCAAAGTTTATGGTGATAGCTAAGACGTGGGGAGAAAAGGAAGTGAATCTTGTGTTGATACTATTTAACTATGAGAAAGAATGGTCAATTTGCAAAGATAGTAAAACAATTCTGAGATAGTCTTTGGACATAACATAGATTATTGTTTTGGATGTTTTAGTGAAGTAATAGTAGAGTGATATATTCCCTAAGAACATATGGTGGAATTTGAAATGATACAATTAGTAGTTTCCGGGGAAGGTGTTGAGGCAAGCTTATTGGGATTTAGGAATGAACTATGGTAAGTGTGGGATTGAATGGTGGTTTATACTAAGTAAATTGGCCAAGAATGCTTGTAGTTAGGGGGACAGCGTCATACACATTAGGAAACTTAGCGGTGGAATATACAAGTACAAAAATGTTATCAGCGAACATAGAATTTTATTCAAGGAACAATAGAAAACAAGAAGTTTGGAACCGTGAAGGTTTCAATTAGCAAAAAACGTATTGGTAAGAGAGCTGTAATTTAAGTGAAGTATGAACCTTGTTACAATTGTTGCATACATGTTACAATTTATGCATACTGTTGGGAGCCAAGGAGGGAGAAAGTCATCCATAAGCTTATCATGATCAAAGAAAGGAAAACTAGAGATCTTGATCATCTAATGTGCATTAAAGATGATTATTCGGCTGTTAATTAGTTAATCAGTTACCTCTTTAAAAAAGCATTAAAGATGAAACTGGCATGGCCTTCTTAAAAGTGGAGAAGTTGGAGACAGATGGGCATCCTTTGATGAACTTAATTGAAATATACAAATAAATAAACTAGGATTTAGTAGCATATCAAAAGATGACAAAAGAAATATGTAGAACAGGTGTAACGGCATCTTTAGCTAGATTAGAGTAGTAGGATTCGATAGTATGCCTAAATAAATATGGTTTTTTTGGGGAGAAAATTTTCTTGGTTGGTTAAACAAATTGTTCAATACAATCTTAAGTATGAAAAGAATAACTGATGAATGGAGCAAGAGCAACACAATCCCATTCTACAAGAACAAAGGAGATATCTGAATTTGAAAGAAGCCATTTTCTGATCAAGGGGACCTGTGGAAAGTTTCAGATAAAGGAGGAAATATTCAGGTAAATGTTATTGATTTAGAGAAGTCCATTGATAAGTTACAAGAATGGTTTCAAAGCTTGGCGAGGTCTCAGTGAAATTTTGACATAGTAACTAGTGAGCTGCCTAGGGTTAACCGATTTTCGTGTGTATCGGTCAGGCCTTTGTGTCACTTGGATGAATTGTAGGATTATTGAGTTGGTGACCACAACCGAGAATTGACTGGGTTAGTTAATTTGGTGGACATTGATGAAAACCTGTAGATGTGTTTCATGCCACCGTAACAGTGTGAATTGTGTGTGGGGACTCCTGACTCCTGAGCTCATTAGATTACAATCTAGTTTGCTTTGTACTCTCTTTTTTAACTTGCTTTGTTTGGGGCAACTGAATGGCATGTATCTAAGATGGACTTTCTTGGCTTTGTTGTTCATAAACAATGTCTCATTAATGAAACAAGAAAAGAAAAAAAAAAAGATGAGCTAGCATTTTGGATTTTGGAGAAATATTTTTGAGTCAAATGAAAAACTAGGATGTCAAAGAAAATGTATGGAATGCAATTTTATGGATATGAAAGTAGGGAAGATGAGTTAGTAAAAATTGTTGGGAAATTGACTGCATATCTATGAAGGTTTGCTTCTATCTATCATAAAATCACATCAATTGTATAATCTGTACTAATTCAGGTTCTTGGTTACTGGCATCCAGGGGTGGTGCCAGGTATAGTATTTTGAGGGCACTTTCCCATGTCAAACCTTGAAAAAGCCCGAAACATGCCAGCCAAAACATGGAGAAAATTTGATGCCCCATCAGAAATAGCCATCACACCACTCAAGTGATAAATTAATGACACAATTAATATTACGACCATCATCTGCCCCCTCAAACAAAAATCTTGGGTCTGCCACTTCATGGCATTTGTACTGTAGAATTGCAATTGGTGGCTGATGGAATAAGGATCTGATGATGATGGTTGTAGAATTGCAATTCTTATGCTAATTCCTCTTTCTGTCATTCTCTGCATTTTATAGTTTGATTATTAAAATTTATATTTTCACGTTCTTGTATGGTTCACTCTCCAGCGAGAGAAGACATCGGAGGAAACAGCATGTAAATGGACAAAGTGATGTATCTGGAAGTTTGAAGAACTCAGATGGCGCTGATGATAATATAAAAGAACGGAAGGCCTCATCTTACGATGAAAAAGATGCTCTTGAAGAGCAGGTTCAATTTAATTTTATCCTTTCGGTTGCCTTGCCTAGAATTGAGCTTGTAGATTGTAGAACTTGATTAGTCTTATTATTCTTATTTAGAAAGTTTTTTCTGAATGATATGTATGTATATATAAATATATCATGGTGTAGTTCTCTTACATGAATTACAATTTGACATGCAAACTCAATGCAGTTAAGGCAAGCGCAATTGGATATTGACATGCTTGATGACCATAAGAGTCAACTAGAGGTGGGTGCTAGATTATTTCCTTCTCTGCTCAATGTTTTCAGCAAGCTGTGAAGGTTGATTGACCTAACATAAGTTTTAGCTTGCTTTGTTCAATTATTATTGGGGGAACTTAGATTGTGGTCGTTCTCTTTGAGATAGTATTCCTATCTTCACATTTTTTTCCTTTACTTGCCTTATATTTTGAGTTGAATATACAGCTCAAATAAGCGTTGGTCATCCATTTTCTACATATTGTCTCTTTGAAATATTGTTGGATTATTTGGTGTTTTTCATCATGACATTGTTGTGCTTTTTTGAGTTCATTTGCTTCACTGGAGTCTTCATAGTTTTAATGGAACCAAACAATCGCATAATCATATTCGGGATATAATTTTCACATTTTTTGGTTTCTCATTCGACAAGTCCTTTATTAATTGCTTACAGATTTAGAATTGCTAGTGCAAAAATCATATCATGCTGACTTCAGAGGGAGGAATTGTCATGAGAAAATATGTGGGTATTTTTTGTGGAGCAAGAAAGAGAGGAGTGGAGAACATAGATGGAAATTCATAGAAAGTGCTAGTAACTAAATGGTTAATGGACAGGAACTGCAGAACCAGTGTGACCTTAATAATGTTGTTAAATTTTGTAGCGACAATTATAGCTGCTTCATAATTGGGCAGAGGGAGGCTATGATGCACGGATACTTCAAAATGACCAACGTATCGTATCATATCATATACGATACTTCACTTTTTATAGATAAAATCAGTGTCCCTGCCATGTCTGTAGCGTGTCCTTGCCGTATCCATGCCGTATCTAGGCATCATAGGAGGGAGGTCATTTATAGTGACAACATGTTGAGTCAAGAGGTCTAGTATTTCATAAATGTAATTTGCAAGCATTGCATCTTTCCATCCAAAGATTATATTGTTATTAGAGCCCAGCCAATAGATGAAAGCAAGAAGTTTTGATCTTAACAGCACATCTGAAGAGATGGAATGATGGAACGATCCATAAATTCCATTAGTTGTTTCGAGGCTGCAGTAAAGTGGAGTAAAATCTCACAATCAGATGCCCCAATGTCTCTTGATCTCAGATTCTCTTTAGAAGGTAGTACAATGGCTCCAAATGTGGCCAATTTTATATTTATCAGCCAATCTCAAATTCTCTACCACTTAAATGACATGCATGATTCTCTTTTTGAGGACTAGAAAACCTTCTTTGCTCCTAGTTTTCAATTAAAGGGCTGGTGTTGGCCCTAGGGTTAGGGCTTGCGTGGAGTGCTAAAGCACATGTCCGGAGACACTTCAACACGTCTTCACAGAGAATTCAATGCGAGAACACCCCCACAATATTTCTATTCAATAATCAAAGTTTGAGAGATAATTTGCTATAATGCAATATAAATAGGAAAAACAAACTTAATGGCTAAGAAAACCTAAACCAATACTAGAAACTACCCTAATTACAACTTTTTCAATAAAATTAGAAGCCAACAAAAAAAAAACATTCCTATCTATCTTGGGTGGGACCACTTGTGGGCCCTTTTTGCATCAAGAGCTGTTAAGAAGAATTCTTCACCCTTTTAGCGGAGTCATAAGAAAAAAACCTCTCCAAATCGAGGGATCAAAGACGATATGTGTCGATATGGACACCAGTAACCTTACCATACTACTACTTTTATTATTTAAATTTTTTGCTAAAGGAAGACATTCGATTAAGCCTGAGGATCATAGGGAAAGCCTGAATTAGTGTAAGAGCTAAAACTATGAATCAAAACAACAACAATCACAAGACAAAACAAACCATCCCAATGGTACTAACTGTTCCAACAATTGAGGCCCTGATTGTCCAGTCCACGATTTTTGCTTCATGCATCTTCAATCATTGCTTGTTCTTGATCTTCTTGATCTTGTTACTCCACGCTACCGTATTTTCCTTCTGTTGATCACTGCTGCCAATCATACTTCCTGTGTTTGTATTCTGCACCCTAGACATTTTATCCAATATATACTCCATAAGGGAGATGAAAATCTCTAAAAACTGTGTGATTAGGGGGATAAAATTTCAGCAGAGCATCAGCCACTGTGTTAGTAGTCATACAGAGCTGTACATTCAGACACAGCAGATTATCCGCCCTTGATTTAACAGCCTTAAGGCATCTTATCTTGAGATTCTTTTGAGATTCAATTCAATGGTGAGTGAAGGTTTAATGAGTGTAAAATTAGGCTTGCTGCCAGATCATTGGATGAAACGATTGCTAAAGGGGCTGTATTCACTGCTCATCAAAGATGGGGTGGGCCCCCATAGAGTTGGACTACACATGCAGTCTGCTCTTTGAAGGTAACTTCCCTTGCAGTAATTCATGAATGATTATAATATGTGATAATTACTTTTTAGAATTTATAAGTGCATAATGATGATCAAATTTGATTTAACTGCTAGACCATCAAAATTTTATGAGGTCTTAACTTAAATAATTGAACAACATGAATACAAGTGAACAAATACTTTAGTTGTCATCATCATCATCATCATTAAAGCTTTATCCCAACCACGTTGAAGTCGGCTACATGAATTCTTCATGTTTGGGTTGTGACAAAGTTTTATACCGGTTGTCAACCTACCTAACGTAACCCTCCTCTTTTATCCGGGCTTGTGACCGGTAGCAAAAACTGGCGGGGTTTGAACAAATACATCAGTATTATTATTAAAAATCATACGGCCATATGAGACTGTCAATGAAGGGTGCTATACGCCCGTTTATTTTAGTTATTAACGAAAATAAATGAGAAACTACAACATTTTTCAATATTTTGGACACTTAGGGTTTTTTTTTAAATACTTCATTTTATATTGATGCCAATACCCGATTGTATTGCTGCGACTGATAAGAATCAACCCATGCGGGCAATACGTGTCGTTTTGGAGTGTGGCTGATATGACCAGCTACCACTTTTTTTTTTATCCTTGCACATTATGCCCCTCTAGATGTAAGTTGTCCCATGCTCTTGTAGTGGATCCAAATTTTGTTGTGTCATGATTGATTTCTCTACCCAGTAAAATTCTTGCTTAAGGTATTTTGCCACCTCTTTTACCGGTGCAATGGAATGTGATCCAGTATGCATCTATAAGAATCTAAATTGCAACCTGAACATCAAGAATCGAGAGAAACATGTAGTTGGCTGTTGAACTGAATTTGCACTCGAAACATTGAGAGATGAGAGAAAAATATAGTTGGCTATTGAACTGAATTTCTTGAGTGGTTTAACCTTGACCTATCTGAAGGCATACTATTGTTTTGACATTTGCATTTAAACTCATAGATATTATTTGGAAGTTAGGGGGTGCTGTACATGTGCATATTCCCTTGTCAGATGGTAAAATGCTCGTCTTTGTTTCTCATGAGGAACTCCAAATCTGTTTAGGGAAATTTTTACCAAATCTATGCATTTGTGTTTCAGTGGCTCATTCTCTGATGGTGCTATTTACACATTTTCAAGCTTCTTTCTAAACCTTGCTTCTCTCCAAGTTTGAGTCACTTTATGTTAAACTACATTTCCCATAAAAGTTGCTACATATGATACATATCCTCATGGTTTAACACTGAGGTAATTGGACTAGACCAACTAGATCTTCGCTTTTAGGACTTATGGAGGGAATTAGAGAATGTATTGGAGAGAGAGGGGTGGCAAAGATGTAGAAGCAGGGTGATTGCCATTGTATTCATATTGTATCATAGTAGTAGATAGTTCATCTCTAGGTCTATTTGCTAAGTTTTTTTCATAGTGATATTTATCATAATATTTGTATAGAAGTGTTCATTTCTCTGTTTCTAATAGAAATTTTAATTTAAACATATTATCAAATCCTCCATTCCTTTTTTTTTTCTTTTGAGGTTTCCTGAATCCCGACAGTTCAACTTAAAGGATGTGTTAAGATGATGACTGAGTTGATCATCTATACCAATAATCAAAATCTTGGTCAAAGCTTGATACTTATGCTCCACTGGTTGATGCTCCATGCACAGACATGTGGGTGATCTCCTGGGTGATGTTGCTCTTGAAGTGGGCCCCTTCTTGATGCCACTTCTCTAACACATAAGATCTTTCTCTATATGACTGGGGATTCACTTTGGGCATCGTGTGGACCAGCCCCTTTGGACCTGAGATTAATGGAGTTTTTTAATGGTTGATCTTGTCCGGCCTATGTCTCAATCACGATATATCTGTTGGATTGAAAATGCTTGCCCCCTATTTAAACCTGCATCTCTTTGTTGGTATTGGTTGCAGCCCCCAAGGTGGGCCTCTCCTACTATCTTGCTTGTTATCTCCATGGACAAGATCGTCCAGGGTGTCACAGCCATAGTTTTGAAGCTGCACATAAAAGAGCCAAGCCTTCTCATTGTGATGATACTACTTGGTTGATATCATAATACGTGCATGTTTTGCCATTGGCATTGTTTTGGTAGTTAAAATTGCATTTTTGAGTGTATCTCTATCCATGAAATAAACATCTGGTACTACAGAAAATTCATGTGCTCTAAATGCTTATTTTTATAAAAAGAATAGATATCTAATAAATGATCATAGGATTCCTATAATTCAATAAGTGTGGTTTTAGATGTATGTGCTTGTTAATGGTACATTATGTAAAATTTTGAGCATGGGATGTCTCTGACTCCTTCTATGCTGTTGTGCATCTATTTTCTCACTTTTTCTCTGGCATTACTGATAGCTTGACCCCCCCACCCCACCCTCTCTTTCTCTCTCTCTCTCATATTGTTATATTGATCATCATTATATTTAGGTGGCCTTGGAGGACAAAGTGCAAGAAGCAGATGGTCTTGCTAGCAGGATTCGGGAACTTGAAACCCAATTAAGCAGAGAGGAAGAAGACTCTAAAAGGTGTCAATGAACATAATTATCTAATTGTCCTATTCTCTCTACTTACGAAAAATTTATAATTTCCCTTGTTGTGTTGTTTTCTTCAGGATATTCTCAAAGATTAGGAAGTTTATTAAAGTGCATAACCGTTACATCCGAGCACAAGAAGAGCTCAAAAAGCAAGTCTCTGTTCACTTGTTCAGTTTCAGTTGCACCTTTTCCTGAATATATCTGTTACTGGAAAAAAAAAAGGAGAAATAGTCATTTAAACCTAAGAAACATAGATGCTTGATGGTTGGTATTTTGGCATTGACGTCCTACACTATGTTTACTGTTTCGTTGTGGAGTTGCATATGATTCTTCTATAATGAATATGGTCAATTTTTTTTTTCAAAGGACTAAAATATAATACTTATGGCTTATCTATCATACTAGGTTTCTTAATTCAAATTCCTAACAATTTTCTCATATGTCTTCTTGTAGCTTCTAGGAAATATGTCTAATAAATGTAATAAGAAAGTCTAGGAAAACTGAGACCTCTTACATATAGTATGTTAATTAGAGTCTTTCATTGGCTTAGATGGCAGATATTTATAATGTTTCAAGAACAAGTCTTAAAATTAATTGGAGCATACCCATGTTTGATTTTGGAAACTAGTGACTTGTATTCCCATTTCCCTATTTCTTTGTATCATATCTGTGTCTGCATCTCATAATGTTTAACTGCTATAATCTATTGATTGGCTTCTGGTTCCTCTTAGGTTTGCTGGAAGTTATCCTTGGCCTTGCTTTATGGTTATTCATTCATTTCAAATGAACTAAATTTCGCAGAACACAAACTCGACTTCAAAGGTTAGGAGATCAGTTTGCTTCTGATATGTCAAGACTGGGAGCAACTGAAGAAGATTCAAGCATAAATATTGTTAGTGATGGAGAGACAAATGGTGTTTACCAAATGAGTCCAAGAAATGAGCTGAAGAATCAAATGTCTCCCAGCAAGAAAAGGATGCGAGCCGGCCATGGAATTAGTGAAGAAACAAAACCAGGTATTCTTGAGAATCTGTTTTCTATTTCCGCAGGCAGGAATTTTATAATACAATAACCTCTCAATGTGGATACTTTGGAAGGTTTGCTTTGACAATATGCACTGTAGTGAGTATAGTTTTAACTTTGGTTGACATAAGTTTCAATGCACCCTTCCCATCGGGACTGATCTGGATGCTTGTCTTATGGGGCATACCTGTATACATGCCAAAACATCACTCTATTTAGGTGATCCTAAACCTTGAATTTAGATCCTCAAAGTTTGATGGTTCTGTAAATGTGTTTTTTTTAACCATACAATTTGATTCTGGATAATAGTCACGATAGTGTTAAATTGGGGTCAATGCGAATTGATTGGGTCTAGGTATGTGAGGGCTTGCATTTATTGTAGGTACGCCACATTTTTCAAATTGAAAGTTGGGTGTATTGAAGTTGGAGTGACTAGCATTAGAGAGACGCACACAGGTACATGGGATGGGACTAAAATGAGCAATAGCCCATGTGGGGCACGTGTACAATTCCACAACCTCTTAGGAGCCAATCTAATCTTACTTACCCTTAACACCCACTACCACCATATGTATTGGCACCAAACTGAATTTGACATTCATCTTGGAGTTTTAGATATTTGCATTAGAAGTAAAAAGAGAGCAGTAGTAAATAAAATGGACCCTAAAACAAGGTGGAGAGATTTGAAGGGGGAAAGAGCAAATATATTTGAGGACAAAATGATTGAGAAAGGAGAATGGAATATTGAAGGAGAAACTACAGTAATGTGGAATCAAATGGGTAATTGCATTAGGAATGTTGCAAAGGAGGTACTTGGAGAATCAAAAGGGAAGAGACATTAATAAAGAAACATGGTGGTGGAGTATGGAGGTTCAGGAAGTTATTCGACAAAAAAAACATTGCTACAAAGCTTGGCCGGGGACTAAGAGTATAGAAAATTTTGAGTTGTATAAGAAGGCAAAGAAAGAAGCTAAGAAAGTAGTAAGTAGTGCAAAGTTCAAATCATACAATGACCTCTATAATAGGTTGGGAACAAGAGAAGGAGAAAAGGATATTTTTAAGCTTGCAAAAATAAGAGAAAAGAAAAGTAGGGACTTAGATCATGTCAAATGTATCAAGGACAATGAGGAAAATATTTTGGTGAAGGACAACGATATTATAGAAAGGTGGAAAGAATATTTTAGTAAACTTTTAAATGAAAAATATTTGGGCGATGCAAGAGTGGAGGAGGATACTTCATTACAAGAGTATACTTTTCTCCGTAAAATTAGATGGGTGGAAGTGAAGGAAGCATTGAAGCGAATGAAGACAGGAAAGGCAACAGGCCCAGATGGTATTCCGATAGAGGTATGGAAATGCTTAAGAGAGGTTGGAGTAAGTTGGTTATGTAGACTATTCAATAAGATACTTGTGACAGAAAATGCCGGATGAATGGAAAAGAAGCATTGTAGTACCTATATATAAGAATAAAGGAGATATACAAAATTGTACCAACTATCGAGGGATTAAACTTATGAGTCACACTATGAAGTTATGGGAGAGAATAATAAAGCAAAGACTGAGAAAAAAGACTAAGATTTCGAAAAATTAATTTGGTTTTATGATAGGGAGATCAACTATGGAAGCTATCTTTTCACTTAGGCAATTAATGGAAAAATACCGAGCAAAGAGGAAAAATCTACATATGGTTTTTATCGATTTGGAAAAAGCTTATGATAGGGTACCGAGGAATTTAATTTGGTGGGTCTTAAAGAAAAGGAATGTCCCAAGATGTTACATTGAAATTTTAAAGGATGTGTACGAAGGTGCAATAACAAATGTGAAAATCACATGTGGAGAAACGGGCAGATTTCCCGTGACTATAGGCTTACATCAGGGATCATCCTTAAGCCCTTTTCTCTTTGCATTAATTATGGATGAGTTAACTGTGCATATTCAAGAAGAAGTACCATGGTGTATGTTGTTCGCAGATGATATAGTATTGGTGGATGAATCAAGAGAGGGTGTAAATGCAAAGCTTGAGAGATGGCGGAGGGCATTAGAATCTAGAGGCTTTAAAATAAGTCGTACAAAGACAAAATATATGGATTGCAATTTCAGTGGATATATACAAAGTGTTGAAACCACTATCAAAATTGAAACCCATGAGATACCACGTAAAGATTCTTTTTGGTACCTAGGCTCGATGATTAGTAAGGATGGGGAGATTGACGAAGATGTGGAGCATAGGATAAGAGCTGGATGACTGAAGTGGAGACTAGCTTCGGGAGTACTTTGTGATAGACAAATGCCAACAAAATTAAAGGAAAAATTTTACAGGACAGTGGTTAGACCAGCTATGACATATGGAACAGAATGTTGGCCAATTAAGAAGACACATATTCATAAGATGGATGTAGTAGAAATGAGAATGTTTAGGTGAATATGTGGTAAAACTAGGAAAGATAAAATTAGAAATAAGCGCTTTCGAGAACATTTAGGGGTAGCACCAATAGGAGATAAGATTAGAGAAACTCGTTTAAGATGGTTTGGGCATGTTGAGCGTAGGCCAGTAATGGCACCGGTGAGAAAAAGTTTGGATATACAGGTGGAGGGTCCATCAAGAGGTAGGGGTAGGCCGAAGAAAACATGGATGGAAGTCATTAATTCAGATTTGAAGAAGTTGCACTTATCGAAAGATTTAGCTTAAAATAGAACGGAATGGAGAAATAGAATTCATGTAGCCGACCCCAACATGGTTGGGATAAGGCTTTGATGATGATGATGATGATGATCTTGGATGAATTTACTGTTAGATTTGGCCCCAAACAATGTTTAGCTTTTTTCCACCCTTTATCTTTGGGCTTCTACATCTCCAATGTAGATCTCCATATGAGCTGAATATACCATGCCCTATCCATGCATAAACCTTTCCATCCCCCATCCCTTCTATTCTCTCTCAGATGCGCCCAGAAGACTCTTGCCCACTTTCACCTAGTGCAGTTGTCACCTATGCTGATCTCTCAGTTGTCGTAAATGAACTTGTACATGCACGTAAATTATTGGATGAGCTATGTAGCCCATGATCTTAGCTTGAGCTACAACCTGTGGAAGCTACTCCATCTCATACCCCCCTACACCCTCAAATACCCAATTTGACATTCATTTAGACTACCTCCACCATTTGATTTTTTTATAAATTTTTTTATTGCTTTTATACTCGCTGTATATTATGGTCAATCAGGTAGGATTTGGTCCACACCTTATCTAGGTATAAAGCTTTTCAACCCCCCCATAATTGATTGGCATGTACCCAAGTGGGCCCCATTTTATTTCAAAATTTCTAAAACCGGTGCAATAATCCTACCTACAATAAATCTAAACTGCTCATGCTATTGGCTTGCCCCCTTCCTCTCTTTTCCAAAAACAAATTTCACTCCAATCACAGTGCACTTGGCTGTTGGATTGATTACATGTGACTTGTTCTTTATTCTATCGAGTCAATATTTTAATAGATGTGTGATGAATCCAATGATGTTTTCACTCCATTTGAAGTGAATTTTCATTATGATGCCTATATATTTATGGTTGTGTACTTGTGTTATATAGGTAACTTCGATTCTTGAATTACAGCCCAATATTTCGGTTTTGAAAAAGTGGAGTGCAAGCTATATGGACTAGTGTTTTTGTGTGTTTGGAATATATTTTGTTGTGATGTACCTGTCATGCCTTTTGTGCTTCTCAGGAGTGAAGCTATAAATAGGGATATTTTTTATAGATACAGATACAGATACATGTATGTAATCACATGAGAGCTGTGATGACCCAATCAGGTTGGCTTTGCCCAAAACCTGATCCATAATGAGGCCTTTCTATCACCCCCATTACCCAATGAGGACCACGTGTGGTGTACATGGATCCAGGACCTTCTCCTTGCACGCAAGCCATGAGAGTTACCACTCTATAGAAAATTTCTGATGCATACATACATTAATTACATGCATATATCGGTACTTATATTTATAGAATATCCATTTTTATACATACACACACTGGTGATCTCCTGGGAGATGATGTCCTTGGGGCGACAACTTAGTTGGGTTATGATGCAACCCCCCACCCTCGATGAGAGATTTCCCCTTGTAGGGCCAGGAAACAAAAAATATATTGTAACTTCAACACTGATATTGTAAACATATTTAACTATCCATGCATGTCAATGAGCTATAGTAAAATGTCATGATTTTCTTCATTCATTGCATTATAGACTTATTTGTCATTGTATTTTAAGCTGCTATGGATGGAAAGTAGATGGATAATGAGTAATTGTTATTTTCATTTTCTTTTTAATTTTTAATTATTTTTATTTTTATTAGAAAAATAAAAAATTCTATGATTCATGATATGATTCGGTTCATCGGTATGAATTATTTGCAATATGATTCCGACTTTCAGCAAAATGCATGCAATTATTTTATAGACTTGAGCTTGGCATATATTTTATAAAAAAACAAAAAAAAAAAAAAACAAAAGAGCCATGCTCTTTTTTCTTTTCTTCTTTGTTTTTTCTTGTTTTAAATAGAAGTATCAGCTAAAATGGACTAAAAGTTTGAAATTGACCAAAATTGACAGCAATGTGAAACAATTCCATTTCTTTAAAATTCAGGTTAATCATTTTGGCCATTTCTGACCAAAATCGACTATTATTGTCATAGTGTTGATGCACATTCTTACGAAACTTGCACCAATAACCTGTTGGTACTGCTCCCAAACCCCTAGATGGACCCATAGACTTCTCACATGATCTCCATGGGTGAGATTCCCTGGGATATCCCAACCAATGCACCCACACGTGTTACCCAAGTCCCTCTCCAACAAAACAATGGGGTATAATCCCAGTAGAATAGAAAATGCCCTACCACTAATCTATCAGTGGGTTGGTGATGACGATGGGCATAATGCAGTATAAAATTATATTGTATTACAGAGAATTGCCTACATGCATTGTTGATGCGGATGGCCATAATGCACTATAAAATTATATTGTATTATAGACAATTGCCTACATGCAGTGCTGGTCCCATGATTTTCATGAGGGGTGGGGCAAATAGAAGATTTTCATTTGGATTTTGATAGTGGACCCATGATTGTTATTAAAATTTTGGAAGTGGAACCAAAATTTTTGTATTCGTTTTGGAAGTGCACACTGTTTGATGGGTGCGACTTCACCCACATGGCTACATTTGGGTCTGCCCCTGCATACACGGAGGCTTATGGTCAAACACATGGGGTTCCATGTATGATCCAAAACTGCCCCCAAAATTACTGAAAATTGCAATTTCAGGGGCTAATTTGACAAAATGGAACACCGCAGGGTGTTCTGTGAAATTCAGTAAACAAACAGGTGCCCACAGCCAGAAATATAAAAAATATCTACGTCCCAGCCAGTTCAGAAAGCTGATTTGGTTTACTTTTTGTTTTGGATTAGTTCTCTAATTAGATCAATCAGACATTTACGAAAATGGAAATTGTTGTCTTAAGATTGGATTGATAGTTGTGAGATAGTTTTCTAGAGAAATCCTAGGATTATTTAAAGTGTGCATGTTCTCATAAAATTATTAAACCTCATTTTTATAGCTCTGTTGTCAAATTCTATAATTAAGGATAGGAATCCTACAATTTGTATTTCCTAGATGGTGTTTGTGCTAGAGCATCTAAGATTTTGAGGTCTCTTGATGAAAGGGCAGATGGCATTTCAGATGAGCATGAAATTTGTGCAGTGTGTCCCATGTGATGAACATTCTAGGTTGATATTTTGGCTAAAGCATCTATATAATGGTACCACCTTGATGCAGCCTAAAGGTTAGGGCTTGCGTGGAGGTGCCTAAGCACGTGTCCAAGGACACTTCGAACCGTCAAGATGACTTCAACACACACGAGGACACACCTCTCTGGGAAAACCCAATTCTATTAATTAACTAAATCTGATAATCTCCTCTACAATGCCATATATATAATAAAAGCAAACTTAATGTGCAAGAAAACCTTATGCTAGTAATGGAAACTTTCCTAATAACAATTTAATTATAAATCTACTAATAATAATCCTAATCTAATTTGAAGAGGGGCTGCTGGGGCCTAGACTGCATCATCCTCTCTGGGTTGAAAGAAGAGTTAGTCCTCGAACTCGATTTTGCTTCGGATTGCTAGTGTAAATGTGTTGAACATGAATGACTTCCTTTGTGGCAGCTTTCCAGGAATTCTTCTTTGGCGGTTGTGGTTTCTCAGGATGAAGAGTAACTTGCTGTCCACCATGCATGAATGTATAGGTGTTGTCGCGCATACCATGAGTTCCATTCTTGTCATACATTCATGAACGGCCCAATAAGATATCACCACTATCCATAGGGAGCACATCACACTAGATTGTATCCTTGTAAGTCTCACCAATGGCAAAAGTAACTTTGTAAGTATGTTGAACATGCGCTTGATCACCATTCATTAGCCACTTGACAAAATAAGGATGGTTATGCTTATAAACTTTCAATTGGAGGCGATCAACAAGAGCTTGGGAGATGAGATTTTCACAACTTCCGCTATCAATAACAACTGTGCAATTTTGTCCCTAAATCATTCCTGCGGAATGGAAAATATTTTTGCGCAACCACTTATGCTCAACAGTTGGTGGAGCGTCCTTAAGGACAATAAGAGCTTCACCTGTGGTATTTGCATCGGTGAATTCAATTTTCTCAGTGTCAATATCCTTGGGATTGTCAATATCCTTAGGATCAGTGTCAGTACCCTTACTATCATTTTGGATATTGTTATCAGCACCTTCAATCTCAATCAAATGTATTCGCTTTGGACATTCTGCTGCTCGATGCCCGTGCTGATGACAATGAAAACAAACTATCTTATTTTGACCTTCAGTCCTGGCAAAAATATGTCCATTGGATTTAGCTTCTTGTAGAGGGGAAAATATCAGGGTGTGGGGGCGAGGGCTGAAAGTGGGAGTCTGTGGGATATTGGTTTTTTTTTTTCACTCCAGGGGGGGATTGAGGGCGTCACTCGGCAGTCGAGGCTTGGGAGGGACCGATGGGTCGGTTAGGGTTTCGGCGAATGGGTTGGCGCGTGGGATGATGGGGTGATGTGTAGATCTGGGGTGGGGACTGTGTTGGGATTTCAGTGTTATGAGTTTGGTGCTGAGGATTAGGGTTGGACCCGGTCGTGGACGATTAGGGTTTGGGACGGGACAAATTTCTGAGATGGTATCTAGGTTGTCGGAAGTGGCGATGGCTGGCGCTTGACAAGGAAGGGGGTGGGGTTTGGGTTAGGCAGGTTTTTTTTTTTTTTTTGTATGGCCGTCGGGGCTATGGGATTCGGTGATGGTGACAGTGGAGATCGGGGCTTCGATGACGAGGATGGTTGGGGGTATCGCTGGGAGAGAGATAGCAGGAGGCAGATGGGGTTTTGTCTGGATCGGCAGACAAGGGGAGAGTAGGTAGCACGCCGACGATCAAAAATCGTGTGGCTCTGATACCAATCTGATGCAGCTTAAGGGTTAGGGCTTGCGTGGAGGTGCCTAAGCACGTGTCCAAGGACACTTTGAATCGTCAAGATGACTTCAACACACACGAGGACACACCTCTCTGGAAAAACCTAATGCTATTAATCAACCAAATCTGATAATCTCTTCTCTACAATGCCATATATATAATAAAAGCCAACTTAATGTGCAAGAAAACCCTATGCTAGTAATGGAAACTTTCCTAATAACAATTTAATTAGAAATCTACTAATAATAATCCTAATCTAATTTGAAGAGGGGCTGCTGGGGCCTAGATTGCATCACACCTTCAACATTGCTTGGATCTTGAATATTTCTTCAACCCAAGCAGCAAAAGTTTTCCTTGTTCTGGTAATATTATCAAACTTCATATATTATCATTATCAAAATCAAGAATTCAGGATACAGATCCTTCAACATGTATTGAACCATTAGGAAAAAGATTTGGAATGATGCAATGAACCCTATTTATAGGTAAGTCTTAGGATTCTAGTGTGTGTCTTTTGATTCCATAGATGCTATATCAAATCACACTATTCAGGCAATATGTTTTGGTGAGAAGGCAAAAAGCAGATGGCTATTTTTAGTGTTTTTTCCCTGCTTTTGGTGTTTCTTTTTAGGTTATAGAGAAACGTAAGGAATAAACATCGGACTTCTGTGTTTGACTATATTTGACTATAGATTCCACCTTATTTTTTCTTAAGTTTTTTCTTGCCTTGATTTCTTTTTCATGAATAGCTTATTTAACTTCATCCAACACACTGTTGTGAATGTAATGTTGATGATTTGGGTCTTATTTTTTATTTTTTGGGTTTTAAGAGAACAACTGCAGTTGGTCTTATTTGTCATTGTATTAATTTTGCTATGGACCAAAAATGGATGGATTATAAAGAGCCAGTGTGTTTTCTCTTTTTCAATTTTTTTTTTGGTATTTTCTACCTTTATTATGAAAAAGCCCCATGACTCAATATTTGATTTGATTTGACTTGACTGCTTGCATGATTGAGATTTTCGGAACAATGATGACTGGCATCCATTAGTTCTATTATCTGGTATTTATTTATTTGTTTATTTATTATTATTATTATTTTGCTTCTTGGAGGACCCAGAAGTCACACACTCTTGACATAACTATGTTCATAACCAGCTGGGCTACAGCTGGGTAGAGTTTCTATTATGCTTTGTTAGTGGCAATGTCTCACATTTTTGGTTTTTTTTTTGTGGTTCTTCCTGTTCAAGCTCTCATTGCGGGTGATAACGTAATTTTGTGGTGACACAGTTTGTATTTCTGCAGCTTCTTCAAAAAACAGAGAGGGACTTTTGGTGAGAACCAACAAATTGGAGAAGCTTGCAAGGTGGGAGGGATCCCTTCAACCAGACAGTAACAGAAAAGAATCTGATGCACAGAGCAAAACAATTGTTGGAAACAATGTTCACGGGCCCTCAACAAATGAGAATAAGCACAAACGCGGAAAGAATGATTCTTCTGGCATTTCTTTTGACAAGGTATTTCAGAGTCCATTCACTGTTGCAACATTTGGTTTGTGAATTTGTAGAGAAGCATTTTAATTTTCTGTAGGATTTATCATATTCTGTAAACCATCTTAAATTATGGCAGGGTTGGGTTCCTTGCCAAGTATTGCAGGTAGGTTGCTTCTCAGGCTGGTTGCATTTCAGGACTTAATAATTTGGTTTACTGAGGAAAAACGATGGAAGAAAGCTTTTACTGCATAATTTTATTTATGCTTTCTCATTTTGGTGCTGCCAAAAACACATCTTCCCCATATCTCTAGCGCTCTTGCAACTTGGGTCACCCTTGAGCTTCTTTAGTGGAACTTTGATGTGCAAGTTCATACCAGGGATAAAACTGGGCTGAGTTTAAGTCGGATCAGAGTCTCGATTTAAACTTGGCCCTAACTGAGCTGAATCCCTGTCTGTTTTGAGAGAAAATACATGATAAATGAATGGACCAAGCATTTGATAAATTTGATTCTTTCCAGCTGTTTTCAACTCCCTTCTTCATCTATTGATTCTTTAAATGCCTCCGCTCTCAAAACCAACAGAAAACATCTCTGCAAAGAAGCAAGTGTGAAAGTTGAGCTGGAGGGCATTTATTACCAGGCATGTGTTCTGATGACTAGTGTCGTACTCTAAATAGTCTACTGTCCACGGCCATCCCTAATGTCCTTTGTCATATGGTATTTTCTTTGGAAAGATAAAAACATCGCTCTAGATTTTCTTTTCCTTGTCTACCTATCTTTTGTAGGTTTCTGACGACTGGAGCATCATTGCTCTTTTGCTTTCTTCAAATTAATTCTCTATTGTTAAAAGTGACTTTGAAAAGACTAATTCTCCACCTGGATTCACGTGTTGAGGAAATTCTAGGGTTTTGCAAAGTATTAACAGTATTGAAATCCCATTAAACAGGAAAAGAAAAAGGGAGGAAAAGAAACCCAGAAACCTGCAAACTGTTGAGCACTATTGCTTGTGTTCTTTTTAAACATTAACTTCCCACTGTTTGGGTTCACTTGCAGTTCAGATTCTAGGGTTTGGATAGACTCCAAAGTGCAACTTGACCCGACTCAATTCGACTCAATGTGACAAGTTGCCCCTGAGTCTGTTTTTCAAGTCCTTGGTTGGTTCACCCTATGATACCCATATATGGCAAGGATATTACATTGATATGGCAGGGACATGGATTTTACAGGCAAAAAGTGAAGTATCAGACGTGATATGATGTGATGCATTGGCTATTTTGAAGTATCCATTCATCATAAGATACACCTATGCAATTGTGTTTGTGCAAGTTTGTGTAAAAACCTTGAGAAGTTCACATGGATGCATGCCAATCAGCAGTGGTAGAGGGATGGGAAGATTCATTATGGAATAGGTTGGGAAAAAAGATTGGTGTCATCATATTATTTGAATCCTTTATTTAAGGGCCTCGGAATTCATATTTCTGTTGAAACCCAAATTGGGGACTCTTTCTTTTTTTCTTTTTCCTTTTTTTTTTGGAGTGGGTTGGGTTGGAGGAGGTGGTTGTGGGCGTAATCCTGTGAGGAGTAGACTGATCATAGGTGGGCCACATGCCTTTCTTTCTTGACTGCCCCTCAAATCTGCCGCAAACAATCTTCCCCTGTAACCCTCAAATCTCTCTTCTCCCTTTATTTTCTTCAGTTGTTGGACTCTATGCTTCCATCTCTCTTGGCCTGATGACATGTGGTAGCCATGTCGGATCTGCAGCCGGGTCCATTATAATCCTATTTTAGCGGGGTATTCCATGGACCTTCCTCGAACCCAACTCTACATCTGTGAACCCAATTATAAGCTTTCCCACTTCGTAACATTCAAAATGATGATATCTGATTCTTCAAGTCTATATCCCTAGTTTGGGAATCTGAGGCATCTCTGGAGTGTGTTGCAAGTTCTTACTTTGACGGAGTGTAGTTGGAACTTCATTAATAATTGATATCGTGCAAGATTGGCAGTGTTGGTCATACAATAAAATAGTCTGTAAATTTCATGGCCTATAATTTCTTCTGGTCTTTGCGTTGCTATTTATTTGGCTTTCTTTCTAATAGAACTTGTTGACTGATATAAAAGAATTACTATAGAACTGATAATGATGAAAGATTTAAGGTCTATTTGCATGAGGAGAAAAGAGGGTAAAATGAAGGTGAAGAAAACCTCATAGAAAATTTGCTCTGTTCCACATCTGTCACTTGTTTTGTCTACCTATTTTCACATCTGAATGGGCCTTTAGCATATGTGTTTCAGTGGCAATGCTTTTTACTTATATTTTTCATTGAGAAAATCTGTACCATGTTGGGTGGGAACAGTTTTCCAAAATGAAAATTCAGAATGTCATCAATTATCTTGAAAAGGTCTTGAACGCTGGCTCCCTATGCGCATTCACTCGTTCAGGAATGTTATTCTTGAACTTGAAGAAAAAAATGCTGACTCATGCGTGCCTTTTCTGTCTCTGCATTTTGCAACCTATCACCCAACTCATCTCCTAATGTTGTTGAGTTGAAACATTTTGTATTTTCACAAAATCCAAAACCAGTTTTGAGAATACCCAACATCTGCCAACTAACTGCTCTTCATTTCCACTTCTGGGCCATGTAAGTCACCTATTCTATTGTTTCATTTCCTTTAATTCTACAACTCGTCTAATTCAAGTTCTTATCAGATATTTTCCCTTATCCGCAATTGTGAAATTCACTCTTAAAAAAAATGCTATTGCTTTTGATATGACTTTCTGTTTCCTCAGAATCTCTATGATTCTTGCTAATTTTGCAATAATGAGTGTAGAAGAAATTCTTTTGTATTGTTTTATTGTTGATGTATGCTTTGGTCATACATGGATAGAATTTTATCGTTATTTATGTGCCAACAGTCTAGTTTGCCAGTATGGTTGGCTTGTTGCTGTGGAAGTTATAGGCAAACAATGGATATTAAATTCCAAATCATATCCTATCACTTGTAAACTTTTCAAAGATCATTGTTGTTGGAAAGAAAGGGAAATATTTATTGAGAAGCCTTTATTTTGATGTTCTATATGTCTAACCAATATAGGCAGCGATGATGGTATAAGTGGGATTTTTAGGTAGGAGATGAGCAGAAGGTGAAGAGAAAGGACTAGGAGGCACATGAGTCATTTTGCCGCCCTTTGTTTGATAGACAGAGTAGGGTGGCCCTGCTGATATAGGAGTAGTGGGGGCAAGTTACGGACCAAAAAATGATGGAAAGTTGTTTGGAAAAGTATCTCTTAGTGCTATTTGTTGTTAAGTGCAGGTGAAGGGCTCTGATACAGGCTATCTATTGCCTCCAACTAGCATGGCTGCCCATGCAGTAGATGATCTCATTGAATCTATGGACCAAGAGGAGAGACTTGAGACAGGGAATGCTGCTACAACTCCCGCCAATGGAAGAACAAATGATAAAGTAGGCTTAGCTTGTCTGCCACCCCCACCTCCAGTCCCAAAGAATGCTTACAACCAGGTTCAATCATTACTTTCCATTCTTGAATTTGTGGGCTGAGGGAGGGAGGGAGGGAGGAGAGAGAAATTCTAAAAAATGCCTATTTGAATGATTGCATATGCAATATCCTACACCCTTTAGTATATAATAGTGGGTTACCATGTTTATGTGATCTGGACCACCCATCTTATTAATCCCCTGTTATAGATTATTTCAAACATGTACCTGATTTGCATTTCTGGTCCGTGGGTAAAGAGCCTGAAATAACGGTTGTTATTTTGATGGATTGGTTTTTTTTTTGTGGGAGTGGATTTCCTCAACAAGTGAAATCCCAGCATTGCACAAACATGCCCATAATGTTATTTTCTAGTGATCTCGAAAGGGGTTTTGACCTTATGCTTAGCTGATCTTTTGCATTTTGTTGTCACAGTATGAGGGTGAAGATGAGGAAGTGGATGTAGGTGACCTTGCCATGGACGTAGGAGAAGCAGATATCAATAGTGAAGTGGAAATCGTGCATCTGTAAATAATCTGATCTTTCAATTTGTGAATGACCCAACAAAGATCATGCCAGCTATCAATTTAGTCATTTTTGTCCGATCTCTTGCAATAGTGAATTTAGTTTTGTGACCTTTAGTTGTGTCAGATTGTGCCAGATTTTCTGAATATTCTCTTAGTCCTTTTATTTACTTGTATTGTCGGAGGGTTTGGAGCTAGTGATAAAATGGTCCAGATCTGCCTCATGTATCTGGTATTCAGGGAATATAGACCTTTGTTATCAAAAGAAAAGGAGAGAGATTGTTCCTTGGTATGGATGTGCTATAGTAACAAATGCATTGTGAGCTCTATACAATTGCCTTGGGATGTATATTACTCACATTATTGAATTTGATAATGCAGTAAAAGCATAGCAAACCTTGTTCCATTTGATATAACATTCCCAAAGATAAAGCCTTACAAGGACAAAATGTCAGAAAATTTTTGTTAACTTTCTTCACTTTGAAATAACTGAGGATAAAGCAACAGTAAAACCTATAATTGTTTAAAAAGTGACTCAATTTCTATGGACTTCCCAAAGTTTGTATGAAGAACTCCAATAAAAATCCTGTTATTTCTAGCAACACATGGCGGTTGCTGGCAGCACCTCTTTCACTAGTGAATGACCATTCTTCTGTTTTCCATCATGAATTTGGTGCTGAGGTCATACACAATTTACTGGAGTATTGATCTTCTGTGGGTCTGTATGGATACTTGTAAGATGAATACAGCTAACTCGATTCATGTGTAAGTGAGCCATTCGTGCATCCACAAAACCGAACACTGCATTATGAGCCTTTTGCTTGCCATGGTGATCCGTTATTATTCATTACAGGTAATAGAAGTTAAAAAGGTAAATTGACTACAGTGCAACCATGACTTCTAAGCAAAAGCCTGGGTTTCGAGAGCTGTCATGAGGAAATGATTGCACTCGTATCCCCTGGCCATTTGTTACTGCCAGCTAGCATTGGGAGAGAGGTCCTTTGAGGAATGGATCTTGAAGTCAAGCTCTTTGGGGCCCTCCTGGGCCCACCTTTGATCATCGTATCCTCTTTACGTCGAGTACTTTTCATCTTCCCTAATTTTACGCTTACGTGACCTTTTCTCGACATTCGATTGAATTTTAGAAAGTTTATGAATGAAGGTTGTATATGACTTTAAAGCTGTAAAATCAAGAGAGTCTAACGTGACCGGGTGCCTGTTTGCGTGCTTGACCCTTTATTTATCATGCGACCTTTGCAACCCCCATTATCCAATATTGATAGTCATGGATCTGAGTGCACCCCATGAGCAGGGGATGCTTAAATGTGAGCTGTTTGCACTACTCTTGGTGGGTCTCTCTCTCTCTCTCTCTCCAAGTTGTGTTGAAGCCCATGGATTTCATTCTTGGTGGGTCTATTAACTCATGATTCGATCAATGTCCACTAATTAATTTTATTTTCTTTCATCTTAGATGAATATTATTGAGTACTTGAGTATCCATCAATTCTTTCCTTCTTTCTTCTATTTGTTTTTTTGCTCACACCCCCACATGCACCTCTCAATAAATGATTAAATCTAACTAATCCAGTAGCCAGTGATAATCATTAACTGCACCAACATTCTACACTATCACAGGATTTTAGTGACGAAATATCCTAAAATGGTATCACAAAATCCTAGAATGGTATTAATAATTTTCCTAATAATATTGCATTGTTTTTAAAATATCACCAGAAGATCAGATTATGGAAAGAGAATATGGGAAAAATCTAGAAAAATATATACTTAAACCGTACTATCAATAACTTCAAATTAAAAAAAAAATCTTTCTGCAACATTTTCAAAATATCAAAAAATCCCTCCACATTTTTCCGATAAAGGCATCTGTGAAAATTCTATACAAAAATACCTTTTAAGCTTAAAAAGAATCTCTTGTGGATTCAACAAGTACAAACAGACTTGGTACAAAGTGACAAGCCCCTAGCACAATAGAAGGTGTTCACTATAGCAACCTTGGGTTGTGGGCTCAATTCACGTCAACAATCAAAGGAAAAAATAAAAATAAAAATTTATATATATAAAAAAAAATAAAACAATAACAACACTATCCTCAAGTGCTGAGAATGGGACTTCCTTTCGGAAGATTTTCACATAAAAGTAACGTTCCTTTGTAAGTTTTATTGCTTGCCTTAATGATGTGCCGGACATGGGGATCATCTTTTGGTATTTTCTTCAGTAACTTTTGTGCAGAATCTGTCATCCCCGAAGCCAAAAGGACTTGGTACATCCTGCAATGATGGAATTCGGTCAGGGTGCATATCATGGCGGCTAATAAATGCATTTGTTGCCCATAACTTTCACAATACCAAGGAACAAACTTGACTATTTGATTGTCACGAGACACAGAAACACAACAATAGATAGAATATATATATATATAGAGAGAGAGAGAGAGAGAGAGAGAGAGAGAGAGAGAGAGAGAGATTGAAACTTCTCCATTGTTTGGATTCGCTTATTATATTAACCAAATGTGATGGTAAATCTCAAATATCATCAAATGTTAGACAAATTGCCGAGGCTCCCGTTTCTTCTTAAGGTCCAAAGAATTGACATCACTCAAATTGCATTTGAGAAAAGAAGGTTGTCTTAAAGTCAAAGGTTGTATTAAAGTCAAAACAAAGCATAAAAAAAATTCATCAACATCATCATCAAAGCCTTGTCACAACTATATTGGGGTCAGCTATATGAATTCCGTCTCGCCATTTCGATCTATTCTGAGCTAGATTCTCACATAAGTTAAAACTTCATCAAATTTAATTTTACTATCTCCATCTACGTCTTCTTCGGCCTACCACTTCCCTTTGGTGGCCTATCAACCTACATAACCAAACTTTTTTTTACCGGTGTTGTTGGCCTGTGTTTGACATGTTCAAACCATCTCAAGCTAGTTTATCTAATCTTATCCCTTATTAATATTACCACTACATGCTCTCAAAAGTGCTCATTTCTAATTTTATTTTTTCTAGTTTTATCATATATTCACGTCAACATTCTCATCTCTTTTACATCCATTTTATACATATGCTACCTCTTGATTGACTACATTTTGCTCCATAGGTCATAGCTAGTCCAATCACTGTCTTTTAAAACTTTCCCTTTAATCTTGTTGGAATTTGTCGGTCATAAAGCACTCCATTAACAAGTCTCCACTTCAACCATCCCGCTTTTATCTTTATGTTCAACATCTTTATCAATCTTCCCATCCTCACTAATTACCAAGCTAAGGCAACTAAAAGAATCTCTTTGTAAGCTACATTCAGAAATTGAGTATGATAAAATACTGATAGACAGTCATCACCCTCTTCTCTCTTCATTTTCAAATATGCCACTGTTACCAGGTTAACACTCTTTGGAGAGGGTGCGTAGAAAGCCCCATTGTTCTGTCCATTTTCAACTCTGCCACCTCCACACTCTCAAGAAGAAAACGAAGAGCATGAGCTCAGATCATTGCTTCACAAATTACAGAAGTAAAATGGTTGAGGGAAAAGCACCTGCATCACATCTGAAAACTCAGGAAATACAACACTTATTTTTAAGCAATATTTAATGTACATCTAAAAACATGCACCTCAGAAAAGCTTTATATCTCAAGTGGAAAGTTTCAACAGATTGCCACAAGCCAAAATGTCATTTTATTGATTTAGTTTTAGTTTAGTTAGATCACTTAAAGATTGTAATGGTTTTATTTTATTCACCAATAGTTATTTGTTTTGATGATTAAAAGGTGGGTTTTTACTTTAATTAATACACATGTTCAAGTTATTTAATAGGATTGCCTAGTTCCTTATTTCGCTTAATGATTTAACTTATGAATGGATATGAGATTCAATATTAGTTGTGGTCCGGAATTCGAAGAGCTCCAGGTTCCATGGGGCATGACAAGAAGGACAACATAGCATGGAGTGGATTATAATAGGCCCAAAGTGATAGCATGGAGTGGATTATAGGCCCAACATCACTTTGATCAGATTATCCAAACCACTGATGTTAAGGCCTTAAAATTTAATGATTCTTAGATGCAACAAACTTAAACATGGTGAGATCATTGTCAAAGACTCAAAAATAAGGGTTGAGTGTTTATTCATTCAAGGGTTGGTTTGAATGAGGATCTAGATCAAACATAGGTAGTCACTAATGCACATTTAAGACTTAAAAGAATATTAATATTTAAGACCTTCAAGTGGCTTCAACCATGAGTGGGAGTGAATTTCTGCATGATTCTAATGCATGATGAGAAAATCTCACCCCTGACTAGCATGGATCTAGGTGGTCCCCACAAAGAGGTAGCACAAAACTTACATTAAGTTGAATTTATTCCATCGTTGGTAATCAGTTTCCGTGTTTTGGGTCAATAGATCATGGTCCCACATTTAGATTGTCAAAATAATGAGCTCCACTTCAATTTTTCATGTTGCAATATGTGATGTCATAGAATTACTAAAACCAAACAGGTTTAACAATTAAGAATCAAATACAGCACCTGAAGTGACCTAGAAATGCCTTTATAATGTGACCTAATGAAAAAAGTATACATATAAATTCTAGCATTTTAATAATATTTTGAATTTTTGGATATTCTTTTAGATTTTGTTTTGGGGAATAAATGGAAATTCACACTGCAACAGGCTGCAACAGACACAAAACATGACTTATTGCCGCAACGTATTAGTTCTCAGAGCCGCTGTGACAACGATTTTCAACCAAGTTAAGAAACTTCAAGAAATAAAGAAAATGCTTGCAAACACATATAAACTTTTTTGGATGAGGAAATCAAACTCTCGAAACAAAAAAAGCCATGATAAATAAATAAATAAAAAGAAATAAGAGATGAAGGAAATTATGAACCTCAAGTAAGTCAATACGTTGAAGCAAAGGCTTGCTTTCCGATATTCTTCCCAAATCAATTGAGCATGATGAGGATCCTTTGCACTTGCGCAAGTACTCAGCAGGAAATCAAGACTCGTTCTAGAAGGATGAAGGTGAAGCTCTTCCTTCATAGCTCGTAGTAAATACAAACCACTCTCCAAATCTGTAGGCTCTGTTTCTGAGATTTGACTAAATATCTGTTCCACGATTACAATTAGCAATGACAAGAAAATAGAAAAGAAAAGTAACATTTAAGATACCCAAGTAGTCACTTAAAACTCTAAATACAAAGATATATTTTTAACTTCTTTTAAATACGTTTAATAAGTGTGTGGAGTCTTTTCCTTGTTCAAACTTGTAACTGACCAAGGTCAAGTGGAGATGTTTACAAATTGCTCTAGGCATCAGGCAGGTATTCTTCATATTTTGGTCTAACATTGTGTGTTCATAATTTGTTAAGGGATTACAGGACACAGTAATTCAAATATTCGAAAAAAAAGCCTACATAAAAGAGTCGTTATTCTCTTATGACTAGGGATATTACTTCAATTAAATCTGCTCTGAAAAGTTCGCCAATTTGTTGTTTATTGGTACTTTGATGTCCTATGAGTGTGGAAATAAAGTTAGAAAGAATTCAGATTGGTTTTGTCATCCGCATGTATATTTTGAGATAGTAATATCAATATCGATAACAATATAATATAATCACTCTAGAATGTGTAATTGATGATTTTCGGATATTTTGTTGATACCAGGAGTAAAAAAAATTCTAATACTAACATCCAAGTTTTATATAGATTTAAGAACATTCTGTAGTTTGGTTATAGAAATTCTATACCAAAGAAAAGAGTAAGAATGAGAAGAAAACCTGATCAAAAACTAAGTATGTAACTGCTTCATCTTTCTCCTCAAGCTGCTTGAGTAAGTCGACAGCAGAACTAAATTGAATACATAAATGAATAATAGTAACTAGAAAATAAGTAATGCAAAAGAACAGCTCAAATAAATCAAGTATCCAGTAATGAACCTAAGATGCTTGTATTGAACACAGTATGAAACAACTCTGCTGCACCCATCAAACCAGCTGCTTGACCCATTCAACTCCCCAAGCAGCTGAAGCAACTTGTTCAATTCTCCTTCAGATTGAATGTACTCCTGTGAAAAATACACAAAAGACAAACATCAGAGGGTTAAGAAGAAGAAAAAAACTCTGTTGCACCAGAAAATCAAGTGCTTGATCCTTTCAACTTCCCAAGCTGCTAAAGCAACTATCCTTCAAATTCAGTTACTCATGATAAAAAGAACATACAATGAGGTTTGTGATGGCTTTAGGTTCCAGATGGCATCCAGCTTCCTTGACTTCTTCATAAATATTAAGTGCATCTAATATTCGCCCATTTGACGCAAGAGCTACTACAAGTGCACTCTTAATCTCATTTATGCTCTTAACTGGAATTCCTTCATCCAAAAGCACCTATGTAGAAAAATGTAGCTTTTAAACCTTTTAAATGACATCATACAGCAGCAATTGGTGGAAGCACAAAGTAAAAATGAGTGGCACACAAAATAACTGCAACAGCAATCATTGCGTAAAAAAGTGGAAGTAATAATAATAAAAAGGTGTGTTGTGGATTGACAAATTTAAGTTTGGCCTTTTGAAAACACCCTGCGGTACAGAGAGGCATGGTGCTTCTTGTTGCAACCACCAGGTTGCACTGAATAACAAAGAAAAACAAGCCGGCTATGGTTAAAAAGAAAAATGAAGGCATGAAATAGAGGAGGCGTTTGTACAGATGCCACAGAAGTGGAAATGGGGTTTCCACTTCCACAGCAACATAAATTCTATCCGTTGAGTGGGAACACGAGATTCTTGATGGTGGAGAAAATCTATGACTTTTTTTTTTCTTTGCCAAATGAGTCCACAAAAACACATGTTTATAATGATGTGCAAAGGCCTTGGTACCTTTCCGATCCACTTCAATGGAAAAGTGTTTCACAAATGGCTCCTCAAGGAATCTAAGAAAGAAGAAAGTCAACAAATTGATTTTTGCACGCTTAACATAACTACATTTTTTCACAAGTTCTCCATTTGTATGAAAATGCCCACAAGAAAAGGAGGCACCATTCACATGATTCCAATGTTAAAAATAGAGGACAAGTAAAGCAACAGCCGGAAAGTATCAGGAAATTCTAGCAAAATATGGATATGCTGCACTCAATTTTCTAGACGAGAAAGCACCAGGAAATGCTAACAAGGCATGGATATGCTCGCACTCAGACATATCTTCATCATCACAAATGCCCAACACTTTTTCTCTGGTGAAAAAAATTTAGATATATATTTTTTTACTGAATTTGCAGAGTCAAATAAAGGAATTGAGTTATGCCAGCGAAAATATACCCTTGATTTATGCATGCATCGTGAACAGAACACAAAGATCAAAATAGCGACTGCGGTGGGCATAGCACCAGTGGCCAAAATGCTACGTAGCGGGAGATACGTAGCGATTGTGGCGATTCGTAGCGGTGTGAATTTTTAAGTGGTAAAAAAACTTTGAATATTGTATAATAGCCAATCTTGTGTTTTTTTTTTTTTTTTGGTGATTTGAAACCATATAAGGTTAGAGACAGCTTTAGGAAAGGCTACTGAGGACAATAAATAGGAAAAATAATGTTTAAAATTAAAATTGCTAGGCTCTACTATGTTTTAGACTATGGCGCCACTAGCGGCTGCTATTTTGAACCATGACGGAACATTCAAAGTGTACAGGATTCAAAAATATCTCAAAAGGTCAGTAGGACACGGGATTTTGTATTCTAGAAGCATATATTTGATGTTAGAGGCATATAATAATGCAAATTGGGGCAGGTTCAAAAAGACTGATAGAAGATCTATAACTAGCTATTGTACCCTAGCGGAAATCTAGTATCATGAAAAAGACAAACAACAGAATGTAACTTCCAAATCCAGTTTGGAAGTAGAATATCGAGTAATGGCTCTTGGAACATGTGAATTGATGTTGCTGTGGACTTAACCATATGAGCTAGGATTCATATACAAAGGTCCCATTGTCTTACATTTTGATAGCACTTCAGCACAGGAGATTGATTTTCAGGATACCATTGACGTAAAAAACACTTCGAAGTTGATGTTCACTCTGTTAGAGAAAAGATTGAAAGCACGGATATCATAGTCAAGCACATTCACTTTGATGATCAATTGGTTGGTTTTCTTACTAAGGCTTTTTTGAAAGGAAAGTTACGTTACGCACTGTCCAAGCTAGGCATAGTAGATATCTATGCTCTAGCTTGAGGGGAGTGTCAAGAGGAATAATGGGATATGCATGTAGTTATATCTAGAGGGTGCCGGTGTTCTTGGAAATATGGTAAATACCGTAATCTATATATTGAGAATGCTGTAAGTCTCTCAATGAGAGAGTGAATAATCAAATTCTTCGTTCTGATCTCTTAATTCTAGGGTTCTTTATCATAACACCCAAAAGACCCAAAGCCAAAGAGGCAGATAGTGTCATTTGTTGTACCACTTTAGGGGTTAGGGTCGTGGAAGGAGCAGATTGTGCAGACTCAGGAGCAGTAGTAGAGGATGGTGCATCACTTGCAGGATAATAATCATGGTTGTTCCAATTGGGGATGCTTCCAACATTCATAAAGTATATGTACCATCTTTGTACAGTGATTGTAAGACTTTCACTTTCACGGATTTTCGATATGCCCTAACTCCTTGAAGCTATAACATGGTTCTCTACTCAAATCCTGACTCTGAGGCTTTGTTTGGCTTGCAAAGGCAATATCAAAAACAGTTGAAGACCCTTTCTGTAGTTCCAAAGTAGATTGAGTTAGACACCACTATTCCTTCCAAAGAAGCTTACTGTAACACTCCGACCCAGCTTGACCTCGTTTAGCGTCTAGTTAATCTTGCTTTTGTTGTTAATTGTGTTTTGTTTGTGTTTTGTTTTCGTTACGGGTCATGGATAGGTAGTTGGGTTGAGTTTGACCTGGATTAAGTAGATCAAGCCCTTTTTCGTAATTTTAGCTTTTCTTAGACATGGTCATTTTTGCATCATCTTGAGGTCAACACGTGTCTTTCGTTGAGCCCGTTAACTTTCGTAACTACGTCATTTGCAACCGAGGTCGTATGATTCGATTGGACCTGAGTTTGACTCAAACTGTAAATACACTTTTCACTTGGCTTTTATTGTAAATTTGGACAACCCATTTGATTATATAAGCTTCACCATCGACCCACTCTCATGTTCTCTCTCTCGTTTTCTCTCAAATTCACTGTGCACGTGGAATCTCTCTCTCTTGCACTTGAATTCCTCTTCTCCATCGATCAAGTGGAGGTCGATTGCTTGCATGTGAGGTGAGTTGGTGGAAATCCCTTCATCCTTCTCATCTCTCTTCTTTAGTTCTTCTCCCTCTTGTTTCCATTGTTGTATAGTGTGTCTGTGACTCCATCTCTCATGCATGCATGTACTTTGATTTGGTGTTAGGTTGTGTTTGGCTTGAGGGCTACAAGTGTGCAATTGATTTCCAATCTAAGGCAAGTATAAACCTAGCTTGTGAGAACCCATGTTGATATGCATTTGAATTGGATAGTTTTTACATGAATTGATGTGGAAATATGTATTTACAGCCCATTTGCTACTCATTAATTCAATACTTGTCTACTCCCCTTTGATAATTGAAATTTGGATGCTTCCCAGACATTCTGTACAGGTTTCAGGAAATTGAATTCGTGCAGGTACGGCTAAGCCGTATAGCACCTACGGCTCACAATCCAGAGAGGAGAAAAACCCAGTTTTCCTCTACGGCTAGGGCACGGCTAAGCCGTGGAATGCCCTACGGCTAAGCCGTAGCTCAGCCGTGGCCCAGCCGTAGAACAATACAGGGTGCAATTTCTGGAATAACTGAGAGTCAGCTAATGACAGACCCTCTACGGTCCAGCCACGGCTAAGCCGTAGACCACACACGGCTAAGCCGTAGCACACACACGGCTAAGCCGTAACCACACATGAAGAATAAGGCTAGGTGTAAAGATAAGACCTATATGACCTTCATGATAGAATGTAGAGCACCGAGACTTGCCCAACGGATGTGATACTACGCGTGAATGATCTCGAGGGCTGCGAATCATTCATGTTCGTTATCCGGATGTTAAGCACCTCCCCATGGGTGTTGGTTTAAGGGACTTCGTGCATCGCCCGATTCCAGGCAACACTAGACAACGGTGTATCGAATAACTTAAAACTACATCATCATGCACGGTTAGAAACACCGGATAATTAGATTAGAATTGGTTTGTAACTTAAGATGATTCGATTTCGCATGATTTGTTGCATACCATATTGCATTCGATCATTGATCTCACACTCTGACATGATTACTTGTATCCCGTTACTTTACTTTCACATTGCGATTATTTACCCTGAGTATACATGTATGATATGTTCAATTCCAGATATGCACGCATGATATATGATCACGATCTACTCAGGTTTTCATGATTGACTTTGTATGGTCAGGCTCTACTTAGCCTCAGCCTTAGGATCCCGACGGGGTGAATTTGGTATAGTTATAAGGACCTGCTGCAGTATGGATTTTGTCTTGGGGAACCGGACCCCAGGAAACCGAGACCCATTGTACCCTGGCCCGGACAATGGTGTTCTTTGCATGTTACAAGATCCCTCTTTTGGGAGCATATGGTAATGTAGTAGCCACTAGTCATGTACACAGCATGTTATCCTTGATTCACACAGCATCTTTCTTTCTTGCATGATAGCCTAGTATACGAAAATGCTTTCTTTAATAACATGATGTTCTTTATTCTATTAGACACAGCGTGTGTTAACTTGCTATGGTTTATACTTTGCTGAATCTTCGTATTCACAGTTGTTTTTGGTGTTGCAGGCCCAGATCCCCCTGCCGAACCCTCGCCGGTCGGCCAGGCTCCAGATGAGACCCCCGGGGCCCCATCAGGCCTAGAGGAGTGGATGTGATCACTCCACGGGAGCGCGTTCATGGCATGCATCATGTTGGAGTCATGTTTTGAGGATTTTCAGACTTGTATATGTCATGACATGTCACTATTGTATTTATCCTTTTGTTCTTTTGTAAACGTTCATATGTAATTATGTCAGTCCTTTCCTTGTATCCTCTTCTTGTGCTATTAGTTGTTTATGTTTCTGATATTTACAGCTTCCGCATACTTGCTTGGCACGTGTGCTTGTTCCCTTGTGCGTGTGCATTTAGACTCGGTCTACGTGTGCATGCACAGGAGTACGTGTGTCATTAGGTTTGGCTTTTGCTAACCCCCGAACCCTGGGCTCGGGTTGTGACATACGTATTGTATGGTATCAGAGCATTCCTTGCTCATTCCTTGTTCTAGTGTGATAAGCATGTAGGCATGTAGGATCGTGGTGAGGATACGATTATTTCTTTGTGTTCTTTCTAGACTTTGGGGTTTGTTGGGCGCTATTGTTTTGTGTTTGTGTCTGACTCGTTCCATTTTACAGGATGGCATCAGGTTCTGGTTCGCAGCAGAACGCCGGAAATAACGAGAGCGGATCTGCCCCGTCACCGCAGACACCGAATACAGATGAACGTATTCTCATGCTATTCCAGTCCCTTCAGGCACAATCGCAATCGATGCAGAACTTGCAAGCCCAAGTGACAACCATGTTAGACCGACAAAGCCAAGTCCCAGCTCAGTCACATGTAGACCAGCAGGTGATCTTGCAGCCTCGAGAGAGTGACCCGAATGCCCTCTATGGTAAATTTCGCAAGCGAGGAGCTATTGAGTTCTATGGAACAGAAGAGCCACTGAAGGCAGAACAGTGGTTAGACCAGACAGAGGATGTCTTTGAGACCGTCGTGTGCACGAACCGACAGAAGGTCGGACTAGCAACTTCTATGTTTAGAGATGTCGCAAAGACTTGGTGGAAGAGCGTGAAAGATTCATACAGAGATATCCCTAGTGCTACGGTGTGGGAGATGTTCAAGCAACAGTTCAGGAGGAAGTTCATCCCGGCTCATGTGTTTCGAGCCAAGGAGGTTGAGTTCCTAGCTCTCCGCCAGCAGCAGATGACAGTAGCAGAGTATGTAAACAAGTTTATGCAGTTGTCGCTTTTTGCTCCGGACATGATCAGTACCGAAGAGAGGAAGGTGAACAGGTTTGTGGAAGGTTTGCATCCCCGGTACATGCACCACGTGACAGCGTTTCAGCGTCCCGCTACGTTCGATGATGCAGTGGACAGGGCCTATTCTGCTGAGGCCATCCACCAAGCTGCTAGAGCCGTTGAGCCTAAGAGACAGCCGCCTTTCAGTGCACGGGGACAAGTACAGAAGAAGACCAAAGGCCAGCAGAGTACTTCTAGTTCTACTGGAGTGACTTGTGGATATTGTGGTAGGAACCACACGACTGAAGCTTGTTGGAGGAAGGCCGGTGCTTGTTTCATTTGTGGTTCAAGGGAGCATATGATCGCCAATTGTCCTCGACAGAGAGCTTCCGGTGCAGTTCCTAGCAGACCCAGTG
Organism: Sextonia rubra; assembly: GCA_037013555.1. Lineage (NCBI taxonomy): Eukaryota > Viridiplantae > Streptophyta > Magnoliopsida > Laurales > Lauraceae > Sextonia > Sextonia rubra. Next base: position 6,979,635 of record JASUAD010000003.1, on the reverse strand, counting down.
CACCTACAGCTCCGAGCAAGCCACAGTCAGCTCGTCCAGGCTCGAGACAGCCTCGCCAGACAGCCCGTGCTTACGCTGCTACTCACGAGAGTGCCGAGGATCCACAGGTGGTTGAAGGTACTGTTTTGATTTCGCGCGTCGAGGCTTTAGCTTTGTTCGATTCGGGGTCTACACGGTCTTATGTAGCACCTCATTTCGCCAAGCGGTTGCATCAGCCGTCTGAGCCGTTGCCATATGTGTTGGTTGTATCCACCCCAGTTGGCAAGCGAGTGGAGTGTAGTATGTACTACCCCCATTGCGACGTGCAGATTGCAGGTCATCAGTTACCTGTTGATTTGATCCTGTTGTCGATGTTGGACTTCGACGTGATACTTGGTATGGATTGGCTCGCTCGATATCGTGCCTGTGTTAACTGTTACAACAGGACGATTTTCTTCGATTTAGGCAAGGGCTTCCGTTTCGAGGGCAGTCAGCAGAGATGCCCCAGACGTATGATTTCGGCGTGTAAGGCAGATCGCTTGATCCGCCGAGGGTGCGAAGGCTTCATTGCCTTTATCTCAGCGAAGAAGGAGCCGAAGCAGCTAGGTGAGGTTCAGGTGGTCTGTGACTTTCCAGATGTCTTTCCAGACGATGTGCCAGACTTACCCCCGGTTCGAGATGTGGAGTTCGCCATTGAGCTTGTTCCCGGCACGGCACCGATCAGCAAGGCTCCGTATCGCATGGCCCCAGCAGAGTTGTCAGAATTGAAGAAACAATTGCAGGAGCTTTTGGATAAGGGTTTCGTTCGCCCGAGCGTTTCACCTTGGGGAGCACCAGTCTTGTTTGTCAAAAAGAAGGATGGTACTTTTCGGATGTGCATAGACTACCGCCAGCTGAACAAAGTGACGATCAAGAACAAGTACCCCTTACCCAGGATTGATGAGCTGTTCGATCAACTTCAGGGCGCAGCATATTTTTCGAAGATTGATTTGAGGTCTGGATATCACCAGTTGAGAGTCAAAGAAGATGACATTCCTAAGACTGCCTTCAGGACTCGTTATGGACATTATGAATTCCTCGTGATGCCTTTTGGACTAACCAACGCACCTGCAGCTTTTATGGCATTGATGAATCAGATTTTTGCTCCTTTCTTGGACCAATTCGTAGTTGTGTTTATTGATGATATACTGATCTATTCTAAGTCAGCAGAGGAGCATAGGGAGCATTTGAGAAAAGCCTTGTCGTTGTTGAGAGAACATCGATTGTTTGCTAAGTTGTCGAAGTGTGATTTTTGGCTTGAGCAGGTTGCATTTTTAGGTCATATCATTTCACGAGAGGGATTGGCAGTTGATCCATCTAAAGTGGAGGCAGTAGTGAATTGGTCTAGCCCCAAGACAGTGACAGAGGTTCGCAGTTTCCTTGGTCTAGCAGGTTACTATCGCCGATTTGTCCAGGACTTTGCTAAGATCTCTTCTCCTTTGACGAAGTTGACCAGGAAGAACGTACCATTTGATTGGACTGAGGAGTGTGAAGCCAGTTTTCGGATTTTGAAAGAGAAGTTGACTACAGTCCCAGTGTTAGCCTTGCCAGATGGTTGTGAAGGATTCGTGGTTTATTCAGATGCTTCGCGAGTTGGTCTGGGTTGTGTGTTGATGCAGCATGGGAAGGTGATTGCTTATGGATCGAGACAGTTGCGAGAACATGAGAAGAATTACGCCACCCATGATTTGGAATTGGCAGCCATCGTGTTTGCGTTGAAGCTGTGGAGACATTATCTATATGGTGTGCAGTTTGAGGTTCGTTCTGACCACCACAGTTTACAGTATTTATTCACACAGCAGGAGCTGAACATGAGACAGCGGAGATGGCTTGAGCTTATTAAGGATTATGACTTCCCGATCAAATATCAGCCAGGCAAGGGGAATGTGGTGGCAGATGCGCTCAGCAGGAAAGCAGAGTCAGTGCAGCTCTTGAGCAGTTTCCTCTTAGAGTTTCGTGGTCTCCCTGTTGAGGTTAAACTAGTGGATGAGTGCGTGATGTTGGCTAGTACGCTAGTGTTTCAGCCTGAGTTGATTCAGCAGATTAAGGACAGGCAGTTTGAAGATCTAACTTTGAAGCGCATTCGAGACCACATTGGAGACAGACCCGATTTCAGACTCGAGGATGGTATACTCTACTTTCGGAGTAGGTTGTGCGTGCCAGCAGTTGATGAGTTCAAGGAGAAGCTGATGAACGAAGCGCATTACGCTCGCTACGCGATGCATCCAGGCAGCACGAAGATGTTTCGGAATCTCAAGGATCGCTTCTGGTGGAACAACATGAAGAGAGAAGTAGCAGGGTTTGTTGCTCGCTGTTTGACATGTCAGAAGGTGAAGGCCGATCATCAGAGACCGCCAGGCTCGTTGCATCCTTTGCACATACCGCAGTGGAAGTGGGAAAACATCACCATGGACTTCGTTTCAGGGTTACCGCCGACGAGCAGGAAGAACAATGCCATTTGGGTGATCGTAGATCGATTGACGAAGTCAGCCCATTTCATTCCTTTTCGGAAGGGTATGACATTTTCAGAGATGGCCAGGAAGTTCGTGGATGAGATCGTCAGGCTCCATGGTACCCCCGTGTCGATTGTATCCGATCGTGACAGCCGTTTTGTTTCGTCTTTCTGGAGAGCATTCCAAGAGGCTTTGGGTACGAAGTTGAGTTTCAGCACGGCATACCACCCACAGACGGATGGACAATCAGAGCGGACGATTCAGACTTTGGAGGATATGTTGCGAGCCAGTGTGTTGAGCTACGAGAAAGAATGGGATCTTCATCTATCGTTGTGCGAGTTCGCCTACAACAACAGTTTCCACGAGAGCATTGGGATGGCACCATATGAAGCATTGTACGGGAAGAAGTGTAGAAGTCCGGTTTGTTGGGAAGAAGTTGGAACTCGAAGTTTTCACGGACCGACGATCATTGCCGAGACTACGGAGAAGGTACAGAAAGCAATTGAGAACTTGAAAGTTGCTCGGTCGAGACAGAAGAGTTATGCAGACACCCGCAGACGACCCTTAGAGTTTCAGGTTGGCGAGTGGGTTTTTCTGAAGGTCTCTCCGATGAAGGGTACGATCCGTTTCGGCCAGAAAGGCAAGTTAGCTCCACGCTATGTCGGACCGTTCGAGATCAAGAGTCGGATCGGTGATTTAGCCTATCGATTAGAGCTTCCCGAGATGTTTACAGGAGTGCACAACGTTTTCCACGTTTCGATGCTTCGGAGATATGTTCATGATCCCTCCCATGTCATTCGTTACGACGAGGTTCAGATTCAGCCGAGTGCTGCATACGTTGAGCGACCGCTCCGTATCGTGGGAACCCGAGAGCAGATACTCCGCACCAGGACAATTCGATGGGTCAAAGTGCTTTGGGAGCATCACAGTCCTGATGAGGCTACTTGGGAGCTAGAAGAGCAGATGGCACGTCAGTACCCCGATTTGTTTTCCCAGGTATGAGCGAGTTAGTGTTCATTCCGAGGATGGAATGATTCTCAAGTGGGGGAGGATGTAACACTCCGACCCAGCTTGACCTCGTTTAGCGTCTAGTTAATCTTGTTTTTGTTGTTAATTGTGTTTTGTTTGTGTTTTGTTTTCGTTACGGGTCATGGATAGGTAGTTGGGTTGAGTTTGACCTGGATTAAGTAGATCAAGCCCTTTTTCGTAATTTTAGCTTTTCTTAGACATGGTCATTTTTGCATCATCTTGAGGTCAACACGTGTCTTTCGTTGAGCCCGTTAACTTTCGTAACTACGTCATTTGCAACCGAGGTCGTATGATTCGATTGGACCTGAGTTTGACTCAAACTGTAAATACACTTTTCACTTGGCTTTTATTGTAAATTTGGACAACCCATTTGATTATATAAGCTTCACCATCGACCCACTCTCATGTTCTCTCTCTCGTTTTCTCTCAAATTCACTGTGCACGTGGAATCTCTCTCTCTTGCACTTGAATTCCTCTTCTCCATCGATCAAGTGGAGGTCGATTGCTTGCATGTGAGGTGAGTTGGTGGAAATCCCTTCATCCTTCTCATCTCTCTTCTTTAGTTCTTCTCCCTCTTGTTTCCATTGTTGTATAGTGTGTCTGTGACTCCATCTCTCATGCATGCATGTACTTTGATTTGGTGTTAGGTTGTGTTTGGCTTGAGGGCTACAAGTGTGCAATTGATTTCCAATCTAAGGCAAGTATAAACCTAGCTTGTGAGAACCCATGTTGATATGCATTTGAATTGGATAGTTTTTACATGAATTGATGTGGAAATATGTATTTACAGCCCATTTGCTACTCATTAATTCAATACTTGTCTACTCCCCTTTGATAATTGAAATTTGGATGCTTCCCAGACATTCTGTACAGGTTTCAGGAAATTGAATTCGTGCAGGTACGGCTAAGCCGTATAGCACCTACGGCTCACAATCCAGAGAGGAGAAAAACCCAGTTTTCCTCTACGGCTAGGGCACGGCTAAGCCGTGGAATGCCCTACGGCTAAGCCGTAGCTCAGCCGTGGCCCAGCCGTAGAACAATACAGGGTGCAATTTCTGGAATAACTGAGAGTCAGCTAATGACAGACCCTCTACGGTCCAGCCACGGCTAAGCCGTAGACCACACACGGCTAAGCCGTAGCACACACACGGCTAAGCCGTAACCACACATGAAGAATAAGGCTAGGTGTAAAGATAAGACCTATATGACCTTCATGATAGAATGTAGAGCACCGAGACTTGCCCAACGGATGTGATACTACGCGTGAATGATCTCGAGGGCTGCGAATCATTCATGTTCGTTATCCGGATGTTAAGCACCTCCCCATGGGTGTTGGTTTAAGGGACTTCGTGCATCGCCCGATTCCAGGCAACACTAGACAACGGTGTATCGAATAACTTAAAACTACATCATCATGCACGGTTAGAAACACCGGATAATTAGATTAGAATTGGTTTGTAACTTAAGATGATTCGATTTCGCATGATTTGTTGCATACCATATTGCATTCGATCATTGATCTCACACTCTGACATGATTACTTGTATCCCGTTACTTTACTTTCACATTGCGATTATTTACCCTGAGTATACATGTATGATATGTTCAATTCCAGATATGCACGCATGATATATGATCACGATCTACTCAGGTTTTCATGATTGACTTTGTATGGTCAGGCTCTACTTAGCCTCAGCCTTAGGATCCCGACGGGGTGAATTTGGTATAGTTATAAGGACCTGCTGCAGTATGGATTTTGTCTTGGGGAACCGGACCCCAGGAAACCGAGACCCATTGTACCCTGGCCCGGACAATGGTGTTCTTTGCATGTTACAAGATCCCTCTTTTGGGAGCATATGGTAATGTAGTAGCCACTAGTCATGTACACAGCATGTTATCCTTGATTCACACAGCATCTTTCTTTCTTGCATGATAGCCTAGTATACGAAAATGCTTTCTTTAATAACATGATGTTCTTTATTCTATTAGACACAGCGTGTGTTAACTTGCTATGGTTTATACTTTGCTGAATCTTCGTATTCACAGTTGTTTTTGGTGTTGCAGGCCCAGATCCCCCTGCCGAACCCTCGCCGGTCGGCCAGGCTCCAGATGAGACCCCCGGGGCCCCATCAGGCCTAGAGGAGTGGATGTGATCACTCCACGGGAGCGCGTTCATGGCATGCATCATGTTGGAGTCATGTTTTGAGGATTTTCAGACTTGTATATGTCATGACATGTCACTATTGTATTTATCCTTTTGTTCTTTTGTAAACGTTCATATGTAATTATGTCAGTCCTTTCCTTGTATCCTCTTCTTGTGCTATTAGTTGTTTATGTTTCTGATATTTACAGCTTCCGCATACTTGCTTGGCACGTGTGCTTGTTCCCTTGTGCGTGTGCATTTAGACTCGGTCTACGTGTGCATGCACGGGAGTACGTGTGTCATTAGGTTTGGCTTTTGCTAACCCCCGAACCCTGGGCTCGGGTTGTGACACTTACTGAGACAAATATCTAAGTTTGGTGAAGGCTCATGGGACATGAGATTGGAACAAATTGACTCAAATTCCGAAGCTTCGCAAGAAATTGGTCCCATTTGACTTGTGGTGTATACTTTTTGAACCAGGTAAGGCGGCTTCAGATTCAGTTGCATATACCAACTCATTGAATTTGGTCCACAGATAAACAAATCAAGACAAGTGCTCTTGGATAGATTTAGTGCCTGGGTATATTCTAAAATTTCAAATTCAAGTTGAGATCTCTAGGCATTCTTCCTCAATGGCTGGCTGAGTTGTTGAGCATTAAAAATGGTAAGCAAGGTTGTAGGAGTACTGATTTTATGGGAAACTTCCATAATAGTAATCATGAATCCCTTAATCCAATCGTTGAAAAAGATCTAGACGTCCCACCTGGGTTTGAAAAGCCCCATTATCTTCTTGAGCCTGGTCAGACTTCTAATGCAGGCCCAAGGGTTATGAATCATTTGGGCTTCCAATCTACTAGGTAGATTGTAGATGGGGCGTGGATCTTGGATGGGCTGGATTTTCAAGTTGGCACCATGGGCCCAAATTCGTCCAAAGTAAAGGCTGCTAGAGAGTGAGCGGACCAGCAAAATGAAAAGAAGTGGAAATATTACATGGAGAAGGAATGAAGTGGAGAGCGATACTTGTGCCGGACAAAGGAATAGATGATGCTACAACCTTTGTGTCTACCCTCACAACTCCCAACACAAGGTGGCAGTACCACCAAAGAGATGATGGTGTCCCATACCAAGAGAGGCAATGAAAATTGAAAACCACGAGATCAGAGTTGATGACGTTGGAATTAGGGAGCAGAAAGTGGTTGCGGATCCAAACCCCATCGGATATCATGCACTCATGGCCTTCAAATCCCGGGGATGCAGCAGGTAAGTTCCCTTAATAAAGAATCAGATCTTTACATCTTTGAAAACATTTGTCCTAAGAATTCCCAGGCAAGTAAGAACCATTCAAAAATCTGACTAATATTGCGAAGGGTTTAGTCTGATATTGTAGAGGCACTAAAACTGTTGTAACAATCCATAAACTAAAATGACTTCGTAGAGAAAATCAATCTGAAACTAAATCCGATCTTAAAGAAACTCAAAATCTTGCCAGAAGGTTGAACTATGATAATGTTGAAGGGGTCTCTTCTGTTGGAAACATGGGTGGAATTGCTCTGCTTTGACAAGATTATTGGCATTTTAGAACTTTGAAAAAACAGAAAAATTTTATCCACAGTCAGGTCATTGACAGCCCATGCTATATCAAGTGGTGTACCAGATTAGTTCAAGCCCCCCATATGTTGCAGAGAAATGATCATTTTGGAGGGACTTATCTCAAATTGGCAAAGATTGTAATGGACCTGGGATGATCATTAGGGACTTTAACGAAGTTGGAAAGAAGTGTGTGTGTATGGATTTTTCTTTTTCTTTTTTTTTTTGTTTATTTATTTATTTTTTTTGTGGGGTTGGGGGGTGGGGGGGGGGGGATGACTTTGATGTTTCAAAGGCGAGAAACTGCCCTAATTTGATAGACCTTGGATCGGTTGGGCCCATTTTCACTTGGTCAGATAAAAGAAAAGGTTTTCCTCATGTTAAGGAGAGACTTAAGTCTTGACAAAGCTTTTGAAAATATTGAAAGGAGATTGAAATTCCCAAATGCCTTTTTTGTTACTCTTACAGCGGGTGGGTTGACTACTCACCCATTTTAATATTATGCAGTTTAAAGATGAAGAGTGTGCAGAGATTATTGCAAAAAGATGGAGGCTCCTTAACAATTCTACTAATGACAGCCTAACAAGAAATTTAAATTGTTTAGGTAGAGACATATGGAAGAGGAATAAAGCATGATTTGGGAAAGTTGAGAACTCGATCAAGGAACTAACAGCTGAAATTAGGGCTGTTAGGATGACGAAATATGATGATGAGAGTATAAAGAAAGAACTAGATCTTAGTTCTAAGTTAGAGGAATTTCACACCAGAGAGGAAGACCTTTGGGGGCAGAAATCAAGAGAATTATGGTCGGTGGAAGGAGATAGAAACACACAATTTTGTCATGCCTGCACTGTGAACAGCAGGAAGCATAATAATAGATAGGATTAAAGGGAAGAATGGTGACCGGCTCACAAATAGAAGTGACATTGGTAATGATCTCCGTAATCACCTACAGGATATTTTGACCGCAAAAGGTTCAAGGAACTTGAGTATCATCAATGAAGTTATAAAACCCACCATCTCTAAAGCTGATAATGACCTTCTATTAGCTATTCCTTCGGAAAAAGAGAAAAAAGACGCGACATTTCAGTTCAGATCCCTCAAATCCCCAGGTCCAAATGGATACCCTGCTAGATTTTACCAACGCATGTGGTAGGTCCCGATATTGTTAGTCTAGTTCCAGACATTTTTGGACATAGATTACCTTTGACTAAGATTAACAAAACCTTTATAGCTCTTATTCCCAAAATTCCCACATGCCCAAAATGTTAAGGACTTTATGCCTATTAGCCTTTGCAATGCTATCTATAAAATCATCTCTAAGTTTGTAGCCAAGATAAGATGATCCTTGATAAAATTATAGGCCCATTCAAATGTGATTTTCTTGGCAGTAGACACATTTCTAATAACTACATCATTACCCATGAAATCCTCCATTGCTTTCAAGAAAAAGAGAAAGAGCAAATTCTTAGACCTGAAACTTGATATGGCAAAGGCAGTGGAATGGGACTCCATTCTAAATATTCTTGATGCTTTTGGAATTCACCATAAGTTTCAAAAACTAATTAAGGAATGTCAATCGTCAGTGTCATACTCCATTCTTCTGAATGGCTCCCCATTTGGAAACTTTTGCCCAACAAGAGGGCTGAGGTAAGGTAACCCCCTTCATCATCTCTCTTTATCATAGGGGTTCAGGGGCACTCTTGTAGGTTTATCTCAGATGAAAATGATGGCATTATTAGTGGGATTACAGTTGCTAAAGATGCCCCAAGTGTGTCCCACCTGTCTTTTGGTGACGATAGTTTTGTCTTTTGCAATGCTAATTTCAGTGAGGTGGGGGTATTTAGAAGTATCCTTGACAATTATTGTAAGGCCTCAGGGAAACTGGTAAATTTCAATAAATCAGCAATTTACTTAGTAAAGGGGCATGCAAGAATGGATGTAACCATCTAGAAAGATTTTGGGTATGAGACTAATGAACAAAGATGAGAAATACTTGGGCAATCCTTTGATTATTAGTAAACGGAGAACCTCCAGCTTTGAGATGATAATTAATAAAATAAAAAGGAAGATAGGAATGTGGAAAATCCCCTTGCTCTCCCAAGCAGCAAGAAATACTCATAAAATCAGTGATCTCAGCCATTCCAGTGTATAATATGGCAGTTTTGAAATTCCCTTGCAAAAGTTTGGATCAAATGGACAAATTGATGAGGAAATTCTCATGGGGGGAACACTATGACAAGTCAAAGGTCCACACAATCAAGTGATATGTAAACCTGTAGCTGAAGAGGGGGATTAGGAATTAGGGAATTGAGACATAATATGTAAGAACCCTGAATTATTAAATGGGCCAACCCTAAATTATTAAATGGGCCAAATGAGCTTAGAGAGGCCCAGTTTCAACCAGTCCAATTCATGATTGGATTGGGCTATTGGGTCAAAATTCTCAGGTCCATAAATGATCCAAACTTACTTAAATTGTGACTCTATCGCTCCCCAAAATTATGACTGTGTTACTCCCACATTTTAATTCCCCAAAATTATAACTGTGTAACTCTCACAATAGTGACCTTAAATTGTGACTTTTAGTCTTCTTAGGTGACCTTTCAAGGGAAATCCTTTAGGATTCTAGCACTCTATAAGAAGAGATCTTCTCTCATCTTTGGTCACTTTCTCATGGTTCTCATGGAAGAAGAGTAGGAGTCCAACATAGTGATATTTGAAAACAGTAGCAAGGAGATTCCAAGGAACACCTAACATAGTGGATGTCTGATTTGAAGTCACTTATTACTTATACCAGGTGAGTAGATTTTCCCCTTGGCTGGTATGAATCTGGAATTTTTTCTTTGATTATAATTGATCAACAGTCATTGAGGCCTATATACATAGTATAAAATATGTGTTCTTAATATTTCAGTTGGTGTTTACATAGGATAAGCATGTGATAGAAATTGAATATTAATGCCATCATGATAAATCTGTATACTTTATGATAATTCAGTTGGTGTGTACATAAGATAAACATGTGATAGCACCTAAAAATTACTGTCAACATGATAAACCAAGAGGTTTCTATTGAATTTGGATTATTGATGGTCAACTGTCCAACATCAGAATTGATCAGTCACAATATTTGAATTGTTGACAGTTCTTGTGTGAATATTTAGTGATCGAAACCCAATTTTAGGTAAAAGAAAATTGGTGAATTAATTTCTGTGATTAGCATACCTCTAAATCAGTATTTTAGACAACATACATTGTGGATTTCAGAAGTTTCAAAATAGATATGGAATTTTTTAATTTCAAGCTGTTAAAAGCAACTGTGTCAGACTTGAACTATGGACCCACATAGCCCACCTGATCTAGAATCAAGCCCCCACATCGGAAAGAGGACTGGTGGGTGACCATGGGGATGGTGGACCCATATTGATTGGACCATTGGGCCCCTTTCATCCAAAGGATCCAAATGGACTGGGCATAAGGCCCACTTCATTTGGCATAGGTTCTGTTGAACCATATTCTTCTGTACTGTTGTGAGGAAGTAATTACAGTCACATGACATAAGTTCTAGATACTTGTATAGAAGCCTTTGGATTCCAAAAATTATTAATCCCTCCTTAAGAGGGTGGTCTTAACCTTTACATCCTTAAAGCTCTTTCATTCACTAGTGAATTAAGAACATGTAATATAGATGAAAGAATATACTGTAATATGTTTGAGATCAAATTTTAACTGCCTTTATCTTACTGTTAGTCTGTTTTACTATTCATTAGCAGTACTCTAATTCTGTTTTTATTAATCTGTTTGAGATCAAATTTTAACTGCCTTTACTTACTGTTAGTCTGTTTTACCATTCATTAGCAGTACTCTAATTATGTTTTTATTAGATTCAAGTTTAATATTATCAATACGAATTATAGTTTTAAGCAAATATTTAAAGTGAACTTTTATCACCTTAACATAATGATTAGATCAAAGTTAAATGTAGATATTCAGTTTTGGTATACATTCTATGATTTAACAAAACATAAAATTCATGGTCAATGCCACATATATGCGATACCAATAATGATCCAGAGTGGGGCGAGATTCAATAGGAAGTATGTGGAATTGACCAATGGTAAATATGATGAGGATAAAACCTATGAACTAAAATGAATCCAGAATTAGGATTATTATGGAGTATTTGTTGTTATGCTGGCACTGAGTTTAGTCTTTGAATGACGAATGGTGACAGTCTTGTCACGACACGAATATGAATTCTCTTGTTCATACAATTACTATGAAATAAGAATGGTGACAGTCTTGTCATGACACGAATATGAGTCCACTTGTTCATACAATTATTATGAAATAAGAATGGTGATAGTCTTGTCACGACACGAATATGAATCCTCTTGTTCATACAATTACTATGAATTAAGAATGGTGGCAGTCTTGCCACGATCCGAATATGAATTCCCTTGTTCATACAACTACTATAAATAAGAATGGTGGCAATTTTTGTCACGACAAGAATATGAAACCCTTATGAAAGAACAATATGACAATCTTGGTATACATTAAATAATGTTGTTGAATAGGATTATGATCTTATTCTTCGGGGTAAACCTATGAACTTCTATTGAAATCATGTTAGTTACTATTGTTCTCTTGATTTTAGAAATTCTACTCACCAGTGTTACTGACTAGTGGTTCACCCCATTATAGGTAACGCATTTGTAGTGGGATCTAGGAACGACAGAGATCAGCCTATAAATTTCGGTTTGCAACGCTGATTGAGAGTTAAAAAAAAACTACCTAGATCATTGGATGGGGCCAGCCCTATTTTGGAATATATATATATATATTTTTAGAATTGTTGTCTTTCCTAGCTGAACTTGTAAAGACCTTGTTAAGATATTAATATTAAGATTTTTAAACCTTCATCTTCACTTGGACTTGCTCTTGGAATTTACTTTATGAATGTTATTGTCTTATAATCATGATAACGACTTAAGAATCTGAAGAGCTCCAAACTCTTGGGTCGTTACATAATAACATGGCTCTTCTTTCTAAGACCTGCTGCAGGTATCTTCACAATAGTAATCTGCTTTGCTTTAAAACTATAAAGGCAAAAAACTATCCGAATAGGCCTTTATGAGGGGCAAGATATACAAAGAGCAACTACTGGTTTTGGAAAGGCTTCGTTGAAGCTCTTTCATCCAAAAGAATATTAGTTGGATCATCGGTAATGGGGAAGACATCCCAATCAGGGATTGTGGGTGGATCCCCTGTGAGGAAGGCACGAGGAAACTTATATCTAATATAAATGACCCTCTCATAAAGGTCAAAGATCTTTAGACTTCAAATAAGAAGTGGAACTTGATTAAGGATATCCTCAAGATTTATATCCCTCGTGCCAGCATTAAGGATAGGAAAATTTGGCCCTTCACAAAGAATGATCAGGTTTCCTCCAAATCAGTTAACAAAATTATTTCTAGTAATGCGGCTTTGGTGAGTCCTAATGTAAATAATATTAATTTGAAGCCTTTTCTTTAAGATCCGCCTTCCTAAGAGAATTCTTATGTTTGGATGGAGGTCTTTAAAAAGAACAACCTTGATAAGATCACTTTTAAATGCTAGACTTAGTAATGTTTCCCCCCTCTCCCATATGTAAACTTAAAATTGAATCCCTGGAACATGCCTTGTTTCATTGTGACATTTTGGGGAACGTGTGGTTTGCATCTCAATTGGGATTACTATCTCACAAAATTCCTGAGAAAGGGCTGGTGGATTGGTGGGTGAAATGCATTGAACCTATCCAACCGTCTCTTTTGGGTGAAACCCACTCTGTGCAAGCTAGGGTTGTAGGCCTTGTGGCCTTACAGTGGGCCATTTGGAAGGCTAGGAATGAACTCCTATTTAATGGTTCCAAGCTAAATCCACAAAATATTATTTTGAGAGGAAAATACATGCTTCCTAAAAATTTAGTGGAGGGTTCCCATGCTACTAAAGTGGTTAAAGGCCACAACCCACAACAGCCTCAGTTGAACTGCACAGCTGTGGCGCTTATTTTCATAGATGCAGCCTTTTCTAAAGCAAAGGGGCAAACTGCCCTTGGTTTTGTTATATTTTTCAATGGTTATCTTGTGGCTGCACGCGAAACAAAGGGTCCTTGGATGCACTCATCTAAGGAGGCTGAAATGGGGGTGATTCTCCACACAATGAGCATAGCAAGAGATTTGGGATTCTCCAGGGTTTACATTTTGTCTAATGCTCTTTAAGTGATAGAAGCTACTAATGGAGCGGAGGACTGGTCTATTGGCCATTGGGTTTTGCACATTCAGAAATTTGCTTCATAGTTTGATAAAGTTTGCGTTAGTCATATTTCTAGGGACCTTAATGTTGAAGCCCACAAGGATTCTAGATTTGGTTGCAACAGTGTCAAGGCCATAGTTTGGACTGCCCCTTTTGAAGAAAGGCTATCTAGATCCATGCCCAATTTGTAGTTGTTTTGTTGTCTTCTGTTTGCTTTGTTTGATTAATGAAAGTTTCCTTCACCCCAAAAAAAAAAAAAGAAAAAAAAAAAAGAAGAGTTGAGATCTGTGGGCTAAATTTTTCTGATGATATATCCTCTTAAGATATTCCCACATTCCTTTGGTAGTCCAATAGGGTTGAACATTAAGGAAAATTTGGGGACCAACAGAGCTTGAGATCCAGCTGATATTTTGAGCATCATGGGTTATCTATTGAGCCATTTTAGTGGCATCCTCACGTTTTGCGGTGGTCCTATCAATGTGACCCCAAAGTTATTTTGCTTTCACATACATGCGCAATTGAAATTCCCATCCAAAGTAATATTTCACAGTGAATTTAATTGGAAAACTATCAGATACATCCATAAATAATTCCATGTAAATTCGAAAGAACTTTACTGTAGTGTCAAACTGAAACAGAAAAGAGGCAGAAAAGAAGCGACAGTCCTTCCAAGTTTGGTAGATCTATGACCAAACAAGAGATCAAGAACACTAGATATGATGAAATCACTACCAAATAATATCAGCTTAACAAACATTCTCTAATCCAAAAAATGGTAAACACAGCCTCGGCAACTATTCTCGAAAGGGTGAAACACTAGAGTACTAGAGGGGCAGGCCACAAACACACTCTGATGATTCCCAAAGAAAAAAATCAAAAATAAAAAAGAAGTCTTATATGAGATCCATTTTAAGGCAGAAATCTTGAAAATGAAGGTTTTTCTGCGGTCTTTATGAAAGACAGTCCAAAAAATCAATCAAATAGAAGATTGAGTAAAACTCCTACATCTAACCACTTATAAATTCCCAAAACATATTAAAAAAATCTCTTGAGCTGGTGTAAACTTTATGGTATGACACTCCATGACAATGGGATCCATAAGTAGTCAGATGAAGATAGTCTATGTCATCTAACTGTATAGTTTGATCTTCATCATAGAATCTGATTTCTGCAATCAGATAATATAGGTCTCCAGATTAGAGCTTCTATCCAAAGCCTCAATAGATAGAGAATGGCTATCTTACCCCAGTGGTAAGAGGTGTCAGTTATTATTTGGTAGCCCAGGGCTCAAAAATGGGCAGCCACCTTTTCTACACAAAGGGCTATTCTACCTCACCCAAAGTCTTCTTCCCTCACTAGAAGGCTCGTTCACCTCACCTAAGGTCTACTTCCCTCACCAGAGGGCTAGGGCCAGCTCCCTAAGCTCGGTACCCAAAAAGAAACATATCAACAAAGAGAAGAATAGTTACCAGATAGTAAACTCAAGACAACATAACGAAGGTTGGGCAGCCTCTCCTTCAAACCTTACTTGCTCTGATACCCACAACAAAGATAGAAGAAGAGAGAATTGGAAATAATTGGGTGATGATCCTTTCATGGGCTGCCTCCCCCATATACCTCACTTAAAGATTAATTACGGTATGTCAAATCCCCTTGACTGGGCAAATTATAATCAATATTCCTTTGATTTGTCGCCCACTACCTATATGATATTGTCTACTTTGGCGCATGGGATTTCAATCCAATCTTAGTGCATGGTTTTAAAGGGGTCATGTGGGGTTAAGGTCAAGTCACACACATGTATACCCAGGATCAAGATTTGGATATTTCTAATGTGAGACTTATGCACCAGTGCATACCTTGTCCTTTAGAGTTTCCCCTCCCCTCTCTCTCAAGGTAGATGCTTGCCGGGGGCAACGCCCTTTTATTGTGTGACATTCTCTCACCGGAAAACAACCGTCCTTAACTCTGATTTCACGGCTCCCTTTTCTAGTAGGGGAGTATGTCACACCTATGGCCCCCTGTAAAGGATGTTGGGTCCAGTGAACATCTGCCTAAAGAGAGAGGGTGGGGGAAACTTTAAAGGATAGGGTATGTAGTGGTGCATAAGTCCCACATCAGAAACATCTAAGCCTTGATCCTGGGTATATATGTGTGTGTCCAGACCTTAACCCCACATGAGCCTTTCAAAACCATGTAGTAAGCTTGGATTGAAATCCCATGAGCCAAAGCAGACAATATCATGTGGGTAGTGGGCCTGCGTCATTATAGCCCACAAGATTATAAACAATAAATAAACATTGAGTTTAACTTAGCTATGGAGAAAATGTCTCCTAATAAAACCACTTCACAAGATAAGTTTGAATAATAAGAACAGATAAAACTATGCGTTATTTGGTTACAAGTTCATTATTGCAGTTTTTTTTTTCTTTTTCATTTGTTCATTTATTTTTTTTTTCGATTGTTTGAGAATCACTAATATTTATCTCATGATAGGAGATGAAGTTGGATATATGTTTAAACTTTTCATAAACTGATTAGGAACTTACGGTGACTCAATTTCATGAGTCTCTTCTTCGGTTAAGGGGCCCTGGAGGTTTCAATTCTATTTCAACGACATTCAGTTGATTTTATTGTCACTCAGAGTGCAGTTTCATCATGTTAAGCAATTGACAAAGAGTTTTGCAGATGCTCTGGCAAACCAGGGGGTAGACAGAACTTTCAATTTTGTGGTTTAATACAACGTAACTTCTGGTTCATTTGTATGTATCTTTTATACCATTGACTGCCCCTATCTTCTTTTTAGCCTTGTTGTAATCCTCTTTGCTTCAATATAATTTATCGTTAATGATAAGAAAAACTTATATTGACCCAATATCAAAAAATCACAATCATCAATACCAAATCTATTTCATATATATTGTTCCTGAAAGTATAAATGTACATTATGCTAAAAATGATTTTGCAACATGGAGTTTTAGAGAAATTTTCTAAAATATGGTTTTCTTCTGTAAATAGATTATTTACGTGGAGATATTCCAATTTAAAGTAGGGTGGCTTGGCCCAACAGTAAATGCTTATTGGTAGCATCTTGGAGGATGCGGGTTTAAGTCATGAAAATAGCCTCTTTAAAATGAAGGTAAGGCCGCATATATCTTACCCTCCCTAGATCCTGCTATGCGGGAGCCTCGTGCACTGGGCTGCCCCTTTTTTTATTCCAATATAAAGTAGCATAGGGCCTTTAATATAAAAATAATTTTACTTTTCTAAAAACAACTTTCAGAAGCTATAATAAATTACCTGTTTTGCCTTCTCAAATTGCCCAAATTTAGCATATGCATTTATAAGTGCCATGTAGACATGCTTTGTAACTTGTACTCCAGCACGCTGCATTTCTTCATAATACTGCAAGTAGTACAATAATCAGCATCATGTTGACTTGGAAGTTGTAACAAATTTATGGGTTCTTAAATTGTACTAGTGAACATCACTAACCCCAAAACAAAAGCCATTATTTTAAATGAGAAAGTTCATCTATTTGATGTCCACAAAGAGCCTCAATGCAAGTGTTTTTTTCTTCCCTCCATTTTCTTTCCACTTCCCTTTTTTTTATAACATATTTTCTCCACTTTCTCAATGTCAAAACTCTTGCTTCTGGTGGCTGTTCATGAAAATAATTTAACCACAGTTGGGAACAAGGGTTAGACAACCAAAACCACAAATTTCAGTTTCTTTGACTTCTCTCTTCATGTGTTATGTCTACTTCTGCCGTCACCCTCAGATAGACTTCCAAGGCAGGAAATCCTGTAATATCCTGGACCCTCTATGGGGGCCTAACATTTTTAGCCTAATTAATAATTTAATTATGGGTCATATTCTTAGAATTCTATTATTTAACTTGGTTAGTGGGTCCTAAATTTTTGTGGGGAATTAATTGGACCAAAGTTGGGACGCTTGGTTTTAAGTAATTTTGTTTTAGTCTAAGTATTAGAATGGTGGGACCCCTTTTATGAAAATATAAATTTGAGTTCATGTTGAGGGGAGAGATGGGACCCAACCCTTGAATGTGCGCCAATTTTAAGCCCAATAAGGGACTTGCGCACGTTTTCCTAGGTGTGTACTAAAACTTGCATGACACTTCTATAGGGAGTAAAACATTAGTCGACCATATATCCCTATTATTTCCTCATATTTTCATATTTTGCATTATTCAATTTCCTTTCCCTTGTTCCCTAAGAAAGAAACCTTAAGAGAGAGATTTGTCTTGGAACTAGGAGAAGGGAAGGATTTTCGACCAGTAGGAAGGTGATTAGCGGATGACCTATTCCCGACCACATATCACAAACACAACACTTTAATACAACAGGTGAGTAAATCTCCTAGTCTAGATGCCTATGAAAGATTCTTCTACTAAAATAGGTCTATTTGGAGTCTAATATGAATATGATATTCATTCTTTTTCTGATTGTTGATGTAATATAATGATAAAAAAGGTTTCAGGGTTTCAGAGGCCCAACCCTCGTGTTGGATTCAAATCCAAATGTTGGATGATGGCCAAATGAGAGGATAGGGGTTTGAGGCTTGGCAGAATCCCATACTTGGAATTTCAGTCATGGCAGAACTCCAATTGGGGGTTTTTAAGCTGGGCGCCAAAATTGGAACCCTAGATTTGGGGTTTTTATCCACTAGGGTTTGAAAGTCGGGTTTTTCTTTCAATCTTGCTTCATAATATTGCATGTATGATTTGTGGTTCCATGTATAAGTGATTTCATATTTCTGCATTTGAATAAAACATGCTGTTTTTATGCTCATGTCAATGAATATGATGCCAATGAAAGAAGATTATGATGTAAGGATTCCTAGAGTGGGAATGGACAAGGCCCCATCAAGAATGATCAATTTAATCATGATTACAATATTCAATAAGTGATAAAAATTGTTGACTGAACCCCTCTTGGAAGCCTAGGCCTGGCCGAACCACAACTTGTGGCTTGGACTTGAGCACCAATATGTGCTCTATGATGAAACCCTACACCATGTAGAATATGATGATGGTTGTGACCCTTTTGCACAAATTCGTAACATGAAGTTCTGAACACTTATTATAGAATTTCAATTAATTTATTCATGATAATGATGATGAATGTATAGACTTTCAGGTTCTGAATTATTAAGACAGGGATCTCTATGATGCACACCATACGTTTGATGAAATTCCCCTATGTTACATGGACTCTATTATGTGATGGGTGAGATTGGTTTTTCTCATGTACATTCAAATATGTAATGATAACCATGTATGATGTTGGACTGGTGCACCTTCATGGATTTTGATGAGGGTTGAAGGTATTGTGACCATCTTCATACCATCGGACACTAATTTAATTAATAAGTGGGGCACATAAATTCAGACATAAGTGTGGGGCTGGTTACATACCAAAATCGATGTGCGTAACCTATGATAATTATGTTAAGGACATGCAGTCGTGTAGTATGAAGAATTGGTAAAAAGAATCAATGGTATCTCTGAACTACTAGCACAGTGCGCGCTTATGACCGCATATTTGGGCCGTATGAGGTAATGTGTTTTATGGATGCTTGGGGTCAGGCTATGATGTGGGTATACTGTACATGGTTTATGGATATCAACCTGTGACCGTCGCGGTGCTGATGGATATTTGTTGGACATTAGGAATTGTGTTGTGAACCTCGATGTCACTTCATGTATGGATTGCACATTTGTGGTCAGATTATGTTGACCAATCCTAGGATGTAGTTAAGAGACATACCATGGGACAATAACCACATGGGGCAATAACCACTCTTACAACCATAGTAATTGGAATGGTTATTTAATGACTTCATTGCTGTTCTTTTATAATTAATTTGAGCTATTTATGTTTCTTTTATTATTAACTTGTGCTCTGTATGTTACTTGTTGCTTAGTATGATTGCTAGAGTAGGAAATTCATTCAGCAGTAATGTGTTGAAGATGAGTTGCCCCCTTTAGGTAACTAGAAAATGGATGAATAGAAGTATGGCGGTGATCAGCTTAGACTTTGGCATGCGTGGATGAAAAAGAGCGGTTCAAGACATACTAGTTTCAAGGGATTAGCCCTCTAAAGTTTTTTATTGATTTATTTTAATGAATTTAAACTCAATGGTCATGTATGGGACTTTCTAAGCTCTTGAGATATTGATTGTTCTTTATTGTCGGTTTGGAATCTCTAATGAAAGACTGGATTTAAGTAGGTAAATGCCCAATTCCTTATATGGTTTTTTATTTGATTTTTGCATGGTATG
The DNA here is from genome assembly GCA_037013555.1 of Sextonia rubra. Lineage (NCBI taxonomy): Eukaryota > Viridiplantae > Streptophyta > Magnoliopsida > Laurales > Lauraceae > Sextonia > Sextonia rubra. Next base: position 6,959,802 of record JASUAD010000003.1, on the reverse strand, counting down.
TGGTGCCCATGAGTCATGATTCAAAATCCGATAGGGCCTCGGGCTTTGGGTCATGACAAGTCCAATTCAAGCAATTCAAAGGAACTTACCAGTTGCACATCAAAATGATAACTACGATATGGGATTTTGGCTCCCATTGAAGGTAATGCAAGGGTGAGGACAGGGAGGGAAGCAGATTCAGACTCAGAGAGGTCGCTGGAACTGAAAATTTGGGAATCTAAAGTCTAACTCTCATCCCTTAACTGTTGTTATGTTATTGGTAGAACTGCTACCTGAAATGGTTCTGAAAAAGAAAAGAAGAAAGCATACAGGGTATTGGGTTTGACTGAGGGGTGAAAAAGGAGACTGGTATACCTGAATTTTCTTTTCTTTACATGTATATGTACAATGTTTTTCAAGGTATTTGGTAGGCTTTCCAAAAATGCCTCAGGGCTCCAGTATCATGTGTGGATTGTAACTGGGTCATATGCTTCACCATATGAGGCATATTAGACACTTCAGTCACACTGCAGTCCATGGCAAGGAATGGGTGCCCCTCTCAACATGTTCCGTTCATGGAGATCCCATAGTGGCATTAGCTGAATGGTTCAGTTTCATGGAAGAATGTGAGCAGTGGAAGAAGAATAGGAGCCAGGGATGACCTAGCAGTGGTTCATAGTGCCAGCCATGAGCCAACAGCCCCATTTCAAGATTGTCCACACCAGTTGGGCCCAATCTCTGAGACGTTCAGATTTTCCAAGTCCATTTATATTTCTGTTGAGTTGCAGTAGGCTCACTTATCGTAAGGGCATTTCAGTCTTTACTTTATTAAGTTATGCTTAACAATCTATGTTAGCTTAAGGATTGGATACACTGGCTAAGACTTAATATAGGGTTGTAATCTATGATGCTCAGATACGGCAGGGATATGGTAGGGCCACGCCTGGACACGGTAGGGACAAGGATTTTACATGTCAAAAGTGAAGTATCAGATACGGTAAGACATGATACGTTGCCCATTTTGAAGTATCCATGCATGATAGTTTGTAATCTTGTCTGGAGCATATTTAAGCAATGGAAGCCCTAGAGAAAAGGAGCTTTTGATAGAACTTTAAGTGTAGCACAGTCCCAAGATGGCTGAGTTTCTAGAACGAGTCCTTGCTTCTCCATTTTCTGAACAAACACAGCTGCACTGCAGCTGTTTTCAGTATTCAGTCTTGATTCCCCTACTTATCTGGTTGCTTTGGAAGCTGGGACCTGTCTGAGCCTTTGAGGTGTTGTTGGAGAATATGATGCCCGGATATTTCAAAGTAGGCAACATATCATGTCATATTGTATCCGGTACTTCACTTTTTATGTGTAAAATCTGTGTCCCTGCCATGTCCATTGGGTGTGCCTACCACATCCACACCATATCTGAGAATTAGAGGTTAGAGACTAGTTGTAGCCCAGAACTCAACCAGCCACTGTCCTGTACCTGGCAGCAAGCTGTCTGCAGTTCTTTGGAACTGCTGCAGTGCTGAAACAAATTTCAGCATGCATTTGTTGCCTACAGATTGTTCCTACAATCTGGAGTGCATTACTTGGAGAGGGGAAAATAGATTTTATGAAAGGAAGCAGCACTTTGTAGTTTCAGCTATATAAAAGTTAACTATCAAAAATTGTTGCAATTTTGGTTAAATTAAGTTAGCTAACTCATCAAAAGGCACAAAACAGTCAAATTGCAACTATTTTCAAGTGGAAACAGCCTCTCCGCTAGCGGGGGTAAGGCTTTGTACATCTGACTCCCCAGACCACGTAGTGGTGGGAGCCTTGCACACTTTTTAAAATAATAGTCATATTCATATAATCATTTATTTACTAAAACTTCTAAATCCATATATATTTTTTATGTACTAAATGAGGCATGCTTGTCAGTGCCCCATCTGTTCGGGCTTACGCAAGGGCAGAACTAGTGGGGGAGACAGAAGGAAAACCCCACCTCTTGCGTCAAGTATACATTATATCTAAGGAAATTTTCTGCATACATACAAGGAAATTACTAACTAGGGAGGAATTGTTATCCCTCTCTTTGAAATCTCATTTCAAAATAACAGCTGATACGAACAGATATCGGCCCTTACAATGATGATTTTTAAATTATAACAGCCCCTTTATGGCCCCGGGAAAGTGTTGCCAAAATATCAGCACAGGCTGATATCGGTATCAGCCAATGACAGAACTTTTTTTAAATGTGCATTTCTCCTTCTTTCTTTCCATATCAGCTGTGGAGCTTCCTGAGGCTATGCTGCCCAAACATCTCTTTGCACAAAAATCCAACTGATTTGCAATATTTTAGAGAATTTTTCCATGGGAAACCAAGGAACTCAGCTTTATCAGGAATAAGTGTAGCCAATGTTGTTTAGAAAGATCAAGTTTCCACACTTAGGAGACTTTTTACTAGCTTTTCCTTTTATTATGACATGATAATAGGGTCCTTGATTGGCCAATGCTTTGATTAGGTTGACCCTTAAACATTGGTTTGAAATTCATATTTTTTAATTGAGACTAGAACTTTGTGCTATGCTCTATTTTGATGTCTATTGACGATTTGATTTGATACTCAAAGTTTCCACTGCAAAAGTTTCAGGTGTGACCTAATCTCATATTTGCGGATTAACTTCTAACTCGCAACTCAGAAGGCAGACTTCTTTGGGAATCCAGTTTCGAGTTGTGACAAGTAGTACCCTTAATTGTTATGTACTTATCCATTGTTATGTCTTATTGAAAACCTTTACTCTTGATGAGTCATGACCACAGTGTTAAATACCTAGTATGGACAGGACGCTTTTGTGTGGAGGTTCTTGCATTTAATTTATAACTAGCTGCAGTTTAGTCTTAATCACTTGGCACCAACCTGACATGTCTTGATGGTCATGAAGAATTCCTGTGAGGAATCTAGGGTAACAGGCTTGTTCCCACAATAAAAGAAATGAGGAGGGCAGATCAGATAATATCCATAGCACTTTGCTGGCTTGGTAGTGGGGCTAGAATACCACTACTTTAGCTCATGTGGATACCTTTTTTCATTTAGTAGTTTGCCATTGTTCAAACATGTTATGATGATTCTTTTTTATGTCTAATCTTGCAATGTATATGCTTGTTTTGACATCATGTTATCATTACCTGTCTATAATTCAATTTGTGATCGTATGGGATATTTTGAAGGCCTGGTAACTGCTAAGTTTTGTAAACCTGACCTCCTCTTTGACACTTTACAAGTGAGGAAGTAGTTGATAATCTCAAGAAGGATAACACGTACAAAGGGGAGCCTCAGGAAACAATAGCGTGGAGTGCAGACGACGTAGTCTAGAGACGTCAAAGAACACTACATGAGAGCATTTGATTTTTGTTAGTTTTATTTGAAGGTTAACAGTTGTAATAAGATCCTAGAATCAGCCAAGATTCACATAGTTGAGTTAGTTTATTAATTGGTTAGCCAATTTTGGAGTTGATTAATAGATTAGGATTTATTATTACATGTGCTCTGTTATAACATCTGATGTTTGATGATTTGAGAAAAGGTTTGACGCAATTCAATTTGACCTAATTTCACAAATGTGGAAAAATACATTTGCAACACGAAAGACGAATGAGATTCAGGTTTGGGTCATGAACACACCCCCCCCCCCCCCCCCCCCCCCCTCTTGCTCCTTTTTTAATCTTTTTCTCCCTGCAGCCAACTCTCTCTCTCTCTCTCTCTCTCCCCCTTTTTAAATTTGTTTCTCCCTTCCTCATTTTTTATTCTTTTTCTCCCTGCCCCCACCCCTGCCTTTTCCTTTTCACTCTTTTCTGAGACCCCAAATTTCATCCATTTCAGCCAAAATCTGGATTTTCAGAATGGAACATTTGATTTCAGCCAAAATGGTCTGAATTCAGAAATCCAAACCAAATACTTTAAAAGGGGTGGTTCACACAGCACGCACGCACTCACTCACACATCTGTTTGCGTACCTTGACAATGTTCTCTTCACGTTCACAGTTCGATATTAAATAGCTGAAAGTCTCTGAATCTGGGTTTACATTAGCACACTCCATTTGCTTAAGAACAATTAACCCACCAGCAATATTTTTCTGCAAAATAAATTTTCATCTCAATAAAAGAATTACTTCAAATATTATAGTAAATGCAAGATACTCTGAAACAAAAATATTAAGCAAATGCAAGATACAACTTCAGACTATTAATTAAACAATTTGGATACATAATAATTTAAACTTCAGTAAAGATTAGAAAAAATAAATTCATTAACAGCTTTAGAAGTAATTCGGGATAAAAAGGACCCTTCACGACAAACTTCAGCGACAGACTCTTCAAAAACTACACTTTTTCATGTGAGAAAGATGTGTTTAAGAACAAAGATGGCCCTTGACTAACAAGGTATTCATCTAAAGATCTATATTGAAGATAGTTCCATTATTCCCCAAGAGTCACCTAGCAAGAGTAATAGTAATGGCCAACAGCTATCACCACCTTTAATGATGCTGCCAGTGTAAACCAGCAGCCATGGTCAACGTTAGGCAAGCATGATCGGAGGCACTGATGATAATGACAGTGATAATCAAAGTACTTAGGAAAATAGGAGACAACAGAATTCTTGAAAGTAGTATCTGAAACTAGTATCTTGAGCTATGGCTTAGGGATTTGTTGTATCTTTTTCTTTTGTTTGGTTTCCCCTGTTGTTTCTCAGTGTATGTGTAATACCCTTGAAATAAAATTAGGGGTTAGAACTCTATGTATATGGATATTTAGCCAAAACCGCGGAATGATTTTCTTTTAGATTCAACAAAAATGTACCTTCATTTTTTAGCTCTCAAGATTGTACTACCTTGACTATTCATATTCAATATATAATTTCCCCGTGAAGTCTCAGGTGGAGATCATGGTGCCTTCAGACAGAAAGTACACACTTTTCTAATCGATAAGTACAATATCGTTCCTTGAGAAAGATATATACGAATCAGTGTTTTAAAAAGTGCGCCCAAGCGCACGCCTGGGGCCCAGGCGAGAGGCAAGTGAGGCGTGGGCTTTTTTTTGGTTAGCCAAGGTCTTGAAATAGAGTAAAAAAAAAGGAAGGGTGTAAATGTAAAATCTGTAAATGAAGGAATAGAGTTAAAAGGCCCAATGCCCTAATCTTTTGGAAGAAAAAAAGGTGGGGAAGAGCTCGCTTTTTCTCACAAGGAGGAGAGAAAAAATAAATGCAAGAAGAAGAAGAAGCAGCAGCAGCTCCCAAGAGGATCCATCACGTCTGGCGAAGGAGGAAGAAGCTTGCCGGCAGGCCGTGTCCAAGCTGCATCCCACGTTCGGCGAGGCATGTTTATTATTATTTATTTTTTTTCTGTTTTGTTGCTACTCTCTGTTTTGTTTTCTTTTTCTGCAGCCCACGTCCAGCCTTCTTTTTCTTTTTTGCGTTTTCTTTTGCTGCTTTCTGCTGTTTTTGTTTTTTTTTTTTTTTTGCTGCTTCGTTTGCTTCTTTTCGCTGCTTTTTTTCGCTGCTGCTGCTTTTTCTTTTTGCTTTTCTGTTTCCTTTTTTTTTCTGTTGTTTCTTTTTCTTTTGCATCTTTTTGTTTCTGCTGCGTTTTTTTTTCCATGCCTTTTTGCTGCTGCTATCTGCTGATGCGTTTTTATTTTTTCCTGCTGCTATCTCCTGCTGCTGCTGCTGCTTTTTTTTCCTGTTTCTGCCCCTTTTTTTTTCCTGTCTGATATCTGCTATCTGCTTTTTTTTTTTCTTTTTTTTCTGGCTGTCCGCTATCTGCTGCTGCTGCTGCCATCTTTTGCTGCTATCTTTTTTTTTTGCCGCTGTTTGTTTTTTTTCTTTTTTACTGTTGCTGCTGTTTCTTTTTTACTGCTGCTGCTGTTTTTTTTTACTGCTGCTGCTGTTTGTTCTCTTTTTCATGTTTTTTTACTGCTGCTGCAGGTTTTTTTTTCTGCTATTTTTTTTATTCTGCTTTTACACTGAATGATTGATGTTTTTATGACTTTCAGAATCTTCTCTAATATTTATTGCCTTCTTTGTGAATTAATTTCACTTTGCCAATGCTAATTTTAAATTATTTATCAATCACAAAATATCTATTTTTTTATCTATAATGTGCGCCTCGCTTCAATGAAGCCCACGCCTCGCCTTGCGCTTAAGCCCCAAGATACCTTTGGCGCCTAAATGCGCCGCGCGCCTTCAAAAACATTGATACGAATTATGCAGTGTAGAATCACTATCTTCTATATGTACAAATTGAAGAGAGCTGCTATACAAACACCCCAACAGAGCAAAAAAGGGACTCAGTTCCCACAACACACTGAAAAAGAAAATATCCATTGAACAAGGAATCTCTCTTTGCACCTTGTTCAACCAACTCATTCCTTCATCATGCATCTATAACTAATATAGAAAATAACTGATATGCACAGTTCCAAATTTCATATTTTTCTTATTATATGGATCAGTTTCCATGCTTTTCATCCTGTTCAAAGATAGCATTCTCAATGTACTGAAAGTTTTTAAAATCCAAATCATATCACAAATTGTTCATACCCATGAATTGAATCGTAAATCGTATTGTGAACCGTAGGATTCTTTTATTTTTCAAATAAAAATAAAAAATAAGTAAAAATTAAAAGGAAAATGAAAAAGTAGTTATTCATAACCATCCCTTTTCTCATTTATAACAGTATAAATACAATGACAAATATGTCTATCATACAATCGTATCAAGAACATCATGAAAAATATTAATATATAATAAATGATATGTGCAAATAGTTAAATAAGTGTAAGGTATCAATATATATTTAGTTTTTGTTATCACTAAATCAAAAAATAAAAGTGAAAATAAAAAACTTTCAATTTTACACATTAGGATATCTCTTGAAGTTAAGAAAGCGTTCTTAAAAAATAATAATAATAAAAATAAAAAAATAAAATACAGAAGAAGATATAGAATGCACCATGCATACAATCGAATGCTTTAATTAAATGCATCTTCTTTATTCATCTCTAAAACCTCTCCGAAGACATAAAAATTCTTAAGAGGTTTTGTTAACTACTAAACAACCTTTTAAAACTAAAAATGCTAAAAGAAAGAAAGAAAAAAGGTAAAAGATTGTAATATTAATGTATCTATTGCAGTTATTCTTGCTCAGCCGAATCACATAAATCGTAAGATTCAATAAAATAAGTATTGAATTGTAAGATTCACACGTGAATCCTAAGATTCATTTGTACATGGGATTCATTGCATAGAAACAAATTGTTTTCCTTAAGATTCGGGATAGGAATCGTAGGATTTTGATGACTATTACAATAAGGTAGCCTCCTAATGAACCCCACAATAGCATTCTTATAATTCTTGACACACTGCTAGAAAATAGACTTCATTTGATTCATTAGTACCAATCAGCCCAGAAAATGCCAAGATAATCATAACCTAAATTCTCATCAAGAAGCATCCATTACAGGTTAGCAATATAAAAGAGAAAAGATGCAAAAACCAATTTGGCAGTGGATTATATGAAAATTCAGAAATTTAGAGACAAGAAGCAAAGGGTAGCATCATAAAAGATTCAAGAGAACTACTTGCCTCCCTAAAGTATCCAGCCATTATAGAATTGTACATTTGTGCAGTTGGTGTCATATTCATTTCTTCCAAATCTTTAAGCATCTTGTAGGCACCTTCAAACTGCAGTGAATAGGAAGGGGAAACTAAACAGCATGATTTTGTCATTGATAATATGTATATGGAATCACTCAAGTGCAAGAAAACTATATCAAATGAACTAATCAAGACATTGAAATGATCGTTTGATTGGTAACCCAGAAACAATTTCATTAGAATGAAAAATAAATCAAACAAATTTAACTAGGCCTCTCAGGAGAAGAAAAACTATTTCCAAAAGGAAAACATGTAGACATCTTACTAGCAAATCCAGCTAATAATGAGCACTAGAGTTTCCTTTCCTTCATAAAAATTAAATGGAAGTTTAATGTCACAGAAACATTGTTATTGTAAAGAGGATCTCCATTCTCCAATACACAAATAAAATGTGGAGAACTATCCTCAGCTGTTGCTCAGCTTATTAGGGACATCGTGTTCTGTGCATGGGTATACAAGTTTAAATTGTAAAGATTCAACAGATCCACAGGTCTATCATGACAGGCCCTTAACCAAAAGCCCACCACATTAGACACAGTCCATATAAAGAAACATTTCTCACATGTGGATCTTTGTGGATTTGGTCAAATCTTGTACAAAATCATAGGATTGTAATTGTGTAAACTTTCCTTTTTAGCTTATGATAAGATGAAAAATAGTTTGTAATTAGAGCCTTTGATTAGGCAATACTCACTATAAATATAGTTGGTCGACCCTCATATTGGGATGCGACAATATTCCTACAAATACTATTCTATTGTGCTTCTTCTTTCTTCTCAAAACAAGGATCTATAGATCCTAACATGGTAACAAAGAATACCAGGTCCTCTACTCCTATCTCTTCTAAACCACCCATTGCTCTCTAAGAGAACATTCACTATTCTTCTCTAAATCATTGTCATCCAGAATTTTTCAAAAAGGCAGTTAGCCTATTCTCTCTCAATCTCTGATAGCACAAGCAGGAAAGCAAACCTCGGCAACATCTCTCTGGCAATTAATGGCCTCATCTCAACTATTCAGAATCAAAATTTTTGCCAGAAAACAGCTGTCAATCTCCTTTCGTACAACCAGCAGCTATATATCATCTGATTGAACAGTGGGCCCCCTCCAGATTGCAGAACCCTCAAGGCACTCCACTACCTTGGTCAACTATTATTCAGAAGAATATTAAGCATTTTCTGGATTTTTATCATCTCAAAAGGTCAGTTCTTTCCTGCCTCTTTGGTTTGTAGTTTTCTAAAATTGTTTCAGTCTGCCCGATCGTACGATCCAACCATTAGATTACAATCATTTTTGGTTTAGAAGTTGCGCAGTTAGGCCACCAATCTAACCTAGAAAGCTGATTGGAGAATGAAGTTCATTAACAGTAGCCAGATCCCCCTCCTACAGCAAATTTTTTGGATGCCTAGAGTGCAGAATTTTTCTGTTTTTTTTTTCTGCAATTATTGCTGTTCTGTTTCTTCGTCTTCCTGTTTGTTCTGTAATTGCTCCAGTTCTGTACAATTCTTCCTGACGTATTTCTGGGTCTAAGAATGGACAAAATCGAGGTCATCTCTGTCAAGTTTAATGGAACCAATTAAATGTCTTGGGCCCTTCACCTTAAAATTTATATTGAAGGACAAGGTATGCCGGGGTGGAACAACTCCAAAACCAGCTACAAACCCTACTAGTACTTCCAAAACAGATGATAATATCATTGCCACATGGAACTAGCGTAATGCTAAAAGTTGTTACTCAGTTGATCCCTCCTTCTCGATGGCCCTCCAAGCTTTTACAAGAGCTTCTGACATGTGGGCCGACATGAAGAAAATTTAACATCAATAAGTTGGGATAAGGCTTTTGAAGATGAATGGCAATCCTAGGCATAAGCTTTTCCATATCCAGTTTACCTTCATTCATCAGAAAACCCAAGTACGCATACACCTTATTCAAATTTTGAAACCATCAAGAAATCGACACTGTAAATGAAACTTTTAATTGGTGGTGGCGGGGGGGATTAATCCCCATATGCATGATAAATAAGTACTTGGAATGTTTAAATAAAATTTGCATGCTGCAGTGGTGACAATCTTGTTTGGAAGGAAAAGATAAAACATGTAGCCACCCTGTCCTGGGCAAAAGGAACATTTGGTAACTCCAATATGCATCCATATACATCCCATTAAAAACAATTGAACCAATATTATTTGAAAAAAGAATTACAAGCACAGCCAAAAATTCCATAAGTTGAAATAAATAGAATACAGAAGAGAATATTTACTTTGCCTACACATAACAGAAAGGAGAGACAATTTCCAGGGTTTTCTCATGGGATATTTGGTTATTAAAACTCTACCAAAATAAACAAGTATCTAGCTCCATGAAAAAATAATAATTTGGAATTGTACAAAAGGAATATCTATAGCAAACAAGAAATTTAAAAAGACAATTAGAGAAACATCATGGTAAGAAGAGAGAGAGAGAAACGTACATCTTTCATCTTCACAGACAAGCTTATCATGCTCTTAAAGGTTTCACCATCTGGTTTCAAATCAAGTTGAAGCATCATTGAATAGATAGGACGGACCTTGATTCCAATATACAAGAAATGAAATCAGAGCACTGATATGTAATCATGATTTTCTAAAAAGCTTCCACTTGATATAGGTGATTCTGATAATAAAAAAGAATGGGGAAAAAGAAAGAAGCATTGCTATCATACAAATTATTGACTATTGAGTAAGTACAGTGCAAGGAATTTCAGGACAAGGGTTAAATATAATTGGTGTGGAAGTGACTTCAAAGCAATCATTTCTCATCAATATTCTTAACAAATGATAGATTCAAAAATTTTTTTAAAATTCTAAGTTCTAACAAGAATTTCAGAATAGCTATCAACAAGAAGGATAATGAAAGGACTATGGTCCACAAATGCTACTTTTGGGGTTCCAGGTAAGATGGGAGATCTATCTCTGTGTTTGTTATCTGAGCTTACCATCCATCATCACCATCTGGATACTACTTCCAGATCTAGTTATTTGTAGCAAACACAGGCCCTTGGGAAGCAGATCAAAGTTGTTTAACGGAAATTTGGGGCTTTGGCACAGTTGATTTAATGCTGGGCCATTCACATTATTTTTTTTATTTTTTGGATATTTTCACACCTTCAAGTTGCTTGATTTGGCGAATTTAGGCAGTATTTTCAAATTTTTATCATTTGGTCATGATTTAGGGCTCCTCCAACATTTATTGATATATTGGGCACATAAGCAGTCACTCTTGAATCTTGATGGCTGGTTTAGACAAATCTGAAATATTGTCTAAGCTGGATGGAAAAAAATTAAATTTTTCTGGGAATTTGAATTCTAGCTCATTGTTCAAGGAAAAAATACATTCGGATATATCGACGGGTCATTCCCAAGCCCATGGATACACCCAAAATAAACCAATGGGTAACAGGAAATGCCTGCTTCATGAGTTTGATGCCACAGTGAAAACCTATATTGCAATTAATTTACGACCGTATCCGACTGCTGCAGCTATGTGGCATTGAATTTGAGATCAGTGAGTATAATCAAGGAAACAAGTCTATCTAGGAGTATTATTCTGCTTTTATGACACTTTGGATGGCTTATATTTCTCGTCTATGCATATATTCCATTTCCCACCTGGGCACTTGAAGCCATTCAACAAGTTGATGAAACCATTTAGCGGGATCAGATTTTCATGAAACTTTGCCTTGAATTTCAAACCTTCAAATGAAACTTGATGAATCAGACTCCTCTTCCAAACTTGGATACTTGTTTACAAGAGTTGTTACAGGAGGAACAAAGAGCTCACTCACAGGTGGCTCTTGAGCATAAGAAATCTACTTTCAGATGTTCAGAAGTAGCTTATGTTATTCAAGGCACATCAGTTGGCAGGTAGGCGCAGCAAGCAGTGGCGAAAATTATATGTAGTCAGTGATAAGCAGCGGTTCCGGCAATACATAGCGGCATAGCGGTCTGAATTTTTTAAGTGGTAAAAACATTTGAATATTGTGTGGATGGCAGATGCTAATCTTGTGACATTTTAGGGGTCATTTGTTTGTTACATGTTCTGCCTGAATGCAATTTACATACATTATTATTGAATATTCAATTGTTGAGTATGTAACCTTTACGCATGCGTTTCTATTTACAACGTTTGTCAACTAGCATCATGTTCACATCATTTACATATGTTCTTCATTTTCCCACATTTGTTTGAACAATATGCATAAATGATAAATGTGACAAACTCATTTTTGTTTAGTTCTAACTGGTTCTATGCCTTACACTTAGCCGATGTACTAGTTTACTGGCTAATATAATATCACTCTTCAAAATAAAAAATAAAAAAAAGGAAAAAAAATTAAAATGGATAGAAGGCATAATTGATGGAAACTGGTTCATTATTGCACATTACTGAAAGATGTGGAAAGCCAAAATAAAGAAAATAAAAAAAAAGGAATATGCAAGGTCTCTGCATGTTTCATGCACAACAAGGTCATGAAGGACAGAAGGAGAGTGTCCTACCTTACTTACACATCCAATTTCTAAAATAGACAGGAATAAGAAGAATCATCATCTTTATTAAGCAATTAACAATTTTTCATCCAATTAACAACACTGAAACAAAAATCATCAAATAGCTTCAAACTTTCAATGCTATCCCAAGGGTCAACTTTTCAACAAAAACCCTAGAAGGCAAAAACTACACAGCACTCAAAAGCATCAAATATCTTCCCAGAGAAAGAGAGAGAGATATATATATATATATTATAAAGAGGAGGCTGAGAGTGGCTGTGGGTGGATAAGAGCAGAGAGGGCTATGGGCTGTGAGAGAGAGAAGAGAGAAGGGGATACGATTAATAGATGGGAAAGATGGAGAGGGAAAGTGAAGAAGAGGGTAAAACCCTTATAGAGGAGATGAGCTGTAGAGAGTGGCATTGTTGATTTGGGAGAGGAAGGGGAATCTGGTTGGGATATTCTTGTTTGGTATTTTGGTTTAAAAATAATAACGAGAAAAGTGGGTTAGGGGGATTCGAAATGTGGAAAAATTCATGACACTAATTTGCCGTCCGCCCCTGGTGTGCAATGGTTACACATAAGAATAAGGTGTTCTTTCATCGGCCATCTCTTGAGGCCCATCTCTTGAGGCATTCAAATTTGGTGTCCCATTTTCACACCATTTACATATCACATGCATAAATAGGTGTAGACAAACATGGCCAATGTGTAATCAATATGCATATTCACTACTTACATATGTGAATGGGTGCAAGCAAACAACCCCTTAGTGATTTGGAACCATATAATGGTAGAGACACCTTTAGGAGAGGCTATTGAAGAGAGAAAGGAAAAAAAACGGTATTTTAAATTAAAACTGCTTGGTACTACAAAGTTTTAGATTATAGTAATATTATTTTCAATATAGCATAACAGCCTCAACTGCTATGACCGATAGGGGCACCTACACTATGCATCGTTTACTATTTTGAACCATGGTAACTCATGCAAAGAATATGGCTATCTGCAACTCAATGTCAAAACAAATTATGAAACTAATGTAAAAGAAATGGACATATAATTTCAGAATGAAAAAGGCGACCACAAATCGAAACAATCAAGCATTTCAAGCTACCACAATGATTCTTCTATTTCATGGGCTTCAAGCTCTTCTATTGCTCCATCTCCTTCCAATCGGTCTACATCTTCCACTATTACCTCTGATGATGTTGAGCAGATGATCCAAGCTTCTTTCTCTGTAATGAGATTTTCAGGTAATGTCCTACCAGCTTCCTTTTGCACCTTGACTCTGGCGCTTCAATTTATGTGACTTAAAGTCCATCAAACCTTACACAAATTGTCCTTTATAGTTGACACTATAAGGTACAAACTGCTGATCAGATCTTCCCATTTCTAGCACTGGAACTTCCAATCCTGATTGCCTTTAAATAACAATTTTTTCAGCCACTAATTTGTTCGCAAATCTACTTTTGTTGGTCAGCTTATTGACAACAATTTTCTCATCTCATTATTTTGAGATGGTTGTGTCATACTGGTGCAGGGCACAGGGAAGGTGTTGTGTTCGCCTTTCCAACAACTATAGAATCGAATCAAATTCGCATCATTCCGAGTCCAGACCAATGAGATATGCCTGTATTTCTGGAAAAGGTCAAAACTGTCTCAGTATAAGAATTCAAATTGATTGAACTTAAATGCCTAAACAGTCTCTGTTTTTAGTCATAGATAATCATGCCGATTTTTCTCTGAGTTGGTCTCTGTGTCTTGTAATCCCAGTTAAAATTCGGGAATAACTCAAGAAGATTATGAAAATTGGACAGCAAGTATCTCTTGATTCCAAATCCTGTCCTGTGATTGTTAACTGTCTGCAACTAGTAGAAATCATAATTTGTTCAACTTGTAAAGTTCATAATTTGTTCATCAAATGTTCGGCCTTATTGAAACTTGGAGGTTTACTCTTTGTTAAATGACTGATTTTGAGATGTCTTGATGAAGAATTAATTGTGGATACTCCCTTATGTGCTAGTAACTATTTGATGCTATGTTGAACTTGTGATGAGTCATGATTCTGCCCAAATACTTAGTTACTTGTGAGTCGATCCTTGACTCCTTGTCTAAATGCACCATAAACAGAATTGGAAAGCACAGTGACGACACGTAGACTGTAACAGAGGCACTTGGACATGGGAGTTGAAAACTCTCATCAAAGACCTGACCTGATAGTCACTTGATTGGGTACACCAGCGAGTGGCATTGTTACCTGGGTAGGGTTTACCTGGCAAGTAACCTTAGATCTGAACTTGAGGCCTGTAGTCCAGGGGCTAACTGTAATCCTGTCTTCTATCTGTGAGATGTCCCTGCTGGTTGCTTGATTAATAGTCACTTGTTCTTGCCTAAGCCTATGCAACTTGATCCTTCAGTTTAATCCATACATCCTTATTATGCCTTAGTGTATTCTTGTCTTGCTTAATCCATGTGTGTATCCATAATTGTTAATTACCAGGTGTTGTAGTTGTGTAGATTGGGTTATTTACTTATTTACTGAGCATTAGCTCACTAACATTAATTTTATGTTTTTCAGATATCGAGGTAAGGGGATGACGGTGAATAATTGCTTAGCCTGGATGCAGGATTGTGATCAAGAGACAGTGACTCACTTAAGAGATTTGTTTAGATGGTTAGTTTAATTTGATATCTTGTCATCTATAATGGATTGGATTTTCATGTACTTGGCTGTGATGAGACTTTCAGATTCTTGATTGTAATTTGTTTAGGAGTGTTGATTATTCCATAATTGATTTAATAAATTAGACTTATTTATGCTCTGGTACCATGATGTGAATGACATTTCAACTGCAAGATTTGACCCATACTAATTTGAGAATCACACTGTGAAATTTGAGGTAGTCGGGTTATAGGGTGTGATAACAAGGGACATGGGAGTTATTGTGGACTAATAATTTGTTAAAGGAGTTGGGGTTAAAGAAATATATGCCAATGATGTTGCATTGTGGTCAAAACAGCTTTCATATTTCATCTAATCAAATAATATCATAAAAAAGATTAAAAATTATAACAACAAAGGATATTCATGTTGATTGTTATTTCATTCTTCAAAAGGTAACAAAGAAATCCATATACAATTAAGACACACCGGAAGAGAAAAACAGTTGGTAGCTTTCCTTATTAAGGCAGTCACTAGAGGGAAGTTAACCTATGCTAGTCCAAGATGGAGATTGTACATGTATATGCACCAGCTAGAGAAATGTTGTAACTTGTGAGAGATGCAAGTAGTTATTTGTAATTTTTGAAATTAAGGAAAATTTGAAATTAGAAAAACTTCAGTCAAAAGAGGCTTTTCTGTAATTTTAGAGCTGCCTTTCTTTCAATCTAGTTCATCTTCTTCTCCTAAACCCTAATTTCCCCATAATTTTTCTTACTTCTTCAATTGCTCGTACTTTGATGAAATTTCTAGCAGATAAAAAGCTTCAAAATAAAAAAAAGATAACCAATTAACCATGAACACTGATAGACTGTTCATAAATACACAGCTATACTTGTTTAAACAATCATTTGTCAACAGAATTTTATGTGCTTACCATAGGTGCTGAATGTTTCCAAGACACACTTTTTTCTGTCTTTCATTTAAGTTGGCATGTACTATATAAATGCTGGAGTAACAAAAACATTGAAAAGCAGCCGGAAGATTTTATAGCATCTTCACGTTTAGAATAGGAGAAAAGAAACAAAGCACCTACAAGGTGTTGAGATTTACCAAATCAAGATCGAAGGTCCGTTCACTTGCATGTAGTATTGGCTGTAAGGTCTTAACGGAGACTGCCAAACCTGACTGCCGCATTAGATCAACTATATCAAGGGCTGCATGCACCTGCCATCATATTATGAAGAATAGGTTCACTATTAACTTGATATAATAAGAAAAAAAGATAACATAGAATGCATTGAGTTGTTTGAATGGCTGAAAAGATGATAATTAATTATTAAGAACAAAAAAATAAAATAAAATCACTTACAGTACTATTCAAAAAAATTAATAATAATTATAAAATAGAGCAAGTAATATGGTTTGTTGCTTACTATATCATTACGCAACACCATTTGTCAGGCCCAACAAACTTTATTACTTGCTATATTCCATACATCAAATATAGAGCTTGATGATAGCCTAAGAAGCACGGACACTTATAAGAAAGTGACGTATTCATGTTAGACACGTGTTGAACACCGACACTCCTCGAACACTCTCGGACACGTGTCCGATACTATTTTAGCTATGTCCATAATTAAGAACTAAAAATCTTAATTTCGGACACTTGTCCAACACTCTTTTTGCGACGTATCCCACAATTCTTAGCCCATGTCTATGATTTAAAAATATACATATAGCTGATATTTCTTGGACACTTGTTAATATATGGTTGCTAAACTTATAAAGTTGATATGACACTTTTATACCAGAGAAAAATGTATGATTGTTAATATTAATCATATCACAAGCAAAAGACAAATACATCTTTCACTAAAGAATAGGCCTCGAGATTGACTTTTTTTTTTTTTTTTTGCTTTTTGCTTTTTGTTTTTTTTTAAGGGAGGGGAAAGAGATGATCTTCCCTTTTCTTTGTATGGGTTTTATAGAACTATGGATATTTCTTGTTTAATGATTATAAATTATGTTTTAGTAATGTATTGATGTTTGATAATTTGATATGTTTGTTAGTTGGTACTTGAATTTTTATTTTTTGATTGCTAAATTAGTTAAAAAGTTAAAACGATATTATTTTTTAGTATATGATTTTATATATAAATAAGTATATATTATTAATGTGTCCCCTAACGTGTCTGTGTCCTATTTTTCTAAGAAATACCGTGTTGGTGTATCCGTGTCGTGTCGTATCTGTCCCATGTTCTTGTTCGTGCTTTTTTGATGATAGCTATATATGATAATAATAAGTAATGACATTAAACTAATTGTAATTACTCAAATCAAATATGCCAAATTAGACAGGATGCATTGAAGAATAAATTCTCGACTCAAGTGCTTTTGACATAAAAGAAATCCACATCTTTCAAAGTATTTTCCGAGCACAAAAGGCTGCCCGATGAACATGAGATATTACTCATGCGAAAAATATGTTCTTGATCTCTTGACAGACATAATGGTGCCAAGAACAGGGCAAGCAAACATCCGTACAAAGTCAATTACCAGCATTTTGATCAAAAGTATGATTATCTCAATGATTCTGGCCTCCCACCAAGTTCTCGTTGGATATCATATACACCTATCATGTAAGGACCCGGATTACCTGATATTATTATTTAGTAATAATAAAAATGAACTCTGCAATATTGGACCATCTAGACCCCACCTTGAGTAATTTATAATTTTCATTTATGCATGTTATATAGTATTATAGGTTCATTGTAGTATAATTCACATGATAAAAAATATTCCATAAATAGAATAATAGTTGGGAAACAATTCCCATGAAAATTTAGAACAACTAAGAATAGCTTGATTAAATTAAGAATTAAATAACATAAGTTCAAAATAGAACAACAACAAATAATTAAAATATGATAGAATGGTAGGAGCCACTAGAAGCGATCTTCTATTCTTTTGCTAATTTTCAAAATTGAGTTAGGAGGAAAGAAGAGAAACAAACGAGAGGACAGCCCCACAGAAGAGAAACAACGCAATCCACAAAAAAAAAAAAAAAAAAAACACTCCGCCATCAAATGGAGCAGAAGAAAGAAGCTACCACAAAGATGAACGAAGAGAGAAAAGAGCTTGAGAAAGGGTTCATCATTCTGCCAAGGGCAAAGGAGCAGTCAGCGATGAAGAAAGCTCGAGCCTTGACCAAGGATGGAGATGAACGAAGAGAGAAAAGAGCTTGAGAAAGGGTTCATCATTCTGCCAAGGGCAAAGGAGCAGTCAGCGATGAAGAAAGCTCGAGCCTTGACCAAGGATGGAGGAGAATCATTGAAGCTGAAAATGTAATATCCCTTAAGTCAATTATAAGTTAGGATTTTGTGCCTAATTTATAATTTAGTTCATTTTCCTCTGCTATTTATTTATTTCATACCAAGAATAAATGAGTATTAGCAGGATCCTTTTTGTGAAAGACTAACATCTCTTGGGTTGGGCCAAGCTGGTGGGAACCTTCAACAACTCTAGTAGAACTTTAAATGGAATGGGTGGGATATGTCCCATGTGTGCATACACTATTGTAAGAGCACAAACGCCTTGGAGGATCCAAGTTGAACTTAGAAAGAAGTCTTCCCTTAGTAGCATGTTGAGCCTAGGAAGGAGTCTTTACATGGTAGTCTTTGATCATATTAAGTGCTCAAAAACTATAAACACATGAACCTTGTAGAGAAACCCTCAATTGACTCTTCCTCCTCCACTTTATACTATACAAATTTAGTTGAGAAGCAAAACTCAGAATCAGTACATCAAAGATTTGTCTGATGTCCATTAGCAATCCTCATATAGCCAGAGTCATTGCTGTCTAACTAGAAGTGAGTACATGTCTAGTTCTACCTGTTTATATAAACCTTTCCTCTTGATTGATGTGTCATCCTCGAATCCATGGCTGTGATGACCTTTTATGGATAGATTTTCAGTGCTGATTTGGTTATATGTTATTAGGCTTAAATTGAATGAGTTTTCTCTCAATTAAGTGACCACTACAGTACCAGAACTGAATTGTCAACATGTAGATGTGGTCCAGAAGGTTAAATCCCTATCTTTAGCCCTTTTAAATCATGCTAGATCATTTCCCCACTGCTGGTAGACCCGTTAATGAGTGTTGTGCAAACCAAATCAACCTTGAAATAGGGAAAAATCCAGGCTGAAATCAGAATTCTGCATGATCAGGTTGTTAAAGATTGGAAGCAGGGCCCACAAGTCATGACCCACCTAATCAAAGATCAGAACTGTAGAACTTGTAGGAGACCCTTGCGCAACCCTGGTAAACTTATTCATCTTTGGGTCAGACCAAGTAGGGCCCTCAGATCTTGGCCCAGAAATCTTTGCACGTGATGGGAGTTAACTGTCAACATCCCAGACTATGAACATGATAAAAGAAACCCAAATTCTTGAGGTAGAATTTGATGACTCGATTTTCTGGAAAATCCAGCAATGCAGTCAAACCAAAGTTGTTTTTCTTTAGTTTCAGGATGATAAGGGCTGGTTGTGGTGACAGTCCGTGTGTGGTGTACCAACTGATACGGCAGTTACCATGTGTCGGGGGTTGCATGGGTACATGTGACTGCAGCAAGCAGGAGATCTGAAATTAATGGCAAAATGTTGGTCATTCCTACACCCTCTTACGATTGACTTCCCAGTCCCCTGCTCCTATATAAAACATCCATCATGAAAAAAGGAAACAAGGTAATGGCTCTCAACCAAATTGCCCACAGATAAAAGACAGTGAGTGGGTTGTGGAGAAAATAAAACATCAAGCATATTAAGAGTGGTAGAAGACTACCAGTGCCAATAACAGGTACTCGGCCACCATTGCAACATGGATGTGCTAATTTTTATATGCACAGTTTAGATTGCTTAGATGATTTGAAGAATTAGTCATATGATGACTAGCACCAGAATCTACATAACACAGAGAATGGTTTTGATGTACCAAAGAAGTGAGAAGCTCATGGCAGAAACTGCAGATGAAAGAGAGCTCTGAACAATTTGCTAGACCATTTCTTGAGTAAGTGGTTGAGAAGAATGCTTATTATTAACACAGCCAGTAATGCTTATTATTAACACAGCCAGTCTATAATGCATGGGAGGAGACAATTACTTGATGTGCAGTGGCTGACCAATTTCAGGGATGACGATGAAGTTTAAGATGTCCTCGTTTCTTACAATAATTACATAGTTTTCCTTTCTTGCAATTACTAGTGTAATGTCGCATTTCAACATCATCATCACCAAAGCCTTGTCTCAACCAAGTTGGGGTCAGCTATATAATTATGTTTCTCCATTCCCATATATCTTGAATCAAATCATTAGATAAGTTATATTTCTTCAAGCCTATTTTTACTACCTTCATCCACGTCCTCTTCGGCATACCCCTTCCCCTTGGTGGGCCATTAACCTGCATAGCCAAACTTTTTCTTACCGGTGCCATTGTCAACCTACATTGAATATACCCAAACCATCTCAAACGGGTTTCTCTAATTTTATTCCTCATTGACCCTACCCCCAAGTGCTCTCAAAATCGCTCATTTCTAATTTTATTCTTCCTACTTTTACCACACATCCACCTCAACATTCTCAACTCTGCTACATTCATTTTGTGCACATGTCACTTTTTAATTCGCCAGGATTATGCTCCATGGGCCATAGCAGGTCTAATTACTATCTTGTAAAAATTTTCCTTCAATCTTGTTTGCATTCTTTCTGACACTCCAAAAGCAAGTCTTCATTTTAACTATCCCACTTTTATCCTATGCTTGACAGCTTCATCAATCTCCCCATCCTTTCTAATTATCAAGCTAAGGTAATAAAAAGAATTTATTTGTGGTATCTCGTGGGCTTCAATTCTCACAGTAGTTTCAGCTCTTTATATATGCTAATGGAAGTTGCAGTCCATGTATTTTGTCTTTGTCCATATATATAGCTCTTTATATATGGTTCAATCTCTTGATTTTTTCATTCACACCATCTCTTTATTCATCTCCTAACACTAAAGTAAGTGTAAAAAACATACATCAAGGTACCTTTTTTTTAATATGAGCAATTAACACATCCATAATCAATACAAAGAGATGAGGGCTTAGAATTGACCCTTGAGGCAAACTTATAGTCATTGGGAACTCAGCTGTCTCTCCACAGGTATTTCTTCCCTTGTTACTGCTCCTCATACAAATCTTTAATAATTTCAATATAAACTCTTGGAACATTCCCTTTATTTAAACCAATAAAAAGGCATTCCTTTTTTTTAAACCCTACCAAATTAATTCTCTAGGTATCCTATCATAAGCTTTTTATAGATCTATAAAGATCATATATAGATTTTTCCTCTTCACTCGATATTTTTCCATTAATTGCCTAAGGGAGAAGATAGCTTCCATAGTTGACCTCCTTAATGTAACACTCCGAACCCAATTAAACAAGTTTAGTGATTAACTAAGTAAGTTTATTAGTTAATTAGTATAGAATTATTCTACTTAATGATGTTTTAATGTTGAATTATGTTAGATTAAGTTATTTTTGTCTTATTTGAGATCAGTGAGTTGAGTTTGGGTCTTGGATAGGTAGATGAGCTGGGTTTGACCTTAATTAGGTAGAGGAAAGCCCCTTTTTGTAATTTTAGATTCTATAATTTTACATCATATGCCTTACATATTGACATCATCGCGTTTGTCTTGTTGAGCACGACACCTTTCGTGTTGAACTCAAACTCATTTGACATCAATAGGGTCAAGTGGACCCTCAATTAACTCAAAATGGTAGTATGTTAAGAAGTGAGACTTTCTTACAAATATCAGAATTCCTGATTTAAAAGAACCCAAACCACTCGATCAATCATTTTCCTTTTTCAAACTAGCTGAAGCTCATTTCAGTCTCTTTTTCTTTCATTTCTCCATCAAATTCAAGAGGAAAGCTAGTGCATATGGAATTTGAAGATTCCATTGCCTTCTCCCATCTCGTCTACCTTCCTTCCCACTTAGAGTAGAAGAAAAGTGGTTTTCATCTCTTTCCACAGCTCTCTACTTGCTGCCTTGAGTAAGAGATCATAGTTAATCTCAGGTTCTTAGTTCCTAAATCAGTCATTATACTCTATTTGATTGCATGCAACCAAGCTCGTCAACATGGCCATGTTTCCTTTCTGTTAGGGTTGGACCATTGGGGTTTTTTCTCAATTTGAGCCAAGAGAAGAAATAGTGATTTGAATTTATAATCTAAGGCAAGTATAAGCTAATTATTGTTGAATGCATGTTGGTAACTTGTAATTTTTATAAACCTATTGAAAACTTATTTTTGGTTTCAGCAATTATACTTGTTTAAAATTGATAATTAGGTCACCTAAGTGAATGATGAAATGGGGATTTAGTAATTTTAAATAGTTAATTGGAATAGAGATGATTGCTTGGGAATAGGTAGTAAAGATACAGTTAGAGCCCAGTGTTAACGGTTGAAGAAGAGAATTTTATAACTGACTTAGACTTCAGAAATTTTGAACCTTACGGCTAAGCCATAAAGGGCAAAAAGTCTAATCAAAAGGAAAAGTCAAAACTTTCCTTCTACGGCGAAGCTTATAGCTAGGCTGTAAATCATACTACAGCTAAGCTATGACCTAGCCATAGCCAAGCTGTAGATATAGATTTAATTTTTGCATATACCACAGCTACGCCGTAGGCTACTTACGGCTAAGCTGTGAAAACCTAGACACTTTAGGACAATTAGGGACATTTAGAAGGCCTTGTAGGGCCTTAGTTCTTTAGATCCTTTAACCCCAATCATTTGGCTCAATAGAAAATTGTCTAGCATGACGTGTCTTGAAGGCTGGGATTTATTCATTTGATGTTGTTCATTAGTTTAGCACCTACCCATGAGTATGGGTGTTGGTTTAAGGGACTCTAATACCCCTTACTCATATAATGTAGTGCCAAATAAAGACAGCTGTGTACAGATAACTTAAAACTACATCATGCATAGTTAGAGACAATGAATGGCTAAATTATGATTGGCTAGTAAATTACCTTGATTCTTTTAATTGAAATTGCATGGCATGTAATAACCTAACCTGCCTCGGTGGGCCACCGTTACAGGGTGGGCCATATTTGTCTACCATAGTGGAAGTTAGAATGAGAGTCATGGATTAGGATTATTTGAAAATTCAAATTAGGCAAGAACAGGAAGTCCCGAACCGGCCTTTCTCCAGGATACTATTATCAAAAGACTTCCATGTTGTTTCCAAAACAGGACTTTCCTCTAAGCAGTATATATATGTGTAGAGGTTCCTGTTATCACACACATCAACGAGAGAGAGAGAGAGAGAGAGAGAGAGAGAGAGAGAGAGAGGAACTAACCTTAGTTGAAATCTGAAGAAAAAGAAGAACACGAAGAAGACAAGGAAGATCGACGGCAGGACGCGTAGTGGATGTCTGGTGAAAGACCAATCACGGCTCAAACAATGCTCATCTATTCCAAGTGAGTAGAATTCTTCATTGTTTAATGAAAATTAGAATTCGAAGAAT
The DNA here is from genome assembly GCA_037013555.1 of Sextonia rubra. Classification (NCBI taxonomy): domain Eukaryota; kingdom Viridiplantae; phylum Streptophyta; class Magnoliopsida; order Laurales; family Lauraceae; genus Sextonia; species Sextonia rubra. Next base: position 6,936,373 of record JASUAD010000003.1, on the reverse strand, counting down.
CTGTGGCCTTGAGATTTTGTGATGAAACTGAGATGGAATTAATCACCCAGAATGATGATTTTGACCAACCCTGTAACGGCTGCAAAACCCTTTCTTCACTGTCGATAGGCCCCGATCAATGGATTGGTAGAAAAACCCCTTCGATCAGACCCCAATGATTTGCTAATGGAGACCCTAAGGTAGATAAGACCCTTAACTAATGTTTCGTGCACCTCATGTTCCAAATCGGGAAGGAAGTAGAACCGGAGAAGGATTTGTTGCAGATCAGGTCGTTCCGGGACTAGTTCACGATGGAGGGTACGAAACTCCTGTGGGCCACCTAATCAAGGATCACATCCCTACATCTTCTAGTGGACCTTAGGGCGACCCCAAAGGTGTTGGTCCCTTGCGATTTGGACCGTTGAATCCCTGCATCTTGAGGCTTCCAAACAGCTTGGCGGAAACCCCTTTTTACCGAGCGTGAAGACTGCTTCATCTGTATTATGCAGATGGCCTCTGTCGACGAGATTATAAGCTTATACAAAATTACAAATTGACCCCTATTGTGGTAGTGTATTTTAGGAATCCCCTAAGGCCTTTTGTGTAAATACAGACTGATATGTCATAATCTAATATTATTTGGATATCAAATTCATGAGGCCCAAAATTCAGATGTTTTTAGACCAAAAGTGAGGACTTTTCCTTACTAAATATTAGTTTTGAATTTTTAGATTAAAATTAATCACATGCTTTACGTAATTTGGAAATGTTGTAAATTTATATGAAATTTTACCGGATATTTGAATATAACAGAATATGATCCCATATTAATTTAATAATTGTCTTGATGTTATGATGAATAATTAACTCCCTCAATAAAATATGGATAATGCCACAGCCTGGCACCAATTTCGACTAGGAATGGGGCGAAGAGTAACTAGTGTTATTTGGTTCTAGCCAAAGAAAAGAATACGATGATGCAACCATTATAGTGGAGATGGATCTATAATAAATTTGTTGATTGAACTTGTCATTTATGTTTGAAATAAGAGTAATACCAATTGCCAGCACTAGGTGTAAAACTTTTCTCGTGGATGTTAGGCGAGGGAAGTAGGTTCAACAATCATAATAGCAAGATAGGCCATGTCGTTGATAGAATGTAGATGCTTCAGTGTGGGAGTATCGGAACAGGCTCAACATTTATGGTGGATGACAAGCCATGTTGACAGAAACGTAGATACACCTGTATAGGATATCGGAACCATTTGATGCTGCAGTAGAAAATTACTCAAGATAGAAATTGATTAAGATGTCGGTTTAACACCATTATTGAATATATATATATATTCTCTGAAAGATTGAAAATATACTATACCTTAATGTTTTCTTATTCTACTCACCAGTGTTACTGACCAGTGGTTCGCCCCACTTTAGGTAATACAGTCATGGAGGTTGCGGGGAGTGACAGAGATCAGCCGATGGATTTTGGCATGGGTGGCTGATCCAGAGTGCGAAAAGCAAAGAGTAGATTTGTAGCTGGGATTAGCCCAAGACTTAGATATTTTTCTTTTCCATAAATAGAAATTTATCTTTTACTCAGTATTGTTGTCAAGACTTCTAGTATATACATAATGATTGAAATACAATAAAATTTGATTGTTTAGACCTTGATGCTCATGGGAATTTGATTTATGTGGTGTTGTTGTAAAAAATTTAAGTACGGCTTAAGAATCTGAAGAGCTCCAGATTCTTGGGTCGTTACATGGCATTTTGTAATCCTTATAGTCGCTCTCCATTATTGAAATGGTCATGATATGTAATTAATCTAGTTCAAATTCTTCATTATATCTAGTTATCTTATTGTTGAAATTGAATTGAGTAGGAATGACATGAACTCATAGAGAATTCTTTCTTAATGAAATGATTACTCAATTTCAATTAAATGACTCCAAATGGTCTGGCTTTACTTAGCTTCAGCCTTATGAAACCCGGCAGGATTGAATTTAGTATAGAATGAATTGTGCCGCTACAGTATGCATTTGGAGCTTCTGGACTTTAGGATTGTAAGGACCCAATTATACCTTTGGCTGGGGCATTGGTGCATAACATGCAAAAATCACTATTAGGAAGATATTGCAAATGCAGTAGCCAAATAGATTAAAGTATTTCTCTTAATTAATTCTTTTATCATGTTTTATTCAATGCACAATATGCCTAGTATACTGAATTGAATTATACAATTAACTGTCAATGGTTCTTTTAGATACAGCCTGTGTTACCTTAATTATGCTTATACTTTGCTGAATAGTCATATAAATAGTTATTTATTAGTGTTATAAGCTCATATCACAATCCCGGTCTTGTAGAGATAGAGGAGGCACAAAAGGAAACCGATGAGGTTTCTTAAGGCCTCGATGAGTAGACAGCAGAGGCGATATGACTGATCCTCGCATGGAAAGCGACACGATCACATTTGGGTTTTGTATTTTGGGATTTTTTGAAGTAGTAGGGTTTCATGACATCTTGTACTAGTTTTTCATGTATACATCATGATTTGTTACTTTTTGATAGTTAATGATGTATATCTTTTGTTATTGTTCATAGATGTTTATATCTCTTTTGCATAGACGTGTTTTAAGCATATCCACTATTGCATAAACTCTTAAATACTTATATCATATAGATGTATTTGTATAGGTTATAGATTAAGGAAGTAATTTCTCTCTTATTATATTTGTATGTTTGGTGTGAACTATTTCATGAATTGACACATTTGAAAATTTTAATTATTGGAGAAAATTTTTATAGGTGATATTGACAGGCTTCCGCATGTTAAATACTTAGATAAATGTCCATTAAAAGTGCCTCACATGGGTAAGGATATGAATATCCCTTATGGACTTCCATCTACACTTCAGTATAGATGTGAAATCCACGGGAGTACGCATGTCATGCTTTAGGAATTACCCTAATCTAGGATTCTCAGGCTTGTACCATGACACCTAGCACAAAACCAAATTGATTTTCAAATATATTGGCCTTTTGTGTAAGCCTTCACTCCATTACTCTCTCCCAGAGCTTCATAATATGACTCATGAGTTTAATTCCACGATAGCTGATACAGTTTTGTATATCTCCCTTATTCTTATATAGGTGCTATAATACTCCTTCTTCATTCATCCAGCATCTTCTTTTTCATAAATATCTTATTAAAAAGCCTAGTTAACCAAATCACCCCAACTTCGAAATGTCATTTAGACTTTAGCCTTTTCTGTCTTTATTTGCTTCAATACTTTCCACACTTCCATTACCCTGATTTTGTGAAAAAAAGTATTTTTTGCTAACAAAGTATCCTCTCTCGCTGTTATATCTCCTGCATAGCCTTCATTTAAAAGTATGCTAAAATATTCCCTCCCCCTTTCCTAGATATCACTGTCCTTCAATAAAACCTTTTGGTTATTATTTTTAATACATTTGACATGATCTAAGTCTTTACTTTTCCTTCCCTATTTTTGCAAGCTTAAAATTATTCTCCTCTCTTTCTCTTGTACCCAACCTATTATATAGGTTATGATATGCTTTAAACTTTGCAACACTTGCAACTTTATTAGCATCTTTCTTTGCCATTTTAAACATCTTTAGTATTCATATTCTTATTTTTCTACCAAACTTTGAAACGTTTTTTTTTCTCTCGAACAACTTGTTGAGCCTCTACACTCCACTAATTTTCTTTCTTATCGTGTCTCTTCCCCTTCGACTCTCCAAGCACCTTGTTAGCAACGTTCCTAACAGAGTTAGCCATTTAATTCCACATCGCTGCAGTTTTCCCTCAAAATTTCATTCTCCCTCCTCAATCACTTTATCCTTAAATATTATTGCCCATTCTCCTTTCAAATCCCCCTTCCTTATTTTAGAGCATATTTTATTTACTACCCCTCTCTTTCTACTTTTAAAGTAAATATCTAAAACTACTGACCTATATTGTATATTCAAATTCTCTCTTAAAATAACCTTGTAATCTTCACAAGCCAATCGGTCATATTTTCTAACTAGAAAAAAGTCTATCTAGCTCATGTTAGTTCTACTTTTATTAGTAATTAAATGCTCCTCTATCTTTTTAAAGAAAGTATTTGCTATTACAAGGTCAAATGCAAATGCAAAATCCAAGGTAGTGTATTATAACTCACTCTTTTCTCTAAATCTTTGTCCCATTATAACAATAACATTGAATTTAAAAAGATATCTATCAAGAAGTGCAGCATTAGTATGTCCAAATGTCTCAGATTTATAAGTGTCCAATACTGGCACTGCTTATGATTTGGTGGATTGTTCTTCAGAAGGTAATTCTTGCAGGTAATCATCTAGAGATAGAGATGGACTCTACAACTCAAATTCACATACATACTTAATTAGAAATTGGTGACATTGAGTGGACTCATGGACTTGTTGGATCAAGCTCACAGACTCGTCAGGGATGGTGGTGTAAATTAGAGAAGCATACTCTTAACCATAGAGTCATGAATCCAAATAATAGTCCTAAATGGATTTGTCACCTTGACTATATTCAACAAATTTCATATTCCCACTGAAACTGTCTAGAATCATTTTGTTGATGATAACCATACTCATTGTTCCACATTTCTACTACTTCTTCATAGGGCCTAAGATTGATAGCAACAGAGGGCTCAAGTAAGTTGAGAATCCAACTAATGACTTGCATTTTTTGTAGTCCACTTAGTAAGGTTATTTTTATCATCAAGAGGATTCCCATAATTCATGACTTGAATGAAATTTCAGAATTGAGGTGTCCCGCAGAACATAGTTGGTTCCATCGAATTTCATATCAATCAAATCTGTTTTGTACATTTAGATTAAATCTTATGGAACTCAAAAACTAAGCAAAAATATCCCTTGGGTGTCCTGACTGTTTGGCAATAGATAGCCAAATAATTGATGCAAACACATCAGAATTCCCAATCACCCTTCCAGGTTAGATTCTAATACCAGATAAAAACTTCCCCACAAATTTTATAGCAAACAAATCAAAATTTGAAAAGTGGAAGGCTGCAATGGGAAAATGTACCTAAAACTATCAAAACCAAGATTTACCCCCAAAAACCAAACAAAAAGATGTTAAAAGAAATAACTAATAATAATGATCGTCTCCAATAAAGTAGATGACCAAGATGATATATGACCTGTTTTGAATCCTAGGTGGGCACCACTTGTTGATCACACAAAATCCAGATCTCTTGTATTGTTGCAGTCGATGAAATCATTGCTCTTGAAATTGACTTTTCTCACTTCTATATCAGATGATCTCAACAAGGCCTACTGATAATTGATATTGCCCACAATAGAAAAATATGGAAGTAGAAGTTGAAAAGATATAGCAGTCGATGAAACTTGAACAAAGCAGATGGCAACTAAAGATATGCAGACGAAAATTGGAAAATGCCCAAATTTTCCCACAATAGGAAACCCTATCAATTGATCTGATGATCAATATGGAAGCAGAAAAAAAAAAATCTTCCAACTCATTTTGGCTCTAATACCATTCTAATTGAGACGAGAGAGAATAATCAAAGAAAATGGAGAGAATTGATTAGTTTGTTCATATAACCGAGCCTCCCATTTTATATTACTATGCATCATCATCATCAAAGCCTTGTATCAACTATGATGGAGTCGACTGCATGAATTCTGTTTCTCCATTCCAATCTATCTTGAGCCAAACCCTTAGATAAGTTAAACTTCCTCAAATCTAATTTTACTACTTTCATCCACATCTTCTTTAGCCTATCCCTTGCCCTTGGTGAGCCATCAACCTACATAGCCAACCTTCTCCTTATTGGTGCCTTTGCCAGCCTGCGTTTGATATGCCCAAACCATCTCAAATAGATTTCTCTAATCTTATCCCCTAATGGTGCTATCCTTAAATGCTCTCAAAATCACTCATTTTTAATTTTATCTTTCTTAATTTTACTGCGCATCCAACTCAACATCCTCATCTCTGCTACATTCATTTTATGCATATGTTACTACTTCATTGGCTAACATTCTACCCCATAGGTCATAACTGATTTAATCATTGTCCTATAAAATTTTTCTTTCAATCCTGATGGCATTCGTTGATTATAAAGCACTCTAGAAGAAAGTTTCCACTTCAACCATCATGCTTTCATCTTATATTCCACATCTTCATCAATCTCCTCATCCTTACTAATTATCGAGCCAAGGTAATGGAAAGAATCTCTATATGGTATCTCATGGGCTTCAATTTTAACAGTAGTTTTAGCTCTTTATGCATGTCCACTGAAGTTGCAATCTATAAATTATGTCTTCATGCGACTTATTTTAAAGTCTTTGGATTTTAAAGCCTTTTGCCATCTCTCGAGTTTTGCATTTACATTATCTCTTGATTCATCCACCAATACTATATCATTTGCAGACAACATATACCAATGTACCTCCTCTTGAATATGAGTAGTTAACTCATCTATAATTAGTGCAAAAAGATAAGGGCTTAAGACTAACCCCTGATGTAAATCTATAGCCACCGGGAACTCAATTGTCTCTCTACAAGTAGTTCTCAAACTCGTTACCACTTCTTCATACATACCTTTAATAATTTCAATATAACCTCTTAGAACATTCTTTTTCTTCAAAACCCACTAAATTAAATCTCTTAGTACCTTGTCATAAGCTTTTTTCTAGATCGATAAATACCATATTCAGGTTTTTCTTCTTTGCTTGATATTTTTCCATTAATTGTCTAAGTAAGAAGATAGCTTTCAAAGTTAACCTCAAGAGCATAAAACCAAATTGATTTTATATTACTATACCGACCCTAACATGGTTGGGATAAGGCTTTGATGATGACGCATTCCTTTATGGTCCCTTCGAATAGGGAATTAGATCAAATACAACAAATAAAACCCCCTGATTAGAGAAACTAAATAATCACTAGTCACTCCTGTGTTGTATGTAAATGGATGTACATACTGTAGTGGATCTTATCTCTTGGCGTTTCAAGACTTTTTTGAAGCAGTAGATAAGTGGTGCAACAGTGCAGCATGCAATAAAACAGAAGAAATAGCCAACCATCAAGCTCTGAAGTTGCCTTATTTTGTATAAACATTCTCAACCAGTCAACCTTATTTTATCTGATAGCTGATGATAGGAGATGAGTCAAGTTTGACATAGGTGTCGAGTTGCCATCACTGTCAGTGGTGACTACAAAGATAATGCGCATTGTGATGTAGTGCCAACGGATGAGAAAACAGGACATAACTGGATAAGAAAAAAGCACATACTATGGTTAATATCTTAAGAATTTTCATGGGGACAATCCCTAACAATTTCCACATTCCAAAATTCATAACAAAGAACAAGTTTCCATTACCAAACAAATTCATGATAAGGTTTGAAAACATAGTGATCACTGATCACACCTTCAGAGTGAATACACACCTTTAGTGAATCACAACAGTATGTAATGAGGTTGTTATACGATGCAGAAGATGGTCTCACTTCCAGCTTCTTATGCAAGCTCTTGAACTTGGAAATGACTTCCTCAACCTTAAAAACCCAAAGTCAGTAAGTACACTCAAATTTTAATTATAATATTAACTAAATCATTGATGCAATAATTAAGATAAAGCATGAAATTGTGGAGATTAAGAAAGAAAGGTAGTGCTATAATGGCAAAGTTCTTAAAAGATAAGGAAAAAAGATTAATGTTAATAAACATCAATTTCATTAGCAAGGTTATCATGGCTTATGATACCTAGAATTGGATACCTCAAGATAAACAATGAATGGTATCATAACCAATACTTTTTTTACGTGTAAAATTTGTGTCCCTGCCAAATGCATGGCGTGTCACAGGCTCACAGCCATTTACAGCCCATATCCAGGCATCATAGATAATTACATAAATTTAGAAAAAAAAATGTAAATGATAATCTCATTTATTTGGAAATGTTGAAAAGAGCTAATACTTCATTCTTTGTTTATTTATTCTTTTATCGGTAACTCAAATTTTATTAAGATCTAGAGAGAGCTGACAAGCAGCAACAAAAAAAAAAAAGTAAAGGTCCAAAAGATAGGAGCATTGGTGTATACCCACTAAACCAAATTGCTAAAACAATAATTACACAATAGAAGCAAACAAAAAGACTGTACTATCAACCCCTTGCTGATAAGGACATCAAAGCATCACAGTTGAAAAAATATCAAAGGAGGAAGAAGAAGGTCCCTCTCCAAATATCTTTATTGTTGGATTGATAGTTATTTGGGCCCATTTTGAAGATTCAAAGAGGATTTGCCATTGGATCATGGTTTCAGAGAGGATCCATTGTTAGATCATAGTATCAGCGAGGATACACTGTTGGATCGTGGATTCATGGTTTCAGAGAGGATCCATTGTCAGATCACGATTCTATCATAGATCAATGGTTAGATCAAGCCAGTTCACATCCCCATTATCAGTTAAAGACCCCACACTGGGATGATTAGAGACAGAAGACCCCACATGCATAACATCAGGAAGGCCACACCCAAGGAAGATGCAAATGGGTTGCTACAGGAGTAAGTTGGACTTGTGGGGCCCAACCTAAGTGGGACTTCCAGCACATTACAGCTCAGGATTTTCATTTAGTTCATTTTATGTTTTGGGTTATTTTAGAATTTAAAAACATTCTTTAAGTTGGTATGTTTTAATATTAACCATTACCCTAATGCATCCAAACTATAATTGAACACACCATAGGGCATCTCACCCTAATGAAACCCCTCAAAACCAATAATTCCCTTGGTCAATCACCACCCAAACCCTAATTTCATTTGGCAGCCACCCCCTAAATCCCAAATCCCTTTCCCTCTTGATAGCCACCCCCATAATCCCGAAATCCCATCAACCAAACCCCTTTCTCCCAATATCCCATCAGCCAAACTGCTTCTCCTAATATCCATTCAACAACACCTCCCCCACCCCCCCCCCCCCCCCCCAACCCAAAACAAAACACCCCCACCCCACACACACACAAAAAAAAATGAAAAAAACACCAACCTCATGCTCACCTTAGGGGACCCGCCCCTTGGCCTCTCCCACATAGCTGACTCCATCCCTTGGGTCTTCCCACTTGGCCAAACCCTCCTTAGCCATATGTGGGCTGGCCGTACACCCCTTGCAGTCCTAAACCCTAGAACATCATCTAGGACTACTTCTTGATCTATGGTTATACCTTATTGTTAACTATTCATATTTATTTGGATTCTAGCTACATGCCTGGTTTGACAATTCCAAATTTGAGACTAGCCCATTCTTGAAATCCTTGAGAGGATAAAAAATAATATAATTTTTAACACAATGATCACTACACTAGTGGAGATTGAGTCTTCCATTGGAAACGCCAATCAATAAAAAAACAAAAAAAACCCAGCAATTTTGGGATTGTGAACAAGCCTAAAATTATTGCGTAATTGACAACTTAGAATTCAGCAAATCTTAGGTTGAGATTAGCATTGTTCCATAAATTGATTTATAAATGTTAATTGTTGATTAATCTCAAGGTCATCATCTTAGGCAAGTTTTCAGGCCTGCATCACTTGCTTCTTTAATGAGTCCGCCATGCTATTTGCTTCCTGGTCCACATGCACAAAGGACACCACAATAGAAAAGGATAAGGGTCTAATCTCATTAAGGGGAAAGTAGAAATTCCAAGTGCTGCAATCTGACTTTGAAACACAAAAGATGGCATTGAAGTAGTTAGCTTCCAATATTAATATCTCAGTAAACGTGATGCAAAATGAATTGTTGCAAACAACCCATAAGCAACAAATAAGTGGCTGGAAATGAGTTTCAGCAGTGCAAAAGAGCTCCAACAGAAATCAGATTGCTGTTGCAGGATGCATACTGTGTTTACAACAGTATATGACAACTGAAGAAACCAGCCAAGAATTAAGAAACCAATCTGCTGTAACAATATTGCACAGCAGGTATCATGTTAAAGAACAGTGAGGCAAGTGAAAAGAAAGCTGAAGGAAACAAAGAGAATAAAACTCTTTATTAAAAATACTCACTCATGACTGTCCCCTAAGCACAATGACTGTATATTTATAATAACTTCACAGCCTTTACATAAGTAATCAATCCCCTCAATTACCCATTCCAACAATTAATCCCTACTAATAAGATGCTAAATTGCTAATGGACTCTAATTAGACATCAAATTGGAAAGAGATCAATCAATCTCAATGTTGACTGTTGGCTGTCAGTTATGAATAGCATTTAAGACTCAAAATCCTTAATTATATTAGTCAACTCAATCATCATTATCACCAATCACTCATTGCCTTAATCTAAGGTTTCTTTAAGGCTGTTTTGGATCCAATTAGGTCAGACATTCACACATGGTTTAGGATCCCATGGGCTCAGTCCAATGCTCTCATGTATTTTTCAGCCAGCAGGAAAATTGTGTCTTCATCAAAATGGCATATCCTTAGAGCATCCAAAATAGCTAAAACTTCCACCTAATGGAATCTTCGATGCCCACATTTTCCGGAAACATATATAAAACTCCCCTTTGCTATTACAAAGAGCACTGTAATACTTCATGTAAGAATCTTAAGCAACATGAAATTAAGGAATATGAAATTCTACGTCATGGGTAGGACTCTTAGAATAGCCACTTCCATATATTGAAGTTTTATACTAATATTTGAATCCATATATGTAACCAAATCAAGCCATCATTGAGAAAATAATGGGTCAGCCTAGTGCCTTCTTGGGCCTGGCCCAATGGGCCAACCTAAACTAGGCCGGGCCGACCTGACCCATTACTTGTCCCATGATAATAGTTGTAATGGGCTTCTTTCTTGGAAGTCCAATCTTAGGGATTTTGATGATGTACATTAGTCAGCCACCCTGCTGTATTTTTCTATTTTTAGTCTAAATAAGTTGTACAATGTAATCTAATATAGAATCCTTTGTGTATATATACTCTTGCAAGGATCGTTCCTAAGCAAGAAATTTCCAATTCAACTTTTGGTGATTTGTCTGCTTGTTTACAATCATAGAAACAGAGGACCAGCCAACAGCCCAGTGAAAGAAATAAAGTTAAAGCCCAATATAAATAGGCCCAAAAGACAGCTTCAATAGGTACAAAAGCAAGAAGGTACAAAAGCAAGAACATCAATATTGACTAATACATAGCCAGAAAAGCACTAAAGTCAGGGTCTAACAGGTAAGATACAAGCCTCTGCCAGTCTGCCCACACAAACCAAGGCCCACAATCCAATGAGAGCGCAACTAGGTTTTCTTTAAGCAAAATTGCCTTCACTTTGAGTGAGCTTGATTAAAGGAGTCCACGTGACAGATCACAGATTTAACTGCCCAATTGGAGATATGCTTCCACACATGTTCCAACTTTATGAAAGTGTAAAGTCCACTCTCCAAATTAACTACCGTTTTATAGTATCTTAATTCATCTTTACAGTTACCAAATTCAAATAAATATGAGAAAGTTAGACCCAAAATACGGTACAAGCATTCAAAAACAGGAACTAGCCTAGTCACCAGTTACTACATATAGTGACTAGATTGGTTTATACCTGCCTTTAACATACTGTCACCTCCTAGGGGAGCATAGCTGCCCCATAGGCCTAGTGACCTAAAGGAAGAAAAACAGCTTTCAAGCCACTTGCTTTAGTTTCTAAAGATTGAAAAATTCCAATTCTGTGTGTGCGTGCGCGCTTGTCTGAGAGAGAGAGAGAGAGAGAGAGAACTAGCACTTTGAGAAGCTTAGAATGTAAGATTCAGTTTCTCGCACCATTTTGTGCTTAAAACAGGTGAGTTAGTTGAAGGATGATGCAGAAATTGATGATGATATTATTGTGTTAGCTGAATCGTATATGGCATGATGGGAGCATCCCAAGATGGCCCGCAAGGGTCCCAACAAGTTTTAATTGAAAAACTTGGGACCCAACAGCTTGGTATTATGCTTAAATATTAATTTCAGGGGGCTGTTTGGAGAAAAATCAGTTTACAGGGGCTGTTTTAGTAAAATAGTCAATAACAGGGCTGTTCATGCAATTTTCAGAAGTTCTAGACATGAAGAAAACATCTCACGTGCATCTGTTTTGAACATGGGTCAAACTAGACCCAATCCACATGAGACCAGTATCAATAGGTTCGCCCATGAGTGCTCTTTAGGATCATTGGGTGCTGAATTTCAAAGCACGGCCCATGTGGGGCCCACATCAAATCTGCAGGATGTCCAAAACGACATAGATTCTGATAATCTGAGAAATTATCCTTCTTTTCTAGGATTTTCTATATGTTTCTGGTTTAGAAAGTTTGTATTAGATATCTATTGGGGTTTGCTATTAAAAATAAAAAATGGACTCGTACACTCACCCAAAAAAAAACATGCCTAAACTATCCCCACCCTCTTCTCCCCCCATTCACCGTCCCCACCTCCCTCTCCTCTCTCCTCCCTTTCCCCACCTCCCCACTCCTAGCCACAATCGGCAGCTCTGGCGACCGCCGGATCTCCCTCCCTCCCCCTCCCCCTCCCCCTCCCCTTTCCTTTCTCTCCCTCTCCCCCCTTTCCCCCTCTGCTTATTCTCCCTACAGTAGGGAGATCAAGGCTCCCACCACTCCCCTTCCCCTTCCCCTTCAGCAGCAACCACCCCCCCACCAACCAACAAAAACACGAACTTTTTTTTTGTTTGGCCCTGCAAGGCCTAACATAAACTGTACTGTTCGACCTCGCAAGGCCAAACAAGTCGAAAATGGAAGAATAGGGAGAGGAGAGGAGAGGATGAGGGGGAGGAGAGAAAAGGAGAGGATGATAAAGGAAGAGGGAGGAAGATCCTGCAACTCCCTCCACCGGAGCTATCAAACGTCATCTGAGCGGAAGGTGGGGAAGGTAAGTGGAGAGAGAAGAGGGTGAGGGTAGGTTTTTTTTTTTTTTTTGGTGAGTAAACTAAGTTAGCTAACCCCAACATGGTTGGGATAAGGCTTTGATGATGATGATGATGGTGAGTGTATTGAGTCAATTTTTTATTTCAAATCAAAACCCTTTCTATTTGTATTAGGATTCTGTTATGGCGAGAGTTTTAGGGTTTTATGTAGGTTTTGACTTGAGCATTATATACAGAGGTTGTGATCATCATTACTGTAGCAGCTACAGCACCAGTTTTTAAAATTTGATAAAACCAGTGGTTTTATGAGTTTTCTTCCTCTTTCTCTGGTATAGTATGGATATTAGAAGATTGAGAAGGCTTCTAAGGTAAGTTTGGTGTTTTTCAGCACTATTCCTTCATCGTTTTAAATCTGGATTTCTGTTTTTCTTCACTGCATAGTGGTGTAGTTTTGGGATATTTTTCTAGTTTTGGTTATTTGGGCCCTAGATAGTCCGATTGTATCAAATTGGGACTGCGTCAAAGGAGGACAGAGATTCTTGCAGGGATTACCGCTAGAAAACAGATGAGAATGGAAGAAGAAAAATTATGAGTTAGAATAGATAAGAGAGGCAACTGAAAAAAGGAAGAGAGAATTTCAAGGAAGGCCACACACAAAGTTCTTTTTATAGATAGGTCATAAAAGAGAAAAACCTACCCTTAACCATAACGAAACCTCCAAGTACACCTTAAACGATTGAGCGGTGAGTTTAAACATTGCATGAGGTGGGAGGACAACAACAAACATATGCAAGTATGAAACAAGTCATAGATAATAGAGAACTGGAATGAACAAGGATATGGATGGTAATTATCTAAATGTGAACAAATTTGATTATGAATAAGATAACAGTACTAACAGTCTTGAACCAAAAATCTGGGCCCGTTTGTTTGCACTTGAGTAAATTGAAAGAGGAGTGGATTGGCCCCAATAATAGGAAGTTCTACTTCTTAACGTGTTTGAATGGATCTGAGAGAACAAGAGGAGTAAACATGTCTGCCGATATGGATTCATCTTCTAATTGTTTTCTCTCCCCCCAAAGTTGACTCCCACAATATATAACAAAGTGCCTTTTACTCTATCATCTTCATATAAAACCTTTTTTTACTTTCACTTTACACCAACCATCCAAATGCATGCAAAGTAACTTATCTACTCATTTATTTTAAACAGCTCCTAATCAACTTTATTTATGATGTGACCCTTACTCCTCTTTGACTCCTCCCCTCATATAAACAAACAGACCATAGGCATGATGGAAAGGTTCAAAATTCCATTTCTCCACACACAACGTGGAAAGTGTGCTTCTCACTTCTCAGTATAAAAGGATCAAAGGGGGTAATATGGTGGGCCTTGAATTGCAAAAGCTTTAAAGTTGGCTCAAGAGAAGAAAGAATCCATTGGCGGTTTGGGGTAATGAGAGTTCTACAAAGGTAGCTAAGTGGGAAAATCTTCCATTTAAGTATACATGACCAGCACTTTTCAAGAGAATTTCTCACCTCCAAGTTTGGTATGCTTATAGCATAATTATAGATGAAGGATGAAATTTCTTTTTCTTCAGTTCCTGCATTAACCAAGGGAAACAATGTTGGTAAATAAAATGAAACAATTAAATAATAAATCTGAGCAACTGAGCCTTACAACTCAAACATTTAGACAATTTTAACACCTTCAAGCTATGATATAATCATGTTTTAAGTCCAACCATCTCATATCCAACTGGTATCCAGGTATGGTTTGTTTGAATCTGCACCTACAACTTTGGTCAATGGAAAGAACGAGGAGGATCCAAGCCAATCCACTTTTTTAAAACATAAAGCAGAAGATACACAAAATCACATATTATTACGGAAAACTTTGTTCCTAAAAAGAAGAGAGTGATTCCAAAGATCATGAGAGACTTCATCGAAGGGTTTGATGACTAAAGAAAGTGAGAATGATATTAACACATTTTGCATAAGGCATTGCACTGGTGCTCGCCCACGTTGGGCCAACCAGGTTAATGATAAGAACAAAGTTTCCCTGAGGATGGACAATAATGAAAGCTTAGGTTGTAGTGATAATGATAGTTTTCATGACGAACAGTTGGACGTTGGAGAACCAAATGATAAACGTTGCAAGGTGCTTGGCATTTTTTGCAGGCATAACAAGGATGATATGTGGGTTTTCTTAAAGAAGTATTTTCATCAAAAGTAAAATGGAAGAAAGAGTTTATCACTCTCTAAAATTTGACAAATTAATATTCTCATAGAAACGAGAAGAACAAGAGAGCTTTGGTTGTTAAGTAATGTGTATTGTTTGCCTTTTAAGCCATTTTAGGAGTAGGCAGGTGAGGCCCAAGAAATCAACTAAGCCCACACATTGACCAAGGGGTCAACCCGGTCCATAGGGTTCAATCCACAGGCCCAATTGATTTAGAGCTATTGTGGTAACTTCTATTTTTATCCAACTTCCAATTGTTAATTCTTGTTCAATTAGAATTAGGAAGTTTCCTATTTTATTTAGAAAGTCTTAGTTGCTAAGAAATAGGTTGATTGCTTTATAAATAGTTGAGTCCCCCACTGTAGTTGCTTATGCTTCTTCCAATTAATGAATTCTGAGTTTTCTTTCCATTTATGGTGTGTTTCAACGTTGTAAGCATGCCTTAGAGCTAGAATCCATCTTTAGATTCGATCAATCCCTTGGGAGATTGGTCTAAACTACGATCAAGGATTCGGGGCTATGCCAATTTGGTATCAGAGCCGAATTCCAACCATAGGGGAGAGATAAGTCATTCCTGGAATTTTTCTACTCACCCATTGCTGTCCCCAATCCCTACGAATCCTCATCCCTAAACCTAAATCCCCAAACCCTACTTCCCCCTCGATGTCGAACTCAAATCGAGACCCATCTCTCTTCCAAACCCAATCCACCCTCACTTAACCCAATAGACATGGTTGACCCCTAGGTCAATGTGTGTGCCCAGTTGATTTCTTGGGCCTAGTCCATCCAACATCAGTAGGTATGGGGATTTGCAAATAAAAAGTCCATAAAATGCCTCTTGGTATATACATATCAATGTTGCTAGCATCCATGCAGAAGGAGAATGAAGAGACATGTCATTGTACCGCATTGTGGAGGCCCACCAATGGAGAATAGGAGCGGCAATGGTGCAAGAATGAGATCCGCTGTCAACTTGATGAGATCACCATCAAAGTTTAATTATGTTACATTAGATACATAGGTCATCTTCTATGTATCACACATCCAAATGACATAAAAATGGATCAATTTGATTGGTTATTCAACATTATCTCCAATTAGTCCATCGATATAGTAGTTGATAGTTTGAGCATTATTGTCTATCGAGACTAAGAAAGAGTGTGATTTTAGTGGTCTTTCAATCTTTTGTTCTATCATTATGATTACATATATGGTTCAAAATGGTTTTGTTGCTTCTTTTGATCAAGGAATCATGGTTTAAAATTTTGGCCGAGTCGGGTCTATATTTTAACCGAGTCGAATTGGACTCAGCCATGGGTCTACGCTTTAATGACTTGGACTCGGCCAACCCTTTAAAATGCAGTACAAAGTTAAAAATAAAAAATTTAAAAAAAAAAAGAAAGAACAATAATGTAAAGGGGCTTTTTCGTAAATTTGCATTTTATAACAGGTAGGGGGTGAAAGAGGGTTTTTATTGAGCCTTTGGGGGAGGGAGAGGGAGAGGGAGAGGGAGAGGGAGCTCCTGCGGCTCGCTACTACTGCCCCTTCCGCTACTATCCTTGCTGTTGCTAGTCACTGCTATGGTGCTACCCCGCTCCTATTGCTGGTCGCTCATTGTTGTTACCCAGCTGCCGGTCGCTGCACTCTTCCTGCTGGTTGCTGCCACCAGATCTTCCTGCTATTGCCGCCACTTACTCCTCCTACTACTGCTCGAGCCAAGTACATGTTTTTCTTCTTTCTTCTTTTTTTTTCTTCCCTTCTTCTCTTGCTCTCCTCTTTTTTCTTCTCCTATATTTGTCGCTTTGTTGGGGCTAGGGCTGGGGCTCCCTTTTTTAAAGATTCTTTTCATATTTTTTTATAACTTTACCTGTACTATAAGACTCTGAGCCGACTCAGCCAAGTCGGGTCCTGAGTTCAATTTTTTAAACCCCAGTAGGAACATATTATACGCAAGCAATAACTAAGGATTGAAAACCCATAGCATTTAGTTGTGTTTATTGTTTAATGTTTTCAAAAAGAAAATCCAAAAGAGTAGCAATATGGATGTGTGCATCCATTTGGGTTGCGATCCATCCTCAATTCTAGTGAGCCTCCCAATGTTTTTGGCCTATTTTTCCATTTGACCTATTCAATCAGTATTACAAACTAGGCAGAGGGATTAAAAGCACTAGAAACTCTAGATCTCTACATATCCAAGTTGCATAGTTTTTGCCAACATTGAGTAGTATCAAAAATAAGGATCACATCATAGGAGTGCCAACAAAGATTCCTTTTTGTAGAGCTAACAGTAAAACCCCAAATACATGATACCACCCATAATGCCAACAAATATTCTCATTACAGCATTGGATAAAGGTGAAAACATATGGTAGGCCAAGGTATCAATAGAAACCAACTCAAAAGGAACAAAGGAAAAAATCCTCGTCTTCATCAAATTTTGGCCAAAATATGGACTTTTACTGATTTGGATGAATCTCCAAATTTGAAACCAAATCAGGGATCTTGCGTTAACAGGACCTAAATCCCAACTGAAATATTTCATGAGGGTTGTTCATTTAGTCCATTGATCAAAACAAAGAAATGAAGCAAAATTGACAACTAGGGTTTAGACAGAATTCCGCACAAAGAAAATTTGCGCAGAGCGTGCAACCATCAAACATGGATTAAAATATTTTTAAAAAGAGTCCTATTGTGAACGTGTCCATGATACTATCCACAATATAAAGAAGGTATTTTCTAACTTAATATTATAAAAAAGTGATTTTCGCCATGCATTGTAATCCCGATGACGAATAAAAATTATAAATTATTACATGCCTGCCAGCCTGAATGCCAAAATGAATTTCTCCACATAGTCTTCCAGTACTAGCCGCCCCAAGGACTTAAATATAGCTGTCAAATACTTAAGCGATGAAACTTTTGTAATGTCCACCACCTCTAACAATTGCAAAATCTCCTTCTGCATATCATTATTGCAGAATGCCAACAAATAGTTTTCTGTCAAAAGATAATTTTGTAAGAACCCAGCTGTGTGAAAGAATAATACAAATAAATGAGCAACTAATAGACTGTGAAGTAGAATTGAAAAACAAATTCGATATTACTTTTTTTTTCTTTGGAATGGTAACAAAGATAATATTATGAAAGGAACCAAAAATAAAAGGTAGTAATATATGTTTGCAAGCAAGTCATGCAAAAGATAGTGTGGGTATTTATCAATATGTTTGCAATGTCGGAAAAGATTTAGAGGTAATTCCAATGAACCTAAAGACATAATTCCAGTAGAAGTGATGCTGTTATAGAGATGTAGCTCTGTGGAATACAATCGTTTCTGGGGTTGTTGGCTCTTTGACGTGCATCCTCGCTTTTGGTGTCAGGGTGCCTCACTATAATCCTTGTGTTCAGCCACTTTCTTTATAGAAATAGAAAAGTGGTGTGAGATTTTAACTAAGATTTGAGGTCTAGAAATCCTCCACACAACTATGGTGCTTTTAGAAAGGAAAAGGACACTCAATTCAATAATAAAGGACTTCACTTGTCTAAAGAGTTTCTCACAAGAAATCCACACAAAAGATTTTGGGTGCCCATACCGAAAACAATCTGGATCTCTAGATTTTCATGTCTTTTGGTACTACGCAGCCCAATGTTATTTGCTGTTTTCCAGTGTTATCAATTAGAACAAATCCAACCCCTCCACCACTCTCTCAATTGTTTACTAAGTTAATCCCACTTGATTATGGATGTTTCTGAAAATCCCAGTGTAAAGGATTTAGACCATCATCATCCCAAATTGAGTTGTAAAGGTTTTTGAAAAATTCCTTAACTCTTTTGTAATCTTCTCATCAGGCTCAAATCTCTAGTTTCTTTCCTTTGGGAATTGAATCGCTTAGTGCTTCATCTTGCCAAAATTGTTAAACAGGCCCAAGGCCCAAGGCCCAAACCCCATCAATATTATATCTCACGTGGAATTGATTTGGTCAATATTGAGACAGCTGGAATTGATTTAGTCAAGTGGAATTGATTTGGTCAATATTGAGACAGCTGGAATTGATTTGGTCAATATTGAGACAGCTTTAGCTTTCCTTTCTTAGAATAACAGTTGTTGTAATTAGTTGCTTTCTTAACTTAGATTAGTGATTGATACAATTAGATAGTTTTCCTTTCTTAGAGCCTAGATTATAGGCATGTAAATACCTATATAATGATGTACAATCTCCATAGAAGAACACACAAAAATTATTGCATTCTCAAGAGTATATTCAAACTCTTTTTGTGATCCTGAATTTGTCATGGTTTCAAAGCAAGGATCAAGGCAGTCTTGATCTTAGACATCTTCCAAAGCCTTGAGGGAATAGGGATAGAGAGAATAAGTCTCTCTCATGCAACAAATAGATTCAGGATCTATTTTCAAGAAGTTTCCAGCAACACAGTGCCAGCGATACCTTCTTCCTGCGTCAAAGATATTCTGTTAGTGGCCCACTGTTGATCGATCAGATCAATTTCAGAAATCACCCACTCATGGCCACCTCATATTTCTAAGGATATTAGTGATTTTTCAAGAATTTTTCAGAGACTCAAGGTTGTTATTTTACTCATTCTCAAGATTTACCAGAAATTTATATTGTTTTCATCAGGACCGTTGCAATGGAAAAATCTGAGGTCACGTTGATTAAATTTATGGGAAAGAATTACCCTACCTAATCTTTCCAATTTCAAACATACCTCGAAGCCAAGGAATTGTGGGGATTTGTTTCTGGCACGGAACCTAAACCCACTGAGGATGAGAAAAAGATCTCTTCTTGGCATACTAAAGATGCCAAAATCAAATCCTGGATTTTGAGATCCGTTGAGCCTCATCTGATAATGAATCTCAAGCCTTACTCTACTTCTAAAGCCATGTGGGGCTATTTGAAGAAAGTATATCATCAAGATAACTCTGCACGTCAATTCCATCTTGAATGTGGAATTGCTGAATATACACAAGGGACTTTGTCAGTACAAGATTATTATTCTGGATTCCGTACACTGTGGTCGGAATACAATAGTATTAAATATGCGGATGTGGATGACAATGTGTTGACAGTAATCCAAGACCTTCAGGCTTTTAGTCAGCGAGATCAATTTTTGATGAAACTGCGTAATGAATATGAAAGTGTCCGCTCTGCCCTAATGAATCGGGCGCCCTTACCTTCATTGGATGTCTGCTTGAATGAACTCTTACGAGAGGAACAACGCCTTACGACCTCGGCTCATATTGCTCAATAAAAGACTGAAACCTATTCAATCGCGTTCTCGGCCAATAAAACTTCTCAGCCTCCGCCTCGAGACTTGAGCAAAACCCAATGCTACAGCTGTCAGAAATTTGGGCATCTTGCATCTCAATGCAAACAGAAAGTCTGTAGTTACTGTAAAAAGTCAGAACATATCATCTCTGAATGTCGCCGCCGTCCACCACGTCCGTCAACACAGTATCAGACTCCACAATATCCGGCTCCGCAGTATCAGGATTCACAGTCTCAGACTCCACACGCATATGTGGCTTCATCGGTTATGCCTATTCCTACATCTGCACCCCCACAGCCTGGGCCCTCATCATCTCTCACTCCTGAATTGGTTCAACAAATGATTATCAATGCCCTCTCTGCCTTTGGTCTCTCCGGTAAGTCACCTTCATCTTCTACTTGGTTCCTTGATTCCGGGGCGTCTAATCATATGACGTATTCCCACACCCCTTTCTCCAATCTGACAAGTTACAATGGCCATCTTCAAATACAAACTGCTGACGGCGGCCATGTTCCCATTACTGCTATCGGAGATATTCCTGGTCCCATCCCATTGAGAAATGTTTACCTTTGTCCTTATTTAACTTCCAATCTATTGTCAGTTGAACAACTTGTTGAAAATAATTGTTAACATTTCTTTTTCTTCTTCTGGTTGTGTTGTGCAGGACTAGATGTCCGGGAAGGAGATCGCGAGGGGGCCTAAGTGTGGACGCTTGTTTCCGCTAGATCTTTCTCAAATTTTTAGGAATCAATTTGACAATAATGTGTTTTGTTTTTCTCTTAGAGATAACTGCCGGTTGTGGCATAATAGACTCGGACATCCTAATTCCAAGGCTTTGTCCCTTATGTTAAATTCTGGTTTATTAAATAAATCTCTTGGCTTATCTTCTTGTGTGCCTTTTGATTGTGCTACTTGTAAAATGGGAAAGAGCAAAACTCTTCCGTTTCCTCATTCCACTTTACACACTTCTCAGTGTTTTGAGTTAGTTCATAGTGATGTATGGAGAATTGCCCCAGCTCTTTCCCACGCTCACTATAAATATTTTGTGACCTTTACTGATGATTTTAGTCGGTTCACATGGGTCTACTTTTTGCATTCAAAATCTGATGTTTTTAATGTTTTTAAAATATTTCTAGCTTATGTTGAAAATCAATTTTCCACCTGCATTAAAATCTTGAGATCTGATTCAGGCGGGGAATATATGTCCTCTGAGTTTCAGCAGTTTTTGCAAAATAAAGGCATTATTTCTCAAAGATCTTGTCCTTATACTCCCCAGCAGAATGGAATCGCTGAAAGAAAAAATAGACATCTCCTTGATGTCACTCGTTCCCTTCTTCTGGAATCATCGGTTCCTACTCGTTTTTGAGTTGAGGCACTGGCTACGGCTACTCATCTTATCAATCGTATGCCATCCACCTCCATTGAAAATCAAAGCCCATATTACCGTTTGTGCAAAACCGCTCCATCTTATGATGATCTTTATGTTTTTGGCTTCATTTGTTTTGTGCACTTGCCTCCTTCTAAGAGGACAAAGCTCACGGCACAATCAACTCAGTGTGTGTTTTTAGGTTATGCACCCTTCCAGAAAGGGTTTCTTTGCTATGATCCTCACATTTGTCGTTTCCGTACCTCTAGGAATGTCGTCTTCTTTGAACATCAGTATTTTTTTCAAACACACATTGATCCTCCTGACTCCTCTTTTCTGCCATTACCTGGTTTTTCTGAAGACTCGTCAGTTGTTCGTTTTAATCCTACCCTTGTGTATCACAGACGGCACAGCACAGCGCCTACTAATGATCCCCCTCCTGATCTTCCTCCGGCATCCGGTTCCGGCCATACTTCACTGCGTCGCTCCACTCGGATTTCGGTACAGCCAGACTATTATGGGTTCTCACATACTTCCTTAATTGCCACTTTGTCTTCTTCTTCCATTCCACATTCATATTCTCAGGCTGTGCAGGATCCGTGTTGGAACAAGGCTATGCAAGATGAATTAGATGCGTTAGCACACAATTATACATGGGATATTATACCATCTCCTGTGGGTGTCAAACCTATTGGATGTAAGTGGGTTTTTTCTCTCAACTTGAAATCTGATGGCTCTTTAGATCGATATAAGGCGCGTCTTGTTGCTCTTGGAAATCGGCAGGAATATGGCATTGATTATGATGAGACTTTTGCTCCGGTTGCCAAGATGACCATTGTCCGCACTATTCTTGCTGTTGCTACATCTCAATCTTGGCCTCTCTAT
This sequence comes from Sextonia rubra, assembly GCA_037013555.1. Classification (NCBI taxonomy): domain Eukaryota; kingdom Viridiplantae; phylum Streptophyta; class Magnoliopsida; order Laurales; family Lauraceae; genus Sextonia; species Sextonia rubra. Next base: position 6,913,688 of record JASUAD010000003.1, on the reverse strand, counting down.
CAAATGGATGTCAAAAATGCGTTTCTCCATGGTAATCTCAAAGAAGATGTTTATATGCATTTGCCTCAGGGATGCTCATCCGGCACCGGTATGGTTGCTAAACTTCGTCGCTCCCTCTATAGTCTGAAACAAGCTCCTCGCGCATGGTTTGAGAAATTTTAAGTTGTTCTTCTCCGCTTGGATTTTCATCCAAGCGCATATGATCCTTCTATGTTTTTACATCATGCTCCATCCAGGATCACTATACTCCTTGTCTATGTTGATGACATCGTCATTACCAGTCCTAATGCCGGAATGATTCAGAAGCTCCAAGCGTCTCTTCGTGAGTCATTTCAAATGAAGGATCTTGGCCCTCTCCACTATTTCCTCGGTCTTGAAGTTCATCAATTGCCTACAGGTATAGTTCTCAATCAGCACAAATACACTATTGATCTCATCGCCTTGGCTGGTCTTACTAGTTCTGCTCCTGTTGATACGCCAGTCGAACTGAATGTCAAACTCAGTCATGAAGAAGGTGAACTTCTTTCCGATCCTACTGCCTATTGCCAGTTGATTGGCAGCTTGATCTACCTCACGATCACTCGCCCTGATATCTCTTATGCGGTCAACCTGATGAGTCAGTTCATGACTGCTCCTCGTCACCTTCATCTAGCTGCTATTCGCCACATAATTCGGTACCTTATTCGCACACCGACTCGTGGGTTGTTTTTTCCATCCAACAATCCTCTGACTCTCAAAGCTTATTCTGATGCTGATTGGGCTGGTTGTCCAGATACTCGCAGATCGACGACTGGATGGTGCATGTTTTTAGGTGATAGTCTCATTTCTTGGAAATGCAAGAAACATGACAAAGTTTCCAAATCCTCTACCGAGGCAGAGTACAGCGTCATGTCTGCTGTATGCTCCGAAATTCTTTGGCTCCGTGGTTTGCTTTCTGACATTGGTTTTCCAGCAGCAGGAGCTACCCCCCTCTATGCAGATAATACCAGTGCTATTCGGATTACTGAAAATTCGATTTTTCATGAATGTACTAAACACATCGAGGTTGATTGTCACTTCATCCGTGATGAGCTTAAACGTGATGTCATTAGCCTGCCACATGTCTCCACTGACCTTCAACTTGCTGATATTCTCACCAAAGGTCTTCCGCGACCACGCCATCAGTTCTTGGTTGACAAATTGATGCTTGTTGATTCTCCCGCATCAATTTGAGGAGGGGTGTTAAACAGGCCCAAGGCCCAAGGTCCAAAGCCCATCAATGTTATATCTCACGTGGAATTGATTTGGTCAATATTGAGACAGCTGGAATTGATTTGGTCAAGTGGAATTGATTTGGTCAATATTGAGACAGCTGGAATTGATTTGGTCAATATTGAGACAGCTTTAGCTTTCCTTTCTTAGAATAACAATTGTTGTAATTAGTTGCTTTCTTAACTTAGCTTAGTGATTGATACAATTAGATGGTTTTCCTTTTTTAGAGCCTCGATTATAGGCATGTAAATACCTATATAATGATGTACAATCTCCATAGAAGAACACACAAAAATTATTGCATTCTCAAGAGTATATTCAAACTCTTTTTGTGATCCTGAATTTGTCAAAAACTATCTTGGGTTACAACATGAGCAGATTAGGTAGCATATTGGCTGAATCCAAGCCCAACCCAATTTGCATGAAGATAAACGCAAAAACCTAAACCCAACCTGAATGAAGCCCAAACAGATATTACCTGAACCCAACCTGAACAGAAAAATTAATGCCCAAGTGCAATCTAGATTGAGTTGGGCCTGATTCGGGCCAGGAGAGGTACCCAAAATTTTAGGGTCTGATTTTCTATATAAAAGGAACAATTAAAAAGTGTATATTTCATATATAGCATTAACATATCTACTATGTACCATTATAAATATATACATATAGTTCCTTAATAGAGAAATCAGGCAATATGCAACCTGAAACCTAAACTCAAACCTAACCAAAATTGAGTCAAGCAACACTTCATCCTAATGTTTGCTCTGATACCAAAATTGAGTTCAAACATCAAAAGAAGTAGATTGAGTCAAGCTTCTAAGCCATACAAAGAGACTAAAGATAAACAAAATAAGAAGTTCATACGATAGATCTTCAACCCAGGAGGACAATTACAAAACTCAAGGTCAAGTTTTCTCCACAAGGGGGAGAACTTATGCATCCTAGACCTGTTCGTTGGCCAGCCCATTGGGCCCAACCAAGAGTTTACAACCAGAGGTCCAAGGCCAACAAGCCCACACAAAAAATCCAGATCATGCCTCCAAATCATTACAGCATATTTTAGTAAGCTTTCTTTTGTTAGCTAATATTTTAGTAGTAGCTAATCTACAGAGTTTTATTTTGGTTTCCAAGAATGGATTTGGGCTTAAGAGTCTATATAAGGAGATGTAACCCCTCTCGTTTGGTACGTAATGGATAATTAGATATCTCCCTTGACTTTTTTTCTCTTGGTTATGTGTATGTGGTGTGAGACCAAGATTTTTTGGATCCCCCTACCCGCGATGTGTCATCTATGCAAGACTTTAAATACAAGCCCAAGCCAAATTGATCCAATCAAGCGTAATGCAGATTTCACTTCCAGACAGGATAGGCCATGTGGGTTCAAGCTTGCCACTGCCCAATTTGCGCCCCTATTCCACAAAAGAATTTGGTGTACCCATCATCCCATCTTCAACTTTCAACCCCTAATGTTATTCCACCCCTAATTTTATTTCTTCTTCCTTCAATTTCTTCTTCATTCAATTTATTTCTGAAAACAGATTTATATATGTAAAAGAATTTGACAGTTTGGATCAACAACATAAATGGCATCTCTTTTGGTCATGAAGAAAATGTAAATGAGATCTCTATTACTTGTACATTTTCAAGGACTAAAATGAATATATCAAGAAGAGAACATGATTACATAGCAAGTTCTCACCATGCTCAAATTTTTGCTTCTTGCTGGCAAAGAGTCAGAATACCAACAACATCCAATTAATATGAAAAGATTCTTTTATTATGTGAAAGAAACTTCATGTCACCATCTCAAGTTTTATAAAAATAAATAAATAAAATTTACTGGTCTCTTTTGTCATAAACAAAGAATTAATTACAAATTTTTGTGTAAGCTGTGTCAAAATTTCTAGCAAGACATGCAAATCCATTATGTGAACCCAAGTTTTAAGTTTATCTCATTGATAATGCCAACCAATAATCATAAGGCACAAAAGAAGTAAAATTCCAAAATATCAAGTTTAGCATCATTTGTCATTAGAACAATCTTCAGACAAGAACAACATTCATCTTTCGTATTTGCTTTCTAGAAGAGAGGCTTTCCAATGCTCCTTTTCATGTTCTTTGTGAAGTAACAATGAAAAAGATAACCTAATTAATGGATCTGACTCTGAGCAGAAAGAGACATGATATTAAAGCTATCGTTTTAATTGACAACCTAATATCAGAGATATATTATACAATAAAATCACTTGAGCAAAACAAAGAAACTGTCACATATGTTATAGTACATACCAGCTAAGGCAAGATTGTGATTGTTAATATCTGATCCAACTGAGTTGCATAGCTCCTGAACTTTCTCTTCATCTTTCACTGTTATCCAAAGAAGCATCTCATAGTATGCCAATCTGGAAAATGAAGACGGGTTCTCATCCTTGATAAAATTACTGAAAAAGTGAAATTCCTGTATCATTCCCATGTCAATTAAATAGATGAAAAATGGACCATAAGTTTCTTCCTTCAGAGGAAACCCCTGTTCTCTCATTGAACTAAAGAGTTGAAATGCCTTGTGAATGTGATCTAATGAAACTTCCTCATCATTACACTCCCTTGCCTTCTCTATACAAAGATTTATCAAGGCATTGTATTCTTTGATACCAGTTTCTCTTCCAAGTTTACCAAAGACATCAAGAGTAGCTTCTGTGCCTAGTTTGTTTGCAGACATTCTTACTAACTTATCAAAACGATGCGTCTGAGTATTCTTAAAAATCCATCTTCCTTTTCTTTCTCGTGAAACCCCCTTCCTTCGTAAAGATGTGCAAGCTATAGACATATTTGAGCACCAAGGTATGTTTAATACATTATCAGATGATTTCCTCTCAATAGGTATTTGAGATGAGGACAAATTATGTGACCTCAAAGCACTACTACCTGAAAAAATAACATATACATGTCAACGAAGGAAACAAATAATTCCCAAGCTTTCACTGAAACAAGATAAAGGAAAATTTTAAAACAGTAGTAGACATTGCTTGGAAGTATGATTGAGTATACATGCCAAATATATGAAAGGGGAAAATAAACATGAGGAAAGAAATTAGCAATCCAACCGTATTGATTTTCACTAAGGAAAGAGAACTAAAACAAGTATCTGTAGACATTAGAATTTATTGATGATGATGAAAGGTGGAATTCAATTAAAAGAAAGTGTCAACAGCCAACAGAAGAGCAAATTAACTATGGAAAGAAGTTCTGGAAATCAAAAGGGCAACATGTTAAAAGAGGTCCTCTATGTAATATGAAATATGAATCGTGAGATTCAGCCAATTTCAATATAATAAGAAAATGGATAAAAAAAACTAAAAATAAAATATTAGATATTTGCAAATAAAGAAACATATTCTACATTCTATAAAGGGCAATCCAGTGCACAAGGCTCCCACCACTATGGGGTCTAAAGAGGGCCTTCCCCAACCACCCCCCACCCCCCCCCCCCCCCCCCCCCCCCCCCCCCGCGCCAAAGCAGAGAGACTATTTGTAAATCATAAGATTCAGTCAACTTCAAACGAATAAAGACAATGGATAGAATCAATTAAAAATAAAATATCATAAACTTTAACATAAGGAATAATAGACTACATTCTCAATTTTCAACCACCAATAATTATTAATTTACACCCTAACACAACCTAGTGTTTGAGTGCATCAGCAGCTTTGGATAGGATATTATTACTAGGATTAAGTGATTTGTAAGTTGAGTTTCAAAATAACAGAAACCACATTCTTTTTTTCTTCTTCTTCTTCTTCTTCTTCTTCTTCTGGTTTGCAAACTGAAACCATATTATTTTGAACTACGAATCACAAAATCTTCAAAAATATAAACGGAAAAGGTGATAATCAACAGCTAAATTTGGCCAGAAAAGAAAGATTGCGACATGGTATTGACAATGCAGAGAAAGCATCCAACTTCAAGCAGAAGTTCATGCTTCAGGTGCGAATACGAATCACTACAAAGGAACTGCCAATTGAAGATCCTAAACAATGTAGTGAGAAAGCTGACCCCAACAAGATGGAGTATGCATTTCATGATGATAATGATGAGATCGTCCATTCGACGTGGAACTTGCAGTATGTGGCGATCCACAGTGGGACCCATCCATTACACTAATTAAGACCGACTTTCAGAGGAAAATTGCCCAGGCATACGCGTCAATGCGAGTTTAAATGAAATAAGTCTTTGATGATGATGATGATGATGATGTGGGATTGGATGATCGCAAAATGTGGGCATCCATAGTGGGACCCACCCATCAAATTATTCAAAACAGTCCTTGAGATTAACAATGCGATGGAACAGACAGACGTACTGGTTATTATAGAAGACATGTCCTTCAGATACTCTATTGTAGGATCCCCTGCACAGGAACGAACGAAGTCAAACAACCATAGAAAGCAATCAATCAGTCGAATAACAACAGCAAAGGGTACCAGAAGGAGCAGCCGATTCAGTGGCATTCTTCGAGCCGGGTTTAGTCAAAGACGTGAGCCTTTTTAGGGTTACAAGCTTTGAAGAAGGACAAGAAGTGGACTTGGGCTTCTTCTTTGATGCGCTTTTATTAAGCGTGGAGGCGAAGATGGAGCTTAGGGCTTTGGAATTAGGTTTAGCCATTTGATTTTGAAGTTGAAATGGAGCAAGCGTTTTTGAAAGGTTCTAGGCATTTGGAGGGAGAAGAAGCAGGGAGTTGGTTAGGTCATTTCTGCCACGAGGGAAGAAACACAGAATCGAATCGGAACCCGTTGGGGCAGGTTCAAATACAGGCTTCTTGCCGAGCTCGACCTTGATCCTTGCCCGCGTAACAGCAGTCCACCGTGGGCCAGCATAATGATGAGATATTTGGAAGAGAGGTAAAGCAACGTAAGATAAAGTAAATTCAAAATCGAAAAAAAATAATATATGATTGAGTTATGATGACTTTTTATTTTTAACTGTTTGATATAAAATTTTTTTAACTTTTTGCATAAAAAGTAGAAATTTTTATCTAGTTTTGTGATGAATTTTTTACTTTTGTAGAAAAAAATGAGGAAAATTTAAATTTTTTTGAAAATAGAAGGGAGAAATTTGAATTTCTAAAATTTAATTTTACTCTACTTCACCCTACCTTTTTGCCAAACATACCCTAAGGTTAATTTTTACTAGCATTTTATGAAAGGGCCCCCAACATTTTACTTTACAGTAAAACATCCACGATCTTTTGATACGGAGCAGAGGTCTTTTTTATTAAATTTAATCACTTAAAAAGTTTAAAATGCCCTCCATAAATAAGAGAAGAATATTAATGTGCAATGAGATTGAAAGCAGCGAGTCGTGGTTAACTGTTGGCTTACTTCCATTGGATGTAAAATACGACAAAAACGCCCATATCTTAGAGAGCATTCTCTAGAAATTTCCTTTTATCTTTTGTGCAGTCTATGTTTTTCGGACAGCCTGTATAATTAACAAATTTTTAACTTGTGGTTGGAATGGAACTCACGTTGCTTCATCTAGTTGTTTATTTGTATTACCTGTCAGTAAGAATTATATGTGTAAAGATGCTTCTGGAATAATTACTTATTGTTGGAGGTGTTTCACGTAACCTCACCTCTAGATTACAATACTTATTGTAAGTATTTTTGTGTTGGTAAATTAATGGGTTGATAAAACTTGAGTCCATTAGTATTGCATTTTACATCTCTTTGAGTATAGATAATGTTTTGAGTCGCCGGATGCACTGAAGTGAAGAAATAAAAGAAAAAACAACAAATTGAAGTGATTTTCTACGGACAACATACATTAAAAATGTCATATCTCACAAACCGAGCATCGACTAGAGGCATGCGAGCTACCATTAGAAAGCTCATTTCGAGCGGATTCCGTAGAGCCCAAGATCGCCTAAATCGGAGCTGACACGAGAAAGTTATGGCCTCCGAAAGTTCACAGGAAAATGCTAAAATTTTAACCTAGGCAGAACATTAATTCAACCGATCAGGCAAGTGCAGAAAGTGCGCCGACTTGTAATTTTTCAGTCTGAATTGAAAGGAAACTTACCTGTTCGATGTCAACTCCTTTCCTGATCGTATTATTCTTATGAGGCACTTATTAAAGGCTATAAAAAGAGGTTTTCTCTCAACCCTAAGTTGAGAAATACAGATCTTAGTGCATGTTTGGCATGTCTAAATTTTAGACTCTTATTGTCTAAATGTCTAAATTAAAAAGAGTTGGAAAAATAAGAGCGTTTGGCGACACTTTTTAGCTCTATTTAATTTAGATATATAGAGGTAAAAGCTCTATTTTGAAGAGGAGGCCTCATGATGCATTTCTAAATAAGAGGGAGAAAATAAGAGGTGCCCAGCTACAGTGTTTTCATGAATCACGCCCAGTTCGGTTTTTTCAATTTTTCTTGAAATCCAAGCCCCTAAATCTACATCCAAACCGTTGAAAATGTTCACATGATCAATTACGGCCACCCATCCAAATTTCAGCCATTAAATCATCTTGAATCTCGAGATATGTGCAAGAAAGCGTGAGCCATTGGATATTAGTTTTTGAATTTTGTGGGGCCCAAACACAAGATCCAAACCATTGGAAATGTTGGGAAGACTAAAAATGGCTATGGGGTCAATTTTCAAGGATTGATTCCTTGTGGATCTCAAGATATTTGTGAAAAACTTTCAACCATTGAATTAATATGCTGAATTTGTAACTAGTCCACAGGCAGCCCTTTTTTTTATTTTTTATTATTATTTCTGGGACAGTAAATAACAATCCAAACCATTGAAAATGTGTAGAAGGTCAATGACCATTGTGAGACCAAATTTCAGCCGTTGGATCATCACCAAACTTGAGATATTTATATAAAAACGTGAATTATTAAATATTTTTTAAAAAAATTAGGGGCCTCAAACACAAGATCCAAACTGTTAGATATCTTTGGGAGGCCAAACATAGTTATGAAGTAAAATTTCAAGGTTTGATACCTAGTAGATCTTAATATATTTGTGAAAAGCTTTTAACTATTTATTTAAAATGGTCTATTTAAAATAAATGCTTCCATTGCCAAACACATATTTTAATTATAGCCTCTTTTTTTTTAGCTCTTTTTTTAATGGCTCTATTTTGAATTGTCTACAAAAATAAGATTAGACCTACCAAACAAGCCCTTAATATTCTAAGAAGAAGATTGTTATTGGAGATCGCCTTCTATAAAGTTCTTCCATTGGAGAGTTAAAGGGCTGAAGTTCTGCTTTAAAGATCTTTGTCTTCTACTTCTCTGAGTGTAGAAGATTACTTTTGGGAGTCAAGTACAACATCTAGAAGGTGTTTAGGTGTCTTGGATCTGTCACAGAGAACGACAAGGGTTCGTTGCAGCAGGGAGCTGTGCAAGGGAATCATAAGATCCTTAGGTTGAAGAGCAACTGGATAAGGGTTGTGAGTATTCTCTTATAACTGTAGTATGATTCATAGTGCTTAATTCTTGATCATGGTTTTTTTCCCAGTTTGGGTTTCCACGTAAAATCTGTGTCTTCTTGTAGTGTATGCTTGTGGTTTGATTTATTTCCGTTGCGTGGTTGTTTATTTGCACACATAATATTGAAATTAATTGAATTAATCCATTCTAGATGATGTCTCCCCTCCCCCTGCCCACCCCTGAAAGGCATGTAATATTGGCAATGTCATGGGATAGTCAAAACTTGGGTTTCCAGAGTTGTAATTTTATATTTTAGGTGGACTGAACACTCTATTGTCGCCACTGATGATGATCTTCTACACGGACATGAGCATCCAAGTGTTTTATCTTCGGACCGGTCGGCTAGGTCATCAGACTGGTCGAATTTCCTGCATACTGACATCGTGAAGACAGAATTGAAGACCGACCGGTCGGATGAGTACCTGACCGGTCGGATGAGTACCCAACCGGTCGGATGAGTACCCGACCGGTCGGAACACATACCCGACCGGTCGGCTGGGGTAACCGATCGATCGGTTGGGTCGGCAGTTGCTCGATTCAGAAGCTCTATTTTTTTGAGATTGCCTTGTGTGCTTCCTTATCCTTCGCGAGTCATTGGCAGAAAGGACTCTAGGGTTCCTCCTTATATAAGAAACACCTCTCCATGAAGATCAAGAGCTCTCAAGATCAAAACCCTAATATACTTAGAGAGATTTCATCTTCCCAGAAGGTATTCTGCTCTTGAAAGTTCTGCAACGTCTCCTTTTGAGTTCCAGTTTGCTTTTCCACTGTCCGTGTTCGTCTTGAAGTGGCTTCAAGACGTGAAGATCAATCCATAAGAGATTGAATGACGTGTGCGTCGACAAGAAGAGCTTCAGTCCCTTAGGTTGTCTTCAACTGGGTTAAAGGGTAGTAAGTAATCTTGTAACATCTTCTTCATAGTGATTGTTCTTGATGGACCGGTGGTAGGTCCCGTTGTTTTTTTCCCGGTTAGGTTTTCCACGTAAAAATCCTGTGTCCATCTATCTTGATGATTGTTTGATTGTTTGTGATTTCTCATTGCTTATATCTGCATAGCATACATCAACTGGGACCTTAACCTGTGTCAAGGTTTCGAGTTCTTCAAGTGGTATTAAAGAAGGCTTTTACTATTGTTTTTTTTTTAGATCTGTTTTTGTGTCTGCTATGGAGATTCCTAGAGATGGCACGTCCACCAATAAACCTCCCTACTTAGATGGAACTAACTATGCAAATTGGAAAGTGCGAATGATTGCCTTTTTACAGTCGATTGATATTGATGTCTGGTAAGCCATTCATGTTGCTTACTCTCCACCTACTGTTAGATCTGACGGGAATGTTGAAATCCCTAAACCAATGGCTCAGTGGAGTAAGGAGGAAAAATCAGCTTTTCTTGCAAATAGTAAAGCTATGAATGCTATCTTTAACGGTGTTTCACCTACTGAATTTAGAAGAATTTCTAAGTGTAACATTGCTAAAGACGCATGGTGTATCTTGAAAACAGTTCATGAAGGAACTAGTAGGGTTAAAAGGTCTAAACTTCAGAAATTGACCACTATGTTTTAAACCCTGATCATAGAAGGGAATGAAACATTTGATGAGTTATATGCCAAACTAAATAATGTGGTGAATTCAACTTTTAATCTATGGGAGATTATACCTAAAAACAAAATTGTCCAAAAAATTCTTCGATCTCTCCCTGAAAGATTTGACGCCAAGGTTATAGCAATTGAAAAAATCAGTGATCTGGACACCCTTTCAGTTGATGAACTAGTTGGTAATTTGCAGACTTTTGAAGCCAATCTAAGATCAACTAAAAAAATCAAAAGGTATTGCTTTGATCTCTTCCAATTCAGGGAATGACAGTGATGGTTCTGAACCAGACTCTGATGACCCTGATTTTGAGGCATTTCTGGTCAGAAAATTCAAAAAGGCAATGAAGAGTTCTGAAACAAGGGATTTGAAAAAGGCTTACAAGAAAATCAAGTCTAAAAACAAATCAAATTTCACGTCTAATGTCAAGTCATTTTCGAATCCTGCTGCAAAGCCTGAAAAAAATAGTTCCAAGATCCCTCCTAAAAATACTCAATTCTATGAATGCAAGGGATTTGGTCACTATGCATCTCAGTGCGTTAATAGAACTCTAAGAAATCATAGTAATCAAGGTAAAGTGTTAAATGACACTTGGGATGACGATTCAGAAGAAGAAGACCAATTGCCAGAATCTGAATCCTCTGATGTTAGTAAGCTTATTGCCTTCATGGCACAATCTAACAGCTCTTCTGTCAAAAATGCCAGTAATGCAGGGTCTGCTTCGGATTCAGACAGTGATTCTTCTACAGATGACATTCCTCAGTCTGAAAAAGAGTTATTAAATGCCTATGACAAATTGTTGAAAGATTTCAAAAGGGTAGCCTTGATTAATGATGCTCTTGAGCGAAAAGTGGAAATTTCTGAAAAAGTTATTGCATCTTTTAAAAAGGAATTGAAAGAGGCTAAAGGTAAGATATCTACCCTAGACTCTCAGAATATTCTTTTGTCTAACAAGTTGACTGATGCATGTAACAATTGGAAGCTATTGCATGATCAGTCCCTTAAGACTTCCACCGAATTGGAAACTGTTAGTGTGGAATTAAAATCCTGCAAAGAAGAGAATGTATCCTGCGGAGGCAAACAGGTCAAGCAGTGACATCGAAAAAGGAGTAACGCTCCACAAAAAATCCGACAAACATAGCAAGGAAATGGAGGGGTAAGCGGACAGAGAGAAAAACTCTAACATCGGTCAGCTAGTCACAGGCACGAACAGAAAAGAATTGAGTAGTAAATTGGACCCAATACAAGACAGTGGAGCACACCCTAGAGGACTTATCGATGGCACTAGCGAGTATACGAGAATGACGCAAAATAAGCTCGCTAGGAAAAGAGAATGAGAATCAATCAAGTGATAGCGGAAAGGAATCATAGGGATTCTACGACTCGAAGGGTGACACTGTACTTTCCTCAATGGAGACAACCAACAACCAACAACAGACAACGACAAGTCTATACTACTACGCAAAGCCTAGGAGGGATCATCTGAGCCTCACAAGCACACAACTATCATTGGGACTACAAGCTTTCCGCCAAAACACCAACTAAGCCAAGACAGTCATTCCTCAAGTGGTCAATAAAACCCAAGAAGAGATCCACTTCGTCTCCAGGGAACGCGAGCCCACTGCTAACGATCACAAACCACCAGCTGCTCCTCTACAAACTCCCCCACTAAAAGAACAGATCAGCCTCCTCACACAAGGTGGGCTATGACGACACTTCCCGAACAAGATCACACGGGCACTAACTACCCGACCACACTAGCAACCTCAACACCATCTAAGGGAGACCAAAATCTTGACATCCACACAAAATGAGAGCAAGAGACAAGTAGATAGATGCACTCATACGAGGAATACAGAGTTAGGGATTTGTACAGCTCAAGACTCAAACTAGAGGGGTCTCTCCATTTCCTACCATTTCAACAAACAAGGAACACCTACCCTGCTAACTAACACAAAAAGAGAAGACACAAAACACAAAAGAACATGGACAGCCAGTCCCTCGAGCACGAGAAATGAGTCGCCTCTAATAGGGTGCGATGAAGGCGCGAGGTCCTCGATAAAGCACATACCAAACAACCACTCCTTGGAGCATGTTAACATACTCATCCCGCTGCGCAAGCAAGGCTTCTATACAAGCGTGGAAATACACTTCGAATGTCACGTAACTGCTGTCCGTCCAGAAGGTATATGGATAGCCAAAGTGCATCCTGAGGATCTCTCGTACTCTAAATGCATACAGCAGGAGTCGCCGTCGTCTACACACAATCGCATAAGCATCTAGGAGAAGATGCTTGATGCTCTCTTCTAACGTGTACTGGTCTCGGGACAGTTCAGCTTCCTGCGGTAGATCCACCAATGCCATTGTCCGGACAACAAAAGGAATGCCCCTGAGGTGCCCTAACTCCCAACGGAGAACATCAATGTAAGGTTCCTGAAAACCGTCCGTTGCCATGAGCTCTACCACCAAGGGCCTGATGCGCTACGTGTAGGTTCCGGCCGGATGGTCTCGACAAACACTGGTTGAACACCTGCAGAAGAAACACCTGTGAATAGACAAGAAAAACACATACCGGCCAACCCTACCAACAATTTGGCACTGAAGACCAACTGTTAGCATCACGTTTACGCACCACACTCACCACGTGCCTACATGCATACATGCTGATCCACTAGAGTAACAATGCTCTGATACCATACTATACGTATGTCATAAGCCGAGCCCAAGAGATCGGGGGTTAGCACAAACCTAACCAGCGACACACACACTCCCGTGCATATGCACTTAGACCCGGTCTAGATGCACACACACAAGGGAAACACACGTGCAACATAAGTATGCTGAAGCTACAAGTATCAACATGTGACACGAGACACACAAGAAACAAAAGGAATGATATCCAAAGACTGACATAAAGGCCTGAACATACAACTTGGGATCCAATCACGATGTATAGAACATGAGTACAATCAATGACATGAAAAGAGAGCAATATGTATGCATGCAGAAAACAGTCGCGCTCTGATGGAGTGATAACGCACACTCCGCGATCCTGAAGAGACAGCTAGAGTCTCCCCTGCAAACTGACGACCGATAAGAACACGGTCAAGGGTACCTAAGCCTGCAACATCAAGGACAATCTGTGAATACAACGATTCAGCAAAGTATAAGCAGTAACAAGTTAACACGTGTGGTCTCTAATAGAATAAAAGACATAAATAATCATAACATGTCAATGTAGTAGTCTAGGCAGTTGTGCATTTAAATTAACATATGCTCCGTGAATCAATGTGTACATAACAGATACATACTAGGTGGCAACTACGTAGGCCATATGCTCCCAAAGTAGGGATCTTGTATCCATGCAGAGAACACCATGGGCCAGATGGGTCTCGGGTTCCTGGGGTCCGGATTCCCCAAGACATTTCTTTACTGCAGCAAGGCCATGAAAACTACACCAAAGTCACCCCGTCGGGATCCTAAGGCTGAGGCTCAGTAGTACCGGACCATATGGAGTGAATCAATATCAGAACATGCATATCATACCATGCATATCATTATGTGCATAGCGTAACATGTATATCGTATCAGAATGTGACGTGCATGTCTTGTTAAGCATATATCAAGCAGATGCAAGAACTCATACGAGTGAAACAATCAAATATATCCAATCGAACAATCACATCAAACTGAATAGATCAAACAACAATATAATGGATGAAGGCATCTCAACTCATGTGATCGAACATGCAAGACCGCTGTTCTACCCAGGATTAACCATGGACAGAGTTAGGAATATCTAATCGTGTGCCCCAGCGCAGAATGCGTATAAGAGGGCAAGGACCGAAGCCAACATGCAATGCAAATCAAATTATCTTTCGAGAATCATGATCTTGTACTAGTCAATCCTATTCTAGTTATCTGGTGTTTCTAACCGTGCATGATGATGTAGTTTTAAGTTGTCCGATGCACCATTGTCTAGTGTTGCAGTGTATCTGGAATGTGCACTGTAACACTCCGATCCCCTTTGAGCCGGATTAGTGGCTCATTAGTGTGTGTTTTGTTTTATTTTATTCTTTTGGACTTGGTTTTGGGTCATGGATAGGTAGTTGAGTGACCTTTGACCTGGAATAGGTAGTTCTAAGCCCTTTTTCGTAATTTTGCTTTTGCTTTGCTCATATCATCTTTGCATCATCTTGGTGTCAGCATATGTATTTCGTTGAGCTCGACAATTTCCGTAACTGTGTCAGATCCGTTTGGAGTCAATTGGGGAAGATGTACCTTCGTGTGACTTGAACTGTAATTAGTCTTAACTCTCCGGACTTTGACTTAACTTCCAAACATATATAAATATAAGTTAGTTCCAGATGTCCAACTCCCTGCTCATTTGCTTGATCGTGCATGCAAGAGGAACTCCAGGAGAAGCTCTCCACGTTCTCTCTCTCTCTCTTCTTTCCTTCTCTTGATCGTTGAGGATTGGGTCCTTTGTTTGATTTGGGTTCTTCTCCATTCTCTCATCCTTGTGTATTGCTTGAGGTAAGTGGGTCCTTTGTGTTTCTTCTCCCAATTGCACCTCTCATTCTCTGATTTCTGTGTTTCCATCTCATGCATGGTTTCTTGCTTTGATTTGTCTTGATTTTAGTGGATTTGGAGCTTGATTTCAGAGGATTTGTCAGATTTGAGGCAAGTATAAGTACAGGTTTTGATAACACATATGGGTATTGTTTGATTGCTTGGATTCATTCTCATTCTCTTTAGAGAAATGTTTTACAGCCATTTTCTAAGCTATGAGAATCAGTTGAGCTTGTTTTATTCAGTTTCTGTACAAAAATTTCGTTTCTGTAATCTTCCCGAACTCGTATTCTGTATTGTACGGCTAAGCCGTAAATTTCTACGGTTCGCTTTCCAGAGACTCGAAAATCTGAATTTGTTCTACGGCTAGGCTACGGCTAAGCCGTAATTTGTTCTACGGCTGAGCCGTAAGCTAGCCGTGACCCAACCGTACCCCAGCCGTGAATTAATTCTCTGATCAGTCGAAACTTTTCTGATATCAGTACTCCTACGGTGAGGCTACGGCTAAGCCGTGGATTGGTCTACGGCTAAGCCGTATACTGACTGTAGCTCAGCCGTGAGATGTATCAGATCAGAGGTGGAAAAGCTGACAGTTTAGCCGTGTTCTGAAGGGAACCACGGCTAAGCCGTAGTGCATATTGCGGCTACGCCGTAGGATGCCACGGCTAAGCCGTAGGTCACCCATGGCTAAACCGTAAGACCTGTTAAATATCAATTAAACTTAGGCTAATGGTGTGACCTTGTAGGGCTCAAATACAGGTTAACCATACCCGTACACCGGCCCAAATGGATTCTTTGGAGCGCATGAATAGTCTGTTAGGCTGTGACTTATTCATGTGAGTGTTGATCACTGTTAAGCACCTCCCCATGGGTGTTGGTTTAAGGGACTTCGATGCACTTGAGGATTATATTGCAACACTAGGATGGCAACGGTGCATCGAATAACTTAAAACTACATCATCATGCACGGTTAGTGATAGTGGTGCAACTAGATTAGGCTTGGCTTGTAATTAACCTTGATTCCGTATTAATCTGAGATGCATTGCATATTGTTTATGATTTTGTCCTCTGTTCTGTTAATCTATGTTTATGCATTCCGCAGTCATTTTTGCTTTCGTCCTGTATGTCTGTTTATTCTTCGATCTCCACTATGCTCTGATCTATGCTATGCTTTGACTCCATCTATGCTCTGTCTTTGGCTTTGTATATCTCTGATTTTTGGGTATTCCCTGGTGGCTCTGCCCAGAGGTTAATACGTGAGGATAAGATCCGGTCCTTGTCATCGGTGAGTCCAAAGCGGATAATCTCCCTTCTATGGATTTGATTTGATTGGTATTAGTCTGGCTCTACTCAGCCTCAGCCCTAGGATACCCGACGGGGTTACCTCTGGCGTAGATCTCTGTATCTCTGTTTTAACTGCAGTGTTGCTTTGTCTTGGGACCCCGGAACCCAGGAAACCGAGACCCGCTTGTACCTTTGGCCTGGACAGCGGTGTTCTCTGCTCTGCTCTGCTCTGCTCTCTTTTGGAGAGAACATGGTTAACGTAGTAGCCAACTAGTTCAGTATTCTATGTTTTGATTCACATATCATGTTTTACTTCTATGCACGATTTGCTTAGTTTCCTAATATGGAACTCTGTATTTAATCTTCTGTCATTATTATATCCTCTTTGATACTATGCGTGTTTCACCCCTGTTACTTATATTTGTTGGATCGTTGTATTCATTTGTGTTGTCTGTGGTGTTGCAGGCACAGATACCTTGCCCAGCTCCCCGGCGGTCGAGGAGGCTGCAGGGGCGAGTGTAGAGGCACCCTCCGGTCTGGCAGAGTGGGCCTGATCACTTCTGCCAAGTGCGTGCATGCATACCAGTGGCTTTTATTTTGCGTTTTGGTTTTTGAGAGCTTGTGTTTGGACTTTGGACTTTGGACTTGTATTCTGTATATTTTGTGTATATTGATTTTGGTGTGTATTCGGTTTTATCTCAGTGTATTTGTCTTTGTCTTTTCCGTTTCGTATTTGCTTTGGCTTCCGCTATTTTATTTTCCTTTGTTGCTTGCTATGATATGTACAGCTTCCGCGTACGCTTAGTTCGCACGTGTTAGATCCCTTGTGTGCGTGCATCTGGACTGGGTTTGGGTGCACGTGCACGGGAGTACGTGTGTCACCGGTTTAGCTTTTCGCTAACCCCCGAATTCTGGGCTCGGGTCGTGACATACGTATTGTATGGTATCAGAGCATGCTAGTTATAAGCATGTAGGCATCTAAGATCGTGGTGAGATGACGATATCAACTATTTGACTCGAGGTCTCATATGTTGATTTGGGGTTTGACTAACTCAGGGCCTTTTATATTGTGTGTTGTGTTTCTTTTCCTTTTTGCAGGATGGCATCAGGATCAGGATCTCGAGATGAGAATCAACAGGGCCATAACGGTGATAGTGGATCAGTACCCCCACACATCAGTAGTGAGGAGCGGATGATGATGATGATGCAGTCTATGCAATCATTACAGGCGCAGATGGCATCCATGGTAGATAGACAGAGTCAGGCTGCCGCAGTAGCATCACCTCGTATAGATCAGCAAGTGATTTTCCAGCCCAAGGAATCAGATCCTAATGCTCTTTTCGACAAGTTCCGTAAGCGAGGGGCGACCGAGTTTCATGGGACAAAAGATGCATTGCAGGCTGAGCAATGGTTGGAGCAGACTGAAGAGCTTTTTGATACGATCGTGTGCAGTAACAAGCAGAAGGTAGTTCTCACAGCCTCTATGCTTCGGAGTGTAGCCAAGACATGGTGGAGGAGTGTTAAGACCTCATTTCAGACTATGCCCAGTGCCACAGTTTGGGAGACCTTCAAGCAGCAATTCCGTCGTAAGTTCATGCCTCTCCATATTCAGCGAGCCAAGGAAGTGGAATTCTTCAACCTTCAGCAGAGACAGATGTCAGTTGCAGATTATGTACACAGGTTTACAGAGTTGTCTCATTTCGCAGAGGACATGGTGAACACAGAGCATGAGAAAGTGACTCGCTTCGTCAACGGCCTGAATCCGAGACATAAGCGCCACGTGGTTGCTTGTATGTGGCCGGCTACCTTGGATGACGCTATTGACAGGGCTTATGATGCAGAGGCCATCTTTGAGGAGGAGCGAACAGAGGCTAAGAGGGCAGCCAGATGAAGTGCCCAAGACGTGTGATCTCTGCTTGTAAAGCAGACAGGATGCTTCGTAGGGGATGTGAGGGATTTCTTGCATTCATTTCAGAGAAGAAAGATCAGCGACAGCTCAGTGAGATTCCAGTAGTCAGCGAGTTTCCGGATGTCTTTCCGGAAGATGTGCCAGAGTTGCCACCAGTTCGGGAGGTAGAATTTGCTATTGACGTGGTACCAGGTACAGCACCTATCAGTAGAGCTCCATATCGTATGGCACCTGCAGAGTTGTTGGAATTGAAGAAACAGTTGCAGGATTTGTTGGATAAGGGGTTTATACGCCCGAGTGTTTCACCTTGGGGAGCACCTGTTTTGTTCGTCAAGAAGAAGGATGGCAGTTTCCGGATGTGCATTGACTACAGGCAATTGAACAAAGTGACTATCAAGAACAAATATCCATTGCCTAGGATTGATGAGTTGTTCGATCAACTTCAGGGTGCAGCTTACTTCTCTAAGATTGACTTGAGGTCAGGATATCACCAGCTCAGGGTGAAGGATGAGGATGTTCCAAAGACAGCTTTCAGGACTCGGTATGGACACTACGAGTTCCTTGTCATGCCATTTGGTTTGACGAATGCACCCGCAGCTTTCATGGCATTGATGAATAGGGTGTTTACTTCCTTCTTGGACCAGTTTGTTGTGGTCTTCATAGATGACATATTGGTCTATTCGAAGACTGCTGAGGAACATACAGACCATCTGAGGAAGGCATTGCAGCTGCTTCGAGATCACAAGTTGTATGCAAAGTTGGCTAAATGTGATTTCTGGCTAGAGCAAGTTGCATTTTTGGGACATGTGATTTCTAGAGATGGATTGATGGTGGATCCAGCTAAGATTGAGGCAGTAGTCCATTGGCCCCGTCCTAGATCAGTGACAGAGATTCGGAGTTTTCTGGGTTTGGCGGGATATTACCGCAGGTTTGTGCAGGATTTCTCGAAGATCTCAGCCCCGCTGACTCAGTTGACTCGGAAGAAGGTCCCGTATGAGTGGACAGAGAAGTGTGAGCGTAGTTTTCAGATGTTGAAAGAAAAGCTCACTACGGCGCCAGTGTTGACTCTCCCGGATGGTAGTGAGGGATTCGTGATTTATTCCGATGCCTCTAGAGTTGGACTAGGCTGTGTACTGATGCAGAATCAGAAGGTGGTTGCCTATGGATCCAGACAGTTGAAAGAACATGAGAAGAACTATGCCACACATGACTTGGAGTTAGCAGCCATTGTATTTGCATTGAAGTTGTGGCGACATTACCTGTACGGTGTGAAGTTTGAGGTCCATTCCGATCATCACAGTCTGCAGTACTTGTTTGATCAGCATGACTTGAATATGAGGCAGCGAAGATGGTTGGAGTTCATCAAAGACTACGACTTTCCGATCAAGTACCACCCAGGCAAGGGCAATGTAGTTGCAGATGCACTCAGCAGGAGGACAGACAGTCTTCAGGTGTTAGCAGGATTCTATATGCTTGTGCATGATCAGCCTGTAGAGGTTCAGATGGTAGGAGACTCGGTGACATTAGCTACTACCGTCGTGTTTCAGCCTGAGGTGATTCAGCAGATCAAGGATCGCCAGTTTGAGGACCCCCTCCTGGTGAAGTTCAGAGATCGGATTGCAGATCGACCGGATTTCAGCTTGGTGGATGGAGTTTTGTACTTCAGGAACAGATTGTGTGTTCCCGCTGTGGATGAGTTGAGAGAGAAATTGATGACAGATGCGCACGATGCCCGATATGCGATGCATCCCGGGAGTACGAAGATGTACCGGAACTTGAAGGATAGATTTTGGTGGAACAATATGAAGCGGGAGATCGCAGGGTTCGTAGCTCGATGTTTGACCTGTCAGAGGGTAAAAGCTGATCATCAGCGACCTCCAGGATCATTGCATCCATTGCACACCCCACAGTGGAAGTGGGAGCACATTACTATGGATTTTGTTTCCGGTTTTCCGCCGACCAGTAGAAAGAATAATGCGATCTGGGTCATAGTGGACAGATTGACCAAGTCAGCGCATTTCCTTCCGTTCAAGAAAGGGATGACATTCACGGAGATGGCCAGGAAGTTTGTTGACGAGATAGTCAGATTGCATGGTACCCCAGTATCGATTGTGTCAGATCGCGATAGTCGTTTTGTATCTTCATTCTGGAGAGCATTTCAGGAAGCTATGGGCACGAAGCTGAGTTTTAGTACGGCATACCACCCCCAGACTGATGGACAGTCGGAGCGTACCATTCAGACGTTGGAGGATATGCTCCGAGCTAGCGTGCTGAACTTTGAGAAGGAATGGGATATGTCACGACCCGAGCCCAGAATTCGGGGGTTAGCGAAAAGCTAAACCGGTGACACACGTACTCCCGTGCACGTGCACCCAAACCCAGTCCAGATGCACGCACACAAGGGATCTAACACGTGCGAACTAAGCGTACGCGGAAGCTGTACATATCATAGCAAGCAACAAAGGAAAATAAAATAGCGGAAGCCAAAGCAAATACGAAACGGAAAAGACAAAGACAATTACACTGAGATAAAACCGAATACACACCAAAATCAATATATACAAAATATACAGAATACAAGTCCAAAGTCCAAAGTCCAAATACAAGCTCTCAAAAACCAAAACGCAAAATAAAAGCCACTGGTATGCATGCACGCACTTGGCAGAAGTGATCAGGCCCACTCTGCCAGACCGGAGGGTGCCTCTACACTCGCCCCTGCAGCCTCCTCGACCGCCGGGGAGCTGGGCAAGGTATCTGTGCCTGCAACACCACAGACAACACAAATGAATACAACGATCCAGCAAATATAAGTAACAGGAAAGAAACACGCATAGTATCAAAGCGAATGAAATAGGGACAGAAGATTAAATACAGAGTCCATCTTAGTATGCTAAGCAAATCGTGCATAGGAGTAAAACATGATAATGGAATCAAAACATAGAATACTGAACTAGTTGGCTACTACGTTAACCATGTTCTCTCCAAAAGAGAGCAGAGCAGAGCAGAGGAGAACACCGCTGTCCAGGCCAAAGGTACAAGCGGGTCTCGGTTCCTGGGTTCCGGGGTCCCAAGACAAAGCAACACTGCAGTTAACACAGAGATACAGAGATCTACGCCAGAGGTAACCCCGTCGGGTATCCTAGGGCTGAGGCTGAGTAGAGCCAGACTAATACCAATCAAATCAAATCCATAGAAAGGGGAGATTATCCGCTTTGGGCTCACCGATGACAAAGACCGGATCTCGTCCTCACGTTTAATCTCTGGGCAGAGCCACCGGGGAATACCCAAAAATCAGAGATATACAAAGCCAGAGAATATACAAAGCATAGCATAGATCAAAACATAGTACAGAGCGAAGAATAATACAGATATACAGAACGAAAGCAAAATGACTGAGGAAATGCATACATAGATTAACAGAGCAGAGGGCAAAACTATAAACAATATGAAATGCATCTCAGATTAATACGGAATCAAGGTTAATTACAAGCCAAGCCTAATCTAGTTGCACCACTATCACTAACCGTGCATGATGATGTAGTTTTAAGTTATTCGATGCACCGTTGTCATCCTAGTGTTGCAATATAATCCTCAAGTGCATCGAAGTCCCTTAACCCAACACCCATGGGGAGGTGCTTAACAGTGATCAACGCTCACATGAATAAGTCACAGCCTAACAGACTATTCATGCGATCCAAAGAATCCATTGGGCCGATTTACGGGTATGGTTAACCTGTGTTTGAGCCCTACAAGGTCACACCATTATCCTACGTTTAAGTGTTATTTTACAGGTCTTACGGTTTAGCCATGGGTGACCTACGGCTTAGCCGTGGCATCCTACGGCGTAGCCGTATTATGCACTACGGCTTAGCCGTGGTTCCCTTCAGAACACGGCTAAACTGTCAGCTTTTCCACCTCTGATCTGATATATCTCACGGCTGAGCTACAGTCAGTATACGGCTTAGCCGTAGACCAATCCACGGCTTGGCCGTAGCATTCCACGGCTTAGCCGTAGCCTCACCGTAGGAGTACTGATATCAGAAAAGTTTCGACTGATCAGAGATTTAATTCACGGCTGGGGTACGGTTGGGTCACGGCTAGCTTACGGCTCAGCCGTAGAACAAATTACGGCTTAGCCGTAGCCTAGCCGTAGAACAAAACTCAAATTTCGAGTCTCTGGAAACCAAGCCGTAGAAGTTCACGGCTTAGCCGTACAATACAGAGATGAATTCGGGCTGAGTACAGAAACTGAAATTTGATACAGAAACTAAATAAAATGAGTTACAGAGGTTCCAAATTCACAAATTGTGGCTGTAAAACATGCTAGACAAAGAATAAGAGTGAATCAAAGCCATCAAACAAACACCCATATGTGTTATCAAAGCCTGTACTTATACTTGCCTCAAATCTGACAAATCCTCTGAAATCAAGCTCCAAGCAACTAAAATCAAAACAAATCAAAGCAATCACACATGCATGAGATGAAGACAAAGCAACAGAGAATGGGAGATGTAATTTGGAGAAGAAATACAAAGAGTTGGGAAAGAACCCACTTACCAAGCCACAACACAGATGAGAGAAAAGAAACAAAACCCAATCCAAAGAAGAGTAGCCAACCCAAATCCAACAAGGGATCCAACCCACAATCGAGCAAGAGAAGGAAAGAAGAGAGAGAAAGAAAACGTGGAGAGCTTCTCCTGGAGTCTCCTCTGGAATTGCATGCACGTTGAAGAGAGAAATGAGCAAGGGAGAGACATCTGTAAGATGACTCACTTATATATGGGTTTTGAAAGTTAAGTCAAAGTCCGGAGAGTTAAGACTAATTACAGTTCAAGTCACACGAAGGTCCATCTTCCCCAATTGACTCCAAACGGTTCTGAGACAGTTACGGAAATTGTCGAGCTCAACGAAATACGCGTGCTGACACCAAGATGATGCAAAGATGATATGAGCAAAACAAAAGCAAAATTACGAAAAAGGGCTTAGAACTACCTATTCCAGGTCAAAGGTCACTCAACTACCTATCCATGACCCAAAACAAGTTCAAAAGAAATAAACAAAACAAAACACACACTAATGAGCCACTAATCCGGCTCAAAGGGGATCGGAGTGTTACATCCTCCCCCACTAGGAATCATTCCGTCCTCGGAATGACTACCTACCTGCGCAAAGAGATGGGGGTACTGGCGCGCTAGCTGCTCCTCTAGCTCCCAAGTAGCCTCATCCGGACCGTGATGCTCCCACAACACTTTAACCCATCTGATAGTCCTGGTACGGAGAATCTGCTCTCGTGTCCCAACGATACGAAGCGGACGCTCAACGTAAGTCGCATTAGGCTGAATCTGAATGTCATCGTAGCGAATCACATGGCTCGGATCTGGCACATACTTACGGAGCATCGACACATGGAACACATCGTGAACACCGGAGAACTCAACTGGAAGTGTCAACCGATAGGCTAAATCTCCAACTCGGCTCTTGACTTCGAACGGTCCTACATATCTCGGAGCTAACTTGCCCTTCTGACCAAATCGAACTGTGCCCTTCATCGGAGAAACTTTAAGGAATACCCAATCTCCGACTTGGAATGCCAAAGGTCTCCTCCGAGTATCCGCATAGCTCTTCTGCCTGGACCGAGCAATCTTCAAATTCTCTATCACTTTCTGCACTTTCTCCGTCGTCTCTGCTATGATCGTCGGACCATGAAAACTTCTAGTTCCAACTTCTTCCCAGCACACCGGGGTCCTGCACTTGCGTCCGTATAGAGCCTCATAGGGTGCCATACCAATGCTCTCATGGAAGCTGTTGTTGTAAGCAAACTCACACAATGCCAAATGCATATCCCATTCCTTCTCAAAGTTCAGCACACTAGCTCTGAGCATATCCTCCAACGTCTGAATGGTACGCTCCGACTGTCCATCAGTCTGGGGGTGGTATGCCGTACTAAAACTCAGCTTCGTACCCATAGCTTCCTGAAATGCTCTCCAGAATGAAGATACAAAACGACTGTCTCGATCTGACACAATCGATACTGGGGTGCCATGCAATCTGACTATCTCGTCAACAAACTTCCTGGCCATCTCCGTGAATGTCATCCCTTTCTTGAACGGAAGGAAATGTGCTGACTTGGTCAATCTGTCCACTATGACCCAGATCGCATTATTCTTCCTACTGGTCGGCGGAAAACCGGAGACGAAATCCATCGTAATGTGCTCCCACTTCCACTGCGGAGTGTGCAATGGATGCAATGATCCTGGAGGTCGCTGATGATCCGCTTTTACCCTCTGACAGGTCAAACATCGAGCTACGAACCCTGCGATCTCCCGCTTCATATTGTTCCACCAAAATCTATCCTTCAAGTTCCGGTACATCTTCGTACTCCCGGGATGCATCGCATATCGGGCATCGTGCGCATCTGTCATCAATTTCTCTCTCAACTCATCCACAGCGGGAACACACAATCTGTTCCTGAAGTACAAAACTCCATCTACTAGGCTAAAATCCGGTCGATCTGAAATCCGATCTCTGAACTTCACCAGGAGGGGGTCCTCAAACTGGCGATCCTTGATCTGCTGAATCACCTCAGGCTGAAACACGACAGTAGTAGCTAATGTCACCGAGTCTCCTACCATCTGAACCTCTACAGGCTGATCATGCACAAGCATATAGAATCCTGCTAACACCTAAAGACTGTCTGTCCTCCTGCTAAGTGCATCTGCAACTACATTGCCTTTGCCTGGGTGGTACTTGATCGGAAAGTCGTAATCTTTGATGAACTCCAACCACCTTCGCTGCCTCATATTCAAGTCATGCTGATCAAACAGGTACTGCAAACTGTGATGATCGGAATGGACCTCAAACTTCACACCGTACAGGTAATGTCGCCACAACTTCAGTGCAAATACAATGGCTGCTAACTCCAGATCATGTGTGGCATAGTTCTTCTCATGTTCTTTCAGCTGTCTGGATCCATATGCAATCACCCTCTGATTCTGCATCAGTACACAACCTAGTCCAACGCGAGAAGCATCGGAATAAATCACGAATCCCTCACTACCATCCGGGAGAGTCAACACTGGCGCCGTAGTGAGCTTTTCTTTCAACATCTGGAAACTATGCTCACATTTCTCTGTCCACTCATACGGAACCTTCTTCCGAGTCAACTGAGTCAGCGGGGCTGAAATCTTTGAGAAGTCCTGCACGAACCTGCGGTAATATCCCGCCAATCCCAGAAAACTCCGAACCTCTGTCACCGATCTAGGACGGGGCCAATGGACTACTGCCTCAATCTTAGCCGGATCCACCATCAATCCATCTCTAGAAATCTTATGACCCAGAAATGCAACTTGCTCTAACCAGAAATCACACTTGGACAACTTGGCATACAACTTGTGATCTCGAAGCAGCTGCAATGCCTTCCTCAAATGGTCTGTATGTTCCTCAGCAGTCTTCGAATAGACCAATATGTCATCTATAAAAACCACAACGAACTGGTCCAAGAAGGAAGTAAACACCCTGTTCATCAACGCCATAAAAGCTGCGGGTGCATTCGTCAAACCAAACGGCATGACAAGGAACTCGTAGTGTCCATACCGAGTCCTGAACGCCGTCTTCGGAACATCCTCATCCTTCACCCTGAGCTGGTGATATCCTGACCTCAAGTCGATCTTAGAGAAATAAGCTGCACCCTGAAGTTGATCGAACAACTCATCAATCCTAGGCAATGGGTATTTGTTCTTGATAGTTACTTTGTTCAACTGCCTGTAGTCAATGCACATCCGAAAACTGCCATCCTTCTTCTTGACAAACAATACAGGAGCTCCCCAAGGTGAAACACTGGGGCGTATGAACCCTTTGTCCAA
Organism: Sextonia rubra; assembly: GCA_037013555.1. NCBI lineage: Eukaryota > Viridiplantae > Streptophyta > Magnoliopsida > Laurales > Lauraceae > Sextonia > Sextonia rubra. The sequence goes on along the minus strand of JASUAD010000003.1, from coordinate 6,887,721 downwards.
CAGATCCTGCAACTGTTTCTTCAATTCCAACAACTCTGCAGGTGCCATACGATATGGAGCTCTACTGATAGGTGCTGTACCTGGTACCACGTCAATAGCAAATTCTACCTCCCGAACTGGTGGCAACTCTGGCACATCCTCCGGAAAGACATCCGGAAACTCGCTGACTACTGGAATCTCACTGAGCTGTCGCTGATCTTTCTTCTCTGAAATGAATGCAAGAAATCCCTCACATCCCCTACGAAGCATCCTGTCTGCTTTACAAGCAGAGATCACACGTCTTGGGCACTTCGTCTGGCTGCCCTCAAATCGGAATCCGCTGCCCAAATCAAAGTAGATAGCCTTGCTGTAGCAATTGATACACGCATGATATCTCGCAAGCCAGTCCATACCAAGGATCACATCAAAATCCAGTGTCGTGAGCAACACGAGGTCTACTGGGAGCTGATGACCAGCTATCCGCACATCACACTGAGGGTAGAAAACACTGCACTCCACCCGTTTACCAACCGGAGTGGATACTAACAACAAGTAGGGAAGTGGTGTAGGTCGCTGTCGAAGCTGCACAGCAAAATGGGGTGCTACGTACGAACGCGTAGACCCGGAGTCAAATAAAGCTAAAGCTTCTGCATCGGAAATTAAAATTTTACCTTCCACGACCGTGGCCTCCTCCGCGCCCTCATGCGTAGCAGCATAGGCTCGGGCTGTCTGGTGGTTCTGCTTCTGGCCTGGGCGAGCTGGCTGGGATCTGCCCTGTGAGGTAGGTCCTGTCTGTCTCGTCTGTGGAGAGGACTGAAACTTCGGGCATTGGGCCCGCCTGTGGTCCGTAGAGCCACACCCGAAACAAGCCCCACTCTTCCTCCAACATCGGTCTGTGGGGTGATCCTTCCCACAGTGACCGCAAACTATCTGAGAACTGCTCGAACTGCCCTGTTTACCCTTGAACTTCTTCTGGAACTGACTTCTGCCACTGAAACCTGCTGCCCTCTTAGCCTCTGTTCGCTCCTCCTCAAAGATGGCCTCTGCATCATAAGCCCTGTCAATAGCGTCATCCAAGGTAGCCGGCCACATACAAGCAACCACGTGGCGTTTGTGTCTCGGATTCAGACCGTTGACGAAGCGAGTCACCTTCTTATGCTCAGTGTTCACCATGTCCTCTGCGAAGTGAGACAACTCTGTAAACTTGTGTACATAATCTGCAACTGACATCTGTCTCTGCTGAAGGTTGAAGAATTCCACTTCCTTGGCTCGCTGAATATGGAGAGGCATGAACTTCCGACGGAATTGCTGCTTGAAGGTCTCCCAAACTGTGGCACTGGGCATAGTCTGAAATGAAGTCTTAACACTCCTCCACCATGTCTTGGCTACACTCCGAAGCATAGAGGCTGTGAGAACTACCTTCTGCTTGTTACTGCACACAATCGTGTCAAATAGCTCTTCAGTCTGCTCCAACCATTGCTCCGCCTGCAATGCATCCTCTATCCCATGAAACTCGGTCGCCCCTCGCTTACGGAACTTGTCGAAAAGAGCATTCGGATCTGATTCCTTAGGCTGGAAAATCACTTGCTGATCTATACGAGGTGATGCTACTGCAGCAGCCTGACTCTGTCTATCTACCATGGATGCCATCTGCGCCTGTAATGATTGCATAGACTGCATCATCATCATCATTCGTTCCTCACTACTGATGTGTGGAGGTACTGATCCACTATCACCGTTATGGCCCTGTTGATTCTCATCTCGAGATCCTGATCCTGATGCCATCCTGTAAAAGGAAAAGAAACACAACACACAAATATAACATGCCCTGAGTTAGTCAAACCCCAAATCAACATATGAGACCTCGGGTCAAATAGTTGATATCGTCATCTCACCACGATCTTAGATGCCTACATGCTTATAACTAGCATGCTTTGATACCATACAATACGTATGTCACGACCCGAGCCCAGAATTCGGGGGTTAGCGAAAAGCTAAACCGGTGACACACGTACTCCCGTGCACGTGCACCCAAACCCAGTCCAGATGCACGCACACAAGGGATCTAACACGTGCGAACTAAGCGTACGCGGAAGCTGTACATATCATAGCAAGCAACAAAGGAAAATAAAATAGCGGAAGCCAAAGCAAATACGAAACGGAAAAGACAAAGACAATTACACTGAGATAAAACCGAATACACACCAAAATCAATATATACAAAATATACAGAATACAAGTCCAAAGTCCAAAGTCCAAATACAAGCTCTCAAAAACCAAAACGCAAAATAAAAGCCACTGGTATGCATGCACGCACTTGGCAGAAGTGATCAGGCCCACTCTGCCAGACCGGAGGGTGCCTCTACACTCGCCCCTGCAGCCTCCTCGACCGCCGGGGAGCTGGGCAAGGTATCTGTGCCTGCAACACCACAGACAACACAAATGAATACAACGATCCAGCAAATATAAGTAACAGGAAAGAAACACGCATAGTATCAAAGCGAATGAAATAGGGACAGAAGATTAAATACAGAGTCCATCTTAGTATGCTAAGCAAATCGTGCATAGGAGTAAAACATGATAATGGAATCAAAACATAGAATACTGAACTAGTTGGCTACTACGTTAACCATGTTCTCTCCAAAAGAGAGCAGAGCAGAGCAGAGGAGAACACCGCTGTCCAGGCCAAAGGTACAAGCGGGTCTCGGTTCCTGGGTTCCGGGGTCCCAAGACAAAGCAACACTGCAGTTAACACAGAGATACAGAGATCTACGCCAGAGGTAACCCCGTCGGGTATCCTAGGGCTGAGGCTGAGTAGAGCCAGACTAATACCAATCAAATCAAATCCATAGAAAGGGGAGATTATCCGCTTTGGGCTCACCGATGACAAAGACCGGATCTCGTCCTCACGTTTAATCTCTGGGCAGAGCCACCGGGGAATACCCAAAAATCAGAGATATACAAAGCCAGAGAATATACAAAGCATAGCATAGATCAAAACATAGTACAGAGCGAAGAATAATACAGATATACAGAACGAAAGCAAAATGACTGAGGAAATGCATACATAGATTAACAGAGCAGAGGGCAAAACTATAAACAATATGAAATGCATCTCAGATTAATACGGAATCAAGGTTAATTACAAGCCAAGCCTAATCTAGTTGCACCACTATCACTAACCGTGCATGATGATGTAGTTTTAAGTTATTCGATGCACCGTTGTCATCCTAGTGTTGCAATATAATCCTCAAGTGCATCGAAGTCCCTTAACCCAACACCCATGGGGAGGTGCTTAACAGTGATCAACGCTCACATGAATAAGTCACAGCCTAACAGACTATTCATGCGATCCAAAGAATCCATTGGGCCGATTTACGGGTATGGTTAACCTGTGTTTGAGCCCTACAAGGTCACACCATTATCCTACGTTTAAGTGTTATTTTACAGGTCTTACGGTTTAGCCATGGGTGACCTACGGCTTAGCCGTGGCATCCTACGGCGTAGCCGTATTATGCACTACGGCTTAGCCGTGGTTCCCTTCAGAACACGGCTAAACTGTCAGCTTTTCCACCTCTGATCTGATATATCTCACGGCTGAGCTACAGTCAGTATACGGCTTAGCCGTAGACCAATCCACGGCTTGGCCGTAGCATTCCACGGCTTAGCCGTAGCCTCACCGTAGGAGTACTGATATCAGAAAAGTTTCGACTGATCAGAGATTTAATTCACGGCTGGGGTACGGTTGGGTCACGGCTAGCTTACGGCTCAGCCGTAGAACAAATTACGGCTTAGCCGTAGCCTAGCCGTAGAACAAAACTCAAATTTCGAGTCTCTGGAAACCAAGCCGTAGAAGTTCACGGCTTAGCCGTACAATACAGAGATGAATTCGGGCTGAGTACAGAAACTGAAATTTGATACAGAAACTAAATAAAATGAGTTACAGAGGTTCCAAATTCACAAATTGTGGCTGTAAAACATGCTAGACAAAGAATAAGAGTGAATCAAAGCCATCAAACAAACACCCATATGTGTTATCAAAGCCTGTACTTATACTTGCCTCAAATCTGACAAATCCTCTGAAATCAAGCTCCAAGCAACTAAAATCAAAACAAATCAAAGCAATCACACATGCATGAGATGAAGACAAAGCAACAGAGAATGGGAGATGTAATTTGGAGAAGAAATACAAAGAGTTGGGAAAGAACCCACTTACCAAGCCACAACACAGATGAGAGAAAAGAAACAAAACCCAATCCAAAGAAGAGTAGCCAACCCAAATCCAACAAGGGATCCAACCCACAATCGAGCAAGAGAAGGAAAGAAGAGAGAGAAAGAAAACGTGGAGAGCTTCTCCTGGAGTCTCCTCTGGAATTGCATGCACGTTGAAGAGAGAAATGAGCAAGGGAGAGACATCTGTAAGATGACTCACTTATATATGGGTTTTGAAAGTTAAGTCAAAGTCCGGAGAGTTAAGACTAATTACAGTTCAAGTCACACGAAGGTCCATCTTCCCCAATTGACTCCAAACGGTTCTGAGACAGTTACGGAAATTGTCGAGCTCAACGAAATACGCGTGCTGACACCAAGATGATGCAAAGATGATATGAGCAAAACAAAAGCAAAATTACGAAAAAGGGCTTAGAACTACCTATTCCAGGTCAAAGGTCACTCAACTACCTATCCATGACCCAAAACAAGTTCAAAAGAAATAAACAAAACAAAACACACACTAATGAGCCACTAATCCGGCTCAAAGGGGATCGGAGTGTTACAGGATACGCATCTGGCATTGTGTGAGTTTGCTTACAACAACAGCTTTCATGAGAGCATTGGTATGGCACCATATGAGGCACTTTACGGACGTAAGTGCAGGACTCCAGTGTGCTGGGAGGAAGTTGGAACTAGAAGTTTCCATGGTCCGACAATCATTGCTGAGACGACAGAGAAGGTGCAGAAAGTGATAGAGAATCTGAAGATTGCTCGGTCCAGGCAGAAGAGCTATGCTGATACTCGGAGGAGACCTTTGGCATTCCAAGTCGGAGATTGGGTGTTCCTTAAAGTTTCTCCGATGAAGGGCACAGTTCGATTTGGTCAGAAGGGCAAGTTAGCTCCGAGATATGTAGGACCGTTCGAAGTCAAGAGCCGAGTTGGAGATTTAGCTTATCGGTTGACGCTTCCAGTTGAATTCTCCGGTGTGCACGATGTCTTCCATGTGTCGATGCTCCGTAAGTACGTGCCAGATTCGAGCCATGTGATTCGCTATGATGATATTCAGATTCAGCCTAATGCGACTTACGTTGAGCGTCCGCTTCGCATCGTTGGGACACGAGAGCAGATTCTCCGTACCAGGACTATCAGATGGGTTAAAGTGTTGTGGGAGCATCACGGTCCGGATGAGGCTACTTGGGAGCTAGAGGAGCAGCTAGCGCGCCAGTACCCACATCTCTTTGCGCAGGTAGGTAGTCATTCCGAGGACGGAATGATTCCTAGTGGGGGAGGATGTAACACTCCGATCCCCTTTGAGCCGGATTAGTGGCTCATTAGTGTGTGTTTTGTTTTATTTTATTCTTTTGGACTTGGTTTTGGGTCATGGATAGGTAGTTGAGTGACCTTTGACCTGGAATAGGTAGTTCTAAGCCCTTTTTCGTAATTTTGCTTTTGCTTTGCTCATATCATCTTTGCATCATCTTGGTGTCAGCATATGTATTTCGTTGAGCTCGACAATTTCCGTAACTGTGTCAGATCCGTTTGGAGTCAATTGGGGAAGATGTACCTTCGTGTGACTTGAACTGTAATTAGTCTTAACTCTCCGGACTTTGACTTAACTTCCAAACATATATAAATATAAGTTAGTTCCAGATGTCCAACTCCCTGCTCATTTGCTTGATCGTGCATGCAAGAGGAACTCCAGGAGAAGCTCTCCACGTTCTCTCTCTCTCTCTTCTTTCCTTCTCTTGATCGTTGAGGATTGGGTCCTTTGTTTGATTTGGGTTCTTCTCCATTCTCTCATCCTTGTGTATTGCTTGAGGTAAGTGGGTCCTTTGTGTTTCTTCTCCCAATTGCACCTCTCATTCTCTGATTTCTGTGTTTCCATCTCATGCATGGTTTCTTGCTTTGATTTGTCTTGATTTTAGTGGATTTGGAGCTTGATTTCAGAGGATTTGTCAGATTTGAGGCAAGTATAAGTACAGGTTTTGATAACACATATGGGTATTGTTTGATTGCTTGGATTCATTCTCATTCTCTTTAGAGAAATGTTTTACAGCCATTTTCTAAGCTATGAGAATCAGTTGAGCTTGTTTTATTCAGTTTCTGTACAAAAATTTCGTTTCTGTAATCTTCCCGAACTCGTATTCTGTATTGTACGGCTAAGCCGTAAATTTCTACGGTTCGCTTTCCAGAGACTCGAAAATCTGAATTTGTTCTACGGCTAGGCTACGGCTAAGCCGTAATTTGTTCTACGGCTGAGCCGTAAGCTAGCCGTGACCCAACCGTACCCCAGCCGTGAATTAATTCTCTGATCAGTCGAAACTTTTCTGATATCAGTACTCCTACGGTGAGGCTACGGCTAAGCCGTGGATTGGTCTACGGCTAAGCCGTATACTGACTGTAGCTCAGCCGTGAGATGTATCAGATCAGAGGTGGAAAAGCTGACAGTTTAGCCGTGTTCTGAAGGGAACCACGGCTAAGCCGTAGTGCATATTGCGGCTACGCCGTAGGATGCCACGGCTAAGCCGTAGGTCACCCATGGCTAAACCGTAAGACCTGTTAAATATCAGTTAAACTTAGGCTAATGGTGTGACCTTGTAGGGCTCAAATACAGGTTAACCATACCCGTACACCGGCCCAAATGGATTCTTTGGAGCGCATGAATAGTCTGTTAGGCTGTGACTTATTCATGTGAGTGTTGATCACTGTTAAGCACCTCCCCATGGGTGTTGGTTTAAGGGACTTCGATGCACTTGAGGATTATATTGCAACACTAGGATGGCAACGGTGCATCGAATAACTTAAAACTACATCATCATGCACGGTTAGTGATAGTGGTGCAACTAGATTAGGCTTGGCTTGTAATTAACCTTGATTCCGTATTAATCTGAGATGCATTGCATATTGTTTATGATTTTGTCCTCTGTTCTGTTAATCTATGTTTATGCATTCCGCAGTCATTTTTGCTTTCGTCCTGTATGTCTGTTTATTCTTCGATCTCCACTATGCTCTGATCTATGCTATGCTTTGACTCCATCTATGCTCTGTCTTTGGCTTTGTATATCTCTGATTTTTGGGTATTCCCTGGTGGCTCTGCCCAGAGGTTAATACGTGAGGATAAGATCCGGTCCTTGTCATCGGTGAGTCCAAAGCGGATAATCTCCCTTCTATGGATTTGATTTGATTGGTATTAGTCTGGCTCTACTCAGCCTCAGCCCTAGGATACCCGACGGGGTTACCTCTGGCGTAGATCTCTGTATCTCTGTTTTAACTGCAGTGTTGCTTTGTCTTGGGACCCCGGAACCCAGAAAACCGAGACCCGCTTGTACCTTTGGCCTGGACAGCGGTGTTCTCTGCTCTGCTCTGCTCTGCTCTCTTTTGGAGAGAACATGGTTAACGTAGTAGCCAACTAGTTCAGTATTCTATGTTTTGATTCACATATCATGTTTTACTTCTATGCACGATTTGCTTAGTTTCCTAATATGGAACTCTGTATTTAATCTTCTGTCATTATTATATCCTCTTTGATACTATGCGTGTTTCACCCCTGTTACTTATATTTGTTGGATCGTTGTATTCATTTGTGTTGTCTGTGGTGTTGCAGGCACAGATACCTTGCCCAGCTCCCCGGCGGTCGAGGAGGCTGCAGGGGCGAGTGTAGAGGCACCCTCCGGTCTGGCAGAGTGGGCCTGATCACTTCTGCCAAGTGCGTGCATGCATACCAGTGGCTTTTATTTTGCGTTTTGGTTTTTGAGAGCTTGTGTTTGGACTTTGGACTTTGGACTTGTATTCTGTATATTTTGTGTATATTGATTTTGGTGTGTATTCGGTTTTATCTCAGTGTATTTGTCTTTGTCTTTTCCGTTTCGTATTTGCTTTGGCTTCCACTATTTTATTTTCCTTTGTTGCTTGCTATGATATGTACAGCTTCCGCGTACGCTTAGTTCGCACGTGTTAGATCCCTTGTGTGCGTGCATCTGGACTGGGTTTGGGTGCACGTGCACGGGAGTACGTGTGTCACCGGTTTAGCTTTTCGCTAACCCCCGAATTCTGGGCTCGGGTCGTGACATGCACCGAAGTCCCTTAAACCAACACCCATGGGGAGGTGTTAAACAACCAGATAACGTGCATGAATGATTCGCAGCCCTCGAGATCATTCATGTCATACATTCAGACCATTGGGCAAGTCTAGGTGATCTACATTCTGTCATGAAGGCCATATCAGTCTCTTTCTTACGCCTATCCTTGTTCTTCATGTTTCAGGGGTGATACGGCTTAGCCGTAGGCGAACATACGGCTTAGCCGTAGGCATCTTACGGCCTAGCCGTAATCTGCACTGTGGCTCCACCGCGGTTCCCTTTACTGTTCACCTGTAATTACGGTTCACCAGTATTTAGTTCTACGGCTTATCCGTGTGCTGTTCTACGGCTTAGCCGTGGCTGGGCCGTAGAAGGCCTGTCAATTGCTTACTTTCACTTAATTCAGAAAAAGGCACCCTGTAATGATCTACGGTTGGGTCACGGCTGAGACACGGCTTAACCGTAGGACAATATATGGCTTAGCCGTGTCCTGGCCGTAAAGGAAAACTGGGTTTTTCCATCTCTTGACTTTATGTCGAAGGTGACTTACGGTTTAGCCGTAATACACACGAAGCGGTTTCTGAACTGATACAGAATCACTAACACGTAGTCAAGTTGACGAAATCACGTGGAATAGAGGGAACTGAGTACAAGATGGGCTGTACACATCATTCAGAAGCAAGAACACATGACTTAATCTTAATCAAACACATACCCATATGGTTTAGCCAAGTTATGCTTATACTTGCCTCAAATGAGTTTAAACACGATCTTGTTGTCCTTGGGCTCAATCACACTACCACATGCTTCTAATCGCCATGCATGCAAGGAAAGAAAAAAAAGAGAACTATGAGGACCAGTACCAATCAATAATGAGAACGAGAGGAAGAAGGAAGAGAAGAAGCACTACAAGAACTCCAACTCACCTTGAAACACACGAGGGATGCCAAACATAGACATGCACGACTTCCTTAACGAAGAGGAAGGAGGAACGAGCAGCAGAAGAAGACTCGAGAGAGAGAGAAACAGAACAGTGAGAGAGAAGGAGAAGGTCGGTGGAACTTATAATAAGGCCAATTTGCAATAAAGTCCAAGAAGTCATACTATTTCCAGTTTGAGTCATTGGCGAGTCTAACGGAATCAATTGACATAATTGGCAAACGACGTAGTTACGGAAATCAACAAGCATAACAAAAGACACGCGCTAATACCAAGATGATGCATGAATGACGACATCGAACAAAATCGAATATTACGAAAAAGGGCTTATTTCTACCTAAATTAGGTCAAACTCAACCCAATTACCTATCCATAACCCGAAACCAACCAAAAACATGAACAAAACACAATTAGCAACCAAATCATCAGGAATTAACAGTTAATCCGGATCAAATTGGGTCGAGGTGTTATACTAGTGCTGATCGACGAGGGCTAGGATTTGAACATAGGTCTACGTCACAAAATCCAGGTAAGTTCATTAAAGGTACCACCCTCACCACTTCTGTACCCTTTGTTCAAGCACATCGACATGTGAATTTTGTCAATAATTCAGAATGGAAAACTTTCCGTACTATATTTGTTCCTATCTGTCATTTTTGTGGAATTAAAGGACACATAAGACCACATTGTAATAAGTTGAGAACTGTAACCCGAAATCAACTGAGGAAGAGGTATTCCTTGTCTCAAAAGAAGACTAAACAAGTCTAGATTTAAGAGTCTGACCTATACTGTAATGTGGTCTTTACTGCCCTACGTGCACAAAATTCACATGTATGGTACTTGGACAGTGGGTGCTTGAGACATATGTCTGGCGACAAATCATTATTCACTTTTCTTGAGAAGTGTAATACTGGTAGCATCCAATTTGGTGATGGGAACAAATCAAATGTTATTGGAAATGGTACTATTCACATTCCAGGTATGCATCCTATTCACAATGTCCTTTTAGTTTATGGTATTAAAGCAAACCTGTTGAGCATTAGTCAACTCTGCGAATCTGAACATGAAGTACACTTTACTGTGAATGATTGTATCATTGTTTATAAAAAAGGATTGACGGTACTTCATGGAAAGAAAAATTCTGATAATTGCTATATTGTTGAGACCTCGGATCGTCTACAATGTCACTTAACTTCAGTAGACACTGTTGATCTGTGGCATCAATGTTTAGGTCACATCAATTTTTCAGACCTTGAACTTCTTTCTAAACAAGACTTAGTTCGAGGTTTTCCCAAATTTTAGAAAATCTCCAACATTATCTGTGGTCCATGCCAACTTGGTAAGCAACATCGGTCAGCCCATAAAAAACTTGACCAACAGACTACATCAAGACCACTTGAATTACTTCATATGGATCTCATGGGTCCCACTCAGATACAAAGTATTGGAGGTAAGAAATATATATTTATCACTGTTGATGATTTCTCACGTTTCACTTGGGTAAGATTTCTAAGAGAGAAATCAGAAACTTTTGATGTTTTTCATTATTTATGGCTTCAATTGATTACAGGTAAAGGTGCTAAATTTGGGGGTGTATCCAAAATTAGATCCGATCATGGAACAGAGTTTGAGAACTCTTACTTTCAATCCTTTTGTGCTGAAAATGGAATTAAACATGAATTTTCAGCCCCAATTATTCCTCAGCAAAATGGTATTGCGAAAAGAAAGAACCGGGTTGTCCAGGAAATGGCCCGTGTTATGATTCATAGCAAACATATTCCATAGAAGTTTTGGGCTGAGGCAGTAAACACCTCTGTTCATGTGATTAATCGGGTGTATCTTAGACCTGGAACTAAGATAACTCCATATGAAATTTGGACCGGTAGAAAACCAACAGTTAAATACTTCAGAACCTTTGGGAGTAAGTGTTATATCTTTAAAGACCGAGAAAATCTTGGTAAGTTTAACTCCCAAAGTGATGAAGGCGTGTTTCTTGGCTATTCATTAGATAGCAAAGCATATCGAATATTTAACTTTCGTACTTCTACTGTTATGGAATCAATCAATGTGGTGGTAGATGATGGAAAGTCACATTTCTGTTCTGACAATGCTGAGGCAAATTTTCCTCTTTCTTCTTTACAAGATACTGATCTTGATGCTAAACAGAAAAACACTCCAAAGTCAAATGAACCAGATGGGAAGTCATCTAATACTACATTAGGAGATTCGTCTAAAGATCAGGAAGAACCAAAGACACCCACTGATGCTCAAAGCCCTTCTATGGATCCGGTTATTCCCCGCCAAGACACATCATCTAGGATAAATCCAAAGGCCAGAGCTTGGAAACATCACTCGTTATCCGATATAATTGGAGATGTGAATGAGCCTAGGCGCACTCGTCAACATGTAAGTGATGAGGTAAGTTATATCTGTTATCTTTCTACGCTTGAACTTCATAATGTATCCGAAGCACTTCAAGATGGCTCTTGGATTAATGCCATGCATGATGAATTAGAACAGTTTGAGCGGAACGATGTCTGGCAGCTTGTTCCTCGACCAACTCATACTAATGTGATAAGCACAAAGTGGATTTTTAAAAATAAAACAGATGAGTTGGGTTAGGTTGTGAGGAATAAAGCCAGACTGGTGGTACAAGGTTATACACAAGTTGAATGTATTGATTTTGATGAAACCTTTGCCCCTGTAGCCAAACTTGAGTCTACACGAATCCTACTTACTCTTGCCTGTGCACTAAACTTTAAACTCTTTCAAATGGATGTCAAAAGTACATTTTTAAATGGTTTCTTGAATGAGGAAGTGTATGTTGAATAACCAAAAGGATTTCAAGATCAGCAGTTTCTAGATCACGTCTATAAGCTGAACCAGGCATTGTATGGTTTAAAGCAAGCCTCTCGCGCAGGGTATGAACGGTTAACCAAGTTTCTTCTTGACAATGGTTTTCGTCGAGGAAGAGCGGATAAAACCTTGTTCATAAAGAATGAGGAAACTGATATTCTGATTGCACAAGTATACGTTGATGATATTGTGTTCTGTTCCACCTCACAGTACTTGGCGAATATGTTCTCTGAACTTATGACCAGTGAATTTGAGATGAGCATGGTTGGTGAATTGGTTTTCTTTTTGGGGTTACAAATAAAGCAAAGTGCAGGCGGTATATTTATTTTCCAATCAAAAAATGCCACTAATCTTCTCAAGAATTTCGGTATGATTGCGTCAAAGCAAAAACGTATCCCAATGAGTTCTTCTGTTAAAATCAGTTTAGATACAGAAGGAAAAGCTATCAATGATACTTTGTATCGTAGCATGATTGGAAGCCTGCTATACTTGACTGCCAGTAGACCGGATATTACATTCAGTGTCGGTGTTTGTGCTCGTTATCAATCAAGTCCGAAGGAATCGCATGTTAAGGCTGTTAAGCGCAGCATGAAGTATGTGCGTGGAACTATCAATTACGGCATTTGGTTAACAAGAAACACCAACACATCTGTTGTTGGATATTCAGATGCTTATTGGGCTGGTTGTGTTGATGACAGGAAGAGCACTTCAGGCGGTTGTTTCTTCATTGGCAACAATCTTGTTGCATGGCATAGCAAGAAACAAACTTCCACCTCTCTCTCTACTGCTGAAGCGGAATATATCGCTGCTGGGAGTTGTTGTACTCAACTACTTTGGATTAAGCAGATGGTGTCTGATTATGGAATTTAGCAGGATCTCATGACGATTTATTGTGACAATAGGAGTGCAATTTATATCTCGAAGAATCCTGTTCAGCATTCACGAACAAAACACATAGACATCAGGCATTATTTCATTCGTGAATTAGTTGAAACCAAGATCATTACTTTAGAACATCTTCCAACTAGGCATCAATTGGCAGATTTGTTTACAAAACCCCTTGAGCCTTCTTGTTTTGAATCTCTTTGTAAATCTCTTGGAGTTGGTCTCCATCCCTAGTACTCTCTTCCTTCACTCGTTGTATGCACATGCCTGTTACATTTATTGTTTTCATGATTATTTGATAGGTTGTGCACTTTGTTCTGCTTTAGTTTTCCGGCCCACTTGTCTTGGTACACTGCACAAAGGGACTCTTTAATGCCTTGATCTTGTGTTTCTCGCTTTTATCCAGTTTCTCCTGAGTGATATCATTTAAAGCATCCGTTCACACTTATGAGTGTTTAAAAAAAAAGGGATTCCTATTTCAGGGGGAGTGTTTCTTCAATTCAGAAAAATTTACACTATCTTAAGTCTGCAAGAACTATGACAATTTCCTATGCATTGAGTTCCAACTGAGTTACCTTGGCTATGTTGGTGTGTTAACTACGGCCGAACATTGTCACGATCATTTGAGATTTTCATGTTACATGAGCTTCTGTGGCCTGTTGCACATTATTTTCTACACTCTGTGAGTTTTTTAAAAAAAATTAACAGTGTTGTGATCTGACCGGTCAAAATAGTTTACTGACCGGTCGGGTATCTTTGTTCTCAGTTTTCCAGAAGCTCATCCCGACCGATCGGTTCATCCTGCGACCGGTCGGGTATCGTCTACTCTGTTTCCCGAATTGGAAATCGACCAGTCGGGCTACTTCATCCGACCGGTCGGACATGTGTCGGTTCGTTAAAAATCAGCGTGTCCGTTTGTCTTCTCCTTTCTCCTTATATATTATGCGTCTCTTTCTTCTTCCTTTACCTCTTTGTGTTGAGCAACGGTTCCTTTCTTCTTCCTCTCTTATTCTCGATTGTACTCCTAAGGTATGGCATTCATTATTTCTTCTATATTTCTTAATTATTTCCTTTAATTTTTGCTTGAATCTTCTCCTTTAATCGCATACTCAAATGGAGGTGTTATGTTGATGTTCGCTCACATTGGGTTGGATGTTCTTCTTCTCATTCTTGATTTTGGTTGCTCTTCTTCACTATGATTTTGATGTTATGATGCTTGTGAATGTTTGTATGTGCTATGAGGACATTTTTCCCTCTTATTTGAGCTTCATCTCGCATATTGTTTATATGCACACATCTTGTTCGATGAAATACCACAATGACTATCATCCTCCTCTAGTGATGTTTTTGCTGATATTTTTTTCTTCCTTGATGCTATGTGATCCTTCTATTTCCATTCTCTTTAGTTATGGCACCCAAGAAGGCTGTTGCTTCAAAGCAAAAAGGTGTGGCAAGTAGTTCCTCTATTCCCACCTTTGACAATGCCCGATTCTTGTCCGAAGCAAAGGCAGAACAATATGAGCCCATCTTCAGCAAACGTGCGGTTCTCTATGAACGGCCAATCAATCCTCTTCACTTTGTTACACTCACGTTTGGTGCATGGCTCATTCAACGAGACTGGACATCTTTATATGCATTCCACATGGAGATATTCCCTGACTTGGTTCGGGAATTTTACAATAACATGTATGACATGACTGCTGATACTTTTAAGACATTTGTGAGAGGCAAGCGGTTATCCATCTCCAGGGTCTATCAGCCGGTTTTTAACTGTACCACTGTCCTCGGAGTCTAAGTATCCTATCCCTGAGTTTGACCCTGATTCTATGGAGGAGGAGTCTTCACAGATCGACTTTGATGAGGTTGCCTCTGTTCTGTGCGGTGAGCCTCGTGACTGGCCTGAGGTCGACTATTGCATCAAAGGGAATTGACGGATTCCTATAGGCTTTTCAATATCTTTGTGAAGAATAACATTGAGCCTCGAGGTCATCACTCGGAGATTTATCGCGAGGCTGGCTACCTACTTTATGTCATTGGCAGTGGGCTTCAAATTAATCTACCACAGGTCATCTTTGACACTATGTACAGAGCTCATTCCGCTGCTAAGACCGCTACGTTGCCGTATGGCGTTCTGCTCTCCCGGTTTCTCATCGCTCAAGGTGTCATGCCCCTCTGTGCACGATGTGACTATCCCTCTTCTGAACCCGATCACAATGAGTGCTTTGTCGCAGTCTCACTCTCAACTTCGTCAGCCTGCTCCTCCACGGCCTGTTCCTGCTCCTGCTGCTGAGGCGGACGTTCCTGATGCTTCCTCTATTCATGCTCGGTTATCAGCTTTTGAGGACTCTCTTTGTGATCAGGCTGCGTATCTTGAGCTTCTTCATGACGATGTTCAATCACTTCGACGTGAAGTGCGTAGCGAGCTCGGCGGGATTCAGTCCAAATTAGACTCTATTTTGGATCATCTTCGTCGTTCCCGACCTTGTTGCCTCTTCGGTTCTACATTTTGGATTGTACCCCTTTTTCAATTCATGCCCAAAAAGGGGGAACTTATACACACATTTTGTCATGCTTGTCATGCCCATGTGTTATTATATGGACATTATGTCTTGATTGTTTATTTTGCTGACATCTTGATTTAATTTTACTAATCTGATCTTGTGCCTAGATTGATAATTGTTTTCAGTGTTCTTTTTTAGGTTTGTTTTTTTTTCTGCAGATCTTCCAAATCTTCAAGTTTTTTTTTCTGCAGATCTTCCAAGTCTTCAAGTTTTCATGTTTTTGTTTACTTCTGTTTTGTTTGGGATGAGTGGGTAGTTTTGTTCAGTGTAGGAAGTTTTGTCCATGAATTGCCAAGGGGGGAGATTGAAAGGCACGTAATATTGGCAATATCATGGGATGGTCAAAACTTGGGTTTCCAGAGTTATAATTTTATGTTTTAGGTGGACTGAACACTCTGTTGTCGCCACTAATGATGATCTTCTACACGGACATAAGCATCCAAGTGTTTTATCTTCGGACCGGTCGGCTAGATCATCAAACCGGTCAAATTTCCTGCATACCGACATCGTGAAGACAGAACTGAAGACCGACAGATCGGATGAGTACCCGACCGGTCGGAACACATACCCGACCGATCGGCTGGGGTAACCGATCGGTCGGCTAGGTCGGCAGTTGCTCGATTCGGAAGCTCTATTTTTTCGGGATTGCCTTGTGTGCTTCCTTATCTTTCGCGAATCATTGACGAAAAGGACTCTAGGGTTCCTCTTTATATAAGAAACACCTCTCCATGAAGATCAAGAGCTCTCAAGATCAAAACCCTAATATACTTAGAGAGATTTCATCTTCCCAGAAGGTATTCTGCTCTTGAAAGTTATGCAACATCTCCTTCTGAGTTCCAGTTTGCTTCTCCGCTGTGCGTGTTCGTCTTGAAGTGGCTTCAAGACGTGAAGATCAATCCAGAAGAGAGTGAATGACGTGTGCGTTGATAAGAAGAGCTTCAGTCCCTTAGGTTGTGTTCAACTGGGTTAAAGGGTAGTAAGTAGTCTTGTAACGTCTTATTCATAGTGACTATTCTTGATGGACCGGCGGTAGGTCCCGTGGTTTTTTTCCCGGTTGGGTCTTCCACGTAAAAATCCTGTGTTCATCTATCTTGATGATTGTTTGATTGTTTGTGATTTCTCATTGCTTATATCTGCATAGCATACATCAACTGGGACCTTAACCTGTTTCAAGGTTTCGAGTTCTTCACCCCCACCAAAGCCTTCACTTATGGAAAGAAAAGTTTTTATTAGACACATAATTGTGCCTAAGAGGTTGATTTTATGCCTAGCCAAGGGTCTGAGAGAGAGTTCACACACACACATAGAAAGCCCACAAATATATAAAACGAAGCCAGACCAGAAAAAAAGGCCACACAATGAAAATACAGTCTGCACAGGCAAAAAAAATAAACTCTTCCAACCTACATGGTCTGATAAAAATTACTTCTCATTACCAGAAGGGTAGAAGCTGTTCTTTGCTCCTTCAGAGATCCAGCCTTGCCCATTCTTAAGAAACTCGTGTCTTGGGCCATGACACGTGACACCCTACTCCTAACCTCCAGATTATAACAAATTTTTAAGTCCTCTTTTGAAGTCTCTGTTTCTATTTTGTTGCATTTCTATGCGGCAATATTGTTGGTGGTTGTTTTCGGAACTTTTCTAAGTCCATTCTGTTTTTTCCTCCTCGCTTTAGTATACACTTGCAAAAGAAGTATACAGATAGAAAGTAAAATGCAGTATACAGATAGAAAGTAAAATGCACGCTTGATGTTCAAAAAATTCGAATTAGTAGATGGTAATTTGGCCATTGTTTGAGTCCATGAGTAGTAGACACAGTCAGTGAAAAACAGGAATATATATATATATATCTCAAAAACGTCAAAGCTTTCTCTTACTTCGGGTCACTTCAAAGTTACGACTGTTAGCCAGTGGATGGCCATACCCCCACTCCCTTCCCCAAAATTTTTTGAGTCTCATGTAAACTTTACATAGCAGCCCCCTCAATTTTTTTTAATAGTTTCACTTACCTCGATTTAGTGGGCTCCTTGAGAAAAATGATTTTCTTCCTCTATGTATTTGATAAATTCACTTCACTAATAGCTTGAAGTGAAATGTTATTTCAAGACACAATAAACTAAAATGAGTAAAATCTAAAATACTATATTTCAAAATATTCTTCCTTTTTAACACTATAAAGTCAAAAAACTACTTTTTTTATTATACTAAATAATAAAAAATATCTATTTTTAACCAAAAAAAAGTTAAAAAGTTATATTTTCCTTTTACTAAATGAGAAAATGCTATCACTTTCTTATTTGACCATTTTTATTTTTTGTATCTTTTAAGTTGACTCTGTTGAAAAAGTTATCCCAAAATGAACTCCAATCATAAAATTTTTTAAATAATATAACTCCTAAGATAGCACAGCTAACTTAGAATCACGGTTTACTCTCAAAAGTTATAAGTGGTTTGAATTGTGCTTTTACATCAAGATCACAGGGAATTACTTGGCTCTCCCTATCCCGAAGGGATTAGTGTGACCCAAAATGCCATAACACCCTCGAATTGATAATAATAATAATAATAATAATAATAATAAACTCCATGCATTTAGCAATTGAAGTTTAAAAAACCTACATACGAAAAATGAACTAGATTAAGGCAAGTTCTATCTCACTAACACATATACAAAAGTGAAATATTCTGTCTAATAAATGATACATGTTACAATGATGATATAGGATCATCAATCTTAGCAATTTCCCACAAAACAAAACAAAAAAAAAAACAATTAAGATCCTCTCATGTTCAATCAACTATGATCAGACTCACTCATCCTCCTCAAGTGCACCCAAAACCATGTCCTTCCCCCACCACCCTTCAAAAAGAATTAGCCACAAGAATAGCTTGCCTGCACCTGGCCTTAGCCTGTTCCAACCTCTTATTCAAAGTCTCCTCCTTGACGGCAGCCTTCACCATCTCCAAATCCATCTCCATCAACTTGAGCACCCTAAACAGCTCAGTCACCATCCTCTCTTCCACCTCCCCTCTCTCTTTCAGCACCTCGGCCTCCTCCCTTGCGCCCTGCGCGACTATCTCCCCTACCTTTGCCAGCAGCTTTGTCGACCCATACTCCCTCCTAATGATCAGCCCCTCCAACTTCTCCAAGAAGTCCATGATAATGAACCCCTTAGGCTTCTCCAAGCTGATCTCCTTCGTCCGCTTCCACCCGATCTGGTAGTTGGGTGGCTCTAGTTTGTCCAGGGAGGAGGTGGAGTGTGCTTGCCGGAGCATGTCAGACTTTCTTTGCCTCTCAACGTCGAGACTAGTGGGTGCTTCTGGGGTGGGATCTGAATTTGAGGTGCAGCTGATGGCAGGTAAGGTTTTGTGGCGGGAGATATGGAGATGGTGTTTTGATGGGTGGGGAGAGGTGGGGTGGGTGAGAAGAGGAGGTGTTGGAAATGAGGAGAAGTGGGGAGCTGTGGAAGAAGCAGCCATTGGGAAAGGATCAATAGATAGAGAGGAGATAAGGTTCTTGGCGTGACAAGTCTTGTGTGTTTTATAGACTAATGTGGAGGGGGACCGGTTGGGTCTGCTGGGCATTTTTTTTTTTAACCCAACCAAAGAGCCTAAGACTAAATAAAAAGTCCGCACACACAAAATACAAAAGGCCTATAAAAGTGGACAGAGAGACCGTACATGTGGGACGAAAACTCATAGAGTGGAAATGTAGCTCGCATGTATGAAAAAAAAAAAGGTAATGTAACCAAAGTTTAAACTCTAAATAGATTGGTAAGAACTACTACTCATTACCATGACTGTTGCTGAGTTGAGCATGGTGGGTAACATACTAACATATATTAGTTAAATCCATCCATGGTCCAATCAGTTGGGCTGGGACAGATTGGTTTGGGTGCGTGTGCCAAATACCAAGAATTTGCCTAAGCCAAACCCGACACTTTTATTAATCATGTAAGCAATAGCAGTCCGAATCCAACTTAAAAATAAGAAAGGGTCTACGTACCTGAACCCTATGTTACCAGGTTGGGTTTGAGTGATATTTGGTTCTGGGGAATAGAACTTCACCACTTGATAGATTAGAGCAAACAGCTGCTACAGTTCATTGAATCTAAGTTTTTGTACGTATAACATAAGAACAATGAGCCTGGTTATGGGCCAAAATGAAAATTTTTATGCAGATTTTGATGGTGAACCTATAATTTTTACTAAATTTTTTAAGTGGACCAATAAATTTCATATAATATCTGAAAGTGCCTTGCAGTTTGACAGGTACGCCTGCCAACCCGCATCCTAGTCTTTGGGTCCACCCTTGATTTTAAGGACCTTTTCTTAATAAAAGACGGAAAATTTTTTATAGACCTTACAGTGATATCTTATAAGGACATTGTAATTTTTTCAGATATAACCTTTTAAGGTGAAAGGTATGCATCCTTAGGTTTTATGATGACGTTAAATCACGTCATCACAGGTGCAAGACTAATCAAGGGCCAAAATTCATCTCTTCAAAGGAGGCCAAAGCAAGATTAGTCTTAATTATATTTGAAAAGGCTCCGAAGAGTAGTTTTGTTGGGATTCAATAATGAAACTAGGGCTATGAATAGTCCATAAACCCAATAATTATAGACATCTAAGGATGTATTTGGATATAATATAAAGTAAATTAGAGTAAAGTTTAATATTTGAATTTTAAATTTTTTTCCTTTAAAAAAAATAAAAAAAGCAACCACTAAATTATTAAAAATATTTACTTTTTATACAAAAAGTAAAAAAAAAATTCTTATTAAACAACTAAAAACAAAAAGCCATCGTAATCCTATCATATATCATTTTTTTTTATTTTGATTTTACTCTACTTTATTTTATTCCACCCCCACATATAAATAAACAGGGGGAAGATGGGTAATATGAGATAAGGATGTATTTTACTTTTGATAATTCCTGTCTATAGTTGGTTACTGCATTCGATATGATCGAGGCCGTTTAGACAACTACCAACGCGCCCTGCCTCGTGACGTCCATGGGCGACAGGGGCCCAATCATACATGACAAATGTTAATAACTCTCTTTCGTGCGGCCAACCGCTGCATTCAAAGTCCATTCAATTAAAGACTTCGTAGAAAACTTCTGCACGAGGAATACCAAGGAGAGAAAGCAAAACCTCTGCAAGAAGCTCTCGTTCTCTCTCATTCATGTCGACGCTCAAGTCTTCCGGCTCAGAGACGGACCTTGACAGACCCAACATAGAAGAGTACCTGACCGAATCCATCCACGACACCTCTCACGAGAAGCTCCTTTTGTATCTATCCATCCATCCATTTTCTTTCTGTCTTCTCTTCTGCATTTCTTCGAACTGCTGATGATTAGCTTTCTCTTTGTGGGTTTTTTTTTTCTTCTCTTCAGGAGCGACCTTCTTGATATCTCGCCGTTGCTAACTGAGGCGGCAGGTGCAATAGTAGACGTAAGTCCACCGTCTTATTTTTAATTGCAATATTCTTTGTAAAACAAACACTCCACTTTTTCTCAAATTGTGATTCTTGATTAGAAATGAGAGGTGCCATGCCATGGGGAAGTAAGAGAACCCAGGTTTTGCTTTGCACAAATGATATGTTTGTTGTAATATCATCACTAGGAATTAGATTTTAGGATGTGGGTGTCTATTGTATTTACTAGTGAACCTGTTTCATCATGATAAAATACGTAGGTGGGTAGTGGTTGGATTGGTCTCAGATTGAGAGGGATGACAATTCATGCGAGTAGATGTGTGTTTGAGGTGGTTTGGGTTGATTATTAGTGGATCTTATTGGATGGGCTTTTTTCTTTTAAAATTATTTTTTGTTAGTTTTTGCTTTCTTCAAGTTGTTTGGATTTGAATGGAGAAAACCAATTTATAGTTTTTTTAAGAGAAAAATTTGATGGTTAAATTTCATTTTCTATAATAAAAATTTATTTTGAGATTGTTATCTCTACTCTTTGAAGGAAAATAATTTCTGTTGTTATTATTATTATTGGGAAAAAAGTGGCCAAAGGAGAATTGGTTTTCTACTCTAAAACAGACCCAAGCATGAGAAAAGCTTCTCAATTTCCTTCATAAAAATGACCCAAACTCAATTTCCCTCATAAAAATGACCCTTTGGTAGGGCTTGGTTGGGAGAAGGTCAGGAAAATGCTCCACAATTCAAATTCGTACAGAAAGTTTTCTCCACTTTCTTTCTTCAGAATGTTTTGATGTGGTAAAGAAGTGAAGGAAACCTAAGTGGAAGTCATATTGCTTTATCGTTGGCTCAGGTGGAGGAATTGAGTTGCGGATGATCATATATCGAAGTTAAATCTTTCAAAAATGGAAGTTCATGTTCTGCAGTGACAGATGAGTGTATCATTCTGATGGATGGGTAAAACCCAGATGGCTATGATAGGTTTGTTCTGTGTTTTTTAATGTGTCAAGGGATTATTCATGCCATCAGGATGCTGGTGTTATGGTAAGTAAACTCATTTGTGAAGGCTTCAAATTTTCATTATTGACAATCTATGGGTTTTGGAAAATATTTAATTTGGAGAGCTATCTTTCAAGCCAATGACCATTTTGCCGTCAAAGACTACCGTTTTTGTACGTATTGCTTCTTTCAGTAGAAGCTTATGTGAAATTTTTTAATCTTTACAGAGGACTCAGACTCACACGACCACTCACAGTTGACATGTCCTTAACTAGATGAGTGTTGGATTCTATCACAATCTTGCATTGTTTCTTCTTCCGTCGTCATATGCAAAATCTATTCAGTAATTTTCATATGTGATGTGATACTAATCGAAATGAAAGAGTAAATTTCTCTTGTTATGTGTTGTGGGCTTGTGGCTTTCAAAGGACATCATCAGAATGGAAATATTGTCAAGGTTCCAAACATGTACACTATAGGCAACTTGATCACCCTTTAGTTGAGTTGCTTGAGTTGGACCGAGTCACGCCCTAGATCCCAGAAAACCTTAAAAAACATGAAAAATGTTAAAAGAAATCTAAAACTTAAAAAAAAAAAAACTCTAAGAACTTAACATTTTAGGACTTATGATGTTTTAGTTGTCAAGAAAAAAGTTACATACAAATAAGCTTTTGTGGTTATTTTTCACTCAATCAAATAGAAAAAAAAGGCATCTGATATTCAAATGTTTATTGTTAAGTAGTTAGTTTGCCGCAGTTTTAACGCCTAGGCATTTTGGGTGTATTGGTTATCAACTTGAGATTGTATCAGAGCCAACACGTCCCGGGTTTGAATAAGCGTAGGAAAAAGAAAAAAGGCTCCATGCCATGTTTTGTATGCGGGCACATGTGTGCATGGCAGAGAGGCCCCATGCTGCTTATTAGGCGGGCATGTGATTCTAGCCCGGGCGGTGTCCTGCTAGAGGGGAGATGTTAAGTACTTAGTTTGCCACACCTTTAACACCTAGGCATTTTGGGTGTATTGATTAGCAACTTGAGATTCGTATCTTCCATAATTTGAAGTTTTAATCATCTAAGATCAATGTGATAGTCTCAAAAGCTTCCCAAAACTTGTCTTAACAGGAAACCAAGGAGGGAGGGAGAGGGAGGAAGAGGAAGGGGGTGGGGGGTTGGTTGGGGTTGGGTTGTGGGGTGGGGGGGGGGGGGGGGGGGGGGGGTGGGGTGGGGGAGAGGTGTGGTTAAAATGTATTTGGGCCTTCTCTGAGAGAACTTGGTCAGGAGGGCTGCTTGGAAGGGTGGCTTGTTGGGGTGGGTACCAAGTCTTAAGTCAGATTCAAACTTCTACATGCTGGGTTTTTCATTTATATTTTATCTTTCATATTTTAACATGTGTTCTTTCTTTCTTTCTTGTTTTATTTATTTTTATTTTTATTTTTTTATTTCTAGTGCAAAGTGTTTGTTTGTGTTGGATCTTTTGTATTGCCTACATGAGGATTTATGGCATTGTTTAAAGTCTTTTAGCTACTGTGACTTATTCATGATGATTTTCATTTCTTTCTCATCCTGTCTCTTTAATTCTCCATATTGCATGAACAGGATTCCTTTACTCGTTGCTTCAAATCAAATCCCCCAGAACCTTGGAACTGGAATGTGTATTTATTTCCTTTGTGGTGCTTAGGAGTAGTTGTTAGATATGGAATTCTTTTTCCTGCAAGGTGAGGTTTCTCTTGTTTGGCTGAATTTTGTCTATTTTCTACCATGAGAACATAGAATCAGACATTTGTTTTAAGCTTGTTATTCTTTTTTATTTTCTTCAATTTTTGAGTATTTACTTCTGAATGATTTAGTTTTAGGTGTTTCTGTATCCTTCGACAATAATGTTTTAATATTGCTTTACCCAAAATTGATGCAGTACTTTTCTTCTGTTTGTGCCCTTCTATTTAATGCGTCCATCATGGGCAGAAACATTATCTGATCTTTAAGCTTCTTTGAAAGACAAGTTAAAATTATAGAACTGCTAACATAGCAAAGGCTTTGTGAAGAGGAGGTCGGATAGAATGAAACAGTTTCACCTTATAATTGATGAATTTCTAGATAGGCACATGCATCATCATCTCTTGCAGGACTTTCTTTAATTCATATGATACGTTCTCATAAAAGCTCAATATTGCTTGGTTCTAGGTGTATGGATTCACCATATGTATGACAAATGATTAGTTAAGGTTGATGACACCATGTAGTCGACTAAGGTGAGATCATATTGATCCATACGTGAACACCTTGTGACAATCCAACTGTGTTAAAGAAGTGCCCACCTGTGTTTGCCTGTGTAGGTCCATGGTTGATGGTTCATTCAACAATCATCCTTCGCTTTGTACAATATTTAAAAAAAATTTGTACAATATAGTAAAAAATCACAAATTATTCCCATTTGGATAATAAAATCAACATTTACATGGATCAAAACCTTCAATTTAAGCCTCCATCCATCCATCGTGCCCCAATATAGTAAATCAACTTGAGTGAGATTGACCATTTCATGTGAGACATCTAGCTTTCCTTTTGTTTTTTTTTTTTTGCTTAGACGTGAAGAGGGTATCTTCTGTTCTGCTTGTGTCTGTTGCCTCTTGTGTTTTGCTGTTTTTCTCCTCTGGCTGTACTTTCCCCAATTAAAAAAGAAGAAGTAGAAGAAGAAACAATACTTTGGGCAATGGGCCTGTCTAAAGTCCATCCATTTTGGGCTGGGTTTGGACACATTTTTAAGGCTGACCCGGCCTAAAAAGCAAGCCCATTTAACATATTGACTGGGCTTAGGCTCCTATCTAAGCTCATTGAACCTGCCCTAGTCCATTTTAGCCTGTTTATGGCCTGTTGTTTTATTATTATTATATATGTTATGTATTTTTTAATATTTAAATGGAAAGAAGAAATTCCTTCCACAATTGTATCCCTACAACCTATAATACAGGTGGAAGGTGCTCATTGTTGCAACTAGGTGGTTGTAGTTTCAGTCATAGACAGTGGCCAGGCCAGGAAATTCCTTAACAGAATGTCAGTAACTGCTTGGTCACCTTTCTTTCCCATTAGTAATAAAAAAAAAGAGAGAGTCTATTATTTCTTTTATAAATGAGGTATTAATTGAATTTCATGAAAAACAAAGAATAGAAATTGGCAATATGAATCCTCCAGAAATATAAGGTGAATGTTTCAGTTATACAATAAGGACCTTTCCTTCTCATACCATACAATTAATGGTAGACTTTTCAATTGTACAATG